>CM057382.1:146017500-146710000 GCA_030015415.1 Cynopterus sphinx
TCTAAATTTTCTCATTGTCAAATGCTGTTGGTGGGCTTAGATAATTCCTAAGTGAACTTTTAGCCCCAGAATTATTTAGAGATATATACAAAGCCTGATCATTTTGACATATTCTGGGGAAAGAAAAATAATATAATCGTAATATAATATCCCAGTCGCTAAGCCAATCAAGAAAACACAAATGGTATAAAAGTAAACTTTGAATCCTATCTCCAGTTCATCATTTTGTGATAACTCTCTCTTGTAAAGTGAGAAGGAAGTCTCTGAAATCTAAAAAGAAAAATAAAATTAAAAAAAATCTGAATGAAACTGACAAGCTAATAAACAATCCTACTGCAACTGCACGACCAAAATGTCAAAATAAGTGTGGTGCCTTTACTGTGAATCAATATATGCTGATGTGAAATGGAACACTAGCATCAACTCCAAAAGGAAGAACATATAAAAATTCAAACACAGATGTACTGGATGGGGCATAAACACCATACTGAGAGCCAACACTAGGAGAACCATTTCCTCCTCTGCATCTCGTCTCTCTGTATAAAAGACTACAGCTGGCATCAGTTTCCTTCACCCTGTGTATTGTTAATCCTGCTTCGTGGGATTCATCTAAATGCAAGCCATGTCTGATTTTCATTCATAAGGAGCTCCATGGTTTACGTAGACTCTAATTAGAAAATTAGTATTGTTTCAAAAGCACCAGTTAAGTCTCAAAATGAGATGCCCTCAGTATGACATGCATATCTAATTTCTTCCACGGCTGAATAAAGTAAGCAAGAAAGGCATTCTCGAGCACTCCTGACAGCTTTTATCACAGGCTATTCAACAAATGTTTTCTGTCCACTTGTCCAAGAAAGCTGATTAGGCGAAACAGCCGGTAGAGACACAAAGAACATTCATTACTTACCAAGGGAATATAAAAGATATTTAAGATGAATGAATAGTTGACACAAAAATGACTCTTGGAAGAATTGCATACCATTTTTTTTTGATTGTCATTGTCAGGAGTGAGGTATACTACCATGTTAGAGGTTGAATTTCCATTACATTGCATTGAATTTCCATTACATCAGTGTGATTCTTCTGTTTTTAACTAAATGAACTGAATATGGGCTCCTATTGAATACAACATTCTTCTCTGTATATTTCTTATATCACTACTCTAGAGATGATTTCTCAGAAAATCTTGGGGATCTGGATTGTCCAGAGGACTTACTGCCTCCATTCAGAAAAGATACCTTGAAGCTCTGGGTCCTCTGTCATTTTTTATGATCGATTTACTCCTTTCAAATGAAGTGATAGCATATTGATGAATGATACAAGGAAAGGAGATTCAGTTGTCTTCCCCATTCCCTCTGACACACAAAGGAAGATCTGTGTTCATCACAAAATTTCAAATGCCCACATTCTCATACCTTACAGTATCCCTTCATTATAGTCAAGCACAATTCTTAGGCTAGCTGAACACCTCCCCAATGCTTTTCTCCATCATATTCCAGTTTGCCATGCCTTCTGCCTGTCGACAGCACATCTGACATACACAATTCGTGGACAAATGAGGCTAGATTGAAGAGGGCACAACTGAGTGAAGGAAAAGAATGAGGCAGGCTTTGAGTTTTGTGTCTGAGGAGTGAATCACTCCTCAGCCATGTCCACTCCATTTCAAGGTCACCTATGAACTCAGATAGATAGCCAAGCCAACTCACCATGCCCATCCTCTTTCTGTCCAAACATGACTAAGGAGTCCCAGGAAGGACGCTGGTGTTGTTACAGGTCAGTTTAAGGGTTGCCAAGGAAAATTCTGGGTGAGAATACAGGAATTATCCCCCAAATTACCTAAGAACCCATATCCTAGCTGATTTTCACAGTTTGGTGCAACTTTTTTGTTTTCTTTAGAAGTGAAGAAAGGGTCTGGAATCAGACCTCTTGGATTCAAACCTGAGCTTTACCAATAAATAGCTATGTGAACATAGACCAGTATGTTAGCTTCTCTGTGCCTGTCTTTGCATCTGGAAAATGAGAATGGCTATAGCATTTAATTGATAGGTATTAGGTGCATGGCTCCTTGCTATTGTTCAATGAATATTTTTACCCTTTTTTCTCTATACAGTAAGAGTGTTTTAAACTAGAGGTAGTTGAATTTACCTACAAGGTTAGAGGTACCATAACCAATATAAGATATTTGAATGTCTTATATACGTATACATATGTAATACACATACTCAAAAATGTTCACAATTGAAAAATAATAAAAGTAAAACCTACCATAACAATGAAACTACCATAACAATTTCATATAAAAGAAATATAGAGAAAAAGCAGTGGCCTGGGCTATGGGAAGGCAGTTATTCTGCTCTTTGCCATGCAAACCATGTTTCCCTGAGCCCGTCTGCCTTCAGGGCCTCAGTTTCTTCATCCATAAATGATGCAAGTTCTTACTTAAAATGATTTAGGTATACATGAATATGCTAATTCAAAAAGGTGAACTATATTCAGATAATCTCTGCATTCTGTTCTCACTCACTTTTCTTCCCTTGACACTAATCCTACCTAAAAAAATAAAAAGGTTTGAATATCTCTCTATAAAAAGCATTTCACATACATTGTCTCATTTGCTCCTCATGATGAATTCAAGGGAATTAAATTCAACCAATATCTATGACAGACCCACTCTGTACCCATTACTCTGCTGTTTTTATTTTACTTCTCATCTTTTACCTTCAAAACAAATCGTATAGAACAGAAAACTATGTTCCCCTTTCTCGGTGGAGGACGCTGAGACACAGTCATTAAATGATTTGCGAGAGTTGGCCTGACAGAGTCTATAGTAAAGTGAGTGCCCGATAAGTATTTTCAGGGTTTCTAATTAACTGACTGACCAAATGAATGACTGGCCGACTGACTGACTGATTAACTGACTGAATGAATGAATTTGTGTATTTGATCTGAATTGACTCCTAACTTGGGCTAAACCCCACCCCACCCCCTTTTTTGAAAGAAAATACTTTGAGGCAAACTCAAAAAGGATATTAATATCAAATATTTTAGAAACAGTCAAAGGCCTCATGAACTCGGGGTCATTTTCCAAACATATGCTTTTCATCTCCTGGTTCAGCTGATATAGTATGGAAGTAATTGGATGGCCACTCTTTTTTAGGATGTCAACATACATTTATCAAGGTTTTCAGGCAGTTAGTTTCTCCTTTGAAATTTTAAAAGATGTGACTCTTGGCAATACTTTATAAACAATGGATTATTTTCCTGATTTTTGCCTAAGAACTATCATTTGATTCATCTGCCAAGATAACTTCATTATGTCCTTGAGGCAATTCAATACTCCAGCTATTTGTGTCTCCATTTTTCAAATTCACCAAGCAAGAACTCCAAATCTTTAAAGAAGCCAGCACAAACTTTTAGGACACAGAGGGAGGACATAAGCATTGTGAGTTCTTAGATGCTTTTTTAAAATAAGATATGGGAGCCCCAGTCATTGTATTAATTTCTCTCATCTTTTCTTTTTGTCAATGAAATTTGGATTAATTTAGTTTTTACACCAACTTAATTTTTTAGAAGTCAATTGTAGTTCTTTAATCACATGGTGCTTTGTGTGATAGTTAATGGTAGATAAGGGTTATCTTTGACCAGAACAAATATACTGCTCCAGCCAAGTTCCACTTCAATTGCAAGGCACAGAATCTTGGCAAGGGAGAGAAGAATCTGGCATCTTTAGGACTAAGAAAAAAAAGGGCATCAGCCAAAGGCTCAGTGTCTCAAGGAAGAATGAACACTTAGCCAAATCAAGACTGCCATGGCATTTCTCAGGAGGCTGAGCGGCTGAGTCCATATGGCCACAGGAGTGTCTGAACAGAGAGGGAATCACAGGTGGATGTATCATTGCAGATCCTGAGATTCATCTGAGATGAAGCAGCCTTAACTCTCATCAGCCGGGAGTTTAAGAAGGCGGCTCTGGTCACTAGCAGTGGGGTCGAGAAACTGGCTAGAGATAGCAGGCCAGTGAAAGGGTCTGGATGAAAGAACATTAACATTGGAGAGAAGTTGTCCGTGACAGGGACAGAAATGGACATCTGCTAAGGAAGTCAAAACAGCTCAGCAAAAGTACAGGTCCTTTCTCAGACTGATGTGGAATTCCCCCAGCGGCCACAAAAAGGCAAGGCAGAAACGTGTTTACAACACGGACTTCTAGTCCTGTGGACGTGACTTTAAAGCTGAATCTTTTACTTATCATATGTATGATTTTAGAAAAGTCACTGAGCCTCTTTGATGCCTCAGGCTTGTTTTAGGAGGAATGCTTTCAGCAGCAATGAACAATCAAAATGAAACGTTTGACCCAGGTTACATTTAAAGAGAGTAACTGCACTGGCTTGTCAGACCAGAAGTCACCTCCAGTTGCATCATGATGGCAAAATGTCTGTAGCAGCTTCTGACTTCATATCTGTTCACTATTAAATTGAGAGGAAATGAGATATTTGCTTTAAGGATCCCTCTCAACAGGATAAAGGATCAATCTTCTTTCCCCCAGCAAGCCTTTAGCCTGATCGAGTCACAGGCCTGTTCTGCACCAGTCCCTATGGCCAAGCAGTGTCATGGGCTAAATACTTTAGAGCTGGATTCCTGAACACATTCATTGGCATGGGATGGAGTCACCATTAAACTAATCGGGGCCTCACCGAGAACTGGGAACAGTATCAGCATCCAGGGAACCATTTGGTGGTATGTATTGCAGAGGGGCGGGTATGTGAACCAAATCAGGGCATGGATAGAAAGGAAACACAGCTCAGGTAAGAAAGTAACAATAGCACCTACAAGGTTCCTCATCTGTAAGTTTGTGGGGGGGGTGGGTAACAATAATAATTCCCCTTCAGGATATTATTAGGAGGAGTAAACGAGTTAATTCACAGAAAGCACACAGCACAGTCCCTAACTCAATAATTGTGGTGGTCATTATTTGTTATTACTACTATTATTGTTTTCCTGACCATCTGCTAAACCCACTTGCTTCATTTTGCTACTCCTCTACCTGCTTTATCCATGGCGTTTGAGTCTCAGCCCACTCTCTATTAACTGGCTCATCTATTTGTTTCTTAACACTAGGTTTGCTCATTTGCATTACTCAAGAAACAAGTACACCAGCATCATCCTTTAAAGAGGAGGGTTCTAATTTCATCAAAACCAATAAACAGTATTGAAGTTTCATGACACTAGAAGTAATAAGGGACACACAATTGAACAAGACTAGCCATTGACTTTGCAAAGTTCTCAATACTGATGAACAGCAGTACTACAATGGCTAGCACACCATTGACATTGAGTAAACTCTGCTGAATTCAACTGATATCTAATGTGAGCGAAATGTGTGCACAAATAATAGATGTAAATCAAGCTGTGATCAGTACAAAAGCGGATATATGAATAAGGCATATTAGAAGTCAGTATCAGTTGACGAGGAAATATTACTTCAAACTAGGCTATAATTTGGAAGGATTTCTTGACAAGTTGAAATCTGAACCAGAGAGTGAAGAATTCTCATACGAGTTTAGGCCAATGAATGTATCTGCTCAGTTCTCAACTACCAGATGTATTATCGTATCCCATCTGTCCATTCCACACATGAAATACATTTAGACAGTTAAACTTTATCGACTGCTTATCTTAGGTTTTCTGATTTTAGTTGGATAAAAATAGATGTTCAGGGAAGTTTTCACTAAATATCACATATTCTGCTTATTAAGTAATAGTTCAAAAACAGAATACCAGATCAAAGACATTTTGAGAACCAGAATCCAGAACTGTTTTCCACTGCCTGTATGTATAATTTCTTGATAAAGCCAGGCAATGTTTGACATAGTTTCCTGCAGTCTTAAGAATTTGCTTTTCCAGCCCACACAATCCTGCTTTTTATTATTTCATGTTCGGTTTGCCTTCGATAATGAAAAAGATTTAAAGATAACAAGATAAATATTTGGGGGGGTTATAGAAAACCTGGCTTCATTTTCAAGCCAGAAATAACTTGTAGCACAATTTAGAAATTGAAAACAACAGAGTGAGTAAGAGGAAAATAAGCATAGCCTTGAGGTTTGAACTAAGTGACCATTGCTGTGAAAACAACATTGCCACCAACTGGTATAATACTTTATCATTCATTATCACGCCTAGCCCAAGGCATGATGTACAAATATAGACAGCATAGGGAGAGGTCCAATTGGCAATCGTTATATCTCAACATATTATGCACAGCAGTGAAATACCAAAAAGAAAAGAAAAAAATGGATTTCAATTCTCCAGATACTCCATCTTTGCAGTATATTTTAACAACAAAAGACAAAGTCTGTAGTTCCAAGCATACCAAGTATGTTTTCATAATTTGTGTCTCAGTGTTCAGTTCTCTATTTTTTTAATAAAGCAGGTGGTAAAAATAAACACTCTAACATAGACTGATCTCCATAATGTTTTGACATTTGTCATATTATTCCTATCACATGAGATACTTAAAATATTATTCTTACTCTATCATAGAAGGAAAAGCTTTTTTAAACATAAAATGAGAAATACAGTTAAATTCAGAATTTTTTTTCAAGGAGACATACAATTTTAATGAGATATCAAATTTGATATTTCCCTTGAAAGTCTAAACCCAACGCTAAGTTTGTGAGATAACAACTAGTTAACGTGGACTACAAACAATATCAACAACGCAAATCACTATTTTTCCATTGTATAAAATAAGGTGATCATGATATAAAATCAGAAAGAAAAGACTAGGAAGTGAAGTATTTCTGATGCCCCTTTACTAGAAACTCTAATATATACCAGAAAATATAAAACTACAATGCTTTTGAGTTTTAAAATAGCTTTCATGGTAATTGCATCTCAAAATAAGGGACATCGATATTCACTAGAAAAGAAGACATACTTTCCACCTCTCTTCTCCTTCTAGTTGTGACATAAGCATCACACATAACATATGTGTGCACAGAAACATCACTTCTGGATTTATATTCACATTAACCTGGTGATCACAGGGTGAAGGAGCATTGCTATCAATTAACAAAGAAGGCTTCTTGTGATGCCTTGAGTCGAGAATATTAAATATATTCTTCCATAAACTCCATCCAGATTGTGATTAACTTAAAACAAGTTGAAAATTAAATAGGTTAAGACCAAGATCTCTCAAGTTGTTAGCTTTTGTTTCAGAGTACAGAGTATCCTGATCATCTCCAAAAACAATCAGGGTCCAGAGAGATCTTTGGCCAAAGTACTGTATCTCAAAATCTTGACTGGGACATGAACATAATGTCAACTGTTTTATAGACTGTAGAGTTAAAGGTGTTTACTGAAAACACATACGTACTAGGTATTGTTCTAGGTTCTGGAGATATCAGTTAATAAAATAGAAAAAAAAAAAGGTCTCATCCTCAAAAAGCTTATAGTTTAAAGGAGACAGGTAATAAACACAACAAGTATGTGATCTGGCATGTTAGATGGTTATAAATTCTATGGGAAAAAAACTAGAGTAAGAGGAATTAGGAGTGTGGCTATATTAAGAGAGTTACCAGCTCCTGTAAATGCAATGCTGTAACATCTGCCTGCCATGCATGGTGTGGACACATCTCATTCTGGACAACCCAGTAATATGTCTGCATCACCTTGTCCTGGCTTGCCACCTTCCGCACAGCCCTCAACACCTGTTGAGAGAAATACTCCTCCAAAGGACACGTTTTTGAAATAGAACACCAACCAATCTATACTACACTCCCTCAACCCCTTACTTTACTGGGATCCCATACTATGGACAACTGCCTGTCTGCCCTCATTACCAGAGGGTCAGGGGCCAGATAATCAGGGACAACCAGGGATAGCCACTGTTCCCCACAGTCTGCTTAAATCATTCAGACTCCCAAACTCAAGACTTCCTTGCCCTGCCTCACCCATTTCTTCCCTCAGAAATCACAAAGAAGGTTCCTGCCTAGTTTCCACTTCCCTCTGCCTAGTGACCAGGTGCCACCCTGCACCACTCCCTCAGTGTACATGCCCCCTCCTTCTGAGAATGGCAAATAATGAATTACAGTTTCAATGGCAATTGTTCCCTGGTCTGTTGAACTTAATGTACCACAGCTTGTCTATAACCACACTATGTTTTAAAACAAAGGGCATGGAGCAGCAGTCTGGGTGACCAGGGTAGGACTCGACATGAAAGTGACATTTGATTGATGACTACATGGAAGAGGAGTGACTCCATAGACAAATGAGGGAAGAATAGTTCAAGCAGAGAAGCCAGCCAGCTCAGACTGCTGGTGTTTTGTGCCAGTCAGTTTGAAGAACAGAGAGTATGGCTGTGAGCAATATAGCAAAAGGTTGGGGAGGTAAGGGAGCTGGCCTGGGCTAGGCCAGAAGGAAACTTGTAGCTAACTGAAAAGACTTTGGTTGTTATGTCTGAGTGTTTACTTTATACATCTTAGTGTCAGCATATCAATTACCCATCCAATATCTGCACCAAGCACATTTATTATTTTCTGTTAAACTTCTTCTTATAACTTTGACTTGGAGTAATTTACAAGGACATAAAAGTGTGTTTCATAAAACAGCAACCCCTGGCTGCTCTGCCTCTGGAATCATTATTAAGCCTCCTTCTCTCGACCATGAAAAAGGCAGGGAAACAGTGCAGGTAAGAGCTGGAATTTTTGCTCTACTCCCAGACACAAGGTCTTCCTTTAGCACATCTTTGCTAATGAGAGCGAATCTTCCTGGTAGATGAAAGATCTCTTCTTATCTCAATGAAGGGAAGTGATCGTGAGGCTGGTGCTATAGCAGAGAGTACAAAGCATGACATACACATGAGATGCCCCTGGACTGACATCTCAGCCCCATCCTTACCCACTGTGTGATACTGGCCTACCCAATCAACCTCTTTCCACAAGCTTCACTTACACAACTACAAACTGGAAAAAAAAAATGCCTGTATTGATGATGGCATATTATAATTATTTGACAACATAACCACTGAACAAACCTCAGTTGCTACTTGTTTCTCTATCATTTATTTTAGTTTATAGCATGAAATCTTGGGGTGGGAGTGGGGAGACACACAAACTCCTTGGACCTGCCCACTGCTGTTAAACTTTGGCATGTTCTCTCAGTGATGTCCTACTGAGTCCTGGGAACAGTTCCTCAGAGTTGGCTTGAAGCCACTCTTAAGTGAAACCACCCTACTCCAACCATGTGAGGAGCATATACTCTTCCCATGCATCTCCTTCATGACATACTAAATCACCTATATGCTCAGATAAACAGGAAAGCAGCATGAAAAATGGCATTACTTGCCTTGAATCTCCCTGGAAAGTAACTCAGCCACAGGGTTCCATGCTCAGTTTCAACCATGTACATGAAGAGATAGTGTATGTAGCTGTATTGGTCAAGTCAGGCTGCCGTAACTAAATACCAGAAACTGGAGACTTAAACAACAGAAATTTATGTTCTCACAATTATGGAGATTAGAAGTCTGAAACATCAGTGCCAGCTGTTTTGGTTGTGGTTATGGGCCTCTTCCTGGCAAGCAGACGGCCACCTTTCTCACTGAGTTCCCACATGAGGGATGATCACAAATGCATGATCGAGCTTGATATATTTTCACATTAGGGCACTAATCCTATCATGAGGGCCCCACCCTTGGACCCCATCTAAACCTAATTACTGTCCATCTTCAAACACCTAACATTAAGAGTTAGGGCTCCAACATATGAGCTGGGGTAGGGGTAGATATAATTCTCCCATAGCATCAGCAATCAAGTAATTATCCCACTAGATTTTTGATCCAAAGAATTCCCAAAGCAGTACTTTCTGTGCATGTTACAGGTCTGCAAACAACTCAACTGAACATATACATGTTAAATGTGTGTGTGTGTGTGTGTGTGTGTGTGTGTGTGTGTGTGTGTGTGTGTATATATATATATATATATATATATATATATATATATATATATATATATATATATAATTTGTCCTTTGAGCAAACAGTAAGAGCAGCTTAGAAAGTAGATGAATTTAAAGTTTTGTTTAACTTAAAATGAGAGAAGCCATGGCATGTGTGCAATTATCCAATGTTCAATTAGAATGCCTTTGCATTTAACAAATTTTTCTACGTACTAGAAAACCACAGAGCTAGATATTCATGAATTCTTTAAGTACATTTGTCTTTAAATAAAACACTTGTAAAGAGAGACAAGTTGTAAGAGCAATACCACTTCAGATCTACAGTGTTATTTACTGATTTTCCTCTGACCTTGCTCTAACTATGCTCCAACTCATGAGAAAGTGTATGTTGCCTGGACCCTGAGCAGTAAGAGCCCAGGGAAGAGCATAGCAAGGAGAGAAAAGAGCCTGCCTCAGACACCTTCATTGTCTCTCAATTCCTACAGGAATATGTCTATCACCTCTCCTCAGGCATGTGTCACTTTATCTCTGATATTGAAGGTATTTGTATGTGGCTGACAATTTCATGTCCCAGTAGGTAGAGGAAATAACTATAGAAAAGAGCTTATTTTTGACCAAGGAGGAGGAATTGGTTGGTGAAGTGAATGTGACAGGAACCTGGGAAGAAAATTACTCTCATATATATATACGCTGTTCTCATTTCTATGACAATCAATTTCATACGGTCTATCTCAACACCCCCAAAAGCATATGGGTATTTGTCAAGGCATATTTCCTGCTTTGAGTTTTGAAAAGCTTGAAACCTGACTCTCAAACTGTGTTCATTTCCTTTCTCAGTGTTATTAGACTTCTTATATTAAAAAATCTAATGCAATGACTTTCACAGAGTAGATACTTGGCAAATTTGTTTTGTGAAATAGATAATGAAAATTTGGAACTAAGAAGGGGTATGTAAATATATAAATGTCAACCCTCCTGTTTTCCATTTCTCAGGTGAGTGCAGTGTGAGAAAAGATGGCAGACTCCAGCTAACTTTATCATCTCATTCTGCTTTGAGCTAATACCTAAGAGAAAACCATCATCTACTAAGTAATAACTCCACGAAAACTACAAATGAGAGCTAACATTTTCTGGCACCTAAGTTCTGAGCAATATATTTGACATTTTTTGTACATTAGCTAATTTAATCTTCAAAATAACTCTATATAATAATATATATTTTTCATGTTATAAAAGGAAAAGCTAAGGTCTATGGAGGTTAGGTAAAGCTGGAATTGGGAATAAAGACTTTCTGACTTCAAAGTACACAAACCAATATTAAAAAGCACTAAACAATGCCCTGAGAAGATCTAAAAAGCAATACTGGTTTCCAAACCTAAGTACAGCTCCACAGCCTAATTAGAAAAAAATCCCAAGTTCATCTAAATTAGACTCAATGATCCCAGAGAGCATCTGATCCAACCACACAGCTAGTGAGAGGCAGTCGGGCTGGAAATAGGGCCTCTGGACTGCATTCCTTTAGCCTTCCTGAGGCATTTAGATATCCCTCAGGTGCCATGTACTGAAAGCACGATGGGACACATGACCCCTCTCTGTCCACATTTTAATTGGGAAGAAAAAATATAACAAGCAATAATAAAGTGCTAGACTAGAGAAAGGTGACAGGACATTACATTTTGAGGGTGTTTTTTAGGATTCTGGGCCACTAGTAAGCTTAACCAAACTTGATCTACTTAGGCCAAAAGGGGACATAAACTTCAGAAAGAGCAGGTATTTTCATGTTGAAGGCCTCTATCGCCATTTCTCCAAAATAAGGAGACTGCTTTTCTGTGCCATGTTTCAATCTTCTGTAACTGATGGATTTTCTGTGTCCTCTGTCAGTTTATGAGCTCCTCCAGAACAGAAACAGTGTCTCATTTGTCTCTGCAGCCCAGCACCTAGTATTTAGCGGATGAAATAAACTCCCTCCAAACACATTGTGAATAAATGATAGGTGAGTGCTTGTAACAAGCTATTTCCGCATCTCTCTTTAATTATTATATTGACTCAGAAAATTGCCCATCCACAGCTTTTTAGACACTGACCACATTCCAGAAGTATACCTCAAAACCGAGGTACTAAAAGTCTGCTTTTGGAACCTCCTGAGGGACCTGTGAAAACCAATTCCTCACAAGACATTGTCTTAAGCTAAAGGTCAACGCACTCAAACAGACACTTACAGATTACCTCAAAATCACTAAAACAAGCCCTTTCTTTTGGAATATGCTTCTCAAGACAAATTTTCTTTTCCAATGGTAGAAAAGCCACACCTACCTTATAATACTAATTTGAGAATACTCCCTGGAATAATCTACATCATTTTAAAACTATGGCTTATGAATTTGTCAAAGGACAAAGATTTCATGACATTTTTAACTGTAGCACGTCATAGTTCATTGGTTATACTATACAGAAGGTTTAGAGCTTCTGATTCTTTACTTGGTTTCTTACAAAGAATAAATAAGTCAATAAATAGATAAATTTAAACATTTCAATTCCCATAATAGTTCTCCCTCGTCTATGGGAGTTTGGTCTGCGGTAAGCAGGGTACAACTTGCTGTTGTCTCCTGTTTTCTACAGGAAATCCAGTCATGTCATGATCTCATAATTTCGTTTAGATTATATTTTTTCTGAAGTCCACATTGTCCTGAGACACTGTTAAGATCAACTTTTGGGCTGTAGAAATAAATTACCGTAACCTCTACTTACACTTTCCATGTTTAGAAGTCCCTGTACAACAATGACCAGAGAGAACAAGAGGTTTCACGGCTACGTGTAAATGCTCCGCTGCGAACATAACATGCCATTGTTGCCCAAGTTCATTTAGCTACATCTAACCACAGAGGTTAGAGTAAATCCTCCAACACATCTAGAAGTAGCTGAAGCCAGCTATCAAGGAAGACTAATGATATCTGAAATGCAAACTCTCCTAAAATGGAGAAGTAACTTGAAAAAATTTCCTCTAAAGACATCATTGATGGAAGATAATACTAAGAATTCAAGCATAAACACAAATAAACAAAAAACCTGTTATTCCTCCTATTATAGGTTATTTATTAGTGAAATAAAACACTAAGCTCATAAAATCTGAAGAGTAAGATGTCAAATTTCACATTACCAGGGAGATTTTGACACCCATGGCCATGGACAATGAAACCCACCTCTGTTTTGCAGGAGTCATACATGTACCTCACTTATAAATTAACATCTGTACCTCAGTAAATGACTTAACTATAACCTATACAGAGCTCTCTACATGTGTGTATGTGTGTGAGCACGTGTTTAGATATACTGCACAATAATGTTTCAGCCAGCAGAGGACTGATATATGACCATGGTCCCATAAGATTATAATGAAGCCAAATTTATGGTAAGAAATGGAAGGATAAGTGGTTCAGGAGGAATTTTTCTACATGACGGGAGCAACATTTGTGGGTCTTGGAAACAGCTTTCCTCCCACTCACAGCACCACAATTGTGAGTACATAGATTACATCCCAATTAGTCAGCCACTGACCTGTTTCAGCACAGTCAGCCTGTCCCCACAGCATTACACACTCAGAGGGCCTGGGACAGTGTGCATCAGGTCTACAGTGGTGCACAGTCATATGCTCGGCCTTCACATCCCCTCCCCACTCACTCACTAGCTCATCCAGAGCATCTTCCAGTCCAGCAAGCTCCATACAGGAATACCAGTTTACATTTGTATGATTTTTTTAATGTACCTTTTCTATGCTTAGATATATTTAGATACACAAATGTCGTTGTGTTACAACTGCCTACAGTATCAGTACAGTAACACGCTGTACAGGTCTATAGCCCAGGAGCAATATATATCCTATAGCCTAGGTGTGTAGTAGGCTCCACCATCTAGGTTTGTGTAAGTGCACTCTGTGAATTCACACAATAACAAAATCACCCAAAGAGCCATTTTTCAGAACATATTCCATCATTAAGTGACATATGTCTACATATGTAAATAATATGAATAACAAAGTAAATAAACACATGTAATAAAAACCTACAAGTCTGGAACTTGGTCCTGTTTATAATGCTATTTGTGAGAAACTAATTTACATAGGATCCTCAGAATGTGCTGGTTTGCAGTAGACTAGGTCTTTGCACCCAGTAATGGAACAACAATGTGGCCAGAACTCTTCAACAAGGGTGGATAGAGGTGGTAGGGTATAGAATAGCATAAGAATGACAAAGGCAAACTTCTGACACACCTATCAAAGCTACCTTTGGCTTAGGTACTTTATCAGCCACTGTGATCTCTGCCTGGAAATTGAAAGGCTTGAATCTCCCTGTAGGAACATGCAAATCAGCATTTTTTGCCATTTAAGAAACACTGTAATCTTAAACTCAGTCTGTTGACATCTTTTCATCAATTGTATTACTTTAAAGTTGTGAAAATCACAGTTTAAATGCCAACTTCAAGACCAACAGTATATATTTCTGGGTTTTGGTGACATTGCAAACAGATTTTTGCTGGAAAAGGATCTAGCCAAGTCACCTAGATGAGTGTGAATAAGAAATTTTTAAAAAGGAAGAAAAGTCTATATCTCAGAAACAGCTTATTAAAAAAAAGTGATTATGGTAGGAGGAGAAATCTAAGGTGTTTCATAAAAGTCCCAACACTGAACATTTATATCCACTAAGATATTCTTATTAAACAGGTTTGAATTTTTATAATCTAGTTTATAACTTGGAGAGAGAGAAAGAGGAAGGGAGGAAGGGTGGGAGGAAGAAAAAAGAAAGGAAAGGAAAGGAAAGGAAAGGAAAGGAAAGGAAAGGAAAGGAAAGGAAAGGAAAGGAAAGGAAAGGAAAGGAAAAGAAAGGAAGGAAAGGGAAGGGAAGGGAAGGGAAGGGAAGGGAAGGGAAGGGAAGGGAAGGGAAGGGAAGGGAAGGGAAGGGAAGGGAAGGGAAGGGAAGGGAAGGGAAGGGAAAGGAAAGGAAAGGAAAGGAAAGGAAAGGAAAGGAAAGGAAAGGAAAGGAAAGGAAAGGAAAGGAAAGGAAAGGAAAGAAATGGATAGAAGGAGGGAGGAAGGGACACAGAGAGAAGGGAGAGGGAGAGGAAGAGGAAGAGGGAGAGGGAGAGGGAGAAAGAAGAAAGTACCCTGGAGTCTATTCAGTCTAACTTCCCATACTATTGGTTGAAAATTCCATCATAGCGTGACATATTTTACTCCTAGTTTTTCCAGATATTCCAGCTAAGGAATCAGTATGTGCAAACTAGAGGCCAGAAGAGCTTGGAGAAGATGCTCCTCTGGAGAAGAAGATGATAAACTGGTATTCCCAATCGTGGACATCCATCCAACTGGGAATCTATCCAATAAGATATGTGCATTTTGTTTGCACATCTTCACATATATATATCTACATATATATATATACATGCATATAATAGCCTCCTAATGGGTTTTACGATTCATATTTTAAAATTTCCATCATGATTCCACCATCTGACTTTGTATCCCCAGGGCCCCCAGTATGCATTGTAGGTGCTCTTAGATGCTACTGGAATAAAGGTATGAATGGTCAGTGAATAGATTGCAGTTTACACAAAGGGATAATAAGTTGTCCTTGATGTGGCTGTTTCAAAAATACATTTTCCCTAAACCACATCTTGCTTTCTGTCCACAGCTTCCCATAGAAAGCTTGCAGACAGCCACTACCAATTAATGCTAAATACATTCACTGGTCCAAGGGGATATTGTTTCTGATTAAGAATTAACACACTTTGGCATGAAGCTGTCACTGTCAATCAGTTTAAATCAAACTGAAATGTCACACCACTTAGCATCTGGCTTGTCCATGTCTAATGCTGCAAGCAAGGATGCTGTTCTAATAAAGAGGAAATAATTCCATATACTGGGAGATACAGGATCTTTAAGGGGTCAGACTCCACCTAAATATGCACTGTCTTCTATGCAAAATTTCAGCACACACCCTTTCATAAGCACAGAAATGTAAGTTATAACCAATCTGCCCTGTTCATATATATCACTCCCTAAGATGGCAAAAGTGCCTGGCACAAGGTAAGCAGCAGCAAATACTGACTAAACAAAGAGATATGAACAGCTATTTGCTGGAGCAAAAACACCAACTGTGACAACCCATTGTCATTCAATGTTGACGTTTGCTTTAAAATGAAGTAAAAGTGCTTAAAGGACAAGCCTTGAATCTTTGATAGTAAGGAAAAAGGAGATTTAAGCAATATTTGTCAAAAACATTAGTAATGTTACCTATGCAAATGGGATCATCAAAACTCATACCATCGATCTGCAACTAACTTCACACCACTGTGCTCACATTAGCCCTTACAGAGGGTCACCGTAGACATACGAAGAACTTAGGAAGAGCCTTTCAGAAACCAGATGTTCATAAGTAAAGGAGCCTCTATGCCAGGACGTTTGATATGAAAAAGTTATAAAGTTAATAGAAAAGAATAACTAACGCTTATTGAGAGTTTACTATTTGTCAATGTTTTAAGTGATTATCTATTAATTAATTTATTATTCACAAGAAACCTATCATTTTGGTACTCTTGCTATCCCCATTTTACAGATAAGGAAGTTGAGGCTGGGAAAAGTTAAGCAACTTGCCCAAAGTCACACAACTAAAAGGTGGGAGAAATGAGAATCATACTAAAGCGAAATACGGAAATGGTTTCAGCACAGCATAAACACAGTTAAAACTAGTCTAATGAATCTCTGAACATGATTAAAGGAAAATAGTGAAGTATGATGAGTCCATGCTTGGGAGGAACTCTCTAAATTGGAAAACTGATCATTCATTAAGAACAAAACCAATCAACAAAGTGCCTGCCTTGTGCCTGACATTATTAGAGGGAAGAAATGCAGTGGAATTAAGTCAGAGAATGCCCTGCTCTCATGAGCTCACATTCTAGTGGGAAATAACATGCATGAAAATATATAAACACAGTATTTTCAGATTACGGCAAATGCTATGAGGAAAAGAGAGGGAAGTGTGATAAAAAGTGACTTGTAAGTTATTTGAAGTTGGGTGGTTCAGAGATTTCTTAGAGACAGTGATATCTGGGTTGAGATCTGTTGTGACAAAAAGAGGCAGCCACCTGAAGATCTAGGAAAAGAGAAATTCAACATAAGAAACAGGAAATGCAAAATTTCTGAACCTGGGAGACCTTGGAACTCAAGCATCAGAAATAATGCCAGTGAAGGAAAAAAAAAAAAAAAAAAGGAAAGGGAGGGGAGGGAGGAGAAGAAGAAATCTCATGGGGGGAGGGTCACTGCAATTGCATCAAATATATTAAGTCATTTGTGGATAATTAACATACATCACGTCAATATTGTGTATTCCCACCCACTAACATGAAATGTCTCTTATTTCTTTCAGTCCTTTAATGTCCTTCAGTAAATTCTCATGGTTTTCTTTACATAAGCCCTACACACTTCTTTAATTTGTTCTTATACATTAATGTTTTATTATTACAAATGAGATATTTATTTTTACCTACGCACATGTTCTAATTGTTTTTTCTCATATATATATATATATGAGAAAAACATGGCAAATGAGGTGAAAATTCTTGTCCCCAAATAATATATATGCCCCTATAGTGATTGAATTCTCTTTTCTTCCTTCGAGCTGAATAAAAACTGATACACTTCTGTCATAGACAGCTCCCCTTTCTGCTTCCCTCCCTCCATTTCCTCCTCCCTCTCCCACCTCTTTCCTCTTTCCTCTTTCTTCTTCCTTCTTTCTTTCCTTCCTTTCTTCCTTCCTTCCTTCCTTCCTTCCTTCCTTCCTTCCTTCCTTCCTTCCTTCCTTCCTTCCTTTCTTCTTTCCATCTATCCATCTATTTAACAAACACTGATTTCAGAATACTATGAATGCACAATGGAGGCCCCTCATCCAACCCGGGTTAGGTATAAAACACTTTCATAGAGACCCAGCCTGGAGACAAGGAGACCTGGGCTAAGACTATCAAAATTGCCCAGGACAAATGGATATGTTTCATCAGCCATGAAACAACCACATGATCTGATTGATTGTTTAAAAAAATTTTTTTCAATTATGTAATTAACCTACAAATGCATGTTTGGTATAAAAACTCAATGAAAAAAAATGAGAACATGGAAGAAAAATTTTAAGTACTGTATATGTTTTCTTCACCTGAAAACCTTACGGATAATTTTTAGCTATATTGTTATCATAGACTTTCATAATTTTCTAAATGTGTATATACATGCATACATTATTTGATATAAATATCGCTATATGTATTATTCTGCAACTTCTTTTCCTTGACAACACCTTGGTATGCTTAAGCTCTCTGTACATACAGAAGTCCATTGGTCTTTTTTAATATGTACATGGTATCTTTTTATAATGCAAAGTGATATGTAGCCACATGCTTATTATAAGAAATACAGCACTAAACTTAAAAATGGAAACAGAAGCCCTAATCCTTCCAAACTATCCACTCACATTCTCATTCCCCAGAGCTAAACTCGTTTAAAGTCTTAGTGTATTCTTCCAGAAATGTGTGTGAGCGTGTGTAAATGTTTTCTCTCCATTCTCTTAAACCCAAACTGTGTGAAGGGGCCCAGCAGGACACCGACGCCCCACTTCCACTGCATGGACCCCCCATTCTGGGAAGGGCCACGAGTGAGATGTGCACAGGTGGGTTGGCTCCTCATCATACTGAACTCCAGAAAGGTTCTATTCAGGGTAGTGTGACCTCAGTAAATGCCAGTTGGAACAGAGCTGCACTTCCTGATGTGGAACATTCTTTTAATGGAGGAATGGAGTAAGGGAAAACAGAACTGCTCTTATTAGTCATGTTGGAGGGAGGATGGAGAGTTTTCTTTGTAACCTATTCACTCTCTTAATTCAAGTTATTCAGCAAATGCATTTTGGTAGGGCGCAACAAAACGGACAGAATCTGCAGGCAGAGCATTTATTCAAATTGCCACCTGCCACATGGAAACTAACACTGTAGTCTCCAGCTATAGACATTCAGCTTCACATGCTTCAGCGCTGTGGGTGATTCTAGCTCCTGGCTCTAAGATAATTTATAGTAAATAAATTATGAATCTTAGAGATTATTTATTTACTTTTTAGTGAATCTGTGATCTGTGAATGATCCTGTTACTAGTTAATAGAAGAAAAGAAGTACTTGTCACTATAATAGCAAGGAAAAGCATATTACATGCTCAGCACTCCTCACAATTTCTTCCCAAAAGGTTTGTGTCCATGAGATTTGCAAGGAGATGAGTGAAGTAAAACTATTAACCACATATGAGAAAGGAAAAATTGGATGCCCTCAGCCCTGGACACCTGCCTTGTCCTATTTCATCTAAAAAGTTAGTAAGCAAGATGAAAGGAACCAGGGGAACTTTTCATTATAGGGGCTCTTATATTATATTCAAATAGTTAATAATTATGGAAGCTAAGATTAGTATTGCATTTTATACTTTACAAAGTGATTTTAAAAGGAAGAGTTTACACAGTAGCCCAGCTTAAAATTAGTATTTGGGGTGCTATTAACAGCACTTATTTAGATCTAGAAAGTGTGGGCTCAGGAAATTAAAATACTTGGTTCAGCTTATGGCCCTAAAAAGTGACAGCATTCAAGAGACAATGTTTCTTGCTGGCAAATTCCACTTTACTCCAAAACATGTTATGACACCATCACATCTAGAATTTCAAAGCATTTCAAGCCTGCATTATTCTATTTCCTCAACTTTATGATATCAGGGGGTAAGGAGATTTTCAACTTTACTTTTCAGAGCAGAAACCTCAAAGAACATGTAGTTTAAAACTATAGTCACATGGTTGGGAGAAATCAGCAGTTAGCTCCAAAATCAAGAACACTCATCCTCCCTAAGCAAGACTTAATTAACTGCTCCAGCTAAATAAATAGGGTAGTTCTCACTAGGTGCACAACTGTAGACGTCTTTAACAGCCCATTGTTTCCCTCCATCCTTTGTAGACTAAGTGATTGATTTGATTGATTTGGCAGAGAGTTTCTAAGTTTGACCACGTGGGGGCAGTATTATCATGCCATTGAAAGGCTTTCAGGCTCATCAGTTCAGGATGAGTGCCCCGCCAATTAACTCAGGAAAACATCCTTTTGTGTCCTCTTCTTAGACTTAGAAACCCACACACACAAAAAAAGACAGCCAGCTGTGCAGTCTCTGAATAGAGCTCTGTTTTTCTCATCCAGTTTATCTGGGGGGATGTGGGAGCAGGATAAGGGGCAACACTACCGCCTAATGAGCCAATTACTCTGAATGGCACAAAGACACCTAGGGACCTAGAGAAAGGTACTTCCATAAGGGAGAAAACAGGACAGGACTATAATTTTAGACAATTCACAGGCTTAAAATGTCCCCCTGGGCTTAAAATGTCTTCTCTACTCTCTTAATTTGACTTTCTTACAAAAAAAAATGTTTATATTGGAATTTCTCCCATTTTCTTGGTGACTTCTAATTTGTTGTACAAGCAACATCCTCCTAACAATACATCTACAGTACAACCAACTTGCAAACATGTATGCAAAAGATTTCATTCTGTTACTCTCATGCACAATTTTATTGTGGAGGAAATTAATGTGAGAGAGCTAGAATATATATATATATTTTTTTTTTTCCTGGTATACTGAAAGAACTATCTTATTTGATTTTTGCAATAATTCTGTATAGTACGAGTCATTATTTCCATTTCACAGAAAAATTAACTGAATTGACTCAAGTTCCCACCGACAGTCAAGGAGCAGAACCTGATGCATCTGACCCACAAACCCACAATTTTACTCCTTTGCATATTTATTTTACATTCAGGATAATCTCTCCCTCTTTTTTAATTCTTTGTTGTTGTTTTATTTTGTTATTGCCCAGTTTTATTCATAAAATTTTAAATAAAGAAGTCTCAAAAATAAAAAATAAATAAATGAACGAATAAATAGATGATAGATAGATAGATGATAGATAGATAGATAGATAGATAGATGATAGATAGATAGATAGATAGATAGATAGATAGATAGATAGATAGATAGATAGCTGATGAACTCATTGCCCTAATGGGCCCCAATGTCTTTAAACACAAAAAGGTGGGAAGGTATAACATATAGATCTGATTAGAAAAACAACTATATACAAAAGAACAAAATCAAAGGTAAAAACTTCTCTATGACCCACACTCATTCCCCTCTCCATAACCATTACCACTTAAAATACTTAAAATTGAAGTATAGTATATGATGGTACATATAATAATATACGTTACTACTTACAAGTGCATCTACTATTAGCCAGGAACAGTTTGAAGCACTTAAAAACTATTAAATCAGTTAAATCACTTAACATGCATGGATAGCTAAATATTTGTTTTTACTTATGCTAAAGGGATCTTGGTCTTCACAGTATTCTGAACTTTTCCTTTTTTCTTATTTTTTTTCCTTTTTAATATATATCTTGGAGATACTCTTCTGTCCATAGATATTGTTGTTGTTGTTGTTTACACAGTTAAAGTACTGTATAGCAAGGATGAATCATAACTAATAATACCTGTGATTTATTTTCTCTCTTTATGATCTTAACTGAGAAATATATGGTTGGTTTCTTTTTAATTTAAAAGTTGCATCTTAGCAACAACAACAAAAGACTGAATATGGTTCAAGGGTAGTTAGATGAGAAACAAAACAAATAAATGGCTATCATCAATAAAACAACAAACCACAAGTGTTGGAGAGGCTATGGAGAAAAGACAACCCTTGCACGCTGTTAGTGGGATTGCAAATTGATGCAGCCACTATGGAAAACAATATGGAGGTTTCTCAAAAAAATTAAAAATAGAACTATTGTATGACCCAGTCATTCTACTCGTTGGTATTTATCTGAAGAAATCCAAAACACAAATTTGAAAAGATATATGCACCCCTATGTTCACTGCAGCATTATTTACAATAACCAAGATACAGAAGCAATCAAAATGTCCATCAATAGATTATTGGATAAAAAGGCAAGATACAGATTTGTAATGGAATATTACTTGGCCATAGAAAAGAACAACATGGATAGACATAGTGGGTATTATGCTTAGTGAATTAAATCAGCAGAGAGAGACAAATACCATATAATCTCATTTATATGTGAAATCTAAAGAACAACAACAACAGAAGAAACAGAAACAGACTCATAGATACAGAGAACTGATGGTTGCCTGATGGGATGGAGGTTAGCGGCTGAGTGGAAAAGGTGAAGGGATTAATAAGTACAAATTGGTAGTTACAAAATAGTCACAGAGATGTAAAGTACAACATAGGGAACATAGTCAGTAATATTTTAATAACTGTGTATAGTGCCAGGTGGGTACTAAACTAATGAGGGGATCACTTTGTCAATTATATAAATGTCTAACCACCATGCTAAACACTTGAAACTAATATAAAATAGTATTGAATGTCAACTATAATTTAAAAATAAAAATAAAAAATTTTAATAGTTATCACCACCTACTCTTGTTGGACAAGACACTCTGCCACTCTCGCTTGGACATCAATTATGATCATTATTTCCATCTAGTGACTGGTACTTAGATACTATGATGCTGCCATGTGACTCTGCCATCCCCCCACTCCATCATTCACATGTCAGAGAGCTCGGTCTCACGGCAGATACCCACTTGTTTTCATATGACTTTGGGAAAGTTTCTCAACCTCACTATCCCGTTTCTGAAGGTATGAAGAAAATAATAGCTGCTACCGATCTACCTTGTAAGATTGTTATAAAGATTAAACGTGATAATACAAATATAGTACCCAACATCCACTTTTAACTTATATGAATTCAGCTGTAATCCCTTGCCCAGAGACAGAAATATAAAGAAAGCAAGAAAAGGAATAACAGTTCAACAATATGTGAAATTCCACTTTCAATAATTGGTAGCTGTCTCTTGGTGAGAAGGAAGGTGTGAATCTGCTGTTCCCATATTTAGTCTCAATTCCCCACTGTCTTTCAGAGTGTGACTATCTCACAGACCGGGAGTCATTTGTGCTCGAAGCTATGGCATAATATAGTAAATGAAACACAGTACATATTGAATGAATGTTCAACAAATGTTTGTTTATATCCTTGTTATTATTATTCTCTACTCTATTCATCTTGCTAGCAGGCTGCAACCTCTGTCAACTGATCTGTTAATTTTCTCTCTTGGAGAGACAGCTGTTCTATATTGGGGTCTTAGCCCACCATGGCTTAGAGAGGAGTCATTGGCCTGCCCTGGGTTATTTCCTTAATGGCTACCTAAAAGCAGCTACCTAGAAGTGGCTATTCAAAACTGGATCTGTCCCTAAGTTCTTACATAATTCCCTGCACATTTCCAACGTGGAATCAATGTCCATCTTTATAAATTTAACTCTATGCCCACCAGATCACTAAGCCCTCTTATCCTTCCAGCCCCAGAGAGATAGAAGAAAAAGAAGATATATGAATTTCTACCTCCCTGCACTTTATTTAAGTCTCATCTCATACCCTGGACTAGAACTAAACTCTTCTCACAACTGCTGGTAAGGACAATAACCTTTCCCATCTCTTGAAACTCTATCCCTGCCCACAAGATGTGATCTGGTCTCAGAGTCCTGGCAATCACCATGCGCTAACAGTCTATTCCTAAAAATGCTTTTGTGTTTAAAGTCAGTCACCTCTGCATGAATGCTGGGTGAGGAAAAGATGAAGCCAGCACATCATTTGTGTGTGGTCTGCCCCCCATTTTTTAATCTCCTGAGAACAAATGCTTCAACAAGAAAACATACAAATGTTTTTCTTAAACAAAAAATAATATTTAGACATAGAAAAATTTAAACCAAAATCTTTTTGGGGAAAAAACCTTACACAATTTTAAAGGAGAAAAAAAATGTACATTAAATGTAAATTAATAAACAAATCACTTAAAACTGCCATCAGCAGCATCTGCATTTGGATAATTTCACTGTCAATTGGGTCTTTGTCAAGAATAATAGACGTGGGTTTGTCTTATGTCAATAGAATTAAAAGAACCACCAAAGTCTTCTCTCTCAGAAAAGGAGACTTACAACCTATATACAAAATCAAGTCAAGTGTCCCAGCTAAAAGGCAGATTCCCACATGTACTGCTTCGTGTAGTGCCTGCTACATAACAAGCCTTCAATCGATGTTAGGGTTTGGTTTGGCTTTATAATGGTAACCGTCATTTGTTATCACCTCTCTGGGTGCCAACCTACCAGCATATGCACCAAGTGCAAAAAGAGATCCTCTTCTTTTTGACTTTTCAGAGTCAAATGAAACAATAATAAGTCATCATCTCTATTCCCAATTTGTACAGGGGTTTGATCCTACGAGGTACTTTAAATATGTCATATGTTGCATATGTTGAGTTGAGTTACAAGCTCGAGAGTGGTTGACAAGCCAATCCACTTTTCCAAGTGGCCCCAGTGGAAAAGTCGGCACTCTCATGGAATGGCCAATTCACACTCCACATTCAGTAGAAGGTACAAGGGTCTTTAGTGCAGAGAATTTATAGATATTTGCATGAAATAGAAAAAAGATACAAAGAAAGCTAACTGAGATTTCTTTTCGTGAAATTTAAACAGTGGTACATCAACTAAAATCATGATCTTAATCCAATGGCCTTGACATTTTAGCCTGCCTGCCTCACATTTTATAATATGTGAAAGAGCTGAGATGAGGTCTATGCACACATTTAATTTTTTGTTGGAAGATTAGAAAATCTGAATGTTAGGGTTGGCACACACATAGAGAACCTTAAAGATCATTTTCCCCACCATGGCATGGTAGCTGCTGGGAAGCTAACTTGTGTTAAAGAAAGTGAACAGATTTCAGACACAGAGTTGCTGAATAAAAATCAAGCACCTCAATTTACTAGCTCTGTGATTCTGGCTGAGTTACTTCTCTGGAATTCATTTTATCAGCCATTAAAATGGAAATTATAATAACACCCACCTCATGGGAATATAGTGGGCCTGAGTAACACAGTGTATGTGTGGGAAGCTCTTTGCATTCTTTCAGGTGTTATACTAATTACATGGAGGCAGGCTGCTGTGATGGGTGAGCATGTGAATTGAATGCACAGAACCTCAGTTGAAGACCTTTGTGTCACAGTCCTCATCTATAAAATGAATATGTGTAACACTTCCATAACACAATTTCTGTGATGACCCATGAGATGTCTATAAAGCACTTATCATGGTGTTTGATATATAGAAACACCCGATGGTGTCAACTATCATTACACATTTGATGACAAAATTTATGTTCTTTCAAGACATATTTAATGAGACCCAGCTATATACTAGATACTCTGTGTTGTGCTGGGAGAGAAAGTGCGGGGAAAAAGATAACTTCTTGCTCTGAAGGAACTCACCATATAGTGAGGAATGTCTCACTTCATGTATCTATTCCCAGGAGTGATCAGAGGCGTCCCATTGCCAGAAAATAAAATTCATGTTCTTGTTTGCAATCAAAAAAAAAAAAAATCCATTATATGGCCCTACCTTACCAACCACTGAACTTCTTTATGCAACCTACATTTCCAGTCAGACTAAATTTTCTATATCTGTATCATTTCTCATTGCATTAGTGAGGGTTCTCTAGAAAAAAAAAAAAGAATAGATAGGAGGAGATTTTTATAGAAACTGGTTCACATGATTATAAAGGCCAAGAAGGCCTACAGTCTGCTGTCTGCCAACTGGAGAACCAGGACAGGTGGTGATATAACACTGTCTTAGTTCGAAAGCCCAAGAACCAGGAGCACCAACGTCTGGAGGCAAGAGAATATAGATTTTCCAGTTCTAACAGAAAGAGAGTCTTTTCTTTCTCCACCTTATTCTGTTTGGTCCCCAATAGATTAGATTATGCCCACCCACATTGGTGAGGGAGAACTTCTTGGTTTACAGATTCGAATGCTCATCTCCTCCAGAAATACTCACACAGACACACCCAGAAATAATGTTTTACCAGCAATCTGGGCATCCTTTAGCCCAGCCAAGATGACACAGAAAATTAACCATCATGCTCAGACCGAATTCGCCATCTGAAATGTATCCTACCCCTCTTTCTCTATGTCCAAACCCCCTACCTCTTTCATGGGCCAGTCAAATGCTCCCTATTGCGGACATCCAGTTTTCTGCTTCAATTCACGTCCCTTTAAGGAATAGCTTCTTCTTCTCGATACCTCTTCTGGTGTAGCTGCTTATGCCACTCCTTGGCCACAAAACAGGTACAAGACTACTAGTTCAGATCAAGGAGAGTGTGGTAGTCCCTCATTTTAGAGATTGATTCAGAGGCAGGCTTGTGACCCAAACCAGAACGATGAGAATGACATTGGGGATTAGTAAAGAATTACCCAGAAGGAAATTTTTTTTTACACTAGAATTGTTAAACTAGATGGTGATGACTCAAGAGCTACAAGACAAGATGTCCTACATCTGACCAACATGGAAACACAACTCAAAGGAAAGTAGAGCTGAGAGGTGGAGAGAAACCTACTCCTTACAGCACTGACTACTTGGATGAACACCCTTTGACTTCAATTAGGGAAGCTAATCCATTTTCTATTATTAAGTTTCTGTCACCTGTAATGAAGAATTTCCTGCTGACCGAGACCACAAGAAATTATATTTGTGGCTCCAGTGAAACACTAGAATGAGTTTTTTCCTACAGTATGTGCTCAGTAGATGTTAGGTAGATTAATCTATAACTAATAGAATGAAATGTAATGGATTCCAATGGCATCCAACCTTGCTAACATTTAACCTGGTTCATTAAAGCAGAGGAAATAGATCTGAGCCAGATGGTCTACCTGTAAAGACCATTCAGCCATTCAGTTTTTTTAGAGCCCCAAATGAACCTGTACTTGGAATAATAACCTACATAGATAGGAAAACTATACTTTACTAGTGTTCTTCATCTTCATTTTTGAAAAAGAAAGAAGGCCTAGAGGGAATAATTAATTTTCTATGGTCTCACAGTACATGGGCATAACACTACTATGAATCCCTCTGTGATTCCAAAGGACTCAAGGTCCTTTGTCTTGCTGCTTCCAGAGCCAGAAAAACAAAAGGTTTTTGGAGTCACCCAGCTAGAGTTAAAACTTCACCTTCACCAAATGCAAACACTACCTCGGAGCCTAGTACATAGTAAATGCCAAATAAATGGCAGTTTTTATTACCATTCACACACATTTTCATGATTTCTCAGTCCATTGGAAATTTTAAACTGACTCTGAAATCTTGGGGGAGCTGCATCTGACTAGCTCTCATTGTTACCTATAAAATTTCTTTCCTAAGGGAGGTCAAATTGTCCAACAGACATCTTGGTGAGGAAAATGTATGGCATAAATGACTAGGGCTTGTGCTGTCACTCATTTCCCACCCATTATTCATAGACTTTCACCATTCATAATAAAATGGAAATTCCTTGTGTTTATTGAAGGAAGACTATTTTTTGGTTCCTCTTAGAGATTGTTAAGTTTCATTAGTTATAGAATTTAATTTAGGATGATATCTTTAAAAGTTGCAGTCAGAACTTCTCAATAAATTAAGGAAATCTGATGACTGAATGAATAAGAAAATGTGCAAATGAATATGAAACTTAACCCTATAAATCTGAAATGGTTTCAGAAATTCTTTCCTTGGGTGGAAGGGAAAATTAAAAAACAATTGCCTCTTTTATGTAACTTTATGTCTCATCATTGTCCTAACTAAATGTCAAAAGAAAAGCCCATCTTAGAAAGCTCCAACCAAATAACCATGGCTAAAAACAAGGTTTTCCAACACACCAAAAATGTTATTTGGGGCCACTGTAGATAAGTTTTTATTATGAAATCTTAATTTAATTACTTTTGATTTAATCTATCTAGATCTAATGTCATTGGTTTGTAAATTTTTAAAAATATATACATAGTTGATGATTTAAAAATTTTTACAATGTGTGCACAATTTAAAATATGATACTGAGGTTGAAAACATGCCAGTACAGGAAAAGAGAAGACCCCCTTCTCCCTGTGGGGGGAAGTATTTTATCACTTTAATTCTGACAAGTTTGCGTCTGTGACAAAGGTATCTCCTCAAATTTGAAAGAGAAATTTGAGGAAAAAAGGAGATTGAGGGAAGGGAATTAACATGTGGTCAGTATCTACTGCATGCCAAGTATTGTGTACGATGCTAAACACGTGTGAGCTCACATCGATCTCTCCAAAACACTTGAGATGGATTCCCTCATTCTGCACAAAGGGCCTTTGAGCCCCAAAAGAATTGAGTAAAGTGGCTATGATCCCCTCATTAATAAACGGCAGTGTTGAGACATTAAAAAAAAAATCAATGTTGTGACTAATAAAAAAAAGCCTCTACAGCTGATTCTTTTCCTCTTCTAAGCATCAGTGTTCTCATAAGCCAGTCATTCATGTTGAAACTTTATAACTTTGTTAAATTGATAAGGGCCATAGATTAGTTGTTTACCAAACCATCTAGTATCTCGAACAGTTTTTGGCCTCCCTTCAAGTTTTGTGGCCAAGTGCCTGAAACCTGGCCAAGGGAATGTGGTGTGATAACCTAAACTGCATCTCCAAACCCAGCTCATTATAATTCCCTATGCATCCTCCAAACTCTTCCTATCACCGCTTCTCCTAAGCACTTTCAGATTATCTAATGGAAGACTTAGAGCAACAAGCTGAAAGAGACTGGGGCTTCTATGATGACATGGAACCAAGCAGATACCAGCTCACACTGGATTTTGACATGCATGGAAGAACGTGATTAAATTAAGCTCTGAGACTCAAATTATTTGTCACCACAGCTAGTCTTTCCTGACTAATACATGAGAAACCATTTATACTTAATATTTATTATTTAAACGTATCTACTTTTTAAAAAATTATTTATCATGGTGTTATTTACTTTAACCTCTACTGTAGATCCAATGTACTGGCTAATATTTTTCCTATTACATAAAAATAAAATCAAAACTACTTTTTAAAGTTTATTAAATAACAATCATGTATGCCATATTTTGAGATACAGTGCTATTCTAATCATTTCCATGTGATTGGCTAAGTACCTCACCCTTCTTCAGCCAAGACCTTGAAGATCCAGAGTCAACAACTGTGTCAGGATACACATGCAGAGGCACCGTGTCATCCCAATTCGACAACTGCTCGAAAGTCCAAAAGGCTGAGAAGAAATCGTGGGATTGAGCAGTGACTCCAGAGAGACGCTAGCTTTAAAGATAGTGTAAGCCCCTGGGTGAGAGACAAAACAACTGTGGCCACAGGCCTTTCATAACGGCTCCAACTTCAGCCCCGTGGTTGGTGTGGCCCCCTCGGAAATACCGAGGACAGACTGAGCAGGAACAGTGGTCCTTCCATCCACCCCTCTGATTTTGAATAGCCGAGTCCATCATGGTTATCCCTTAAAGGAAACCCAGACCTATGGACTCAACCCACATAGTTTTCAAGAAGCACATTCAGGCCTCTGGCCCCAGGACACCACCTCTCTAGCCTGCAAAGAAAACCTTCAGACCCAAGACTAATGTTCTGAAGAATAATGCCAGAAGAATAAAACAAGGACCATATCCTAATTATCTCTGTGCTGCCCCCCATCCCAGAACATTCCAGAGCACAGAATAGGCACTAAATGAGCATCTGCTACAATGAACATCAAAGGTTGCTCTGTTCAGAGAGGGGGAAAAAAACTTTTCATGTCAACTCAAAGTGACCTGCTCCAAAAGAGAGAATGTCTTATGGATTCCATAAAAATACATTAGAAATTTTCAGTAGGCTTGCAAGTGATGACTGAGTTTTCCTTCCTAGAAAGAAAACACAGAGGTGTGTTTGAAACCCCACTGTAAAAATTAGATGACTACTACACCTGATATAATTAAGACAGAGTTGGCATTTACAAGGTGAGAACTGCTACTGAAATTCAACTGCATGCGTGCGTGTACACGTACACACACACACACACACACACACACACACACACACACACACACACACTCCACATTACCCCTTCAGTCAATCAATTAAATCTGCCACTTGGTGTTTGGTGGTGAATCTGGAAACTGTCTAATATTGAAAATAAAACAGAAAGAGAGAAAGAGAAAGCTTTTTAGTATGAAAATCATTTAACCTGAAATTCACTGACTCTCTTGCACGGAAAAGAACTGAGGAAAACTCTAGCTCGAGACATCTCCTCTACACAGACTTTCTGTACTCTTCCACTCTGTTATTTATGCAAAAATGGGAGAAAGAAAAACAGATGAACTCTTACCATGGCAACCTTTGCAGAGCATGTTACACCTAATACTATCTGTCATTGCTTAGATAGAGAGCACTTCTCTTCAGGAAAAAGAAAATGGATTTGGCTTGATTATATGAGTATTTAACCTCCATCAGGGAAAACATACAAAGCAATTAAAAGAGCACTCACTTTGTCCCCTCGAGTGTTGAAACACAGCTATGAAGCTTACTTCTTTTAAATAAATTATTCGTTTCTTTTGCAGAAGAATTGACATATTTGTATAAATGACCTTCTGTGTCTTAATGTGATGACCAGGTTCTATTATTGTGCTAAAACTGAAGATGCTGAATATGTTTAAGATCTCTTTTCAGGGTTTTCCAACCAAAATGAAAATGTTCCTTCCCCAGCAACTGTTTCCTTTCAGATGTTTACCCCAGGTTACCAGAATCATTTGGTCACTGCTATCACTAGGACATTCGCCTGCAAACTCACTCTCTCTCCCTACCCACTCCACCCCCAGTCTGTGGCCTTGTGAGTCTCCCACAGGCAAGCAAACACCTTTGTTCTCTCTCTTGGTTTTGCTTTCAATTACCTTCCTCTGTTTTTGAGAAGCCTCCTGGAATTGTCTGTGAAATATAAATCCTGTCAGGCTCAAGTACATAAATGTCAAGGAGAAGGGGCAGATGGGCTAAAACCACATCGATGCTATGGTGTGAGGCAGGCTGGGACAAGGTTTTTATTTCTGGTCATCAATCCACAACTGGAACACAAGGTGTTGTCTTCCTTGCCTCTAAGACCAGCCAAGACACAATGTCATATTTTCAAGGTTCGATTAATCAGAAACCCTTTGCAGACATGGTAGTAACATACCTCTATTCTGAATGTTGAAAGAATTAATTGATTCATTCAGAAAGCATTTTTGAATGACCATGTGTTATGAACTGTGAAGGGACACAATAATGCCTGTTAATTTTTGAAATCTCATGTTAGACTTTGATTCCTCTAGAAAGCATTCTCAACTTTTACAGTTGTGTCACGTATCTTCCTCTGCATCTCCCTGGCACCCTGAGTTTAAAGTAGCACTAATTGTTTTGTAATTAACTTCTTACTCTTTTTTTCATCATCATAGGCTAAACTGAGCTTCAGGAGCAAATAAACTCTCAAATTTCAGTAGCTTGACAAAGTTATATTTCTTACTTAAATCACCATCCAGTATAAACTGGGTGGCCCAGTAGCAATGCTCTTAGCTAAGAACTGATTGAAGGACCCACTTCTATTCAGAATCCTTTGCTTCCAGCTAAATGAATAAGAAAATGGGTGGAAGGGTGAAAGGGAGGGAGAGAGTCTGAAAGGAAGGTTGAGGAAGAAAGATCAGCCCATGGAGATGCCATACACTCTTACCTGTTTTAGAAGAGTTAAGAAGTGGCAAGAATTAGTGATATTGACCTCATTCAAATTGAGGATGGGAAATGTGGAGGAACATATGGAAATTTAGTGAGAAATATCAACCTTTGCCCCTGTATGTAAAATTAAATTGTAAACACTTTGAGAACAAAGACAGGCTACATGAGACTGTTAAAGCATATTTGTACCTGATAGGAATTAACCAACAGATACAGAAATGAATGGTACAGGAGAGAGAGAGGACAATTACATAAGGAATGGTTTTGAATAGTCAAGAGGGAAAGGGATCAAGTAAACAAGTGAAGAAATTGGCCCCAGACAAAGTCTAAATGGTTCTTTCACTGTAAGCGGAGAGAAGACAGGATATACTGGTGCAGAGTATATGGAAACTAGGAAGTTTGACAGTGGAAAGATGAGAACATTATCTTCTGATTGTTTCTCTTTTCTCAGTGAAATGAATACAGCCATTAGCTAAGAGTGGGAGAGAAGAGGGAAGGGTATTGGTAGTTTTAAGCAGAGGAGTTAAAGCAAAAAATCTTTAGATTTAAGAAATACAAGTCCTAAGCAGAATAAATAAATCAACATCTAGGTACACTGCAAGAAAATGCCAAATATTAAACACATAATTGATAATCAATGATCATCAGAGAAACATGAAAGAAAAGACAGATTACTTGCACAAAATTATGATTAAATTAATAGCTGACTTTGAGTGTGCATGCACACACATACGCAGCTAAGAAGAAAAGAACAAACACCTAAAAAGATCTATAAAAAACTCTATGAAAACTAAATTTAAAATGCAACCTTTAAATGACTCATATCAGTGGTTAAAACTCGAACACACACACACAGAGACACACACACACACACACTTTACAGATCAGATCAGTTATCTCAAAGATTCAAGAAACATATGAATTTTATAATTCATAATATGTACCAGAAATAAAAAAGGTCAATTCCTCAAGTATGAGGACATTATAACTCTGATAAGCAAATGAGAAAAATAAAAAATTATATGCCATTCTCATTTCTGAACATAAATGCAAATTTGGAAATGAAATATTGGGAAGAGGAAAGATCAAACTGTGCATTTAAACAATTTGTCGAGAGCAAGAATTTGTAAAAGAAATTCAAAAAGATTTAAATATAAGAAATTTATTAAAATAAATCAGTATATTAAAAAGAAAAATTGTACCAGATCCTCAATATGTGCAGAAAATATTTTTGATAGATTTCAACTATCTTTCTTAAGAACTCTTAGCAAAATAGGAATTAAAAGAATATACTTTAACATTAAAAGGCTGTGTATAATATATCTACATAAATATGAAGGATTATTTTCTTTAAAGTCAGAAGAGAAGGATACGTGCTAATAGTCTTTTGTTTAATATGACATTGAGATTACAACCAGTACAAGAAGACAAGAACAGCAAATAAAAATTCTCAGGGTTGGAAAGAAAAAAGAAAATTTGCATTATTTTTAAATTATATTATTGTCTCCATAGAAAAATCTAAGAGGATTGATATATAAAATCTTATTAATGAAAAAGTTCAACATATTTACTTGATGCAACAACAATATTAAAACATCACTTTTATTGCTACCATACCAGCAATAAAGAAATATAACATGTAACTTTTTAAAAAGACAATTTTTACAAAAGAAGAAAATATAAGGTATATGGGCGTATAAACGATTCCTTCACTTTGGAGAACTGTTTGGCAGTTAAATTACACATCTGCCTTGAGATTTAGCAATTCTATTCCAGGTATTTACACCAGAAAAAAAAGGCATCTACCCACAAAAAGCACTGCAAAATTCCCTTAGGCATTCTTAGGAGATTTGCTCATAATAGGCAAAAACTGGAAACAACCCAAATGTCTATAAATGCATTGTAGCATAATCATAGAAGAGAATCTTACACGCAATAAAATCAAATGAAATGCTGCTCATGCACCAACATGAAAGAATTTCCAAAACATCATGTTGAGGATGAGCCAGACAAAAAGAATACAGACTGCATGATCTGATTAAATAATGTCCACAAATAGGTAAAACTAATAACAGCAGAAAGGATTTATCCTGGTGGTAAGTGAAAATCCAATAGGAAAGGGTCATGAAAAACTGTCTGGGATAGTGGAAATGATCTGTACCTTTTCTGGGACACGCAAAGGTTTCTATGATGATCATAACTTCTGAAATTAAATACTTAAGATGCATGAATTTTATTTTATTGACATAGTACTTCAATATGACAGCAAGAAAAAAAAAAACCTAAAAGTTAAACTTAAGAGTAAATTTTCAGAGATGCTCAAACTGTTCAAACAAATTTATCCAACTTCATTGAAATATTAGAGAAATATTTAGATCACATTCATAGACAAGAAGTTTTAATTTCATTAAAATAATAATTCTTCTTAAATAAATCTACATAATACATTCAGTCACATTCAAAGTCTTGATACTTGTGTGTGTGTGTGTGTGTGTGAGAGGAGGGGAAGAGAGAGAGAGAGAGAGAGAGACAGAGACAGAGACAGAGACAGAGACAGAAAGAGACAGAGAAGGAACATAGGACCATCTTGATGCCTGATTACAGAATTTACATAGAATATAGAGTCTAGCCTTGCCTTGATAACATTGGAGAAATAGTAATGAGTAGAAAACAGATGGACAGTAGAAAGATTTCATTTATCAGTTAGCATGACATACTCTAAGACTTATTCATTTTGTATAACTTAAACTTAGAACCTTTTAATTAATATCTCCTTGATTCCCTATCATGCCAGCACCTGGAAACAACTATTTTACTCTCAGTTTCAATGAGTTTGACTATTTTAGATTCCTCATATGAGTGGTTTCATGCAGTATTTGTCCTTCTGTGCCTGGCTTATTTCACTTAACATAATGTCCCCCAGGTTCATCTGTATTCTCACAAATGGTAGCAGTTTCTTTTTTTTAAGGCTGACTAATACTCCAATGTATGTTTATACCACATTTTCTTTATCTATTCATCCATCAGTGAACATTTTCATTGCCTCCATGTCTTAGCTGTTTTGAATAATGCTACAATGAACATGGGGGTGCAGATATATCTTTCTAAGATCCTAATTTCAATTCCTTTGGATAAATACCAAGAAGTGGAGTTGCTGGATCAGATGGGAGTTCTATGTTTAGTTTTTTTGAGGAACCTCCATACTGTTTTCCATTGCAGGCACACCAGTGTGCATTCCCCCTCACAGGGCACAATGGTTCCCTTACTTCTTCACTCTCGTTTGCAGCAAAAAATCCTGAAAGAGTTTTCTGAAACAGCTCTCTCCAATCACTCTCTTTCCGTTCTCTCTCGTAAGCCTATTCTAATTAACTCTTCACTCCCACTACCCCACTGAAGAGGTGCATTAAGATCAGCGATGATCTTGAAATTGATCATTTCATCAGAAAATCTTCTCTCCTCATTTTACCTGCATTTTTGTATATTTTTGATCACTTTCTTCTACTTGATAAGCTTCTTTGGCTTCTGAAGCAACACACCCCCTTCATCCTCCACCACTTCACTCATCACTTCCTCCCTGTTTCCTTTCCAAGTTTCTTTATTTGCATTTAAACCCTTAGTCACATCCAATCCTATAGCATTAAGTGTCATTTAAATACCCATCACTTTCAAGTTTAAGACTCCAGCCCACACCTTTTTCTCAAACTCAACACATATATACAACTACCTCCTTAACAACTTTATTTGGATGTCTAATAGTAATCTCAAACTCAAAAAAATAAAATTTGAAAACCTTGACCTTCTGCCCAAACTGCTATATATGTAATTCCCCCATTTCAGTTGGCAACTCTATTCTTGCGATTTTTCAAGTAAAAATACTTGAAATCACCTTTGACACTTTTCTTTCTTTCATTTCCCAATCAAACCGGAAGGCTCTACTTTCTCAGCCATTCACGTTGCCACCACACTGATGTGGGGTACCATCATTCTTTCTGAGTTACTGACAATAGCCTTCTGACAGATTGTATTGATCAAATAAGTTAACTGCTATAAAAAACAATCCCCAAATATGAGTGTCTTTACAGAATAAAAGTTTATATTTGCTTTATGCAAAGTTCAAAGCAAATGTTTCTGGTCTGATGGCTCTGGGACACTCTCCTCCTGGCTGAAACCCCAGACCTCTTCCTTCTGAAAGCTTTACAATTCCTAGGGCCTCATGGCCTTTATAGGAAGTGATGTAATCATATGAGGTCACATTGCACTGGCCAACATTCAATCATATGGTAAGGTTAGCTGAAAGGGATCCTGGGAAATGTAGAGAAACATACAGTACAGATGTCTGTCACAAAGTCACCCCACTTTTATGCCTGCCACTGTACATCTATTCTCAACTGCAGCCAGAGTGACCTCAAAACATAAATTAGATCATGTTACTCCTCCACTTATAATCCTGCAGGACAATCCACTTCACTCAGACTTGAAGCTAAACATCCTAACCATTGTCCACAAGGCTTTGCAATATCCAAAACCCATCACCCCACTTTCTGCTTCTGACCTCTGCTCCTGCCACACTTAATTCTGGCTCTTGCTCTCAGCTCAGGGCTTCAGTCTCTCTGGGCCTTTTGCCTGGGAAACTTTTTCCCAGATGTCTACATGGATAGGCCCCCTCATCAATGTCGTCTTTGTTCTTATTCCCCCAAGTGAATGCTTATTTACTATATTTACTGCTGCCACAATGTGCCCATCTCCTTTTGGGTACTCCCAACACTACTCTCTTCTCCAGCATCCTCACCTTTATTCTCTTCGCTGATTGGCACTTCTAACCTTCTTCCCTTTCCAAAAATGTTTGTTTGCTTTCTCTCTCACCTCATTAGAAGGTAAACACCAAGGTAGTGATTCTTTATTTTTGGCATACCGATAATATTTATAGTGGTGGCTGGATTATAAAAGAAGCTCAGTCAATCTTGTTTTAAAATAAATAAGTCAATTCTCACTACTGCCTAATTTCATAGCTACAATGATTATCACCTTAGTACAGGTGAGAAACTCAGACACAGATTTAACTGGTTATCTTGCTAGCAAACACCTAGGAAGTAGTGGGGCTGAATTTCAAATCTTGGTATTGTGACTCCAGGATCCATGTACACAAGCACTAAACTAATTTGCTTCTCCGTTCGATACCCCTAGAGCTGCTATCACCCATACTGCAACCTCTATAAGTTGGCACTATAAGGAGGAACATGTATTTGACAGCTGAGGAAACTGCGACAAGGAGTTAGATGAACTTGCCCAATGCCACAGTTAGTGAGAGCAGGGTTTGACTGAGACATTTTGTTCCTAAAACCTTTGCTCCTAACCAGTCTGTACAACTTTCTAAGAACGTTATTGCAAAACAAACAAACAAACAAACAAAAAACACCTCTAGAAATCACAAATCTCTTATTTATTGTTATAAAAAAAAATCACAAGGTTTCCTTCAGGGCTGATTTTTTTCTAAGTGCTTCAAGTATCATTTCTCTGAGTGAAGGCCCATCCACATCGCATCGTACTGCCTACCTCCAACTGTTTAATTTACTTACTGCTCATAAAGCCTGGATGGCTGACCCAGATCCTGTGGTTTTTCCTCTCCATGTGGTAAGCACTAATCAATTGGATGTTCAATTCAGTTTAATTCAGTGTTTCTACTGACTTGAACCATTTCCAACTGAGCTCACCTAAATAATGCCAAGAACGGCCATCTGACCAGTTTAATATAGATTTCAGTCCAGATTTTAAACAGTCTAGTTTCTACATGTGTGGTCCTTACAGTAAAGTCATTTGGTGTCTATAGTGTGGGATACAGAGGTCTTGCCAAATGTTCCTATATTTCTCTTACTCTAAACCATCTCTCTATGACCACTCTCCAAAAATCTCAAAGGAGGAGAGCTAACTTTTAGTTAGTGGTTACACTATGCCATACACTACACTATGCAGTTTATCTATCTTTGTTGAGAGGATGAATAAGAAAATGGAGATAAGCTAATTGGATACCTCCCTGGGGCGACAGTCCTCCATACAGTTGTCAGTAACCAGTACGCTTTCATCTTGTGGTTGAAAGTTAAATATTCCCCATCTCAACACAAGGGCTCCTTCAGGCTGCTTATAAGAAATGGAGATTGAAGAATTATGCAATGGCTTTTCATTGCCTACGGCTGAATGTGTTCTGCGTCCCTTCTGCCCACAGCCCATTGTTCAAATGTATTAACATGGCTTGACCGAACTCTGAAGAGGCTAAGTGAGAAGTGTAATTTTCTCTGTGCCCAGGAACAAGTGGTAAAGTCTAATAGCATCTGAGACCATATCCACATTCTCTCTCCACAAATAATGCTGCTGGGTCTGAAAGTGCAGGCGACCTTTCCAAGGCTACCCAGCAGAGCCTGGTTAGAACACTAACTGGCTGGCTCTGAAACACAGGCTTTGTTTTGTTTTATTTTCTACCGCAGCATCCTACCACTCTATAGAACTGTTCCTCTGGGAGTTGTTTACCAAGGTATTCATTTTCAAATGGCATGCATTAAACAGGGCACTCCAAACACCTTACCCCAACCCCGTCTTAAGAAAATGAACTCTCTCCCATATCTGAACACCTCTCACATAGACTTTACCTCTCTTGTATCATTTCATTCCCTCTACCCAGCCAAAGACCAACTGAAAATGTTGTGTGTAGCTCCAAAACCCTACACACAAATGTCGCTACCATCAAGAAAATTCAGCATATTGTATCTCCCATTCATTCCCCATTCCTCCATCAGACACCTCTAAGCAGCACCTGGAGGAGGAAGGCACCACCTGAGGAGAAAGGAATGTGGCTGGTGCAATTCTAACGTCTTCCTTCAAAAGCCATGACTCCACAGATCGGACTTCATTTTTGTCTCTCTACTAACTTTGTATCTCTGACAAACAAACAAAATGCTATTACAAAAATATAAGAGCATTAACTGTAGCAAGAAATAAAGCCTGCATTGTCAGAGCAGCACTAACTTGTTAGTAACAGGGCAGTTGCTAACTTGTTGTGCCAGCCATGAAGCTGCATAAGCCATGCCTGTCCTCACAACATTTTCAGTCTCCAAAAGAGGCAAAACATGTAAAAGAAATTGCAACTCAGGAAAAGAGCTGTGTCAAAAGACAGGTACAAGGAAATATATTTGAATGTCCAGAGGAGAATGAGACCATGTCTCTGTAATGATCAGTGAGGACTTCATGAAGGGAGTGACATTTGATAATAATAATAATGGTAATGATAATAAGTGAAACAAAACCAAGTTAACATTTACTGAACAATTATATTATGCCAGGAATTTTCTTAAGCACTTTCTATTTATTAACTCATTTAGATTTTAGAATATCTCTAGGAGATATTCATTCAACAAATATTTATGAGCCCTTACTCTGGCAGGAAGAGGTCTGTCTATTAGTTGAGGTTACAGGCAAGAGTGGGACAGAAGGTTACTTTCCATTGAGAACTACCATTATGATCTCCATTTTCCAGAAAACTGAGGTGTGAAAGAGTTGAGTATCCTGACAAAGTTCACACACATTTTTTAGTCTCCAAGTCAGGATTTGATCACAGTTAGTAAGACACAGAGCATGCTTAACGACTATGTTCTTCCAACATGGGGTGATAGAGAGACGATAATAAATATAACGATGACATCAGTTAACGTTTACTGGGCATTTAGCATATGACAAGTGCTATGCAACTTTACATGGGCTATTTCATTTCTTCCTCAAAACAATCCTATGAGAGTATAACTGGAATGAGTTTGTGACTTGGTAAAATTCTATACTTTATAATCAGACTACCATATTTTAAATTCTAGCACCAGTGTTTTTACTTGCCCCTGTCTCCTATACTTAAAGTATCTTGAAGTCAGGGCATGTCTTAGTATTTGTTGTGTCCCAGAGCCTGACACATTGAAACCGCTCAATAAATACTTGAATGAATGAAAGACTGGGAAAATAAGAGACCTTGACTTTGTTGAAGAATTTTCATAAATCAAAGCATATGGCACGAGCTGTATGATTTCAAGAACTTTAGCACTCCAGGTGCTATTCCAGAAACCACCACGTATTGGAATAATCATCCTTCATCAATATGGAAAACTCACCAGAAGCCAAGGTAAGCACCTGTGTCTGCATGGAAGACCCTAGATAGATGGCTGCATATTGCAGGCCAAAGGGCAAACCGTTTTCTGTTTCCATGTTAGCCTAGGATTTGGGCCCAGTTACAAAGAAATTTGATCAGAAAGTAACTTCAAGAGGCACAAGTTTTTCTAGCACAACAAAGGGTAACTTGCATCAAAAATCACACCAGTGGCTGCATTTGTGGGCGATAATGCAAGTAATATTCTAGTGTACTAAACACATTATTAAATACTCTACAGTTACAGGAATCCACTGCTAAGAGGTGCAGCTAGACCATTTTCAAAGTTGGCATGGAACCGAGAAATAAAGAATTCAAGCTTCATCCATTTTCTTTTCCCACTAATGAATATTCCTTTTGTTCCCAAAGCATCCCAATTGACTCCCCTGACAATACAGGTAATTAATGGACCATTCTTCTTGATTCAGCTACTGTTGAAAATGTAGGCGGACTTGATAATTGAACATGCATCCAAACTTTCCCATTATCTAAGAGACTAATAAGTGTACATTAAATTAAAAACAATTTTTTTCTAGAAAGTTATTCACAACTTATGATAATGCTCATTTGACAGAGGAGGAAATGGAGACAGAGAAGTCTTGCCAAGTAAGACTTTAGCAGAAAACTCCCTTGATTCCTTTTGAGACGAGCCTTACTATTAGACTTCAATAAAGTCAACAAGGCCAAGGTCCATCACCAAGCTCTGAAAAAGTCAGAATTAAATAAGTAAGTAGCTCAGGTTCATTCAGAAAATTGTTTTTATTTTTAGTTTTTAATGACCTTAACGTATTTTTTTTAACTTTGGGAGAGGGTAACTTTCAGAGCAATAGTAACAATAACATTTAATGCCTCTGATATCACTTCATGAAAAAAAAGATCTTCAGTATTGGCCATCTCCAAGGACACCTTAACAACAGAGATTAAAATAGATTTGGCTCTGTTTTTTTGAGTAAGTAGTGCAAAATGAGAGTCTAGAAGTCATACACATTTGAACCATTTTTTCTGGAACTGGTCTTAGTGAATGTTAGCTAAAATTGACCCTTCTTCTCTGAAAGGACCTTCTATACTGGCTCTCAAGATGCACAGGGCAGAGTAAGAGCTGATTTAGAAGATATCCTACTTTAAGAATTCCTCAAATATAAGTTTGTTATCCTTGAGAAACCGATGACATCTTCTGGCATTCAAGGCAATGTCTAATAGCCAGAAAAAGATTACCATAAATTTTGCAATTGTTCACTCTAAAATATCCCAAGCATTGCATTACTAATTTGAGGAGACACAAGATGAACAATGAATGATTGTTCATAAACAAAATGTTGGTTACCATTTCACATTTTACTACAGCAGTGTATCAAACAAAGCAGCTGAGAAAAATCTTTTTGAGGGTGTTGTAGCAGAAATCACAAAGGAGTCACTTCCAGTTAGTTCTGAGAATAAAATAAAGAGAATTAAAGAGACTAGAAAGAAAGGGATGGTGTTTGTGGGAAATAACAAGTTGACTATGGTTCAAAATGTCAACATGCCTGGATTCAGACTGGGAAAATAGGAGGGCTCTGAACACCTAGATAAGGAATCTGTGTGGTTAATATCACACATGATATTAACTGGCATTCCTCAGAAATATAGATTTTAGAGTCAAATAAGTGTTAGAAATGGTGAGTGCTATGGCCCTCATTTCAGAGACTCAAAATGCACTAAATGTTTAAAAAGTTAAATTTTGGAGGACAAAAAGTCTAACATTTTCTAATTCACTTTATCGTGGAACAAAACTGTCTCCTTTTCCCCACACACATTTCTTCTTTCATTCCTTCCTCACCGCTTCCTTTTTTCCTTCTTTTCATTATCTTTCCTGCATACAAATAACACTAATGCTTGCTGCTGTTGACTTTAAGATAGAAAACAGAAGGAGCAGGTTCAAGAGAGAAGATGCATCATTCAGCTCTTGGAAATTTGTGGTTTATGTGGCACATTTCTGGGTAGATGTCTAGGAAGCAGTTCAGGATGTGCAGGAAGGAGAGCACCAGAGTGTCATTAACATTTCATTGATTTGGGAAGTAGTGCAAATGTCCAACTTTTAAAGCAATATATTATGTTAAAGCTAATTTGGGGTATGGATTCCAATACACTGCAAACCCAAACTTGCAGACTACTATTAACTTGAAAAGCATGAGAATGCTAAGTAACGTATGAAGGCTGTAAATCAGAAATTGTATGTTACACTTTCAATTCCACTGGGAATCCAAGATTTAAAAAGTAGATAGTAGCTGTACCAATTTTCAGTCCCAACACCAGTGTATGAGGGATCCTTTTCCCCAAAAACCTCTCCAACACTTATTACTTGCCTTGTTGATTAAAGCCAGTCTAAAAGGTCTGAGGTGTTATCTTTTTGTGGTTTCTATTTGCATTTCCCTAATAGCTAGTGAAGTTGAGCATCTTTTCATATGTCTATAGGACATTTGTATGTCTTCCTGGGAGAAGTGTCTTTTCAAGTCTTCTGCCCATTTTTTAATTGAATTGTTTTGTTGTTATTGAGTCATATGAGAGGTTATATATATGTGTGTATGTGTGTGTGTGATTTGCCCCTTATCAGAGGTATTGTTTACAAATATCTTCTTGTATTGAGTTAGTTGTCTCTTTGTTTTGTTGATGGTTTCTTTTGCTGTGCAGAAGCTTTTTAGTTTTATATAGTCCCATGAATTTATTTTACTTTTTTGCTTTCCTTAACTTTTAGATCAAATTTTGAGGATCATAAAATCCTCTCTAAATCCAAGGTCCATGAGTTTAGTACTTATGTTTTCTTCTTCATAATTTATTGTTTGATGTCTTATTTTTAGGTCTTTGATTCATTTTGAGTTAATTTTGGTGTATGGTGAGAGCAGTCTAGTTTCATTCTTTTGCATGTGGCTTTCCAATTTTCCCAGCAACATTTATTGCAGATGCTTTCATTTTTCCATTGTATATTTCTGGCTATAGAAAACAGCATGGAGGTTTTTCAAAAACTAAAGAATAGAATTACTGTATGCCCCAGCAATCCCTCTTCTGATTATCCACTCCAAAAAATTTGAAAACATCCATAAAAATATATGCACCCCCATGTTCACTGCAGCATTATTCACAGTGGCCAAGACATGGAAACAACCAAAGGGCCATCAGATAGATGATTGGATGAAGAAGATTTTATGCATTATGAAATATATGAAAGAAAGAATGAAAGAATAAATGCAGGCATGAATGAATGAATGAATGAATGAATGAATGAAGATCTGCATTGGCCATGTATACTAGGACACTTAATTAGTCTAGCTGGTTTATTGAAATTTGTTCTTTGGGGAAACTGAGTAGTCAGGATTCTGAAACACTTCACATGGGATTTTAAACTGCTAGGGACAGTTAGAGTTAACAGGGGTGCAAGGCGGTCCCACTTACTTCACTGGATTCATATAGATATAACTATTGAGTTTCTGGTTAGAAAACTTAAGAGCAAGTCATCTTGTACAATTTTTAGATAAAGAAATGGGGAAAAACATTTTTAACATGGAAGTAATTTTTTCTCAGCACATCACACTGAATGTGAAAAGGCCAAAAGCAGGGGGAAATATCAGACACTGGCAAAAAAAAAATATTATGAAGGCCAATTATGTAAACCTTGTCTTATTTGAAGGGTAAAGACTGTAATCCACAGATCAAGATCAAATTTCCTGTTTAAATATTGTTAGTTTGAATGTTAATCTGAGTTCCATGTTTGATTGTGGGGATTGGGACTGCAAACATTGATTACCATGAAAGGAAAGCAGAAATTCGTTTCTGAAAAGAAAGCTAAGGAGCATATTTATGTGAACCCAACCAATAAATAATACCTTGAGATTCTGACTCATTCCCAAACCAGAGTGTAATTATTTCCTCTCTCACCCAGCTTCTTCAGCCTCCTTTCAGTTGACCGAATGCACATCCCATATCTGGGCACATTTACAAAAGCTAAAACAAACAATCCAAGTAGCCAAACACCATGGCAACAGAACCAAACTTGACACCACTAACACACAACAATAAATCTCCACAGATTTCAGAGCCACCATTAGATCCCCTGCTTTGTATCCTCCCATTACAAAGTCCCACTTTCCCAATAAACCACAGGGAGTCACTGCTCATGCCACGACTCCTAAGAGTTGCCAAACCCAAGGCGTGATGGACAGCAAGGGAAAAGGCTCACAACAGAGAAGCCCCAGCTGAGCAAAACCTGCTACCTGGAAAAAAGTTTGCTTCTGAAAAATATTAGAAAGATCAGAATAAGCAGAGAGATGTAATCTTACAAAAATTAATAAGCTAAACACATCAAAATGTGAAAGATGCCAACAGAGCTGACCCAATATTATTCTTACTCCAACAAATCTCTGGAACACTGAGTATAAAGATTACTACATATTTCTAGTAATCTTGTTGTTTGTCATATTGTACATAGACTTTTTCATATGTGATTGATGCAGTGAACCTGAGAGGAGATGCAGAACTGATGTGGGAATCTTGATGCAGGTCAATAGACAAACGATTCCATGTGAACACAAAACAGAATTCAGGCCAAATGTATTGTAATGTTTTCCCTGAAGAATTTAAGTTCCTCAAATTCTCCTCTTTGTTTTGTCTACATGCAAATAGACCAAATATTTCATAGACACAATAGAAGGGTATGTAGGTTAGAACTGTCCACTTCAATGGGTCCCAAATGCAAGCCAGTAGACGAGTCTGAGCTATGACAAAGTTCTCATTACACCAAGGCACAGGAACAAAAAAGAAAGAGCGTATAGGAAGGTTTTCCAAAACCAAATGACTCATCTTAATTCTGAATTATGTCTTCTGCATTTTATTAGTGTCAAAATATACTCCCCTTTATGCCATGATGGTAGTTTTGCTTTTTTTTTCCCTTGGCAAAATAAAAAGAAATTAGAAACTCTAGAACAAATTAACATACATTGTTTTATAAAGTAAAATTATAGAGAAGTATATAGAATAATGTAATAAAATCTTATATGTCTTAAACTTTTAACTAATAATTATGAACAATGCATCATTTGGTACAGTTCTATGTTTTTTCTATAACTAAGTAGATCAGATAAAGCCAGAGTCCTCATAACATTCGACCTCAGTGGCCTATGACCCTAGGTAGCAGGAGCAGGACTAGATTTCTGTCCCCGGGTCCTTTCCACTACTCCAAATTGGTCCTTGTAATCAAAGAAGTCTTTAGACAAGTGGCAAATGATATGCAAATAAACATCTGACACATAAATGCTTGGAGGGAACTCAAAGTACCTGAACAAGATATGAAAATAAAAACCAAAATGGAGCAGTTATATCATAAATTGCGATTTCTGTTCCATCGTGGTCTTGTAGTACCCAAATCTTCCTGCTAAAGCAGCAAAGTCCAAGAAACAAATTTTTGAATTTCCGTGAAAATGCAAATGTCATTCATAACTCCACTGTTGTTGGGATAAAGCATAATATATTTAATAAAAACAATTTTGTAATCTGGCCACTCCTACTCAACAGTGTACATGACTTTAGGTAAATTATTTACCATTTTTAAATCTATTTCTCATCTTTAAAATGATGATAATACATAACACCAAAAAAATGAAATTTATTGTTGAAGGGTTAAATGAGATACTATTAATAAAGCACTTAGCATAGTGCTCAATAAACAATGCCAATTACTAATGCTGTTACTATGGGTCTTTCTTCTACAGAGGATGCACACTAATGCTGAAAGTTGTTGACCCTGAAGATTACATCCTTCAATCATTGGGTTCATTTCCCAGGCCTCCATCAAAACTTCCTAACAACACACCAGTTGCCAGCAATTTTTCTGAAACTTTTGACATAGAACATTTGTGTTTACATGTACAAGTTTTATCATCCAAATGGATGTAATATGCATACATGGTAGAAGACTCTCTGGACTGAGATCTACTTGGATAATCAAAGCATGGGCCATATAATATATCATTCAAGAGATAAATATAAAGATATTCAAGATGCAAGACACCATATACAAGAGCAAGAGAAAATTTCAGAAAACATTACATGGCAAGGGTCACAAAAATGGTATGAGTAATGTGCTTTAGTTTCAAAACATATTAAGGGTTCTGTAAGCCAGAAGGACTAGAAATACTCTGCCATGGTGAAGAGTACAATGCTGGGCCATTAAGGATAAATGAGATTTGGTCTGGTTGAAATAGGAGTGGTTACATGAATAAAACCAATGAATAAATGACTTAGAGTAAACCAGAGAAACTGGAGCAATATGAAGTGATTGAAAACAAATCTAGATTTTATGTAGTTATATCAAGGCCAGAAAGTAGTGGTATTGAAGTCCCTAAACACCCAGCACTTCTGAGAAGGCTCCATTTGGCAGAAATGTCCTCAACTATGTTTTGTGAAATGTTTCACGCCCATCTCTATTAGTTCCCTTTAGTACAATTGTACTATTCTTTTTCAATCTTTTAGCTTTAGAGTTCTTTTCCTTTCTTAACTTGGCTTCTCATGATTTTTCACTTTCCTGCTGCATTCTCTGACCTGCCTCCCTCCTCTCCTCATAGCACAGTTCTTCCTTAACATATTGGGACTTTACCCAATATGAGACCTCTTCTCTGGATGCAGACAAGACCAAAACTCTGCCTATGTGCCATAAAACTTGTTACCAGAGCCACGAGAGACTGTCTGGCCACAAAACAGAGGCTTTAGCTTCTAGGCAGAAGGAAGTCATTGATGGTTTGGAGGTGAGGCAGGAGATGGTGTTGAAAACCGGTTACCTGAGCAATCATTGCGTTTCATTCTCTGCTGTAGTGTACCATCAGTTACCAGTCAGTTTTCTGTCTTTTTTTTTTTCTTTATGGCATATTTTCTGCTTTAATCAGTATTTCATATTTTTAAAAAGGTTTTCATAGACATTTTTAACTTGGAGCCAATTTGGCATTATGCCTCTCATCTGTAGCAGTTGTCGGCACTGAACTGAGCAGCCCACTCAGCTACATTTTCTGCTCAAGAGAGAGAGCCCTATAATAACCTGAAAAATACACATGTACTGTGAAAAATCCATGTTAAATACGGTTCAGATTTGGCAGCTCACCTGTGAAGGTTCATGGCTCATTTGCATACCATGATATTCCAGTAGTAAGGCACCAGTGGGAATGTGAAAAGAAACCACATACTTACGGCATAAACTCCTACAAACCACAGTACCAGTAGTTTCTCATCCAGCCTCTATTTAAATATTTCTGGGCTGATTCCCACAAATTATATTTGAGATACACATTTTTAAAAAAGTTTTTTTTTTCTTATATTGACTCAAAATCTGCTTCCTCTGTTCTCCACTGTCCTAATCTTGTTTTCCAGAATTAACAGAATAAATCTTACCCAAGACCAGACCTTGAGTAAGGATTTTCATGCCAGTGACTTATTATGGAAGTGATCCCAGGAGAACTTGTGAGGAAGTGGGGTGAGGAGGACAGGAAAAGGGAAGAAGCCAGTAAAAATCAGTGACAAGCTAAGTCTCTTGGAGAGTGGCTTCAGCCAGACTCCACAGGGGAGCTCCCCAGGTAGAAATCACTTCCTTGTCCCTATTTGGGACAAGGAAGATGGGCTTTCATTACCATAAATCAGTCACTCATCAAAGGGCCACCTTGGGCACCTAAACCTTCTATACTTTTTGTCTACGTCTATGGAAAAAAATAGCTCAGTAGCCTGAGGACAGTCCTCTGAAGGAAGATTTCAGTTGTGAGCCTTTGAAAGCAAAGGCAAGAACATAGGGAAGGAGGTCACAGAAACAGTAGTCATCTGAGCACAGCAGAATGGGGACCAAGAGTCCACTGTACCTCTCTTCCTCCACAGAGCTCTTCACACCTTTGCAGGCAATCCTCGTTTTTGCTCCAAGCCTCCTTGGGTTTCCACTAAACTTTTCTAATTCTCTTGACACCAAGTTTGTACCCAAACCTTGTGAGACCTGAGTTATACTGAGTTGCTGCTGATCTATCACGTCTCAACGAAAGTGATACTTTAGGAAGGAAGGTTTATCTGAGAGCAAAGGTTAAAAGGACTGGATATTAATTTCTGCAATTCTCCACATGTCAACTGTATAAAAAAAAAAAGAAAAAAGAACGACGGTGGCAAAGGATTGTCAGAAAGGCCCACCAACCAGTCCACACGCCTCGAGAGAAACCAAACCCTGCGTTAGTTAGCTTCATTTGAAAACCTGAAGTTTTGGCTACGAGAATTTTCAATGCAGCCATGTTTATGAAAACAGCAACTTAGAATTTGAGGAGATTTTGACACCAAAAATGATTCAAAGTTTAGAGCCTGGAAAGTACATTTCTTGCCTTTGGAAAGGTCACTCTTCCTGTTTTCAGGTTTATGAGCCACATTGTTTATGGTGGCTTGATTTCAACCTTGTCTCTTTTTCCTACAAGGCATTTCTATGTAAATGTCACTTTCTCCAACCTGTACACTGCCAAGGTGGCTTAAGGACACTGTATGTAGATATTCCAGACTCTCTTCCTGTGAGCAAGGGTTGGGTTCCCCACCCCCGTGCATTTTAATTGATCTCCTCATTCATATAGTGCTATTTACAGAAGGATCTGAGGTCACAAAAGAGGATATCTAAAACACCAACCAAAGAAAAGCAAACAAAACAACAAATATAAAATAGCCTCACAACGTTATGCCTACACTGGGTTTGAAGGTTGATAATTAATTATATTCCCCCAAACTAGGGTTCGAAGATCAATAATTAATCATATTTTTTCCTCCTCAAATTTAAAAACAGAAATAAACATAGGAGTCACAGAACAAAGTATTTGGTGATATTAGCATGGCTTGAACCTATAAATGTTGGGCTTCCTAGTTCTTTCCCTCCCATTTAATTAACTAAGTCTTCACAGAGCAGCTGAACTATGCCTGGCCATTTCTGCAGGGATAGGCCAGTCATTACCAAAACAGAAAAGTTCTGGGGGCTGAGAAGGGAGAGAGAATGAAATGAAATACAGGGGCAAGAGTACTCTGGTTTGGGCACTCATAGGTCTGTGATCTTAGACAAGCTATTTACTCTCATCCTTAGGAGCCTCATTAATAAGATGAGTGTTCTGGGAATTAAATGAGAGGAGGCGTATAAGGAGTTTTGCACAGTTCTTGACACACGATGAGTATTCGATAAAGAGTACCTCCCATTATCAAGAATATTAATATTTTCTTCCTACCTCCAACCCATAGATTCTTGCCCATTCTTCTTACCCATTCTACTACTATTGTTGATGCTGACGCACCAAAAAATGTTCCTTGGCATCTGAAGTCCTACAGAAAAGATTGAATGCAGATGTAAGCCCCAGTTCCAGAGCTGCTCCAGATAACCTTCTAGACATCTCCTGGTCATGCAACATTCTATGAACACCTACTTTCTACTTAGCACAGAATTAGGCACCAAAAGGAACAGGAATTCAGAATGAGATTTTCCACAGAAATGATGGTTGCGATGCATGGACGGGGATAAAGCAGGGAGGCAGTGCTTCCCAGACTCATTAGTTAACATCGTTTATGAACAAAGTACCAAGTTCTCAACAGTCAATAAGCAAATAAAACTTGAAGGCCAGAGAGCATCCCATGTTCACAGAATATATGATTCTAATTAACATAGTGGTTCATTCCTTTAGATTTGTGTAAGAGGGGTTTCAAAATCTCTACGGCATGAAAGTAGTTCTCAAGCCTTACCAAGCCCTAGGAAGGAAATAATCCTTTTTTAATCTTTATTAAAGTCAGTAAATCAGAAAGAGGGGCACCCACAAAATAACTCACATACACTATTACTTAAGAAGCTACTTGTGAATAATTAATGGTTGGTCAGCAACAAAATCTTCAAGACAAAGACAGAACAAAAATATGAAACCTCTGTAGTCACAAAAGTTATTACACTTTGAAAAAATCATATTTAAATACATTTTTTAAAAATGTTAGCTCCTATTTAATGGTCACGGATATCCCTTCTATTATGGCAAATTTAAATGCATTAAATTATAGTCTCTTTTGTCTACTATGGTTTATGTAATTAAAAGAGCAGAGTTGATATGGAAATGTTGGGAATGCAGTAATTTGGAGACTAATAATTAGCTCTGATAAAATTAATAGTTCATTCATATCTTTACAAACTCCAAAAGAACTATAGTCCTAAGAGTATATATGCATGTCAAGTTAACACATTCAATAGTAAATTTGATATGGCCACCTTACACAGAAACTATTTATTGACACTGCGTAGTTACAGGGTAACTTAATCACAAGTCAGACTTCTGCAAATGCTGCTAATTATTTTATCTAGTTATGTACTCATTTATTACAGAAATACTTATTGAGCACCTACGATGTGCTAATTGAGAAACAGACGTAATTAAAACAGAGAGGATCTCTTTCTTCTTACAATTTACAATCTAGTAGCAAATATAATTTTGACTCCAATTGTGAACTTCAGAACTCTCATAAACAGAAAAACTAGCACTTCTGTATATCACAGTCATTCAATCTACATGCAGACACCATTAATTTTCATTTTCCTAACATCCATAATAAGTGTAATTATCTGGTTTTCTAACCTTCAGTACCTTTCAGGCAGATAATGAGAAGTTCCCACCATTGTTCAGAAATATAAAGCCAATTATAGTGCTTGCTACCATTCATTAAATACTTGCTTCCTGCAAAGCATTGTTATCAATGCTTTACTTATTTTTATATGTTTAATCCTCACAAAAATCATATGAAATAGGCACAATTCTTATCCCCATTTTTCAGTTGAGAAAATTATGACACAGAATCTGATCTCAGAACTTAAGTAGGGTCGATCCTGGTTAGTACTTGGATGGGAGACGACCTAGGAAGACCAGGTGCTGTAGGCATAAAAAAATAAAAAAATAAGGGATTGTAAGCTGACAAGGTCCTTGCAATCTTTGAGGTCAACCAAGGGCTGCCTCGCTTAAAAAGAAAAATTATGACACAGACAGAGTTCAGTAACTTGCCAAGATCATTCTTCTAATAAGAAGCAGAGAAGAGAATGCACAGAGTTCAGCATCAAAAAGCTATGGTTTCGAACAGTGCATCATGCCTACTGTCAAGCAAAGGACACTCTCGCATACCACTGACTTCCCGTTTTAGCAATCCTTGATAGTTGTGTTGGGGGAATGTTGTATAAAGTAAGCTATTTCAGTGGTAACTGCTGTGTCGAGTTTTCCATACGATGAGAAATATGTTGAGTCCCATACACAAAGTCCAAGTGGAGTGAAGTCATAGCTTAATAATATATGGTGGCCTTTTTTATCCCAATTGTAAACTGAGAGAACTCAGTAAACATAACTGGCATAGATGATGAACCAAGGTAAATTTTAGGCCAGCCTTCCCTGCCAAAACTATCACATGGTGAAGAAAAACCATTTCTATCATGCTCATCAATATCAAACTTACTTTTCATGTGCATTCTATATTAAGACAGAAATGAGATAATCAAAATGTCTTTGACTGTCTGTATTCCAGAAAAACACTTTAAGAGTAAAAGGATGTGGCTGTTGAAACTTCTATCACAGACTTGGTCATGAGAATCATCAACGTTTGTGAGGTAACACTGGAACATTTAACATTTTGAACTTAGAAAAACTAGGTAAGAGACTTAGCAACACAATTTAATTTTCTGACCTTGGGGAAACAAGTCTCTTAATTGTTATGAGCCTTAGTTTACCTGTAAATTAGGATACTCTCCACACTATTAAATACAGAGAAGGATTATTGAAAGAATAAGTTCCATTAGTTCACAATGGATGGGAAAGTGCTTTATACACTCTACATAGACTCAGTTTAATTCAATCCACAAGCATTTGTTGAGTATCTTCTGTGATGAGGACTGTGGTAAGCCCCTAAGGTTACAAGATCAATGGGATCTAGCCCAAAGCTTTAAAGGATTATTATGGCCAGCATGTCAGTTTTGTTTTAAGTCATGTTTATGGCACAAGAGAGTTGTATTTTATATGTAATATATAAAATTTATAGCACATTTGATCTCTTGTTTCATAAATATTTACTGTAAGTGTATGTTCATTTCAAAGGACATAAGGCATAATTTTATGCTTTTAAATTAATGTTGTAGCTTTGTGTTTTTTGACATACTAATTACCATTTCTGTGATTTATTTGTTGACAAATCCATGGTTGAAAATGTATCCATTATAATATTGTTTCCCAAAGAAGCACATTCCAATGTGCAACATTTGTTTTTAGGAATATCTTACACTCTAATTTGGAGGCTGCCTATGTTTTAAGTTCACATTTCAAATCAATGGACTAAGACTCTGAAAAAATGGATATTTTCTCAGATAAACCAAAGTATGATGTCTGAGGCAAATAGGGAAAAACACTGAATGTTCTTCTTAAATGCTGTAGGTCACGTGTCTGACATTGTCTTTATTATGATCAAATATGCATTTTCTCTTTTTCTCCAAGTGAGAAATTATCTCACTCTTTTTTTATGATTCATTTGATGAACATTTATGGCACAGTCACTATGTTCCAGGCAGCATTCTATGTGCCCTGAAGGATGTGAACAATGAAAAAAATGCCAAATGGATTCATAAAATAACGCATGTCCTTGAAGATGTCCCAGAAATAAACATTGCATGAGTCAGGATGCAATGTCAAGGATAGCCCATCAGGAAAACAGAAAGAGCCTAGTCTTTTACAGAACTACCATTTAGCCCTGGACAACACATTTAAGTAGAAAAAGAAAACTTATAATTGGTTTATCCATTTTTAGAAAGTTCCTGTTATTCATAGCTGAATGCAATTCCTAATACACATAAAGATCTCAGACTCAACTGCATGCCAGAAGAGTAGGTCTTCATCTCATTCCCCTCTGGGCAGAAACAAAGCTAGAAAGGTGCTAGGAAGGAAAGGTGATAAGAATCTAGGGAAGGCTTTAGGGAGCACTGGAAACTTTTAAAGTGTAACTTAAGAGGAGGCTTACAGTCTGTAAAGAGAAAACCACCTCAGGCAGAAGCAATGGCAGAAGCTAAGGTGGGGAGGGGTGAGAGAACAAGGCGTGTTCAGGCAGTGAGTGAGCCAGCAAGGCTGGGATAAAGGGAATCAGGAGGCTCCGTGGGATGCGGAACCACTAGCACATTTGTGAACTGTCTGAAGTGTCATCAAAGGAGTTAGGGCTTTACCCCTAGATACCAAGAAGAGGTCCTAAGTGATTCAGTTCCGTCTGTAGAACCATATCAGTTTTCCCTTGTTGGTGCTACACCCACCCTGGAAGAGAACTGAACAACTTTGGGAAAGTGAATTCTTGAGAATGGGGCTCCTGGAAACAGAATGGCACAAGTCCTACGAACAGAGAAGGCAATGAATGCACTTCACTGAGGTACAGCAGCACAGCACCTGCCATCAGCCAGCCTTTCCAAAGAATGCCTGTGATGCTGCATAAAGATTCATTTAGATCTGTAATCAAGTAGAAAATAAAAGGTCATTAAGAGATAGAGGTGATAATACTTAGGTTCAATGCAACAACAGTTAAGAGAACAGCCAGAAAAAAAAATTATTGGAGCTCCAGAGCTATCATACAGAAACTTCAGAGAAGGAAAAAGTTATCACAAAGACCTCCAACAGTGAACTGCTAATAAATAACATCCCCAGAATCTAAGTTCCCCAAGCCTCGACTCATTCCTCATCAGATATTTCAGCGAAGTCCGCCAAGGAAGTTTCTCGTCATAGGAATGAAGCTCTGATATTATCACATTGCTCTGTTAAAAACCTGGATCAGGGTCTTAGCTGTTCCTTTATTCACATTACTCAGAAGTGAATTCATTTTGGCATCATAAGTAAACTTACGACTTCCATGTATAGATATTTTCTTCTAATTTTTTGTTGTTTTTTTCTTTTCATTTAGGCTTTCTTTTGAAAATATAATAAACATAATTCACTGGGAATACCACCAGGAAGATCCATAAAGGCTTATAATTAAAGCCTTTGAAATAATTACCTCTGACCTAAAGGAAAAGCTTTTTAAAGTCAGTGAACAAGACTTGAAGGCCACCCAAGAGCCTGAGGGCAAGCCCAGCACCTTCCAAAGGAGAGACTCTGGAAGGCCTTTCTATTAGGAAAGCTGGAAAATGGAATGAGAAGACCAGGATTTCTGTCCTACTATTAGCATTCACTTGTTTCATGACCTGGGAAAGTCATTTACTTCCCTGGGCTTCAGTTTCCTCAATTGTAACCTGGAATATTTGTTCTGCCTGATTTCTAAGGGCCAACAGGCTTAGTGAATGAAGAAAGATACAGACATCCTTTTTGTATCAGAGGTCAGGTGTCGAGTAGAGATGAAAAACAGGGATTCTGGACCCACACTGCTGAGTTCACTTATTTGCAGTGGGAAATTAGCCTAAAAATCACTTAAACTTGGAGTGTCTCATTTCTCCTCTTCGTGAAACGGAAATAATGCTGATAATACAGTAAGTTTTCACTTAACATTGATAGCTGTGTCACTTGAAGTGCAATGACGCATTCATAAGACAATTTCCACCACAAGCTAATTGTTATAAAGGAGAGTTAAATTCCTAAGGCAACTCATCATAATGAAGCGATGTTTTATAAAACGTTATTTGAGAACCTGGTGTACCTTCCTCATTGGATTATTGGAAAAACTGAATAACACTTTAGCACAAAACAGTTCTAAACACAGTGTTAGGCTCATCTTAGAATCTCTGTAACAATAATTCTATGCCACTGTGTTAAATTTTTTATTTTAAATTTATCATCTAATCCTCACAGCCCTCCTGCGAAGATGATTTTCTTATCCCTGTGGGATTGGTATCCTGCCAGGAGCTACACAGTTGGTAAGAAAGGGCAAGGTAGCATTTGAATCATTTGATAAAGAGGCCCCAAATCTGTACACTTGGGACCACATCACATCGTCTCTCAGGTTCTTTCCTCTCTCTTCTTTCTAGCCACTTCTGCAAACAGGACCCAAGGATGGCAAGTAAACACTAGCAAATGCGCTTACGACTGTGTTACGTTTAAAGCTGCATTGGCAAAGATTTGAGTGTAGAATCAGATAATCCTGTGACCATGGAAATCAATGTTGCTCTTCTTGGCCTCCTTATTTTTGTTAATGGTATCACTTCCAGTCCCTCAAGCTAGACTTCAAAGATGGGGTTAACATCACAGAATTAAAAGCCTTAAACCACAAGAAGAGGTAAGTTCACAGAATAATCAAAAGAGAAGCACAATGTGATTATCATATAGATGCCAAAATGGCATTGATTTAATCAAACATCTACTACAGATAAAAACACTTTTAAAAATACAGCATGAAAAATAACAGTGTGAGACAAAATTTAGCAGCACATCTAACTATGGCACAGGCAAAACATTATTATTAAAATTAAACAAAGAAAAAAACAACCTCTGTCACATTTACTATTTAAGATTTCTCCTCTGCAATACCTAAAAACTGATATAGGTGAGATAGGAAGGCAACTTTCTGCTCTCAAGTCAGTTGGGTTGAACAGATAAGAGCCACCTACTAAAGCTTAGATAAGCTAAGCTCCCCAAGGACACGGAAAATCAAACTATTAACCAGCCCAAGGTGGCTAACCATGGAGATCAGGTCACAAGGACCAACAAACTTCCTCCTTGGCTCCACATGTTCTATCAGGCTCAGAGGTTCCCTCTGTGTGACCTTTTCTTCATCTCAATTAAAAAATAAAATAAAATAAATCGCGCACTGGGGTAGGAACTTAACATGCTGATGGGAAGTGTGACACATGAAGAAGCAAGTACCACACTGCTACACAGATGCCCAGAAACCTCTGCCCACACAAGGGCCCAGTCATTGTTCTTGTCCTGTGAGCTCCTGTGAAACCCTTTCCAGGTCTCTCCCTGTGAATCACCCACCACTCTTTTTTCACAGAGATAGTTTCCTTGTGCACAAGCTCAGTAAAACTTTTTCTTTGTCTAATTTGATGTCTGGTGAGTCCCTTGATCTGCATCTTGGGAGATTGCAAGGACACAGCGTGCCGGTAACATAGGATATGAAACTGGTACAACAGAGGCGACTATTATACATGATGAGAAAAAATTATTATTTAAAAATGATTATATATCTTTATAAACCAACTTAAAGACTTCTAGAATTATAATGGTTTTTAATAAAGTAGTGATACAAAATTCCAAAATTAAGAGCATTGAGTCTTTCAAACGCTACCTCAACAGCCTCTTATGGATCTGCCTCTCTTGCCCATACCCCCTACAATTTATTTTTCACAAAGTAATTATAAAAATCACTTTTAAACAAATCTGATGGTGCCACTGGCCTGCTTCAAATCATTCAATGACTTCCCATTACATTTTAAATGGAATCCAGACTCACAACCCTGGCCTTGCCATCCTGTTTAGCCTCATTACCTGCCTCACCCCTCGCCTATGAATCCGCAGGCCCCTTCACCATTATTTAAGCCTCTCAAATGTGCCTAGGTATTCCTGCCTCAGGGGCTTTGCACATTCTGTTCTGGTTGCCTTGTTAGTCCATGTTTCTAGCTCTTTGGATACCAGAATCCTTCCTATTTTTCAGACCTCAGGCTTAAAAGACCCGTCCTTAGAAAGGTCTTCCTTGAACATGCTATATTAGCAGCTTCCTTCGCTGCCTTCCAAATCTCACATACACTTATTCTCAATCACCGAACCCTATTCATTGCTTTCAATGCATGCAGTTATCTCACGTTATACATTCACTTGTTTGTTTAGATGATTATTCTCTTTCCCTTTGCTGGTTACACCCCACTAAAGTGGAGACCATACTGTTTTCATGCAATTGTAATAACATTTCTGGGGAAAACTGACTAAACATTTCTGAGATTTATAGAAAATAATAAACAGATAATGGTGGCAATTATAATTTTACAAATAAAGTAAAATAAAAAGGAAACTAACCTTACCGCATGTTAAGCAATATTGTAAGGCTACAATCATTAAAGTAATTAGATACCATAAACCTGAAACAATTGCTAGTAAATGTAGTATTTAATATGCCATCAAAGAAGCATCGCATTCAACAGGTAAAGAGATGGATTATTCAACAAATAATATTAAAGAATTTTTCTATATGCCAAAAAGAGTTTTGGCTTTTTACTATACACCATAAACTAGAACAAAGTCCAGATTAATTTATCTGCTAAATATGAGATAAATGGATAAAAAAAGAGGGAGAGGGAGAGAGAAGGAAAGGAAGGAAGGAAGAAAGAAAGGCAGGCAGGCAAGCTGGTAGGTAATACTTCAGGGGTCTTAGGATTTTGTGATAGAGAAAAGTTTTCAAAGTTTAAATGTAATGAATGAAAAAGATATCTCTACGCCAAACATAATCATGGAAAACTTTCAATGAAAGTTAGTTGCTGAGAAAACTAGTTATAAGACAGACACAAATATAAAGGACAATCTGGTGACAGCCAGAGTGGAGGGGATGTTGGGTGGGAGGAAGGGGTGAAGGATTAAAGTAGTACAAATCAGTAGCTGATAGGTGGTCATAAGGAATGGGAACATGGCATAGGGAATGCAGTCAGCATTAATGTAATGGCTATGTGGAGAGCCAAAGGAGAGAAAGAGCAATTAGGGGGCATCGTTTTATAAACTGTATAAATGTCTAACTGATATACTGTACACTTGAAACTCATAATAAAATAAAACTTAAGAAAGCAGTTATAAGCAATATGCAGATAACAGGATAATATTCTCAATCTATAAAGAATGTTTACAAATCAATTAAAAAATCACTCAAATCTCAACACAAAAATAGAAAAGGCAATAAGTAATTCAGGTAAGTAAAATGAAATGTGGACATATGAAAAAATGATCAACCAAACATGAATTTAATGGCTAATATTTTTTAAGTATTAAAATACAAAGATTTTTCAAAGATAATAAAATTCTTTTACATTTAGAAAATGATTTAAAAAGAGAGAAATAGACAGAGTTAAATGAGAAAACTTAAGAGAATTTCATTTTAGGAAAATTTAAAACTTGGTTTTCATTTGTAGGCTAAGGTGAAAAACTGTTTTAAATATTAGAATACATAGAAGAGTATAAGAAAATATAATCAATAAACATGCAAAAATAGTATGGCTTAATCAATAGGTCATAAATAAATAATAATGCAAATTAAATAATAATAAAGTAATTTCATCTATTATATTTATGCCTAGAAAGTTCATGACTATTTATTTACAGTGAAGGGAGAGGAAACCAAATTCTCAATAACTCTACAGGCGAAGCTTTGCACAAGTCTACTTAGTATTGACACAAACAAGAACAACCTTTTTGGAATACATAAAAGCCATAAAAACATGCCTTCTCTTTGATTTAGTACAGAAATTTATCCTGAGAAGCAAGACGTTATATGCTGGAAATATACATGACAGTACTGTTGATAACATCCCCAGATCAAAAGCAATCTAACTATTGGAAAGTAGGTGAATAGTTAAATAAACTATGAAACTGTCAACTTAGCAATTTTTAATTTAAGAGGAATACTACATAGTGTGCCTACAGTGTAGAAATAAAATATTAATTGAAGAGCCCAAGGTATAAAATTATACATGTACATGATCACAAGAAATACATGACTACATAAATGGTCAAAAACTAAATGTTTTCAAAGGTGGTAGGATTGTCACTAACTTCTAATTTTTTAATGGTATATATATAATTCTCTTCTGATTTATATTGTTTTGAGAGAGACAAAGAAGGAGAAACAGTATAAGTGAAGCAGACTCCTGGGAGAGAAGGGAGCAGAATGGATGGCTCCAGCAAACAGGTATTACCCTTGAGGGGGAAAAGAAAAAGCAGAGAATTCTTAGATTGTTTCTTCTGTGTCATCACTCTGTGAGGTACTTTTAAGTATATTAGCTCATTTATTCTTCAAAACATCACTGTAAATGTGGATTTTAAGTCCTCATTTTTTTTAAGAAGAACAACAGGCTCAGAGTGACTAAGTAGCATGTTAGGTCACACAGCTGGTAGGCATGAGCATCTAGTTCAAACCCAGAGCTCTACCACTGCAAAGAAAGCTCCATCCACAACACCTGTCAAACCAATCCCCTCTTCTGTCAGACAAGTGTGGAGAAGAGTGGTTGAATGAATATATTAAGTTTATTTGAAGTAGTGGGGCAGAGAGTAGGAAACAAGCAAACAAAGATGAGAAAACACTGAATGACTTCAATATTTTCAGTCAAATGCAGGTAAAAACTATCTCCTGAGAGGCCATAAAACTTTAAGAGGGCATAGATGCTATCAAGAGTCACTGTAAGAAATTGGTTCTGGTACCAGCCAAGACTCCAGCACAGATTGATTCCCATTCAGGAAAGATGCAATTCCAAGTGCTTTCAAGAAATGCAACAGGGAAAAGGACATGCACTTTGAAATTGCAGAGATTAAATTTGGAATTTTATCTTCATTAATCTTATGAAGGTGATGAACCTCAACCAGGGATGGTTTTGCCAATCCTCCCACTGCACCCCAAAGGATGTCTGGCAGTACATGAAAATGGTTTTGGTTATCATAGCTGGGGTTAGGGTGCTACTGGGTAGAAGACAGGGATGCTTCTAAGCATCCTAATACACAACCCAACACAAGAAACAATGATCTACCCCTAGGAGTCAACAGAACAGAGGTTGAAAGATCCTGACCTAGAGGGATGACCCTAGCAAAGATACTTAGTTCAGCTGCTGTGTTTCTAAAATAATGGTGGTAATACCTGCCACAGAGGCTCATCGAGTTTGAAGGAATTTGTGTACAACATGAAGCACAGTGTTCAGTCACGTGGGCACTTTCAACTCATAATCTTATCTCCACTTAAGCAGCTGAGTCCTTAGTGCCCTCTTTCCCATTTTCCCCAATTAACTACTCCATCCAATTAAGGAGCAGCCTCAACATTAACCTAGTTGTCTATCAACCAACCAGGTTTGCTCTTAACCCCTTAAAAGCAGATTAAACCACTATTTATAATACAAATTAATATTAAAGACATAAAATGCCAAGATATTACTCTGGGATCCAGGAAAAAAATTATTTCTAGAATTACATTGACAATGAGGAAATCATTATGCATATGCACATCGATTTATCTACAAGATTGTTTATTCCAGAATTGTTTGTGGTAGAGAAGCTGTAGAAACAACCTACACATCTAACCAATGGGGACTGGTGCAATAAATGATGGTGTGTCTATTTGAGAGGATCCATTTTATGATGGAAAAAGATAAAAACTAGATTAAAATTTAGTATGTAAAATATTAATCATTCTAAAATATTATTTAATACAGACAATATCTGGAAAGACAGACATCAAAATAGGAACAATAGTTATTTCAGGGTGGTGAAATTAAGCTTTCTTTTTTGATATTCTTTATCATATATTCAAAATTTTTAAAAATTGCATTATTATATTAAAGAAAAGAAAATCAATAAATAGTACCTAATTTTGGTGTTAAATGTGTAATTTCATCTGGTTCAAAAAGAGAAAAAGGTGCACTTAATTTGAATAAAGAAAATCACAGAAAACCAAAAAACATACACAGGAACTATCTGAGGTTCAAAAAGAGAAAATTACTAAACTGACAAAAAGCTTCCTCTTTGTAAGGAGTTGCCAACTTCAATATAAACACTTGCAGCCAAAGAGTGAGACATGAAATCCTACCTCTCAAAAAGAAACCAGCTTTGCTTCCAAGTCAGACAAGGTTCCCAGCCAGATCTCCTCTCTCTGCTTTATGGTTTCGAACGGTCATTTACTTTATCTCAATTGAGGAAACTTCAAGTCTGAATTCACCAAATAATTATACACAAATGGTCTCAAAATCAATGCAAAATAACTTTCTATCTTTTTCAGGCATTCTCCAGTTCTGTGTGAAATAGTTTTTTTATAATTTTTTAAAGTGTACCTATATATAAGAATTAAAGAATGAAAACTGTGAAGTGTTCCAAGTGATTTCAGGAAACGCTTTCAATTTGTAAAGTACTTCAATGTGGAGCTTATGTAAGTTGGAGAAAAGAGCAGTTTTGCAATGGATCCAACCAGCCAAAATATCCGCCATTCTTCCTCCACAGCTAGGCAGTTTCTACATCACAGCCATTTTGAAATAGAATTCTTAATCCTCCAAAAATCCTCCTAAAATTTGCCCACGCCAGCATTTCCCTATAATTCAGGCTGCACCCATCAAAGCACAGTGCAGATCCATAATAACGTCAGTACTCCTGCACCACATAACATGAAAATCCCAGACCCTCTCACCTCACTCTCTGCCTGTGTTCCTCAGTACCCAGATTCCTGTGCTACTTAAATCTTAACCCTTTGGCTTTATTTTTCATCCTCAGCTTCATATTTGTCCTTGGGACATGAAAACAGATCTGCTTCTTTAATTGTAGCCACCAAAACTCTTGACATGTTTTTATGCTTGCCCTCTGAAGCCTCTCCTGGCTGCTTCCATGGTGGCACTTAGACTAACACATCTGCCTGGCACAGACCTATAGGGAACACATACCTGCTACACAGCTCTACCCTCTTGTGATCATTAGTTTTACTTGTCACAATGGCTGGGCTTAACGGGTACCCAGACCACTAGTGAAACAACATTTCTGGGTGTGTCTGTGAGGGCATTTCTGGAGCAAGCAGATTAGTATTCAAAATGGTAGACTGCATAACAAAGCTCCATCTTCCCCAATGAGGAAGAAAGTCATCCAATCTGTTGAAGGCCTGAATTGACAGAAAGGCAGGGGACAGGATTATTTGCTCTTGGCTTGAGATGGGACATCCAGCTCCTCCTGCCTGCCCTTGGACATCAACATCTCCAACTTCCAAGACTGTGGATTTAGACTAGAATGATGTCACCGACTTTCCTGAGCTTTCCAGTTTGCAGATGGCAGATTGCTAGACTTCTCAGCCTAAAAATTCATGTGAGCTAATTCCCCATGGTAAATATCTTTTTATGGATCTGTCTCTATCTCTATATCTCCATCTCTATCTCTCTCTCTCTGTCTCTAATATCTCTATCTCTATCTCTATCATCTCTATCTCTATCTCTATCTCTCTATATATATCTATCTCTATCTCATCTCTATCTCTCTTCTTGGTTCAGTTTCTCTAAAGAAACCTGACTAATAAGCCCCTTATTAGACAATGGGCCATCTATGTATTTAAAAGGCATTTTCTTTAAAGCTCTAGCATCTAGAAGCCTGGATGCTATAGCCAGTGATGCCAACTCAACTGTAGTGGACAACAAATAACTCCATTGAGAATTCCATTCTGGTTACACAAAGCCAAGTAGTATCTGCAAGTGTGTATCTTCAGCACCCAGGCATTGTCTAGGTTGTGGGTGTTGTCTAAATAGGTTCCAGCTCTGCCACTGGATGATCCTAAACAAGTAATGAAATTTTCTGAGCTTTAGCATTTTTAGTAAGATTAAAAGTTCTGATAAAAACTTGAAGGTCTCTAGTATAGAAAAAAGATCATGGATTAGAGACAAACAGAACTGAATTTGAATACTAACTTTGCCCCTTACTCCCTATGTGACATTGACTCTTCTGTTATCAGTGTAGTTCTAAAATGTCCTCTAAACATATACCACACATGAACCAAACAGATACTGTGCATAACACACGAATAGCAGACATTGATGAATTCCAGAAACTTAGAACAAAAAAGGCTTAATCCTGGATGATAAAATATACTGAAATTCAGAAATATAATTATAGCTACATATGTATGCACTCCTGTTATACCCTAGATTATACCCCTAAATAATATTGCAGATTATAAGCCTTTTTATAACTAAAAAGCTGTATAATAAAATTTGGTAAACTAGAAAAAGTCTTGTAGTAAAATTATAGTGATCTGGGTTATTTCTTTTCAGACAGTATCACTAACTAGACCTGTGACTTTCAGTAAGTCATTTCTAGCATGAGTTTTCTCTTCTGAAGGGCGATGGGTATATTAGTTTATATTCTTTAAATTGTTAAGCAACAAAAATATTACAAAAATAAGGCTTAAAGAGAATGATTGGCTCAACAAAATAGACCAGGTTTAGTGTGAAGTTTAGGCATGGTGAAGATAAAGGACTCAAATGATGTCATTGGGTCTCTATTTATCTCAGATAGACTCTCTCCATGTCATGGGTATGACAAAGACTCATAATCTAGGACTACCAAGGGAAATGTTCATTCCCCTATAGTGCTGGCAAGGGGAAAAAGACTCAGGGAGAATTCTGATTGGCTGTTATTGGATAATGTGTCTGTTGCTGAACCAATAACCTTGACAAGGGCATTGAATATTTACTCAGACCTGAGTACTATGCCCAGCCTTATGGTTGCTAAAGAAGAAGGAAGAGCCCACCACCAAAAGAATTATGTAGAATTGGTTCTCAAAAAAATTGTGTGGAATTGGTTTCAGAAAAATTATCAGAAAGAAGAATCAATGCTGGGATGGAAGAAGAGTGGTATCTTATATAATCTCAAGATTCTTCACAGCTTGTTTTTTCTATTTTTTTATTATTTTTAGGCACATTGCAAATAAAAACCTGAGAAGTCAACTTAAAATCTGAAACAAGAAATGTTTAACATAATAAAAGACCAGAAATATATTTTATATTTTGGAAATTTTGCACCAACTTACTCTCTGAGGTGGACAAACAGCAATCATTAAGCATGTTGGCTTTGTGCATAAGTGTTCCACCAGGCTCTGTTGGCCAGACATTTGGTGTGTAGGTTGGAGTTGCGGAAGGAAGGCATGCATGCATGAATCATGTGAAACATTCACCAAGGCCAGTGAACACACCTGAAATCAGGAGACTGACTCTTAGGTACATAACCTCATATAAGTCCCTGAGGTTCTCTGACTCTAACCTACATAATGGGACCAACAACAGCAATACCTTCTCTAGATAATTTCAAAGACCAAATGAGGTAAAGGTAAAGCATTTCAAATATAGGTCAGTACAGACATAATTATTTTTACAGGACAAATTTTAAATATGTGCTAGATTTCATGATACCACTGATAAATGCTTTAGAAATTCAGATAAAGCAGAGGGCAGTAGGCAATAGTTTGATAAAAAAAGGAGGCGGGACTGGAATGGAGCCTGGAAGAAGGGTGTGGTTCCAACAGGAGAGTGAGAAAGGGATGATGGGGGGGAGGGTGTGGGGAGAGGAAGGAGAGAGAAAGAAGAGAACTCTGCTGACAAAATCTTGTGATTTGGCCATGTACTGACTTTCAGAAACTTCCAGCTTCATAGTTTTCTACCTTGTGCTAGTTCACAGCCTACAGTTTTCTTTTCCCTGTTCTCTGTTTGTATTTTACTTTGAAAGCATGGACGAATTCCATAAGTTTCAGTTGATGAAGAAAGCACTATACAGAAAGTGTGTGCCAAAGAAAAGAGCTCTCTGATGCTTATAGAAAAGAACAGAGATTTTCCAAATAGTCTGAAAACAATTTGGAGTCTGGTATCAATGAGCTTTTGGCAAAAGTCTAACAGAACCCAATATTTAACCTCATCCTTGGCATTTTAAGTGACAAGTGTAACATGGAGAAATTAGAGCTATTAGGCAGTGGATCCTATTTTAACTCCTTTCAGAAATAAAGTATTAGCAATTGTTCTTTTCTCTGGGTGCTGATATCTTTCCTTCTCTTCTACTTCACTATTCAGCAATTTATCTTTCCTTTCTCTATGCCAGGAATTTACTAGTTACCAAGAAAACAAAGATGAAAAGTCATTGTACCTGACCTCACAAATTTTGTGTCTAAGGATTTCAGCTGGAAAGACAGTTCAAAGATAATATAAAAGAAGGCTGAGTTTTCAGATAGCACATGAAGAGGCATACATTGAGACATTGCACAATTTTAATATGGGATAGAGCAAAATTTGCCTGAGCCAAATTAAGTTTAACCTTCAAATCTGAATCAGTGAAATCCTTTTTAGTGAATGGAAACTCCAAACTTCTTATTAACATTTATTATTTGAATTGCACCCATTTTACAGATGAGGATGCAGAGAACCATAAAGATTTATGTAGAGTAACACAGCTAAAAGGTTTTCTGATTCTAAATGTTGTGCCCTTTCCACTGTCCTTCCCCACATCATTCTATGTCATTGACTTGTGTTTGCCTTGTCTTCTGTATCTCATCATTTTGAATTTGCAAGGGAAAATCATGAATGAACTGGTCAAGTAATTATTTACCACATATTGTTAACAAGATACTACACCAGATGCTGGAGATATCAAGATGAAAACAACAGGGTCATTCTCAATTTTGGACACCAGGTAAACAACTTTATTTGGCACAGGGCAAAGACTTTGGGAGGATAACACACTAAAGAAATATTCAGGAAATAGAAGTAGATAATACTTGCTAATTGACTGGAAGCTTAATCAATTTTCTCTTTTTCTGGATTTAATTTTATTGATTCTACACTTGTCTTTATTATTTCCCGCTTCATAATTATTTTGAGTTTACCTTGCTTTTTCTAATTTCTTAAGGTCACTAAAGATTGTTGATTAAAAACCCTTTTTATTTCTAATCTAATCATTTAAAAATTCAAAAATGAGCAAAAGATTTGAAGATATTTCTCCAAAGATATACAAATGACCAATAACCACATGAAATGATGCTCGACATTACTAATCATTACAGAAATGCACATCAAAACCTTAATGAGATACCACTTCACACCCATTAGAGTGGCTATTAAGAAAAAAAAAGTAAACAAGTGTTAGAAAGGATGTAGAGAAATTGTGACCTGTGTGCATTGCTGGTAGGATATAAAATGATGCAGCCACTATAACAGTGTGACAATTTCTCAAAATCATATGATCGGTAATTCTGTTTCTAGGTATATACCCAAAAGATCTGAAATCAGCGACTAAAAAAGACACCTACATGTAAGTATTTATGTCAGCATTATTCACAATGGCCAAATGTCCATTGATAGATGAATAAACAAAATGTGGTGTGTACATGCCAAGAAATATTATTCAGCCTTAAAAAGAATTCATTCTGCTATAACATGGATGAAACATGAAGACATTATGCTAAGTAAAATAAGCCAACACAAGAAGAAAAATATTGTATCCTTCTACTTATGTGAGGTATCTAGGATAATCATTCTTATACAGAAAGTAGAACAGTACTTACCAGGAGTCAGGGGAAAGAAAATGGAGAGTTGTTGTTTAATGAGTACACAATTCCAGTATGAGAGGATGAAAAAAGTTCTGCAGAATTTTTTTTTTTCTTTGAGAATTAAGCAACATTTTGGCTACATGTTATGGTCTGAGCATTTGTGTCCCTCAAAATTCATATATGAAGCCTTACTCTTCAATATGAGGGTATTTAGAGATGAGACCTTTGAGAAATAGGTCATGAGGGTGGGGATCCCATGATAGAATTAGTAGCTTTGTAAGAAAAGGGAAAGAAAGAGAGATCTCACTCTTTCTTCTTTAATTCTCCCACCATGGGAAGGCCATGTGAGGACACAGCCTTGTGTCTCTTACAATTCTTGCACAAAGTTGCTTCAAAGCTTATGACTATCTCTTATTTTTCTCCAGTCAGAAGAGAACAACCCTACTCATGAGATTTTCCTCTGCAACCCTCATTGCCAACATTTTCTCCCATTGCCAAACAATGTATCAGATAATTTGTTCAGAATTGAACACTATTTTGTTCAGAAAAATGTGATCATTGTATTTGAAATCATCATGAGAACAAAAATCTTTCAACTTGTTGGATTTTTTGAACTTACAACTTTGAATACAACTGCTCCATGAATCTCTTGTTAGATAAGCTTATATTTGTGAAGTAAAAAGACAGAAAAAGTAGCTTTAAAGTGTTTTCCCATTTTCTTTTCCAAAAAAAAAAAAAAACTTTAGAAAACATAACTGTGCTCTATTGTATCATGTAGTATTGATACTACAAAAAAAATATTCTGGTTATTGGAACAAAGATATGGAAAATCTTAGTGAGATTATTTTATTTAAAATATGTCATTGCATACAAAAACCATGCAGTACAGCCTCTCTAGGAGAAAACAGAGTGAAAAAGGTATCTATTGGCCATAGACCTAGGTGTTGACAAAAGAGGACAGTTCAAAACTGCTCGATTTAGAGAGGCAGCAATTTGCAGGGGTTGCATTACTGATCGTACTTTTAAAAAAGATCAATCATTGATTAAGCGGACTTCACTTTAAAATAAAACTTTAGAAAGCATCTAAAATAAGACTGGCTTTCAGATGCATGGTCAAAGGAGGGGCTATGCAGTCTTTGGGAGTCAGTGGTTGCCATAGAAACATTTATAAGTTGATCTTTCTCTGCTGAGAGGTGCTTTGCATACAGGCCACCTAAGGTGAGACAAATCTCCAAAGGACACATTCTGAATTAATTAGAACAGTACAGAGAAATCAGAATAGGAAGGAGGGAGGGCAGAAAGTTGACTATTGCAGTATGGTAAAGTTAGTTTCAGATATTTACAAAATATGTCTTAACCATAAAAAAGATTCATCTGTTTTTACCACCTGGAATATCGGTTTGCAAATTTTGGGCTTCTACAAATCATTTACTGAATGTTTGCTTTCGACAACAGATCAATCTTTCTGAGTTTTAATTTCCTCATCTTTAAAATGGTGATATGAATGCCAGCTCTGCAGGTTGTTAAGAGATTTAAAAGAGAAAATATATGTAAAATTTCCATCATCTTTCTTATAGTATTATAGGTGCTCAAAAGATTTTAGCTTTTTTTCCATATCTCACTGGAATCCAATAAGATTCATTTTACTCTTAGAGAAATGATATATGTTCAGTCTTCATACTCCATATTTGTTTGTAAATCTCTACTAAAATATTCATAAAGCCATTGAAACTCATTTGATTTCTCTGTGGCATGGTCACCTACTCAAACAGATGATATAATCAACATAAAAAGATAATGATACTTAAGAAACAGAATGTCCTACTTAATAAAATATCCTGGGTACAGAGAAAAAATTTCCAAATAATTTTATGCAACCAGCATATCAGTCACTAAAATATAGGTTGAATATAATTAAATCTTTGATGACTAAAAGATTACTTAGCTTCTTATAGGGTTTATGTTCAGGAATATCTATTTTGTAGGAGAATTGAAGTGCCAATTAACCAGATTGATTTGATGAGCGGGTTGGGGGAGGTGACCTTATGAATAACCTTTGAGAATTTGTGTTTCATAAATGGGTTGCTATCTTCTCTATCAGGCAATGTGTAAAACATTGAGAGAGTAAAACAAATCAAACTAGTCTGAGTCCAGGATGAGCTCATTAGGCTGGATGAGGGAAACACGAAATAAATATTAGCACAAGGAAGTACAGAGAGAAATGGAGTTACCGAAAACAGATATCATAACCTAGGTTGCAGTGGGCATCAGGAAAAGCCGTATTCATCTATGTAAAGTATAGTTTGATAAACAAGGTGACAACTCTGCTCACAATTTTCAGTGACTCCATATAATCTAAGAACGAAGACAATACCCTTTAGCCTGCCATATAAAGTTTGTCTCTTCACAATCAAGATATCAGCTACTCTTTCAACCTTCTCTCCCTTACCTCTTATGGAGGAATTCTCCATAAAGGTTCTCCAAGCATGCCTGATATTCACAAGCATCAGGCTCCCTAGCACCCAGAACTTCCATGACTCCAATCCCCACCTTTATAAACGGCATAAATATGATGGGGCTTCGATAGAGGCAATAACTAACCAGAAGAGGCAAGAACTACTAGTGGAAACCAATCAAAACTGTGAAGTGTCTCCATCACTGCCTTGACCAGATTCTGATTTATTATGCCCATTAGTGTCAAAGAATACATTAGGCTGTATTAATTTATGGAATTGGTATTGAGACTCCCTAGATCATTCTATTTCTCATCACTTGCTCCTCAATCAAGCCTTGCTCATAATCAAAATTCCCATGTAAATCTACCTAGAAATTACTACGGCAGAGATGATGTTATATGTTCAAACAACCTTTTTCTCTTTCTAATCATATAGGACATCTAAATTTTCCAACCTCTCATGGAGTTAGATTAAGGTGATTGAATGGGTTCTGATCAATTCACATCACCTTAATTGTGTATGGCAGAGATGACATAAACAGGCACAGACATTTATATATCCCCTGATATCCTCCAGTCCTCTCTTCATTGCACATGCAACTTTGGAGGCCACATACTCCAGAGGGCATGGCTACAAGATCAGGGTGGGCTACCTAACCTACACCAGACTTAGTATGAGTCAAAATCACAGTCAATCCACCATTATGTACCTGGACTAGCATGGCCAGTAAATGTAGATCTTGTACAACCTCACTTTTTTTCTTCTTTGGTTCTTTTCTTATGCTTTCTGGTATGCTAAATCACCCTTGTTCTTTAAGAATTAGTTCAATTTTCACCAATTTATTAAGCCTTTAGACTCATTAAGCCTTTAGCAATCATTTTACCATGAGGTTTACTATTTGTATCATTCATTTCACATATTAAACTGTTACATCTAAAAAGAACATTCCTTTCCAAACTATTTTACATGATACATATAACAACTAAAAACCAGTGTATGGCACAATAAAGTAAATGAATGAGGGTATTCTTGAATGATTACAACCATCCAAAGAACTTTAGCCGCCTCTAGAACCTGCTCAGCTGCTCGGAGCTCAGAGAAAACTGATAACTCGAGACACTTGTTATCTATTAGGAGCACAGCAATATGCCATGGTACAGTGATTGAAAAGCTTTTTTAGAAAGAGAATAATTACACTCAGGCCTGAGCCTAACCTTTTCTTAGGATCTTCTTATAGTGTACTATACTACCATGTGGAGAGCATTTATGGTGTTATGTATCATACTGTCTCAATCCTCACAACATTGAGGAATAGCCTTTATCATTTGTAGGTAGAATATGAAGAAACAGAAGCTCAAAGAGGTTGAGTAATTTGCACATAAGCCAAACATTTTTGGGGACCACATTGGAACTCAGATGGGTCCAGCTTCAAAACCTCACTGCTTTTGACAAGAGACTCCCCATGTACCAGTAAACCCAGAGTGATTGTGCCAACTAAATTCAACAGGGGGCAGGATGTAAAGTACAAATCAAACTTATGGCTTTATGATGAGAAATATATTACCAAATATTGATTTCAATTCCTCACTGTGTTCTCTTATCTCACTTCTCAGGAAATAAAAACCTGAGGTCACTGAGACCTAGTTGAGACATAACATTCTGAACATTTGAGTTATGATGTGGTGTAGATTTAACTGTAAATTTCAGTACAAGGGACCAATTTTTTAAATGTTTGGAGCTCTAATCTTCTATATAACCTTTTATTAACCTTTTTTTGCTTAATTCTGCTTTTATTTCTAAGCCCTAGAGCTTCAAAGCAGCTTTCTATAATGGCCTTTTTACATTATTTGGATCATTCGTCAGTGTTTCACCATATCGTCATATGCCATATGTCCTGATAACTACAATAAAAGGTTTAGCTATTGCCTCTAATGCCTTTGAATTTTTCTTTTCCTTCTTTACTCCCAAATGAGAAAGAGGAGAATAAAGGAAGAAAAATAGGAGGAGAAAGGAGAAGAAAGGGGAGGAGGAAGAAGGAGTCGAAGTGGAGGAGAGAAGGCAAAGAAGTAGGCATGAAAAGAGAGAGGGAAGGGGAATGTTAACTTACAGCGTGTCAAGCTCCCATGACTCTTATTTCAATCAGTCTTCAGAGGAAAGAGAAACCTTTCACTCTAAGATGATTGATGTCCTCCCGTAGGGTAAAGAGCGGATACAGAGCACTGTCTCCGAGTTGGCTAGAGACACCTAATGAAACAACAGCAAGGCTTTTTAAGAGGTGCCTCTTAAAACAAAAACAAAAACAAAATACACACACACACACACACACACACACACACACACACACACACACACACACACAGATGCTCGACTATATTGCTCAAGCCCACTGATGTCTAAATTGAAACTGAGCACCAGCTTCAGGTCCCTGGTTACTCGGCTCATCTTTGCCCCACCTCACAGATGCTGCTTTTCACACCTGTACCCTTGCCCCCACTCCTCCACTCTCCAGGTAATCAGTGCCTGCTCATGTACTAACTTTTAATTCTCTTCATGTACTAACTTTTAATTCTTTGTGAAAAAGGTTAATTTACTTCCCCTTTGTTCACCTCTTGATGTTTGCCTTTGTCTTTCCTTTCCCAGAGCAAGCTCGAAATTCTTTTAACTAGCTCTAGACAGGATAAAATTTGTAGCTACTGTATTTTTTTTATTATTATTTTGTAGGAGAAAAAAGTCCCTTTATTGATCAGAAAAATCTCTAATATAAAGATTAAAATTGCAAAAATATCTCTCCATATCCGTGTCTTATCCAAAACAAACCACTTTTGGAATAATATTTAACAAGAAGTATGTCTTAAAATTGATTTAAAGAAATGGAATCCATCTTGGGAAATTAGGCACGTCTCCTGCCAGCCTTTTTAGTATTAGTTCATCACACATTTACAATGTGATAGGAAGGTCACAGCAGATATTTTAAGTGATTTGATCATACTAGAAATATTTTGGTAATGACATTGGGTGGAGTCCAGACTTCAGTTGGGCCCTAAGCATGAGGGTGACAGGTAAGGGTAGGGAATGAAAGAAAAGGGACGAGTAACTTTAGAGGTCATAAGGGCTCTGAAACAAAATGAAACCCACACTGTAGACTCGTGACTGGACTTGGAGTTAAGCCTTTATGAAAAAAGAGAAAGAAGAGAAACCTGAATATCAAGTAAAGTGAGGATTCATTTCTACAAAAATTTTATTGGACTGCTCTGCAACAGGCTATTAGTCATTAAGGTTATAAAATCAATCAGTCATGGCTTCTACCTCTGGACCTCTTCAAATTCCAGTAGAAATGGTTTTTTTTTCATGGTTCACAAAAGACTTATGCATACCACACTGGATTTTCACAATATTTCTATAAGAGAGGCAGAGCAGGTATTAGAATCTCTACTTTACAGGCAAAAAGTTGAGGCACAGAATTAAATGACTTGTCCAAACCAGGATTCAGCAGTACTGGGCTGTAAGCCCGGGTCTTCTGACTTCAAATATGATTATTTTCTTTTTCTTTCTTTCTTTCTTTTTTTTTTTTTTTGATTTTACATGATTAATAGCAAGTCTTCCTATCCCCCACTCATCCCCTTCAGAACTCTGGCAATGAAAAATGAACACAACTGGCAAATAACTGTATAAACCTCTGTGATGAAAGGTGTTTTATAATGTCATATGTATTCTGACCTCAGACAAGATCAGGTATCCTCAGAAGTTCAATGATTGCATGTTCTAGACTACCACAACACGTCCAACCTTAGGTGTCCCATCTGAGATCTCCAAACAATACACCATATGTAACTGTCACCTCAGTCTCCATCAGAGGACCAAGTATACTGGGTCACCATCATCATCTACCCCATGCTTTTCTTAATGACACAGCTCTCTCAAAGCTGGGCTAGAGGTCAAAGGTTTACCTTGCTTTTTTCCCCCATTATAACTTTTATCTCATTATAACTGTCTCTCCTACTTCCTCCACAATAGCCAGCTCCTTTGAAGCATATCTTTCCATTTTCTCACTTGTTACAGTTCTTTGAGCCTCTCAGATACCCCAGCAGCTTCCCTTAATTTAGTGCTGATTTCGGCATCTGGCTTATTATATCTCTCTCTATCACTGCTCTTACCTTCATATTTGGAAATCTCAACAATCATGTACATTATCTATTAAATGTCTTCATCTCAGTTCTTTGACCTGATTAGTTCTTTTTCCTCATTTCACGTGAGACATCCACTCCCCTATGTACACCCTCTGCCATATGCTTACCAACGACTACACACTTTTTATAAACTTGATCCCAAGATCCTATTCTTCAACAACTCATCTTTTTAATTCATCCCCTATTGTAGTAATTAACTCAGTTTTCTTTGATTCCTCTGAGACACAGAAGCATACTAAACTAGCAAAATGAGTCAAACTTGCTAGCTATGTTTTCGCTTAAGCAGCTAAAATTTGTTGGAAAATCACACTCTTACTGACCAGACTCATTTCAGATTTGTGGACACAAGTCGCAAACTTCCTGTGTCTGCCGTGCATCTCTAATGAATTCAGTTCCTCAATTTTCAAGATCACCGTTTACGCCTCTCTCTTCTCAGGACCCCAATACTTCTCCCACATTATTGTGTCAGGATGACTCTCAAATTTTCATAAAGCAAAGAGACACTAAAAAATTAATTTTTTCCCTCCATTATCCCTACCTAACTCTGCCTCCCTTCCTATTAAAGAAAGCATCCTCACTCCTGCCAAATCCCCTTCTCAATATGCCCTGGATCCCAACCTGTCTCACCATCTCAAAGTTCCTACTTCTGCAATTTTTTTCCATCTTTACAGCATTATTGATTTATTTCTTTATGCTGGCTCCTTTCCAGCAGAACACAAGCACACCTTAAAATCTTTCATCTAAAAAAGTGTGGTTTTACCCCACATTTCCTCCAACCGCTATCACATTATCTTGCCTCCTCTCACAACACAGCTCTTAAAAGAGATGTCTCCACTTTGTCATCTAACAATATCTCCTCAATAAAGTCTTATTCAAGTTAGACTTTCATCCCTATGACTCAAGTGAAATAACTCTCATCAAAGGCAATTATGATCTATGTCTTGCCATAGCTCAACACCAAGGAACCAACTCAAAGTAGGCTCTACCACAATTTCCTCACTCTCTGAACTATAATGCTAATTATGACCTTGTAGTTGGTGTAGACACAGCATGGGCAAGAAAAAAAATGGATCTAAGATGAGAAGTTTTCCAGAATGAATTTATATTGAATATTTTTCAGAATGATTTTTGGACATTTTAATCTGCTTTGACTTATTGAGATAATAGGACAAGTGATATCAGAAAGTAAATAAATGTGAAAGGAGAAATTGTATTTAGATTCCATTTAAACTTATCTTTTATCTTTTGGACAAAATAAAAATTAGTATATAAGAAAAAAAGTAAGACTTTTTTAAGTTTATTGAGGTAACATTGGTTAATACAATTATATAATTTTCAGGTGTACATTATCATTTGACATTTGTATATTCTATTGTGCATTTACCACCCAAAGTCCAATTTCCTTTAGCTACCATATATTTGGTTTCTTTTACCCACTTCACCCTACCCTTAATCCCCTATATTTGACCCCCTTTACCCTCTCTAACTCCCCTCCTCTTCTCCCACCTCACTAGTAACCTCTAGTCTATAATCCTCTGGTAACCATTAGTCTATAGTCCATGGTCATGAGTCTCTGTTTGTTTGTCCTGCTCATTTGTTGCTTTTAGGTTTATATCCCACATATAAGTGCTATCATGTGATTTTTAACTTTTTCTGTCTGGCTTATTTTGCTTAGCACAAGTAAGCTCTTTAAATAGTACATTGAATATGGAAAAAATAAAATCCTTGGGAGCACCACCAGTCCCTTTGAAAGTTGACATGCCATTTTAGAGTAAGCTTGCTTTGTTTAAGCTAGATTCGAATCTTAGTAGAAGCTTACAGTCATGTAACCTGTGTGAGGATGGTTACCATGACAATATTAATGAGCCTGTCCTCTGACCAGAGATATTGTAGAGAATACATTTGTGTTGCCACTTATTATCCTACTGGTCTCTGCTTTCTGAACAGGAAGAAATGAAAAATCACTTGACAGAGAGAGATGTTTATTAATGGGCTTGTCACAAACCATTCAAACTTTTAATAAGTAAGGAGATTTTTATAGCATTAAAAAAAAAAGTAAAGGTCAGCCTAAAAACCATTTAGATAAAAAGTGTATTGTGGTTATAAAGGGTTACTGCTATGAAATAGGATGCTGTTCTCTAACCAATAACATCTCAAATTTACCATTAGTCTAGTTTGACCTGAAAAATATGCTTGCATACTCTTCCTCACTGAAAGGTTTCAAAGCCTTTTACATGTGATAATTAAATCAATAACCCTTTACATGCCACTTAAACAGTTAGAATTCATTAAGCAATATATATTTACCAATTTTTATGTTCTTGTTCTATACTGGCTCTTTAAATACGGTGTAGTTTTTCAGTCTTAGAACAAAATTCGACATGCATTATCTATATTTAAGTTGAGAAAAGTGAGGATCAGAGAGTTTGAATAGGAGCCTTGGGGCCACACAGTCAGTGAGTAGTGCTTTGAGTGTCATTGGGGTACAAAAGCAGTGGTTTCTAACCTATTACCTCTCCCCTCAGGTGTTCAGTGATATGTGAGTTCTCTAAAAAGACATATATTGTAAAAAGGGCAAGAGAAAGTCCCTACTCTCAAAGAGTGATTAATCTAGTCAGATAAAATGCATCATTAATTTAGAAAAAATTTAATTGAATTATGAGTCTTGAGATTCATGACCCAGATCTGATACTAACTAAATGTTCTTAGGTAAGGCATATAATATTGTTGTGCTTTGGTTTCCAGAAACCATTATCTAATATTATCACTGGTTAGACCAGAGCTCTCTGAAAATGGTTTGGGCTAACTCAAAAAGTAGTGAGTGTCCTGTCATAAAAAGTATGTAACAGGAAGCTGACCTCATAATTGATAATTCCACACTGAAAACTGCATTTAAACAAAGCAGGATGTAGTTTTTTGCTTGAATTTTTAAATCATTTATTGAGAGACATGTGTTAAAAATTTCAATTATGATTGTGGATTTCTCTATTCTTTCAGTTTTATTAATTTTTGCTTTATGTATTTTAAAGTTATATTTTTAGTATATAGAGATTTATGATGTAGATATCATACTGTTCTATTGAATCCCTTTTTATTTTGAAATATTCTTTTGTATTTCTAACATTCTAAATATTCTCTATTGGTGTTTCTTACCTATAGCTTATTTTAATATTTTCATAACTACATCTGCTTTTCCTTGGTCAGTGTTTGTATGTCTTCTTTTTATCATTATTCATTCTCTCTTTTCTCTCTCTTTCCTTATCTTTCTAGCTCTGAAAACAGTAGAAGAAATAATTCTGCTCTCCATAGATTTTAACACCCCCCACCAAAGCAGCTCCTGATAGGGAGATCCACTCTGTTTTGGTGCCAGGATCTCTCCTAACCATTGCAGTATTGTGGAAAATTTCATCCTGCCTCTACAAGCTTTTAGCCTTGCCTTCATGCCCCATTCCCCGAGCGATCCACATGGTTGTATAATTTAACAGATGTCCCAGATCCCAATTCATTGCCCAGTATAACCCTAAAAGCTTGACTAACTTCTTTTCCCCACCTAGGCACTCTGTTGGACCAGCCTGGTCCTCCTCACACATCCAGAATTGGCAAATGCTCCAAGGGAACAAAATGGATCATATCATCTGGAAGTAATTATCCCCCTCTGGAATTTTGGTTCATTTATTTCTCTGTTCTTCCTCTAACTGCTGTCTTTAAAGTTTTATTTTTTTAATTAAATTATTTTTGGCTTTTTCAAGCTGTACTAGAGACTTTAGGTTGCCACTGTTAACCACATTCTATAGAGAAATTGAAATACATGTACATGCAAAATGATCATGATACTAAAGAGAGACTAATCTACAGATGCTTAGATCACATCCCGCTGACAACCTGGATGCTTATTAAAAATAATGTTTTCAATACCTTCCTCCACTCCTATCAAATCAGTATTTTCAATTGGATACCATCTGTATTTTTCTGGAACTTCTCAGATGATTCTTATACTCTATGATATCCATGAGATCTCAATTACAAACACAGCACTCAACTATAACTGAGTTCAGAAGATAGACCTCGGGTTTGATCTATAGGTTCACAGTATTTTTCACAGTCCAGACACCTAATAATTATTTTAAATGCTGGTTTAATTAACAATAATAGCTAATACTTACTGCTGGATTACTATGTGCCAGGCACTTTTCTAAACTCTTTACAGAGATTAACCTACTTGAGGTTCATGACAATTTTATGAGATAGGTTCAACTGTTATTCTTAATTTTCAAATAAGAAAACTGAAGAACAGAGATAGTAAGTAACTTGCATCGAGCTCAGGGATTCATTAGGAGAGCAGGAATATGAACCTAGGCTATCTAGTTATATTAGGCATCGTATGAACCACTTCAATTGAATGCTTCCAGGAATAAATATTGAATGAATCTAATTATGTGGCTTCAACTAGCTTTATAAAAACTCTCATCTCTAACTCTAATATTTACTAAACAGTCTCACTGTAATTTTAAGATGATGACATTATTGGATATTAGGTCTGACTAAATTCAGGTTAGTTAGTGATATCATAGAGACTTTTTTGAAAGACCAATGTTTAATTGACACATTAGATATAACAGTGATACTCCCATTTGCTCCATAAACTGTATGAGCTATCATCTGTTGCTCCCCCATGCTCCAGTAAATCCATACTTCTCCCATCATCTGAATTGTTTGCTCATCAGAAATTCATTGTCCTATTCTCTAATTTACTATTGTATATTATTAATAAAAAATTTGCCACTGAAACTACTATAAAACATTGGGAGAAAACTGTCAAAATCCAGATTATGAATTCAAATATTTTTGATCGGTGTTTTTAGAGTTGGTCCACTTGACAGAAAATGAGATGGAAAATCTTAGACAATATATGATTCGTGTCCCATCTGAAGGCACGTGTGCTCAGAAAGGCCTTGGCACTTTATCAAAGTTTAGTGAATAGATATACATTTTACATCAAAAAATGTTTAAAATGTATGTTTATTTGTTAAAGAATTTCTGCTATAAACAAATTCAAGAACTTTTCCTGACTACTTCATACAAAATAATAACACTTTCTCCTCTCTGGCACTCCCTAATTCCTTTACTTTAGGACCTAACCCTTATCGACTCACACTACATATTCACATTTATTTGCTCATGTTGTTTTGTTTATGATGTGTGTTCTGTGTCAGGCAGAATAAAATTCCCCTAAAGAGGTCATGTCCTAATCCCTGAATCTTATAACTATGTTGCCTTACAAGGAATAAGAGACTTTGAAGATGTGAATAAAATTAAGGACACAAAAATGGGGAGTTTCTAGAGTGGTCACATGGGTCTAACTTACACATGAGTCCTTAAAAGAACCTTTTCTGACTGAGCTCAGTGTCAGAAAAAAGTGTGGCAACAGAAGAATAGTCAAAAAGATGTAATGTTGCTGGCTTTGAAAGGGAAGCAGGCCATGAGCCAAGGAATGGGAGCAGCCCCCAGAAGATAGAAAAAGCATAAAAGCTGATTCTTCCCTAGAGCTACCAACAAGGAATGGAACTTTGCTGACACCTGATTTTAGTTCAATGAGACCCACATCAGACTTCTGACTTACAAACCATAAGCTAATAAACTTACGTTGTTTTAAGTCACTAAAGTTGTGGCTGTTTGTTATAGCAACCGTTGAAAACTAATACAGGCACCTTTGCATAGCATGAGTTCAATGAAGACAAAAACTGATATATTTTCTGCTTTAGAACTAAAACTCAGAACAGTATTTGGCACATAGAAAATATTTAATAAATACATGTTGAATGAATCAATAATAAATGAATGTACCAATATATCCAAAAGATATCTCTTTCTAGTCTTGATATCATAGCGTAAGAGGGGTTCTACTGAAATAAAACTAATAATGATACTATCTATTGAATGTCTTTTATTAATCAGGCATTTATGTATATTCATTTTCTCATTTACTCAATGCAACTGATGATAGGTATATTATCTTTATTTTCCACAGGAGCATTCTGGAGCTGAAAGGCACTAAGTAACTTGGCCAGATTCACTCAGCTAAAAAGTTGAGTGTTTCATTAGGACACAACTTATAAGATAATCATTTTTTAAATTTATGGTCAGTTAAATAAAAGTTAATTAAAAAAACAATCAAACTCAACATATAGAAATAGTGACCTTGAAGTATAAGGAGGGCTATTTCTTTAATCAGTCTGTAACAAAGACATTCACATCCAAGGCCTCAGAGTTTGTGTATCTGTGTGAGAATAAAATAATGCTTTTAATACTCCAGTGATTTGAATATCTCAAAGCACAGCAATTAGGCATCCTGACTAATTGGATTCACCATTAAAACTGCACATGTAAATTAATGGACCATGCACGCCCCTCATCCAGAGGTCAATTTACAAACACCATAAGCACAATCTTTCAGAGACTTCTCTGTGCCCCATACAGAGGTCCAGGCTGGGCTCTTACTGCTCCCTGCTAAACCCCTTACACAATGAGTAACTCACTGTTCCCTGAACCCAGACTTTTTCATATCTCTGCCTTTGCTGAGGCTGAACAAGCCTCAAAAATAAGCCTAGCCTCAGAAAGTGAGCCCAGTCAGGGTAGCGTAGATGTTAAAACGGTATTAAAGAGCATACTTAAAAGGAATTTGTGACAGAGGCAGTTGAAGGGCATATCATTTTGTGTTTACTCACCTGATGATGCAGGTGTAGCTGAAATAAGAGAATTTTTCAGTCATACTTGGGTTTGGCAATCAGTTCAGCTATTTCCCAACTGCATACTGGTGGTGAATTCCTTAACTCCTCTAAGCCTGTCTTCTCATCTGTCAAAGAGGTATTTTAAAGACTACTGCACTGGATAAAATGAATATACAGGACAAGACCAATGCCCTCAAGGGTTTCACAGAATTAAAACATCCCTTTAAGAATTAAAGTAACTTTGAAATTTAGAAATAGTCAAAATACTCTAAAATGGGCAATTGATTGAATAATCAATTTCTGGTAAATCTCTACTATAGACTGAGAGCATAACCAGGACTAGACCATGTTACCTTTCAGTTTTCTTTTTATACCTTTTTGAGAACTATAGATAAATTCTCAAACTATATCACAGGAATGTCTGAGAACTCAAGGAGAAAACACACTCTTTCATTTATTTATGCAACAAATATTAAGAACCATGTTATGTAGTCCATTTACACGATGTGTAAAGAAAAGTGTAAAAAATGACTACTATCTCTCCAGGCTAGGAAGGCAGACCACAGACATAATAAATAAGTATGCTCTATAGTACATTATAAGGTGGTAAGTGTTATGGAGAAATAAAGGAAGGGAAAAGATGTGATGAGTGAAAAGGAGACAGAGCTGCAATTTTCCAAGAGGGACCAGGAGAGAACCCACTAAGGTGGCATTAGCAATGTCTTGCAGGTGGTGAGGAGGCCACTGTCATGGATATCTAAGGGAATAGTGTGTCATGCAGAGGGAAATCATATGGGAAAGCTTTAACACTAAAAAGTGCTATACAGAACCCTCATAAACTGCTGGTGGGACTGCAATTGGTACAGCCACTATTGAAAACATTATGGAGGTTCCTCAAAAAAACTAAGAATTGATCTACCATATGATCTAGCAATCCCTCTACTCGGTATTTACCCCAAAGACTTGAAGACCCATATCCAAAAAGATATCTGCACACCGATGTTCATAGCAGCATTATTCATGAAGGCCAAGATATGGAAGCAACCAAAGTGTCCTACCATAGATGATTGGCTAAAGAAGCTGTGGCATATATAAAAAATGGAATATTACTCAGCCATAAGAGATGAAATACTGACATTTGCAACAACATGGATGGACCTCGAGATAATCATGCTAAGCAAAATAAGCCAGAGAGAAAAAGTTGAAAATCACATGATGTCACTTATATGTTAGATATAAACCTGAAAGCAATAAAAAGACAGAGACTCATAGACATGGATATGGACAATACACTAGTGGTTCCCAGAGGGAGAAGGGAGGGGAAGGAGGGGAGTTGATGGGATGAAAGGGGTCAAATATGTGATGACAGAAAGAAATCTATCTATGGGCCATGAACACACAATGCAATATATATAAGCACCTTACTGTTGAATTGTACACTTGAAACTTACTGGATTTCATTAACCAGTAACACCATAATTTTTTTTAAAGTGCCATAGAAAATAGAAAATAGAAAATAGCACCTGAAGTATATTTAAACTTAAATACGTCAGTCAGAGCATAAACCTGAAGCCAGAGTGGTTCAATGACACATATGTCCCAAGTGCTGAGCTAGTTTGATGGCAGAAACCTAGGCTTGCATGACTCCTGGCTTCTGAGAAAACTCTTTCCCCAAAAACTTAATTATTCTCTTTATATTTATCATGTACAACTCATCTTTTCTGATGGAGACCTAGCACCATAAGAATATCTGTAAGGTTGGAAAGGAGTGTATTTAAATAAATAACAGCTTGCTTTGTCATGAAGCAACTGCCCAAGAATTCAGGGGGCAGATTTAGTGTTTAGTCCAACTCTCTGGACACTAAGAGAAAAGACATAGATACCCATCTCCTGTTGCTTTGACTCACGGAATTTGACATCCTAAGAAAAAAGCATCACTAAGCTCTAGAAAGCCCCATTTCCCAGTTGAGTGACTGCAGGAATCCCTCCGTTAGCCATGGTTTTACTTTCCATGGTTTGTTACTGGTGGTGTGAAAATATTAAGTGAAAAATTTTAGAAATAAACAATTGTTTACTTCTCTTTTAAATTGCACATCATTCTGAGAAGTGTGATGAAATTGCACACCACCCCACTCTGTCCCTCCTGGGACATGAATCATACATTTGTCCTGAGTGTTTCCTCTGCAAATGCTCTCTGCCCACAAGTCACTCAGTAGCCCTCTCGGTTTCAGATTGACTGTTGTGATATCACAGTGCTTATGTTCAAGTGACCCTTACTTTACTTACTAATGTCTCATTCACCTCATTTTATCACCTCACATCATCACAAGAAGAAAAAGGGTGAGTACAACATGATATTTTGAGGGAGAGAGAGAGACCACATTTATGTAACCACACATTTGGGAATAAAGAGAAAAGAAGCATTCCTGTCCTCACCGAGCTTTCATTTTAGGGAAAAAGAAATGTGCAATAACAAATAAACATAAAATAAACACAGCTTGTGACAGAAATAAGTAGGAGGAAGGAAGACTGCTTTAGATAAGGTGAGCAAAATGGCCTCTCTAATGAGATGATATAAGACAAGGTGACTGCAAAGACCAACACAGGTATAACATTGGAATATTGTAGGCATTGGGAGAAAACTGTAGAGCTGGAGCACAGTAAGTGAAGAAAGTCTGATGATGTTAGAGAGACTGTCTTGCACCATACTATGTAAAACCATGGCAGCCAGAGTAAGGTAATGTATGTTGTTATTATAATGGTCATTGTGTCCATATATTGGAAAGAGATGGAATGCTCACAGAAGAATGAGGAAAAAAATTGATAAGATCGAGTTATTAATATACGTCCAAAAGGAAAAATCTAATAAAAAATAAAATTATGCTTAAAAAATGGGTTTCAATAGATTCTTATGTAGAGTCATTCTTCACTGAGGTCCCAAAAAGTGAAAAGGATCTACCTACAAGAAGTTCTCAATTCAGATAATTAGTGAAGAGAGAGCAGAACAGAAAACTGTGAATGCAGAGCCAAATCAGATCAGCAAACATTCAAAGCTGACAAAGACGAAGGAGAAGAGGAAGGGGAAGGAGGAGAAGGATGAGAAGGAAGAGGAGGAGAAGGAGATGGAGAAGAAAACAGAGAAAGAAGAGGAAGAGGAAGAGAAGGAAAAAGAGGAGAAGGAGAAAGAAGGAGGAGGAATAAAAGGACAAGGAGAAGGAGGAAAAGATAGAGAAAGAGGAGGATGAGGAGAAGGAGGAGAAAGGCAACAACATAGTAAAAACAGGGACATGTGTGTTGGAGAAAGATGCAAAAAAATATATTTTTAGTGCCCTCACTTCCATATAAGATGAATATAAAAATGAACTTTCTCTAAGGCCTTTCATCAAGAATATCACCAGGGCAGTCTTTATGCATGTGATCTAGACCCACAGGGCCCAATATTGTACTACTAACTACACGTGCTTATTAATATAAATGTAAATTAATTAAAATTTTTAAAAATTTACAACTCTGTTTCTCATTTAGACTGCTACAGTTTCAAGGGCTCTATAGCTATATTTGTAAGTGCTATCATTCAGACAGCACAGATCCATAAATAAGCAGCTTGCTGTCATGATAAAAAGTTCTACTGGACAGCACTGATATAGAGTCTTCTTTCAAAATCTAGTTAATTGTGAATCCATAAAACCTAATATGGTCTTTTCCATCCAACAAATGCTCAATAAACATTTTTGAACTGTTGAATTATGCTGGGATTAGAATAATTAGGAAATATGGGGGTGGGGTATTTATAGGAAGAAATCTGCCACTGAAATTTTATTAAATCTCTTTATAATTGAGACTCCATATCGATAGATTGGATAACAAAACTTTCTTCTTGAGTTCTCAATTGATGGTTTTGTGGAAATTCATTTCCATTCTCATTGTGATTTTTATAATTTAGAACTTCCATTTCTTTGACAATAAAGCCAGGTCAAGTAAACATATTTAGCTACATGCTATCTTTATAACTGTCTTACATCAAGAGTTCAGTATATATTCTTTCTACAGAAAGATCATAGAATTTCTGTCTTCTATGTAGTCTAGACAAGTGTCTGCCTAGCTTCTGATCCCCTTGCCCATCTTACAGGAATGCTGTAAAAAACAAGTAAGGTAATTATCTGGAAGTGCTTTGACAATCATAAAAGTCATAGATATTTTTTAAGTTATTGTTGCAATGTGGGGGGAAGCAGTTTAAGTTGCCCATAAATCAACTATTGGATGGAGTTTGGTATGGCTAAAAATATTAAAAGCTTTCCCAGGCTAATAATTAACTTACCTGTTCTGTTGCTTATCAAAATGAAACACCTGCCTTTTCTGTTAATGTTTAAATTCATTTGAGAGATGTCATATATGTTTGTTTGATTATAATAAAAATACTGCAGCCTGGGTCCACTCTCCCTTTTCTCTATGACCTGTTTCTGATTCTTCCCTTCTTCCTACTTCTGCTTTGGTCTCAAAATTATGCTTGTCTTCACCCTGCCATATCTTCAGGAAAAATCAAGGTTTTTAGTCAGGAGATGAACAAAGGCATCCATACATAAAAGAAAATGTCACTTTTAAAGGATTCATTTGAAAAGGAACAATAGTAAAAGAAAAAGGAGAAATTTTATTACCGTCTCAGTAACATTCAACCTAATGGAGTTATTGTAATTATTAGTATGCCTAGCTTATTCTATTTGGATCCCACACTGGTACATCTGTTATATATTTCAATTTCATATTAACCTTATCTTTTTTATTTTCAAAGCAATTTATAGTCCACTAGGCATTTTCACATTTATTATGTCATATGACTCTCTCGGCTATCTCCTGAGATTGGTCAGGCAAGTACTTTTTTCTCAAACTTTCCCTTGGCTCAGAGAGGCAAAGTGATTTGCCCAAGATTACACAGCTGATATATGGCAGAGCTAGGACCCAAGTGCCCCTGGTGTCATCCAGGCCGACTTGTAAATGACTCTGTTTAGAAACCAGCACATATTTGATTGTCAGTTGCCTTAAACCATTCAGTGTTACCTCTTGATTAGTCTCTATAAATATTATTTTTTCTGTTATAAATCTTATAAAGTTATGGAACATTAACTTCAAAAAGTTATGGAACATTTTTTTTGTCTAGATCACCTAGTTTCTACGCTTACTTATCGTGGTCTATAAAACATCCTGGAAATGCCAACCAGAAATAAAAACCTCACAGAGGAACCTGAAATCAAATAAGTCTAGTATGAGAGTGTGTTTTGCTATGAAGGTTTTTTCTATCCATGCTAAAAAAGATCAAAATATTGTAGACGAGATAAATTTCCAGGAAATGGAAGTAAGGCCACCAGCTGACACTATGCACAGAAATGCCACGAGCCACATTGGCACAAGAAAAAAAAAATGAAATTATTCATAAGGTTGATTTTTGAAACAACTTCGTATCGATTTTTGTTGGCAAACAGCCTTTTGGCCTTAGCAAATAGTATCAAATAAGCTGGCTTGGGAGCTAGTAATGCTTTGACAAAGTTCTTTTGGCCTTCAGGAGACCCACAGAGATGGAATGCAAAAAGTGGGCAGAATTCCAACCAGCTTATGAAGTAAGACAATGTGGCAAAGTGGGCAGAGCATGAGATTCTAAGTTAGAAGTATTAGTTTTTATAATTAAAAATTGAGTTGTTTTAATACTTGCACAAAATCGAATATAGCTATAGAAAAGAACACACATACAGCAAACCATTTGAAGGTTGGAAAATGAATGTAATGGATAGAATTAAAGTACTAATGAAAAAAATCCCTCACAAACTGTAACCTGTCTCTTCTTTTGCTGTGGAGTCTATATTTTTTATTATTTCAATTAAGATAAAAAAAGTTCATAATCTAATAGATAAAACAGTTTTATTCAGCAACTTTTAACAGAGATCGATTCAGTCACTAATATCCCTCCAGAGAAAATGTCTTTTTGCTACACACAAAGGTATTTTCCCATGTCTTTGAATGATCGACAACTTTATAGATTTTCTTTGGCATGATTTGAAAGTTTTCTCAAGCTCATATTGAAGTTATAAAATTGCCTGCTATCTTGGGTCCTGTTTGTTGTAACAAGAAAGCATATTGGAGAAACTGCAAGGTTGATTGTCAGGGTCATGGGATTGAGAGCTAGTCTTGAAATTAATACAAAGAACGGACATAAGAGCAACCTCTTTTGCAGGCTTAGCCGACCCCAACCTGCCACAGGGAAACCATTGTGATAGAAATTAAATTATGGAACACACAAAGGCCCACTTCTCTCATTTTGAAAGTTGGGCTTTTGCTGCATTCAACCCACACCAGAAATTTCTCCACTCCTCCCACTTTATTCCTATCCTCTATTTGTATATATATTCACCTCCCCCAATTAAATGATAAATTAGTGTTTTGACAGGGAGAACAGACTACATATTATTCATCTTTGCCTGCATACATTTCAGTGATTACCACCCTATGCAAAAAGTATATGTATTAAACATTTATTAAATAAATGAATGAAATATTGTAGTGACCTTGGATAACTCGGCCTCTATCTCCACATCTCAGTTTCCTCATATATTAAATAAAGGTATAGGGATTGGAGAGGTGGTATAGTCTAATGACTAAGAGTGTGAAATTTGGGACCAGAGAGACCAGGTTCAAATGTTGCATCTATAGTATAACCTAGAATAAATTAATTAACCCTTCTGAACTTCAATATCTTCATCAGTAGAATGAAGATGATAACAACTGTGCAAATTGTTGTATTAAGTAAAATAATGTATGTAGAATGTGTAGGATAAAGCATAGTTGTAGTAACAGTAATATAATTTAGAAGTTAATTTTTTCATGGCGCCAACATACTATATATTTTCCTCAAAGGGATGTTCATTCCATTAATCATTAAAAACACAGGAAGAATTTACAAAACAACTCTTTTCTGTACATCAAGTGTCATTTAGTCATTTTTTACCTCAGTAAACAGAATGGAGGTATGAAAGAAAAGATTTTAATAGTGCTATCTTCCATCTTAAACAAGGTGTCGGTTGTGCAGTGGGGAGGAAGAGACCAGAAAGAGGGAAGCAATTACTGTTCTTCCATACAGTAGTTTAGTGAGAGGGAATACAGTTCATGATCCCTTTATTGTGAAACACTACTACTATACAATTAGCATTAATATTCAAAAATCACTTACCCCACTGGCATTCCAGATTATTTTGTGCATATCCTGCCTCAGTATTAAAATCAGTCACTTCAATGAGTTCTGGTTCTTTTTGCTGGAAAATGGTAATCAAAACTAAAATCTAGATAGAAACTATGCTCATTGCTCCTAGGGTATTTTTGCCCCTAGACTTTCTCAGGGTACAAAGAAAAGAAATGTGTGTGTACGGTAACTAGCACATGCACAATACCTGTAAGTATTTCTCTATGCAGACATTTGTATAAATATCAAGCTAAAGAGAAGTTTATACTGATGTCCCCAACTCTAACCCATTGGCACATGTATCATTCTAGTCACCTACTCATGTAAACTCCCATTCCAACAGTAAGAAATCTGGCTACCACCGTCTACCATTTACTTAATTGTCTTGCTCCAGTATAAATATATAATTGTGACAGGGCTGTTAACTTGTACCCCTATAGTAAGTTACTTTATCAACTAGATAGAATATGATGCATGTATGCAGCTTCTTTTTCCTTTTGTCTTATAGATGGCAGTCAATTCTAAAGGTGCTTAAGTCAGCACCTTTCCTCCTCACCCCTTCTGTGAGGTTGTTTCATAATTTGGAATACAGTTGGACCATTTTGCCAAATTCCGGATTCTATCATGAGACCTACCAACCTTATAAATGATTTGTAAATTTACATACATTAAGGTTCACTAATGTGCAGTAAAGTTCTATGGGTTTTGACAAATGTATAATGTCATATATCCATTACAGTACCATAAAGAATAAATTCATCACCTTAAAAAAAATCCCGTGTTTCACCTATTCCCTCCATCGTCCCCACAAACTCCTAGCAATTGCTAATCTTTTGTATCGTCTTTATAGTTTTGCCCTTTCTGAATTATCATGTAATTAGAATCATACAGTGTGTAGCCTTTTCAGTCTGATTTCTTTCACTTAGCAATATGTTTAAGATTCATTCATATCTTACTGTTGCTTGTTTACTCATTTCTTATCATACACTACTATGCTATTGTATGAATGTATGATGATCTTTTTATCCATTTATTTGTTTCCAGTTTAATCTTAATTGTTTCCAGTTTCTGATGATTATGAATAAAACAGCTATGACCATTCACCGGAGGTTTTCGTACAGACATAAATTTTCAGATCACTTGGGTAAATATCCAGGCACATGGTTGCTGAATTTCAATGATATAGTAAGACTATGTGTTGCTATTAGAAAACTGCTGAACTGTCTTTAAAGCGACTGTACCATTTTCATTCTACCAGCAATCAATGGATTTCCTGTAGCTCTGCAACCTTACTAGCAATTAGCTAGTTTAAGGATTTTCACCATTTAATGTGTGAACACTATCTAATTTTTAACCCAATATTTTTGTTACTGTTTCAATAAATGACTACTGAGGTAACTGGCATAAACTGAGCAACCAAAAACCAGTTACCTTTAGTTCCTTTGTGAACATGAGAGGAAGAGTGCTCCTGGGAGGAGGGTTGGTGTGCCTGCCAAGTTCAGAGTCTGCAGCACTAACAACATTTATTGTTGTACTGAGAAATACATTTTTATATGATAGAAAATAGGAAATCAACTCAGTTTTTTTTTTCTTATAGTACAATTATCTCATCATTTCTCTCTAAATTTGTGTTTCCATTTCTAATAGTTACCAATTAACTTAAATGCAAGTTTATTTCTGAGTTGTCTATTGTTCTTTTGGTCTATTTGTCTGTCACTGTACTGATACATTATTTTGTTTCTATAGATTTTACATCTTGTGTTAATACGTGAGACTGTTTCCCCCCATCAATTTAATACTTATTTTTTGAAATCATCTTATTCATTTGAGTTTATTCTTCTGTATACTTGGAAAAAGAAATTTTCCAAGTTATTTCTCTCAAAAATTATGCTGGAATTTATTGATTAATTTAAAGAAAATTTATATGTTTACAATGAAAACTCATCTCCTTCATTAACATGGTATATTTTAAAATTTGATTCTTGTTTTAGTTAATTTAAAGTAATTTGAACATTTTTCTCCACATATCTTTCTTGTATAGTTTTCAGGCAATCTCTGGTATTATGTTGCTTTTATAAATGGTATTTACTCTACATTTACTAGTTGGTTATTGATAAATTGTATTTATTTTTACTGCAATTTTAGATGAGCATTTTTTGCACTATTTTATTGGTTTTGGTACTTTGATAATCTTTTTTAACATTCTATAATTTCATTATCATAATTTTAAAGAATAAAAATTCTACTTCTTTCTTTCCAAACTTCATATTTCACATGTCCTTTTCTTGTGTTATTGCTTTGGCCAGGACCAGTATTAAGTTGACCAGTTGGTCCCACTTTGACAGTGTCTGAGAAGGCTTCCAGGGCATTAGACTTTCTTTTAATATTGTAACTGCCCCAGTCAAACAGCCCAAGTTTTCTGGTACTGATGGGCTTCCAAGGATGAAGTTTGAAATCCTGGAAGGTCTTGGTCAAACCAGGATGACTTGATTACCCTGCCTGTAGGAACTCGCTAAATGGTAGCAGAAAAAGTGGGAATTATTGTCTTGCTCTCTACTTTGAAGTTAATATAACTAATAATTTCCATTATACATTGTTCCTTATAGAGTTCTTTAAATAGTCATCATTACGTTAAAGAATCTAATTTCTGTGGCTTGTTTTCTAACCACTTCAAGCATAAACAATTATTGACATTCATCCAGTTCTTTTTCTATACCTGTGAAGATGATAGCTTTTGTCTGTCTTGAATCATCCTGGCATTGTGTGGACATATGTTATCATATCATAATACAATTGTAGTGCACTACTATATTTGCTTAGCTGTGCATTAGGGTCCCAGAAATTATTCATGTTGTTACCAAAAGTTTGTACTTTTTGACCAACTTTCCACAATTCCTCCACCCCTTAGACCCTGGTAAACACCACTCTACTGTGTTTCAATAAGTTTGGCTTTTTTAGATTCCACATATAAGTCATATCATAAAGTATTAATCTTAAATATGTACTCTATGTATACTCATTTCAAACTTTTCATTGTGTTTTGTTTATTTAAATATCTTATTTTTTTGTACAGGCCCTGTCATTGCCTTGTCTATTTGTCATTTGAAGTTTTGGGAGTTGTGAATTCTGTCTAATTTTCTTCATAAATCTCATTTTATTTAATTTTATTTTTACATTTATTATTTCTTTCTTTATTATTTCTTAGGATTTACTCTGTTGCTCTTTACCTCACTTCTTAATTTGAGCTAATTTGTTTCAATAGTTCTTTTTCTCTGATTAGTGTTTTAAATTCATTATTTTTCTTCTAATCTGCATCCACAGGTATTAAAACTGAGTGTTTTCCTTGTCATTTAACCTAAATATTTTGCAGTTTCCCTTATTATTTTCTTATTTTATCATTGATTATTTAATAGTATTAGTAATATATTTAATATATTGTATAAATTTTATGCTTTGGCATTAATTCCAATTTTCTTAAATTATAACCATATTTCATGTCTGGAACGATACTAATTTTCCAGAGTGTATGAAGGACATCTTGTTTAGTGAACTTAATGAGACTTGATAATGACTTTAAATAATAGCTTCAATGAATACAGGTTCAAAAGTATTTTCCATCAACTATTTGAAGATATTTTATTACTATCTTTTTGCACCCAGTCTTACTGTTGAAAAGCAACTGATGCCATCATTCACTGTAAAGGTATTTAGTTTTTCCTGACTGAAGCGTTTAGAAGCTTTTGCTGTCTTTTATGTTCTCAAATGTCACTGTAATAGGTCTGCATATAGTTTTTTCTCATCAATTCTATCAGCACTCTGTGATTTCTTTCCACATAAGGATTCGTATCTTTGTTTAATTCTAGAAATTTTTTATTCATTACTTTTCCCACTACTTTCCCTCCTCCATTTATTTTTTGTTATGCTTCTGAAAGTCCTTTTATTTAGTCATTGATACTTCTACTACTAGCCTCTCTCTTAATCTTTCTTTCCCTCTGTTCATTTATCAATTCTTGATGTCTTCTGGGAGAGCTCTTCAACTTGACCATATATTTTACTTGTCTGTTCTTCAGCTGTATTAATTCCATCATTCAACACCTCCATACAGTAATTTAACAATATTATTTTTCAGATCTAACTCTTCCAGCTGTTCTTCATAACTGTCAGATCTACTTAATGTTTCACATATTTTCTTTCATCTCTCTAATAACATAGAATATGTTTATTTTAAATTCTAGTCTATGTGTTCCATTAATTGTATATTCTATTTTATGCATGTTCTATTTGTGTGTTTTCTTCCTAGAGCTGTTCCCCTTATAGGGTTCATTATTTCTTCACGATACTTTTTTATTTCTAATTCTCCTAGAATAAGGTATGCATTGGCCTGTAGTATCTCCCTGGGGCTGGGGGTGATATCCTGCATGCCAGACTGTGAAACCTAGGGTGGGACCCTCTAGCAGATTAATTATCTAATAACTTCCCTTCTACCTTTTTTTTATGCATATGATGAAGCCTTGGCATCTATTTCCAGGAACTCGGGATTCATTTAGAATGATCATTGAATGTTAATGTAGTTCATTTATAGCTGAGAAGACATGCAAAATAAATGAAAACTAGAAAATCCAGCTAAAGAATCTTAGAAAATCAAAGGAACTAATTTTTTAAAATTCTTATCACTTTCTTTGATACCTTCTGCTTTGAAATTGGCTCCAAATGAATGTATTCTATGAATGCTAACACCAGAATACATGGCAAAGATGATTAATTGTATTTGATTTTAAAAATGCCTGTCTTATATATGAAATTTATATATCTTCCTAAATATTTCCCAGAGCAATGCCTAATTTTGAGGAGGAAATAGAAATACATTTTCACCCCTAATCAACAATAGCAGACACACTAAAGCCTGGTCTAACAGGTGAAAAAAACCTATTAGCTGAAACAAAAAGTATAGGTTATAATAATCTATAGAGATTAGTTACCCGCCATGAAATGAAATAATAGTTATGTCATTATAAATATTATACATCTGACTAGGGTAATTATAGCACTCAATTTCCTGTTAATAAAGCAATAGTAATATTTGATCCACATACGCCCTTGTATTAACAATAAAATAGCCACTTTAAATGAAAGTAAATTTCATGGGACAATTACAGGGTAATAGTTAAGGGCAAAGGCAGGTTTGTTAGTAGCTGAAGTTTCAAAGCTGACACTTCACAGCTATATGGCTTTGGACAAGTGACTTCATTCCTCTCATTTTTATTTCCTTGTATGAAAAACAATTGACAACAGCACATATACTCCTGTAGAGACTGTGAAAAATCAAGCAGAAGGCACAGGTAAAATACACATCACATTGTACCACCCCCAAAATATTATTGATTAATATCTTGAGTGAACATGAATTTCAAGTGGGATGTACAGACTTTAAATATAGTGGCTATTGACCAAAGATTATAAGGGTTTTCAGCAGCTCAAAGAAATGTTTCTTTCCTTGAAGCTACTCAGTAAGCAGAGTCAGTAGACAGAATGCAATTCAATGTCTATTTAGAGCTCCGAGCAGGGAAGTCATGGAGTCAAAATGAAAACTTGCAAATAGGCATGAAATTCTTTGAAAAGCAACATCTTAACTGCCATAAATGTGGAAGAAAAGTTCATAGCATGAGCCAGGAAGTGCCATTGGAAGTTTTCTCTTTTTTTAAATACGATTTGAGATAGCATTTAAGGTAGAACCTTTCTATGGTGGGTCAGAGAGATGTGATGGCAGAAGAGCATCACTTGCTGGCTTTGAAAATGGAGGAAGAAGGACACAAACCAAGGAATACAGTGGCCTCTAAAAGCTGGGCACACCTTTAACTGACAGCCAGCAAGAAAATGTGGCCTCAGTCGCCCCACTAAAGAAATTCTGCCCACAACCTGAAAGAGCAAGAGAACAGATTGTTCCCTAGAGTCTCCAGGAAGAAACATAGCAGAGGCAAAATCTGATTGGAGTCTAGTGAGACCAGTGTTGGAATTCTGACCAACAAACCTATAAGGTAATAAATTTTTGTTGCTGTAAGCCACTAAGTCTGACGTAAGTATTTATGGCAACAATAGAAAACCAATGCTAGAGAAAGACAGAGATTTTAAAAAGATAATTAACTCCCAAAACAACTCCCAAATTTTATTACAAATGGCTAAATGGTAAAAATGGCACAGATTTCTTTGTGACAGTCTTAGAAAGGTCCTCAAAACACATTCCTAGTTTCCTATTCTCAAAGACAGGCTCTTCCCCTTTGTGAATATTATCAGCAGTTTTTCACATTGAGGAGGCATTAGCTGTAAACATGTGTTTCAGGATGTGGATGGTGTCATGAACACAGAGATAAAATTGAGGAGGAGAGGTGCACTGAAAAGGAAGAGGTCTGTGAGGAATATGAGCCTTGTACCTCTCTTTTCACAGCCTTCTCTTCTGGCCAAGCCAAGCAAGATATAAAATATTTTAATTTTCACATGTCCTAGACATTGACTGAGCAGCTTCCACTTGATTTACATTCGGGTAACAGATCACCCATACTTGTTCTACCATGTGGTGGACAGGGAATTGTCCTCATTCCCAACAGCTCCTGGCTGGGTCTGCATTGGCTAAATTATAATAACCTATCCTAACTTCTCGGCCACAGTTATTCTTTCATGGACGGACAAGATTCAGGCCTAAGATAATCAATGCATTGCATCTCCCTGGTTATCCAGGAGCCAGTATAACTCATGTGACCCATGTTCATCCAATTAGACTGCCCCAGTGTTTGTTCTTAAAATACTTGCCTATAGACTTCTCTTCCTATTGTTGTTTTGGTATAGGTCACAGTCTGGAACAACTGCAGCCCTTGCTTCTAATATGAATGGAGCCACGTGAGGACAAAGCCACACAAGCTGGAAATCATAGTGTAGAATTACACCAAAAGGCAGGGCTTAGTGAAAAATGAGAATATAAATGGTGTCTGCAGTCAGTTCTACCTCTGCACTGTTCAGTTACATGAGCCAGAAATTTCCCTTCCTTAGGCTAAATGTTCTCTCATTTGCAACAGAAACATTTCTACCTGATTGACTACTCTAGGGCACCTGAAAGGCACACTTCCTGGAGAGATGCTAGAAGCTCCAATGATTATCCAGGGAGGAGAGGTGGGCATTAGCAACAAGACTATACCACTGGTACTAGGTATGGTACTTAGAACTGAATGTGTACAAATATATATTTATTTATGCATATATTTGCATATTGGCAATATGATTATTTATAAAATGTTACATATCCCAATTACAGTATAACCAGTGAATTTAAACTAGGGTATTTCAACGTCTTTGTAAAATCTTGAGGTTCAAAAGGCACCTTTCTCTGAGTCACCAGAATGGAATGGCTCCTGATACCATTAGCAGCACCACACGCGGTGGTCAGAAGGGACAGGCCTGGGCAGCAACTCCCATTCTAGACTCTGCTCTGCAGCACACACAGAGGGCTGAGCAAGACCCATGCAGACGGACCCTCAGAGAACTGCTATCAGCTATGTGGTAGCAGGGACATGGACAATAAAATCAAGGGCCACTTAGTTCAGGTTTAAAGTGAAGCCACTTCTCTCTCAGTAGTAGAATTCTAAAATCAACTAGCAAGATGAAATTGCATGTAATAAAAATTACACTTGAAAAATCACTTAAATTATTCTTAAAGTGCATATATATCATTTTGTTTATTTAACTCGATGAAATAACGTGTATGTGAATGATCTAATGTACTTTATAGTGTATATAATGTATGTAAAGCATATGTATGTAAAATGATACATATGTTTACCAAATACAATTGAATTAGAGTGAGTTTAGTGCATCCCCACCATACACACATATGTGTACACGTTTATTCCCACAGGATGTATGGTAGTTTGATGGTTAATTGGTAAGTTACAAATATATATACAGATGTGGATCTAGATAGCTGACTTTGATGTCCCTCTACCTCTTACTACCTACATTTGAAGTGTCAGCAAATTCTTTCAGTTTTACCTTTGGACAAATTCATTTTCACCTCTATTGCTGGTTCAAGTCATCATTATCTCTCACCTGGATCATAGCAGTAGTCAGCTTGACTTCCTTCAGTCTATTCTTCACGCAACAGCCAGCATAACCCTGTTAAAACACAAATCAGACCATGCCACTCTGCTCAAAATGCTCCATTGGCTCCCATCCCAGAGTAAGCAACAAATTTCTTACAAACACCTAAACAGCCTGCTTGACCCATTCTCTCACTTCCTCCCTCTTTCCCTCCTGAGTTCCCCACTGGCTCACTTCAACCTCTGTTGTGCCTCAAACTCACCAAGCACATTTTAACATCAGAGCCTTGCACCTGCTCTTCTCCCTGCCTAGAATGCTCATCCCCCAGGGTGCGATCTTCTCTTTCCTGGCAGGAGACTGTAAGCAGCCATGTTGACGAAGTCCACATGCCCAGGCCCTGTGGGCATCCTCCAGGACCCGAGGGCAGGCTCCAGCCTATATATCACAAACAAAAAAACGGGGCCCTCGGTCATAAACCACAAGGAAGTCAGTTCTCCCAACAGCCTGAATGAGATGAGAAGCAGATTCTTTCCCAGTCAAGCCTCCACATGAGACTTTCACACCCTGACTAATACTGACTGGATCCTTGTGACCCTGCCAAGCAGTGTCCAGACTCCTGATTTCATGAAAATTTAAATGTGTGTTGTTTTGAGCAGTTAATTGTGGCATCTTGTTACACAGCAATAGAAAATAAATATAGGGGCTAAAGAAATAATTCTGGTACTGGTGGTACTGAATTGATTTTATGCTCCACACTGTCCTTAGCTAAGATGCTCACACTTTCCTTTAGTTATTACTGATTGCAGAAATTCCATGATTTTTATTATGTACTTTTCAAAGTAGTCTTTGGGTCTGAGTCTTCATTAAGTTATTTTATGGAAGGATTTGCCTCCTTCCAATATGTACTACTTGATGCCAGTTAACAAAAATGGCCTTAGGAACCAGTACTCGACCTCATTAATCTTAGCCACCTACATTGTTTCAAATCTTTTTTCTTTTGGGTATTACCAGTATTAATATACCTGGTATAGGTAGAGGAAGGATGTCTTAATCTTACTTGTCAGGGAGAGTTATTTCCTGTTGGGAGTCTAAGTTGAGAATAAATCCAGCATTGCACAGAATGTGGAGCATCGTGATGCTTTTTCTGTCAAGATTTGTCACTCTTCTTTCCAGTGCTGAAATAGCTAAAGGGCATTGCCATTTTAGAAGTTAATTCCCCAATGTAATTTCCAGTCTTATAAAAACAAGCCTCATTTTACTTTCTCCTCCTGTTTTCTCTGCAGTGTGCCCTGAAGACTTCTAGAAGGCACAGAGAGGAATAAAAGAAGAAAAAGGGAAATAAAGGGGGAATGGAAAGAACAGAAGGAGGAGTCAAGGTGGGAAGGAAGGATGTTGAATTAAGCTTTGTCATCCACTGTGCTTAATATTATTATATAAATTCTATCTAATCTTTGTTAAATGGGTATTATTTCTTCCATAAAAAAAAGAAAAAAGAAAAAAAAGAAGACCAGGAAATGTTGAATGAATTATCCAGAGTTATAGTGAGATTAATAATTCCATGGGTGTTTCTATAAGTTTTCTTCAAAAGAAAGCTGTGTTTCAAATTGTTTTCATTATGTGGATTGTTCAGTTTAGTTTATTTAAAGCAATTATCACGTGTGATGAGGTTATGTGTTTTTCACAAATCTTTATTCAATTCCAAGACATAAAATATATTAAAATTACAAAAGTTGCTGTACACAATGAGCTAATTTCTAAGGGAAAAGTATATACTGTACCCTAACTCAATAAATGTGCTATCTGCAATAACTTAGTATTAACCAGCTTTAAATGCATAATACTCCTGATATTTTCTTCCTATTTTTAGGTTAAAAGTCATTACCAGAGTAAGTACCAGAGTCTTCTGTTTTACACATATTATCAGATGTTTATTAAGAAATGCAAACTGCTTGAGGTTGTCTCCTATGGCTAAAGCTAAAACTTAGGAAATAAGACAACAGAGCCGAGAGATAAAGCAGATGTCATGTTGCCATTAAAAGTGTGTTCCAGTAAAACATCTGTAAGAATAGATTGTTGATAATTTTTCAATGTTGTAGTTTCAATAAAACCTCAGAGAAAAATGAAAGGTAAAAAAAAATGAAATGTATTATAAGTTAGAGGAATAAAGGTGTTTTCACTAAAAAAGCTGGCTTTTTAGGTGGACTTGTATTGATAGTTCAGTAACTGCCAAGAGCTGAAATGAGTAAAGAAGGAGGTACAATTACTCTGGGCCAAAAAAATAGCCAAGAGTTACCCCTTCTTAACTGACAGGAGGAAGAAGCAAGTGTGGAAGACCCTTGGGAGTTCTTGGTTTCAAAAGAATTTTCTGATATCCATGGCCATAAAAATCCTGCCACCCCAACTATTGAGAGGATGTGTGTTATAGCAATGAAGTATTCAGGATCTAGACCCAAGTCTGCCTAAATTTCAGCATAGCTTCTGCTTTTGCTTGTCATTAAACACCTCCTGGTTACTGTTGTCTTGCTCCCTATTTCCTCATCTGTACAATGAGAGTAACAGTATTACCTACTCACAGTATGCTTTTGAGTAGCAGTTAGTTTAGAACAGTGCCCGGCACACTGTAAGCTCAATAAGTTGCTGGTTGCTACTACTGTTAGTAAAAGCAATGCAGCATAGCAAACCAGTGACATATTTGGGATCTAGAGCCAAACAGGTTAAGTTCACATCTAAGAAATGCATTATTTTAAGCTCTCTATTCCTGTTTTCTCATATTTAAAATGAGAATAATGCTAAGAAATACCTCACAAGGTATTGATGAGTATTAAGTAAGTTAATGTTTGTAAAATGTTTAGAACAATACCTGGAATATTAAAGCTTATTATATTTAAAAAATAAATAAGTAATCAAAACTAGACCCATCCTGTACCATCCACCCGCTACAATAAGAGGTCTGCTTTGACCAGGGGCTTCATTCTCCAGGGCACTTAAGAGTGCTCTTTGTGTGTAAACATTCTTAAGAAAAATACCTAAGACCAAAAACAAATAAAGTTTCCAACGCACAGTTTTCTGACCTAATCCTAACTTTACTCCAGCTCCAAGGACCAAACATAATTACAGAGATACTCTCTGATACTCTTTCTTCTCAACTCCTTGTATCCATATAATAATTATCTTCTCATTTTCTTCCACATGAAGGTGAATTTTTGAACTTCCTGAATAATTCCTGAAAAATGGTCAAAGACAATAATTCGCATGCAATCTTTTCCTAGTTTCAATATTCTTTCTATTTCAATTATAGGAACTTAGATATATAAAGGAAAACTTCAAACAAGAAAAGAAAAATGGAAGGGACTGGAATCTTTTATGATTTATCTTATGCATTTCTTCTTACAGAATGCATTTCATAATTTCCTAGAATAACAGAGGTGCTCTCTTTGGTGAGGACATAAGAATTAGAAAATAATTCAAGAGTAAACAATTCCATTGTTTTATAATTAAATATAGTGTAGATTATGTGTAGTAACAAGTAAATACAAATTCCAGTAACTTAACATAGCAAAGGTTTCTTTCTCACTCAAATCACAATCCAATAAGAGTTGGCTTCCTCTCACTTCCAGGCAATGACTTAGAGATCTAGGTACCTCCTATAGAGCGAGTTCATCATTACATGATCATGTAATCATATCATCCCATTATCACATCGTCAGACAGATGAACTGTAAAGAGAAAGCTATATATATTTTAAGACCAGGCTTAGAAGTTACTTCTGCCAACATTCCATTGGCCAGAACTAGCCACACGGTCCAAACATAACAGTATAAAGGAAGCTGAGATGTGTAGTTTTCTTGAGTTTCCAGGGAACAAAAATGGAATTGTTGAACATCTAGCTAATCCCTGCCACAGTGACTTGTTCCCTTTACTCTGAGCTCCTCACTGACAGGACTTTCTTTTTAATTCCACCAGCATATCACCAACAATAATTTTACTGCCAATAAATATTTGTTGAATAATTTAATTAAAAAAAATATATCCCCACTTGCATCCCTGTCCAGGCAAATCTACCTTCTGGGCTGTCCCTTGCTAAAATCTTGGGTAATTTATGTGTGTGTGTTTTTTGTTTGTTTGTTTGTTTTTGTTTGTTTTAATAGACGAGATAACTCCTTTCTAATTACAGCCTTTTTGACTGTTCAGCCTGGAACATGGCTTCCCCCTGCCCTTGGCTGGTCTATGAAGCCAAGTCAAGTTAGAAACATGATTTTGATTTCTTAGGTTGACAGCCCAGCATGCTTCATCTAATCTCTAAACCAGAACATAACCATATGCAATATACTTTGGCAGAGGCAGTAACCTATCTTGCTTAGCAGCATTTTTTTCTTGTCCTGCTTATTGTTAAAAAGAGAACTTGAAGCATTCACTACTATACATCTTCTGTTTGAGTCTCGTATTCCACATTTATATATCTATCATTAGTCCAGTCTTGTGCCCAAGAGTGAGAGATTAAAACAAAGCCAACGGTGCAGTCTGTCCTCAAGTATTTTGTCAGTTCATAATGGGGAGGAAGTATCAGATGGTATAATAACTTGAGCCAAAATACATATAATTAAGTGCAAGAACAGGTCGAGATGAATTCCTTAATCTTTCTTTATTTACATGTTGCTGTTTTAAGGGAGAAAGCCCTGTGCTGAGGCTTAGAGATTAAATAAAGTAACTAAATTAACCAGATAGTTACTACATGGATAGATTTTGAAAGTACATATGCTTGATTCTTGCCATCTATCATCCCCCACTCCTCGGTGACCCTTCTTTCTCTTTTTTCAAAGGTTTTACTGAACAATATTCACTGTACTTTATTTTTATCTGAGTTTTGGAGGAAAGGTAAGCATAGTTTATTATAGAATTTATTCCTGCACATTTCATTAGACTAAATGGTCACAATCTGCCCATAATTTGAGCTGATCTCGCTACTTGGGAGCTTGGGTCCTCTGAATCTGAATTCGGTTCTCTCTGCCTAAGTAGAGGATAAATATTTACAATAGTGAAGTTTTTGCCACATCATCAATGGCTAGACCATAATATTACTTTAAATGTTAAGTTCTTCCAACCCCCACACATAATCTATTTTGTGACAATCTGCATGTTTCCAATTTAAAGAATGTAACAATGATCACTTTAAAATGATCGCTTTGTTAAAATTTGAATTATGTGCAAACTTTCAGAAATCTGCTTTACAAAGACAGGTTAACTTATAGAGAGATCAAGGCATAAATTCAGGACAAAAACTATTTCTAAATGTTTCCCAAAGTGTAAAACATGAGGCTATAGTGCACTTTTTCATAATATTAGATTTGTGAAATGCAGAACTTAAAACAGAAGTCTCCCTGAATCCACTGCTCCTCTGTTCAGTTATTTGTTTTCCGGACCCAGAGCAACGCAACCCAATATCCACTGAGAATAATTCTAACATGTTATTTTTAGTTAAGAAAATGGATCACCAATTCTCAGGAGTTTTTTAATACTGTACTTGTCAGAATCTCTGTGACGGGATGTTTTTGGTGTGCTATAATTTTTTGAGAATGACATTGAAACAAGCAAAATATAGGCAGAATAAATCCACATATGATGTCTGGGCTATGTCTTGGATTCAGGTGACCCTGCACTGTGTCTCTATTTTTTGATAAAGACAGATCTGAATAGTATTTAGATTTTTTTTTTAAAGAATTTTCTTAAAGGGAGTTTTAAGAAGGTATGGAAGTTATTCATCATCAGAAATTATAACTTTTTTGGATTTCTGTATATTTCTATTAAGGTTTTATATTAGTTTTCTTTTCGAATTCTCTGTAGGAAGGAGGTGGCAGCATAATCAGTTCTGAGCTCAAATCTTCTGAGGGTTTTAATTTGCCCCTAATCTTTTGTTCTCAGTCAAATGTCTCAAAAAATGATTTACTACATTATCTTTCTTTATTAAAGTTAGGCAGTCAAATTTAGAAATTTAGAGACTTGGCATTAAGGAGAGAGGCGTGATGTTGTAGAAGGAACATTAACCAGGTTTAAAGAAAATCTAGTTACCAGACCCAATTTTATTACTTACTTGCTCTATGACTCTGCTGGTTTCCTAAAAACCTCAGGGTCTCTTGTCTCATCTGTAAGCTGAAGGTGTTGGACTAAAACAGTGCTTTTTGACCTTGACTCCAATCCTATAGACCTGAGATCTACAACTCTTACCAGAAACAATGGCTCATTATGAGATGATCTTTGTGGGGGTAGAGGGGACACAAAAAGAAGGAAAATCTCTGAGCTTTGAAAACCTCCCCAAGTCTTCTATAAATTTCTGCCCCCTGGACTTCTAATGAAAAATCACTGCCCCTCAGGACATGTGAACTTCCTTGTGTCTCTGGAACTCTATAACAAGGGCTTAGTTTCTATTTTTGAATCTTTATAATGGCTATTGAAGATATATCCACATACCATTTGCAGGGTAAGGGAAACTAGGCTTAGAGAGTCTTAGTGCCTTTTCCACCATGGAAAGGAGTTATGGTTGCTGATTTCATGCTTCTGACATTCCCACTGCACGAAGTTGAGTTTCCAGTGGCGAGCAGTAACAAAAGCACACAAGTTTACCCCATCGGCACTCAAGGCATCTTCTTAGAAAGAAATAGTTGTCCTCTTTGGTATCAACCCAGAGGCTTTTTATTTCATTAAATTCAATAAACTGTGGCTGAATAATAACAAAAGAATAATAAGAGCTAACATTTATTAAAGTGCCTACTATGCTTTAGGCACTGTTGTACATCTATGAACTCATTTAATCCTCCCCAAAACCCCAAAATAAAGATACTGTTCTTTACAGATGAATTACCTTTTAGATAAATTACCCAGCTGGTAAAAGCTGAGGGTAGCAATTCAGGCTTCACGGCCCTTACTATGCCATGCTGATTCTTAAAAGACCTTCTTGATGTTTTTTACATTAGTTTTATTATTTAGGTTGCAGATACAAAATTATAAAATCAGGAGGCAAGTGGAAGAACATGAGAGAAAGATAGAAAAATATTATAATAGAAAATGATAGAAAAGAGGAGAGAAGAATTTGAGATGAAATTCTGGTTCTACCACCCACTCTCAGTCAAGTGACTTAATCGCTCTGTGCCTGAGTCTCCTTAACCGTCTCATGGCATTGCCAAGAGTGCTATTTCAAAGGACTGCTGTCATAATTAAGAGTTCATGTCCAGTGTACACCTAACTCCTCCCACGCAGGACCTAAACATTCTTCAGATCCATTCTGTAGATGCTGCTGCTCTCCCTCCTACGAAAAAGTCCAGTGAGTGTAAAACTAAAGGTAAAACAACACGTTCAGCGATGTGGATCACCCAATACAAGGCTACATGCCGTAACCATAGAGATGACTTTATATATTATCTTTAGGAGATCTAGCTTTCTAAAAGCCTTTGCATGAGGTCTGTATCCTTGACTGGTGTTTACAGCAGCTCTCCTTCTTTTCATTCAATTAAATTCAACAACCTTTACTGAGTACCACCCTCCTCTCTTTCTTCCTAGTTCAAGTCTTGTTTACAACTTGGATTCTTTTCCAACCTCTTTCTACTCTGGTCCACTGCCTCCTGTCACTAACTCTCCATCCCCAAACTCTCCTACACTGCCATTAGTGATAACTTCATGACAAGCAAAAGCAAACCAAATTAGATCCTCCCAAAAAATATTCCAGTAACTCCTCAAAGTTCCAATGGTAAATTCATATTTCTTACTTTGCTGCACACAAAATCTCATGAACTGTTTTTTGCTTTCCTCTCTAGTCTCACCATCCTCCTAATTTGCAGAGCCTTGACACCACAGAAGTATGTGTCTTTCACCCCCACCCTCATTTGCTGCTTTGCATCCCTGTGCTTTGTACATATAACTACATCCTTACATGATGCTTGTCTGACACCTAACACTTCACCATGGCCCTTACACTTGAATATCTTCTCATTCATCAAGAAAGAATCAGCATCAACATTGGGAACTTTAAGGTGACTTTGTTGGCCACGTCCCCAACCCTGTTGAATCTGGTTTCCCAAACATGCCCATATTCTCAAGTACTAACTTCAATTACTATACTTGGTGAACTGACCTGAGCCATCTCTGAGAACAGAAACTGTGTTTTTCATCTCTGTATTTCAGATCATGCCTGGCACATAGAATATACTAAATTCTCCTATGCTGAATGGATGAACAAATGCCACTGAACTCATCTGATTCAGGTAAATTCTCATGGAGATTTATAAACTAACCCACAAGGCACTCCCTCAAAAGGTAGGGAGCATAGCATTGTATTTATGCTACTGAATGAAGAAAAATGGTAAACTTTTATTGTTTATCAAACATCAGTAAGCCTGAATCTGGCACATGTCAGTGATTGCTCTGGTAGAAACGGCGTTTGTTCCATGCACACACCAACAGAGAAAATGGTGAGCAACCTACAAACTGTCCCTGTCAGGTCATAATATTAGAAAAGAACATGCTGGAAAATGAAATTTTTTTCTATGAAATTTGAATGTCAATATATTTTATTTAAAAATAATTTGACATAAAGCAATGAATTTATGGGTTTATAAGTGTTAATAATTTTTAGACTCTTACGGACCTTTGATTTTTCTTACCTTCTCCCACCCTCATGTTTGGAGTTCTACACAATGAAGAAATAGACATCATGCCAATGGTGGCATATGTGCTGCTAAATCCAACATATGGGAAGAGGTGAAAGAGGAGCTTTAAAAAATGATCAGTTTATCACTTTTAGCATTTTTCAATATAAGAGTCCTGGCACATAAGTTTTCCAATCCTCATATAAAAAGCACACCTACAAAGCTATATCTGTGAGTATTAAGAAGTCACATCAAGGATTAAACACGGCAGGGTGAATTAATTGCTCAAGAGTTTTAATTGTTGTGTCTCGTCTGAAGTTGAACACAAAAAGGCAAGGGAGGGGTGGACAGAGGACAGGCAGTAGTGGAAGGCTGCAGTGTCAGAATGGCGAAGCCAGTGAACACAGGACTTCTGTGTTCTCATCAGATTCACTGCCCAAATCAAATCCCCTAAGCTTTGGGACAAACAACAAGTTCAGTCCTTTCATGATCACATTCTCCCAAGAAACTATTAACCTGGCTTCAGGAACCTTGCTCTGCCACTGTCTTTGAAATCTGAGGCCTTGTTTGCTAATACACAAAATCTGTCCAGAATATTGTTATACCCTGTGCTAATTTAATTAAGGGTTTTAATGAAGCAGAAAATATATCAAAAGATTGTCAGAAGAATATGTCAAAATCAGTCTTCACCAATGTCAACATACTGTTTGAGGATCCTTCCAACTTCTGGCAGCTTCCCTCATGAATAAACTCAGACTGGATGGAATAGAAATAGAAACCTTCAAGAAAAGACAAAAAGAAAGTCCATTTTTTTTGTCTGTGAAGGAAGCAGCAGGAGGCTTATTTCCTTTCAGGATAATGATGAAGAATAAGCCACGACATTTCAAAGAACCAAAAGATAGGGAAGAATTTCTAAGAAATGCAAGTCATGTTAGTTATCATCTTTCCCTCCAGAAAGTCTTCAGGACACCAACTTTTGCTTTTCTCAAGAGGGGTGGTACCCATTTCCTGTGCCCTGTCATGCCCTCGCTTATGAAATAGAACTACTTCTTACTGGTTTTGTTCCCCCAAATCCTCTTAATAAAGAGAAAATTGTCTAACCATTTGTATGACCTCCATTTCAGAATTATTTCTCATTTTTTAAAATTAAGGTTTGATTTGTATACAGTAAAACTCACCCTTTTGATCGTATAGTTCTGCACGTTTTGATGAACATATAGAGTCATGTAATAAATGTGACAAAATATAACATAGTTCTGTCATGCCGAAAATGTTTCATGACCTTTTGCTGCCAACCCCTGCACCTACCCATCACCTCCAGAAACCATCACTTTCTGTCCCTATAATTTTGCTTTATTTAAAAGTGTCAAATAAGTAGAATCATATAATAGATAGCTTTTCAAGTCAGGCTTCCATTGCTGGACCTAATGATTCTGAGATTCATTCATGCTGTATTGGTAGTTCACTCCTATTTATCACAGGGCACCATTTTGCTTGATTGTACATAGCACAGTTTATTTATATCCAGTCTCCAGCTGAGAGATATTTGGGCTACTTCCAGTTTGAGAAAATGACAGATAACAAGTCTATAAACTTTTGTGTGCAGGTTTTTATATAAACATAGTTTTTCATTTTATATAGGTAAACCCTTAAAAATGGGGTCTCTGAATTGTATGGTACGTGTACGTGTAATTTTATAAGAAACTGCTGAATTAATTTCCAAAGTGGCTGTACCATTTTGCAATCTTACCAAGAATAAATCCTCACCAGTACTTAGCATTTTCGGTTTTCTTTTTGAAATTTTACCTATTGTAATATACATGTGATGGTATTCATTGTGGTTTTCTTCTCTTTTTTTTTTTTAAGTTTATTGGGGGTAACATTGGTTAATACAAATATATAACTTTCAGGTGTACATTATCATTTGACATCTGTATATTCTATTGTGTGTTTACCACCTAAAGTCCAGTTTCTTTCAGCTACCATATATTTGATCCCCTTTACCCACTTTGCCCTCCCTCTATCCCCCTATATTTGACCCCCTTTATCCTATTTACCTGATCCCTCTTCCCCCAACTCCCACCCTCTGGTAACCATTAGTCTATAGTCTATGTCCATGAGTCTCTGTTTGTTCTGTTCATTTGTTGCTTTTGGGTTTATATCGCACATATAAGTGATATCATGTGATTTTCAACTTTTTCTATCTAGCTTATTTCACTTAGCATGATCATTGTGGTTTTAATTTGCATTTCCCTAATATGTTTAATAAACATAATAATATATTTATTTTATATCCTCATATCTTTTTAGCAAAGTGTCTGTTTTCTTATCATTGATATTTTAGAGTTCCTTATCTATTATGAAAAGGGATAACTATCAAATACAGTATCTGCAAATATTTTTCCAAGTCTATGGCTTGTTAAGTCATTATCTTAAAACTGCTTTTATGAGAGAAGTGTTAATTTTAATAAAATCCAGTATAAAAATATTTTCTTTTATAGGTCATATTTTGATGTCTTATTTAAGCAATCTTTGCTTAAGTAAGACCAAAGAATATCCTCTGTTTTCCTCTAAAGTAAATTATTTTACATTTTAAATATTTTTTGCATTTTGGGACGACATCCATTTTGAGTTAAGTTTTGTATGTGGTGAAAAGTAGAGATCAAGTACATTGTTTCTGCATGTGTATATTCAATAGTTCCAGCATCATTCATTCACAAGATTATTCTTTATCATTGAATTGTCTTTTCACCTATGATGAAAATCTATTGAACATAGATGCATGGCTCTATTTTGGTAATATCTATCCTGCTCCACTAGTCAGCATCTCTATCATTTTACTAATATCCACACCTTATGGATTACTATAGTTTTATATTAAGTAATTAAATCAGTTAGTGCTAATCCTCTAACTTTGTTCTTTTTGTTATTGTGGCTATACTAGTTATTTAGCTTTCCATATACATTTTTGAATCATCTGAACAATTCCTAGAGTTTTCTGGTTTTAAACATCAGATCTTGTATATAATTTGTTAGATGTGTACCTAAGCATTCCATGGTTTCTGGTGCTATTGCAAATGGAAATGATTTTAAAATCTATTTTTCCAATTGTCTGTTACTGATATATAGAAATGCAACTGACTTTGTATACTGATTTTATAACCTGTGATCTTGCTAAATTTATTTATTAGATCTGTAGAAAGCTTTTACAAAGATTCTTTTGGACTTTCTGTAAAGATTCTTTCTAGATAATCATGTTATCTGTAAGTAGAAATTGTTGATCTTCCTATTTAATCTCTGGGCATTATATTTCTTTCTCTTGCCCTATTCTACTAAGATTTCCACTACCATGTGAAATAGTAGCAGTGAGAGTGCAGACCCTTGCTTGTTCCTGAACATAGAGGAAAAGCAGTCTTCCTCGACCACAGAGAAAAAGCATGTCTACATTAAATATATTATTATCTGTAGGTTATTTATTTATCTGTTTTATTAACTTTTACTTATTATATTCCTTCAAATAGTCAATTATCTCTTAGAGTGATTTAAAGCATAAGAAGGAAATATTTTCTATTTACCACATATTTATCATTTCTGGTGCTCTTCATCACAATTTGAATATAAGACCACTGATGATAAAATCTTTCATGTTTCGTATGTCTGAAATGTCTTTTTGCACTTCTCTTTTGAAAGATAGTTTTGCTGGGTATGAATCATAGGGTAATGGTTTGTTTGTTTTTAGTACTTAACGATGTTGCTCCACTGCCTTCATGCCTACACTGTTTTCCATATGGAGTGCGTTGCTATTCTTAAAGTTGTTCTTCTGAACATAATGAATCTCTTTTTCTATGGCTACTTTAAGATTTTTTCTTTATCACTGGTTCTGAGCAATTTAATTATAATGTGCCTTGTGGTTTTGCTGGATGGGTTTGTTAAGATTCTTCTATATGTGAGTTTGATTTTCATCACATTCAGAAATATTTCTGGCCTTTGAAAAATATTTTTGATTTTTCCTTTCTCTCCTCTTCTTCAGGTACTCAAGTTTATGTATATTATGCTATTTGAGTTTTTCCCTCAGTTCACCAGTGCTCTGTTCATTTTTTTAGAGTCTTTTTTTTCTCTCTGTGTTTCATTTTGGACAGTTTCTATTACTGTGGCTTTAAGTTCCCTAAAATTTATTCTGTGGTTTCTAATCTGTTAATTCCATCCAGTATTTTTTATTTCAGAAATGGTTTTATTACCACTTGAAGTCAGAATTTTTTCTTTTTATATCTTCCATGTCTCTCTTTAACAAGCTCAGGGTGATTCTACCTTCTTGAACATAAGGATATAGTTCTGTTTTAATGTCCTTGTTTACTAATCTAGTCAGCCATACAATTTTGGGGTCAGTTGTTGTTCATTGAATATTACTTTCATTATGCTTTGTATTTCTTACTCTTTTATATACCATGTAATTTTTATTGGATGCCAGACTGTGAGTTTTGCATTGTTGGGTGATGGACATTCTATTATATCATTTTTTTTTAATCCTTGAGATGTTTTTCTGGGACACAGTCAGGTTACACTGAAATTCTCTGATCCTCTCAAGCCTTGCTTTAATTTATTTAGCAACACAAGAGAAGCCATTAGTCTTGGGCTAATTTTGCTGCACTTAACCTTTCCTAACCCTTTTGATATCTAAGATCCAGGAGCTGTCCAGTGTCCTATATGCTAAGATGCTTCTTCATGCAGTCATCAGAGGCTGGTGGGCTAGGATTTGAAGCGCAACCACAGAACAGATTAAATTTACACAGAGGTCAAGGCATTAATAGATAAGTCCTTAAAGTAAAGCAAGGTTTCTATTTCTTAAATGACTGTTCCCTGGGCTAGGGCATGGGGAAGCATTCACAATTCCAGTCACTTTTGGAACTCCCTACCACACACTCCTGCTAGCATTATCCATGGTAGACTGGCTTCAAAACTTTAAGACAGTTGGCTCTAAATCTCCATTCTTCCTTTACCTTCCAACAGTCTGTTGTCCTTTCATGCCTCTTCTCTCTCTGTCTTATAGACCCTACAATACCAAAAGGCTCACATTCCTCCCCCACTAGAGCTTACTTGGCTTCCCAAGTAGAGACGCAAAAGATCCTGGCTCTCTATAGGGCCAAGGAGGGATGAGCCCAACATTATCCTAAGAACTGAAAGGTGGCTATGTTTTAATTTCCACATAAGTCAACAGAAGTAGAAGATAACTCATGGATCTGATTCATCTAGTATATATCAGATACATACTCCAAAAGAACAGTCTGTTCTGAGTAACCCAAAAAAGTTAACCCACTCACCCAAGATCACAAAGTCTGTAGGTAGAAAATCTGGAACTGAACCCCTGTCTACCTGGTTTTCCTCCTGCCTGTGGATGCCCATTCTTGACTGCTCCACACTATGCTATGTACAAATAAATCACTCAGCAGAAAATTTTTCTGTCCATGGATTCTGTTGATTTATAGTCCACCGTTGCTTTTGATGCTTATAGACCAGTGTGGAGAATTTACTCTGATATAAATGATTATTGTTGTAAAAAGATTCTTTATTTACAAGTACATTATTTATTTACAAGTACTATCTATGGATGCCAGGAAGTAAGGCTGGTATATAAGTATGTTATTTCATTTGATTATCACAAAAATACTAACAAGTCCTATTTTACAGAAGAGAAGAAAACTGACACTCTGAGAAGCTTAAGTAACATGCCTAAGATTACACAGCTAATAATTAATAGAGTTAGAAAGCAAAACCAGGTCAGAAAGATCCAAAGATCCTAATCACCATGTTAAACTGCCTCACACATGCAAATACGCGTTTAAATGTTAAGAAATTCTGCTGATGACTTTAGAGAAACAAACCTCTCATATAACAAAACTTGCATGGACAGCAGCCAGGACAATAACAACACCTTACATGAAGATGACACTTTTCTGTTCACAAAGCATTTTCTTAACATTATTTTGTTCCTTTATAACTTGAAGCCCCATTGGGCTCCTCAGATTTTGTCTCTAAGATATGACTTGTCCTTTCCGGGAGAGGGAGAGGGCGAGGGAGAGGGAGAGAGAGAGAGAATGTTATTGCAACTTGATTCTTAAATCAAAACAAATGAACATGAAGAGTGGGTCCCAATATAGGATTATAGTGACCCAGACAAATCTTTCTTAAAAAAATAAATAAATAAAACTAATAGCATCAGGAGTATCACAGTAAATAGCAAATAAAGGTTTTCATCATACTTGATCTTTATTTTATTTTAAGATGGTGTGGAACATAATTTAAATTGCTCACTCTCACACATCTTAATTGATAGACCTCTTCCTTATGTTTTGTTCCCAAGAATTAATGTTTGTATTTAATTTCATACTGTCATTATCTTGTTTCCTCTACACTGAAAGGAGTTGTCTGTTATTTGCAGGTGTGGAGGGCCAGCTGGAAACACAATTCCCTTCTTCCCTTACCTCCTCCCACTGATCACTGGTTATTACACATAATTACATGGAAGCATGTATTAGACTTTATTATAATGCATGACAGTGTGCTTTAACTAAATTAGAAATTTGCATATCAATTCAGGGAAAAAAATTAAAATGCCATTCAGGACCTTTTATTTACATCCAAAGGATTTCTAGTTTTGGGGGAATTGCTTCTCTCCTCAGGTCGGGATCTAACAAGCTAAAGTATAATGAAGCCAGAGTGCAGGGGGAGGGGCCGCACATCCTGTACTGGGTTTTCTTCCTCTTTCCTCTTCCATCTTAGTAACTGCCTGGTTCCTTAGTAACCAGGCAGGTCAGGTGTTGGCTACTCGAGGCATTTACTATAGAAGGTTTCAGGTCCCTGGAGCCAGCAGGTAGTTAGCTGGGGATTTCAGACTTCTACAACCAAACGAAATTAGGACCATCCAAAGCAGACATTGCCATGTTCCCTGGAGTGTCAAGAAATAACAAGTCACAATGAGCCCCACAATTATTCCATCCTGGCTGTGCCTGCCACTGTTTGTACTGTGTCCTTATCTTCTCTGAGCCTGGAGAAGGTTGACCCAAGCTTAAGAATTGATTGGGGACTTCTAGACCATGAACATGGACACTGGAGGGTATCATCTGCACACAAGGAAGGGAAACAATTTGGTTCCTGCATGGATGGTAAATTATTCCTGATGGAAACATATGTCCCTTAGCTCGTTAAGGTAATTTGTAAATGTGTGTTTTTGCCTTTAGAGAGTACTGTCAGAAAGTGTCATTTTCCACAATAAAGTGTCTCACAGCTTTCATTATCCAAAGGCTTTGTTTTAGCTTCATTGCATTGTATATTCCTTTATGGATTGAAAAATCCAGGCACCAGGAGAGATTTCTTTGAAACTTTTATCATCTTTGCCTTCTCTTTTGAACGCATAATTTATACTTTTTGGTTTTTCACCTTGGAAAATATCAGTTATAATATATGAATAATGTTAGGAAAGAAACATAGGGAATAAAATAGTTATGTGAGAATGAGGGATCATGGATGGAATTTTTTCAATTACATTGTGTTAATACAAATCCTAAATATATACTTCCCCAAATTTAAAAATATCAGTTAATATTCGAATACTTTTATGATCGAAACATGTATGTAGACAGTAACTTCAAGTGGTGTTAGTTTTAAGGTCAATAATTTCTACCATGTAGCCAGAACAGATACTACTATTAGGCTGAACTGTTAGACATTGTCTATATTCGACCCCTTTTGACCTACAAAAATGGCAATTTCAAATGGTTCAACCTAAACAATCTAACTAGTCAATAATCTTTTTGCTTCAACAACATATAAAGGTGGTTTTACTCATTTTTTTTCATTTATTCGTACCCTCACCTTATTCCACACAGGACATGAGAGGGGTGATGACATTTTATAGTTTTTTTCCTTAAGATTAAAACTTACAACAGTTACTTCATTTTGCTTTTTTCTAACAGTTCTTTTTGTAATCATTAGTGTCTTCAGAATCATTCTATCTGTTAAAAACATACTAGGATGCTTAAGAAAGAGCATAGCTTCCCAGAGCCCTGAAGAGAGACACCTTGTGTGGCCCTTGCAACCACCATGCAGCACAAAGCAATTTCCCCTGCACTGAAAAGAAAATTTGAAAGTTTTACCTAGTGCTGCATAACAGCTGCCTCAGGACAAAGAACCACAATCAATTGAAACTGAGTAGGAAACAGGAGATAGAGAATGCAATTACCCCTATTACTGTTCCCCAGGAAGGCCAGCATTAATATGCCCTGGAGTCCCAAAGTGCCAAGGACTCTGTCACATCACATTTTTAAAGACACAAATTCTAATTCTCTTAGGTCATGGCTTTCTACAGATGAGTAAAACGCTCCAGCAGTGGAAATCAGAAAAATGGGAGAAGGGCCTATTTTTTGAGATAAAAAGTTGACTTCCAATTTGAAAGTAAATAGTTATGTCACACCTTCTGTCTCTGCTTTTCAACTGCCATGCAAGATTCAATACTTTTAATTCAGAGCAAGGAACTGAAAATTGAAAAATATCAAATCACTCTTTGCTAATGTGTTTATATGTGTACATCTTTATTTCTATAGAAATGGATTTTCAAATTATGTATCATACAATTATTTATGTATATGTATATATACAAACATACATGCTTACCTTTGTTGTAAAACCTAAGGAAAAAGATAAGGGTATAAGAACTGACAGAATTCCTAGAGGGCCTATAACACAAATTCATTCAGAGTGAAAAACTAAAGACTAACATAATATCAACCTGAATTAGCATCTAATACTCTAGTACTCATCCCACTGCATACACCACACCCATTACACCCAATAAAATCAACTAACCAAATTTAAACTAAGTGAAATTTTCCATCTTTTGAAAAAAAAAATATTTAAATCAAGCTGAAGCACTACTGTATAAACTTCAAAATGACTTCTGATATTCAGTCTTACCTTCCTTAGTAACAGAATAGTAACTTTTTAGCTGGGAGCACTATCACAGAAACCATATTTTCCAGTCTCTCTTTCAGCTGGTTGTCCAATATGCACCCAACCTCTGGCCAATAAAATACAAATGGGAGTGGTTAGTGAGACCTATATAAAGTCTCCTTAAAATGGAGGACGTGTAACAATCTTCTTCTCTTTCTTTTTTCTGTTGCCAAGAAAGCTAACTTATTGGCTGAAACCCTGATGGCTATTTTGGACCAATAGGCAACCTGTTGTGGCTTGCAGAGCAACAACATGTAAGGATCCTGGGTTCCTAGTCACCAACGAGCCTTAATAATCAGGTAGGGATCTAATCCAACCTACATCTAATCATGCTTTATCTAAGAAACTTTCTTCTTACTTAAGCCCTAGGTATTTTGGTGTTTTTCCTGCTTTGTACAATCAAGTATACTCCTGCCTAATGTAAATATAAATATGTAAAGTATATATCTAAGAGACCTTAGAATATTTTAATTAATGTGACTTGATAATAGAAAAATGATTGATTTAATCTGTGATTTCTTTTTTATCCTAAAGGGATTGAAGCATTTATCAAACTTTATATTATGATTCCATTTCCATTCCTACACCCTGGGCATATTAAATGCGTAAAGGCCAACAAGGTGCCAATCTCTAGGAAAGGCTCTTTGATGAGAGGCAGAGAGGCACAAATTTATTATTTCATTTTCTGTATCTTGATCTAAAAGTATCACAATTCCAATTATATAATTTAATTGTTTCTTTGTCAGATCTAAGGAAGCAGAAGTAAAATAAATGTTTGAAATAATTTGTATGTTTAGATGTATGTGTGGGTGCATGTGTGCACACATCAATAAATCACCATTCTCAGGATCCTCTCTATTTAGGAAAGTAGGAAAAAATGTTGACACAACACATCAAAAAATATCATTCAAAGAAAAACAGATGTCATACACTGCTCATCCTTATCTGGTTTTGCTGCTTGCCCCAAATTGTTCCCAAATCTATTCCTTATCTTTATGATCAACAATTCCTCTTTAAATCTTTTGTTCAGAAACCAATATTTTGCATAAGATTTTGACAAGAGTCTAATTATAATATAAGTAATAATAATAATTTCACTGTTCCAATGTACTTTCATACAAAAAGCTCCAAGTGCCTTATAAATTATAAATACATGGATCACTTAACCTCCTACTAAAAGAGCATTGCTCGTAAAAGGAAATTCTCTGCAGTGCTGTGTAGCAGGAAAGAAAGACCACCATGTCAATGTACACTTGCTGGATGAGTTTTAGGTAAGCAGAGTATAATTCCCTACTTAGTGGAACTAAAAGCTTTGAACAACTCCTTTTAAAAATCGTCAAGGGAGCTTTTAATCACCAGGAATAGTCAACTCTTTGTTTTGGGTCTCATCCAATCCAAGTGGAAACTTCAGCCATAAAAGCAGCATGCCAAATCATCAGGGGTTATGAAGTCAGCTCGACTTCATTAGCAGTAGTACCTTTGACAATGACTGTGTCAAGTAAGGAAAATGGAAATCGGAAGGCAGGAAAGAATTGTTACTCCTGATGTCGATAAGGACTAAACTGTGAGAGAACTTCAACTGGCTGCATTTTGCACACTTTTGCTCCTCGTTTCCGATTCTCCAGTTCAGAACCAGGAACTGAGAACTTAGCATCAATTCCAGCCACCTACCACAAAAGACAACAGCAGGAACATTCTTCATACTCATTTATCAACTGTGAACCCTTATCAACCTTTGGATGCTCTGACCACCTATTGCCTTCTCCTCTGTGAAGCTACTGATTGTAGCTACAGCAGGATAATCACCTCCTTCTCTGAGATGCCTAGTTCATTTCATGCAGTCACTATAGCATGTGTCAATCCCATAAGAGATGATTTTGAATCCTTCTCTTCTACTAAATAAGTTGTTCATATTTCAATCCCTACCTTTTGTAAGGCCTGGACAAAAAAGGTGTTGATTGTTTTATTGTTAACAAAATAATCCAGTCCACTATCAACTCTGACACAGACAAGTGCAACCTCTAACTTCACTGTTACCATGCTTGCTTTCCACTCATCTATGCTAAATATAGCAGCCAGAAAAAGTTTCTACAGCTAAAGATCATTCCACCAACATTTCCCCCATTGCATCCCCCTCTTCCTCCCCGTCCCTCACCATCGTGGTTGCTTAAAACCTCTTACTGACTTTTCATTGCTGTGAGTACTAAGTCCAAATTCCTTACCATGCAATAACCTACAAACCTGCATTTTTCTCCAAAACCTCACTTTTTGCCTCTTTTCCTCTTGCTATTTATACTCAAGTCATGCTGGTTCCTTCTATTCTTCTTCAAACATACCATTTTCTTTGCCTCCCCAAAACCTTAATATATGTTCATTTCTCCCATTGGAATGTTGTTCCCCACACATCATTCTCATTCTTCAGACCCCAGGTTCAATGTCTTCTCTTAAGAGGAGCCTCCAGTTTCCACCACATTAGGTAAAGTTTGTTATCTCCATCATTCTTTATCTTGGACCCCTAAACAGTCTCCCCAAATGGAATGTTTTTCTCTATTATATCATCAGTAAGTAGCACAATGTTTGGCATTTGTAAATACACAGCAACTCTAGGTTTAATGCATAGATCACACAATGTGGACTCTAACACTAAAGCCCTGTGTTCCCTAAAGAGAGTTCTACTAGGCTAGAGAGAATTCCCAAGGCAGAGCAAATGGGGACAGCCTGGCAGCCAGAGAGAAAGAACAACGAAAATGAACATTTACAAAACAGAAAATATTAGAAAAGTGAGGCTTCCTTCCAATTTCATTCATGTGGTTACAAATCGTGGAATTTCCTTTTATATATATATATATGTAGGTATATACCATATTTTCTCTATCCTTTCATCTGTTGATGGACATCTGGTTTGCTTCCATACCTTGGCCACTGTGAATAATGCTGCAATGAACACGGAAGTGCATGTCTCTTTGAGATCCTGATTTCATTTTTGTGGGGTATATACTCAGAAATGGGATTGCCAAATCATATGGTAGGTCTATTTTTTGTTTGTTTTATTTTTTGAGGACCTACCCATTCCATTACACCATTTTCCATAATGGCTGTGCCATTTTACATTCTCACCACCAGTGTACAAGTGTTCTAATTTCTCCACAAGTTAGTCAAAGACTGATAAATACTGCATTGTTTCTCTTATATGAGGCATATACTATAGCCAAACATATGGAAGTAGACAACAGAATGGTGGTCATCAGTGGGCAGGGGAGAGGTATGAGGTATTATTTAGAGGATATCAAGGTGCAGTTATAACAGGTCAGTAAATTCAAGATCTGCTGTCTAACGTCATTCCTACAGGTAACAATAAGTGATTCTGAGCTTCAGACTGTTAAAAAGACATGTCTCAAAATGTGTTCTTTGTTCTTACCACACACACACAAAAAGGAAACACAAGAGACTTTTGGAGACGATAGATATATTCATGGCCTTGACTATGGCAACAGTAACATGAGTGTATACTTATGTTCAAAATCACTAAATTATACACATTAATTGAGTACACTTTTTATATACGAATTATACCTCAGTAAAGCTGGAAAAAACTGAAGTTTGCTAGCATGAATGCCATTTGTCATGTAAACAATTATAATAAGTTGTATACATCTCATAAGAGGGGTTTCTCTCATGTTTGCCTGGCTAACTCAACGCAGATGTCATCTCCTACAAAGAGACTCTCCAATGGTGTAAAATGCCTTTTTGATGTGTTCTGGTGATATCCAGGGTTCCCATCTAAGATTAGTGAGGTGGCAGGAGATGTGGGTGAAAAAGGCATCGTTATCAGGCATAGTTATACAAGCATCTATATTTTACGCCAAAACCTTTGGAATTTATCGAGTGAATAGCAGAAGAATAACGGAAAGAACCATCAGATATCCACTTTAGAAAAATGGTTCTGAATAATCTGTGAACATAACAGATTCAAGGAAAGGAAGACTAGAATGTAAGAGGTGGTTGACAGGGTTCCACAGTGATCAAAGACAAACATAGTAAGAATTTGAACTAGGTCAATGACAATGAAACAAAAATATGAGTAAGAATTCAGGAATTATAAAGCAGGTAGATTCTATAACACTAGGAGGTCTTTTCTATAGGAGTGAGCCAAAAAAATAAAGTGTTTATGAGAAGCAGCTAGGTTTTCAGAAAAGATAATAAATTTGGGACAAGTGGCATTTGAGGTATTGGGGTATATCCAGGTAAAAATGTAAAGTGGATAATTGTAGATTCAGTTCTATAACTCAGAGGAGAGAAGAAGGCTAGAGATGTTAAATAGGAACCCATTGCTCGTTATATGGCCTTGGTTATATGGCCCACCCACAATGACCTTGTTGGTGCCCTTATCAAAATGGAAATACCAAGGATAATGACTCAGGAATGGACCAAAATAGTCTCCAGATCATAGCAATCTAAAGTAAAATGTCATCTTAACAGGTTAAAAAAAATGCCATATGCTCAATAAATAACAGAAACAGCTTTAATTTCATATGAATTATAAAACAAAAGACAAGACCACAGTTCATTAAATGCTCTTTGTGGTTCGCAGTTTTTAACAGTTGGTCATTATGTTTAGGTGCCCCCCCAAAAAAAGGCTTTGTGACTCAAGAGATATAAATGTAAAATGCAGGAGCTTATTGAAATATATTACAAATTAATATGCTAATGTGTTCTAGATATCTGTTTGGCACTAACTGTACTTTAATGAAGATGAGTTAGCTTATATATTTTGTTCTTCTGCTTAAATGGATCCCATTACAAGTTTTACAAAGCATGTTAGTATATTCTTTGCATCCACCTAAATCCAATAATAAAGTTTAGCTGATTATGACATATGGTCATACTGTGACTGAGTTCAACTACCTTACTGAAAGATAATAGTATTGAAAAAGTAACTAAGAGTGCACTACTATGAAATTATAACAAGGACTTCTAGGAACCAGATACAATCCATTCACTCATCTGTTTCTTAAATAATCACAGGAAATATTAACATTATCCTAATTTTATACCCTCCTAAAAAAGTAAAGCACAGAGAAGTTAGCAACTGTGAAGGTCCTAGAGCTCATAACTGGTAAACTTGAGCTTGAAACCCAGGCTATCTGGCTCTAGAACCTGTTCTTCAAATCATCCATACCTTTCCCTCTAAAATTTCTCAAGATCTTCCTTTTAGGGAGACTGAAAAATGTAATTATTCCTCCCATGAACCCAAAGTAGGACCTAAAAAATTAAATGTTGACTTGCTGCATTGATAAATAATGCATGGACATTCTATCAGGCCATCCATCACTCCAAATTTCACTGCACTGACACTGCTGCTACCTATACAGCCAGTCTATTAGACTCATGTTGACTCCTTTCCATAGCCCATTCTGTTCTAAACACAGTGGTTCATTATTTCAACACTGCTAGCACTGTAGAGTGGCGCCACCAAAACTCCTATTGGATTAATAAATCCAGACTTCAGTCCCTGCTCCCTGCTGGAGAGACATACAGGGAAGCTTCAGGGGTAGATGGCTTATACAGTCTCTCAGGGCATCATGCTCAGAAAGGCCCTGTGCTTGGCTAATACTTCCTGTCACTGTCTTGAAATTCTTAATAATTTTTGAACAGAGTGCCTGAATATTCATTTTGCACTAGTCCCCACAAATTATACTGCCGGTCCTAAACTCACATAAATTCAGTTCAATTTCAAACAAGTCTTATTTTGATTTATTTTTGCAATGATTTAATTACATTTGGGTGAAGACATTATGAAGGAAAAGAGAAATGCTGTGGGAATGTGTAGTTAGAGGAGCCAGGGAAGCCTTCTTGAGAGAGTCGGATTTCCTCTGGGTCCTAAAAGTTGAATGGAAATGAGCTGGGAGAAGCCCACCCCAGGGAGAGCCTTGAGGCGAAGAACATGTTGGTTAGCAGGACTAACCGAAAAGCATGTAACACAGCAGAGACTTGGGCAAGGTGAGGCTGCCAAGGAAGATAGGCAGGACCATGGAAGGACTGTGAACCATGTTAAGAATTTTAATCTTGGTCCCAAAAATCAGTGGCAGCCCTGTGTAGAATTTAAATCAGGAAAGTGACAAGATCTGATTTTTACCGATCAAAGTCACACTGAGACCTTATGCCTTTAAATTTCAAGTTATCTGTCACCCTGCACTGACATTTGCCAAATCTTCAGTTCCTTTTTATACAGTTTTCCAGCTCCACATGGCTCTTTTCTACACTTAGCAGATGACTTCATCTGCTATTCCTAAGAGAGCTGACGCCTTCCAGCTTCGTTACACCTTCATCCCCTCTGCCCCAAACACCACACAATCCTCACAACTTTAAGATGGTCTTGGGCTTCCTCAGGTTTACCTCCTTCTCTTTTATCTCAGAAGATGTATCCTTCATCTTCTCCCAGGCTAATTCTTTCAACTGTGGTCCATCCCATCCTCCTTCACCCCCAGTTGTCCTTAGTACCACCCAACGAAACAAAGTAATCAGATTCTCTTCTCTTTCCAGCATCTCAGATCTCACCATAATCAGCTCTCTTTCCTTACCATGAACCTACAGATCTATGCTTTCAGGGAAGACAGAGAGAGCAGGTGAATACTCTTCTCCTAAGCTATTACCTCCTTCGTTTTCTTGTCCCTTACCAACCAATTTACTAAAATACCAGTGAACTAGACGACTAGAGTTGCCATATCCACTATAACTTTAAGGTTTGATTTTGTCTCTTTCTCTTGTTCATGGCTTCTAAGACTCTTCTCTCCAAATGTGTACTTGTGTGATTGGTTTTTTCAGAACCAAATAAAAGTATCTTAAAATGACATCTTAGTTTGAAGCCATTGCTTCAGCTTATCAAGATCTTTTGGGATACTTAATCTGAGAGCTCACATATTTCTTTTTCCTTCCCACTGTGTATGACCTCTGACTTTGCAATGAATGCCTTCCATGTGATCATGACCCTGTAAGTGAATGATAATGGGTAAAGAGTAGTATTTAACACTGATTTTGAATATACCTTATTTCATCCACAGAAACTGTTTTGGAATTCCTTGCACATTTTCAAACTTATTCTGGAGAGTTACATTTTCCACTGATGAAGTTATATTCAAATTCCCACTTAATAAATGTAAGGTTAAAATGCTTCTATCACTTTTAGTGCCAGAAACATTAACAAAAATCTAATTAAATTTTAGAAAGTCTTTAAAAAGGAACCCATGGGGTGTACTTTGAATAAGAACAACATAGACATAGTGAATGAAGGAGAAATATTATTAAGATTGATACTCTAACTAGAAACAAAAGCATGAGTGACTTACATCCCATCAGACAGTCCTCATTTAAGACAACAATGGTTTTCCCAGCATGCCTCAGAGCGTGACTACAGGTTCCCTTGCTGCCCAGTCTCATCAAAGCAGCAAGTATGACCAGTGTCAGCCTATTGTTTACAAAGGTTTCCCTAACAGCCAAATGAGAAAAAGGATGAATAGGAGAGTGTTAAGATTTCAATGCCTATTCAAATTTTGCTTTTTGAAAATTCTAAAGGCCTAAAACTAAGAGAGTATCTAATATAGGTAAAGAGAGGACCTAATAACCTTTCCTCAAATTAGAGTAATTTTTAACAGAGCATTGTATCCAATTTCAACAACTACATAACAATTAGATTATTATTGGTGCCCAGCAAAAATATACTACTAAGCATTAAAAAAAATAGACAAATAATAATCACACTGTATTTTACATGGAGTTATAACCTAAAGCATAGTATTTGTCATGTGCTAGAATCTCCAAATTATAACTAATAGTGTGAAGACTATTTGAGAGAGAAAGGAAAAAAGAAGAAAAACTCCAGTCTGGACCAATTAGGAGTATATACCAGCTAAAAACAAGCACGGGGAACTGGTGGGAAGAAAATAATAAACTATTACAACACCAGCACAATGTAACTCCTACCACTGAGTTCATGGACTCCACCCCTGAGGCCCATTCCTGTTGCCACTGCCCTGGTTTAATCCAGGAATGCACTTTGCTACGTTCTCTTAACTAGTGTCTTTGCTTCTAGCCTCTATCTGCTCCTGTGAACTCTCCACCTTACCGCTAGAATTCTCTTTCTAAAGTAAAATTCTGATTGCATCATTTCCCAACTTAGAAATCCTCCATGAACTCCACTGTTTATAAAATAAAGCCCAGATTCCTTAGCATAGCAATTAAAGCCCCTCACAGGTAAATCCTCACTATTAGTCTCGCCTCTAGTCCACTGCCACCCTCGCTCTTCCAGCCTCTATTCCCCTGTATGCTACATTCAAGCCATGATAGATAGTGCACCAGGTACCCACACAGCCCTGCTCTGGATGAGCTCTCTGTGGGCAGCAGAAAAGAGTACCTAAGGGTATGGATGCTAAAGCCTAAAGACCTAGGTCCAACCTCAGCTGCGCCCCTTCTTAACCATGTGATCTTAGAGAAGCTACCTTCTTTGTGCCAAGTCTTCTCATCCTTCAGTATTTTACTGCATACTTTAATTTCAGGATTATTAAGCTCCCACTGTCTGCCACTCTGTGGGTGAGAGGATTGAGCACACAACTACATCTACAGTGTTTGATTTGAACCTCTCTTGGGGCAATTTTTAAGTTCTGTTTTGTGTCTGAATGAACCAACTGCCTACAGAACTTCTCTGCACATAAAATTTAAGTTGGAAAATTCCACGTGTTTGATATGACACATGGCCACGCACCGATGGCATGCCTTGCCTCGTCGTCTGGTACTCCATAGCCAGTTACAAGATGAACAGTCTCAAGGAGTTCACCATGGATTTAGAGTATAGTTGAAATGTGGGAGATGTGACAGAGGGCAGGCTTAGTCACCAAACAGAACTAGAAAATAGAACTAGAAATCAAAATAGAACTAGAAATAAAACCTTAAGTAGAAAAAAAAAATGAAAACATTTCAGACAGAAAAAAGTAGAAATAATTTCTCAAAGGATTTTTAGAAAAACATTCAGCTAACTACAATAAAGGAGGAGAGAATAAAATAAATATATAATTCCAAATGTGAGAACTCCGAGGAGAGAGTGATTAATTTTTACTGAAAAAGTAAGGGAAAGCTTCAAGGAGGCAGTGATGTCTGAGCTGAGGATTAAGGAGTCCATATGGCTTTTTTAGGTGACAATTTGTCAAGGTCGCTTTAAGCCAAGAAAACATGTACAAAAGGTCAAAGATGTAAAATATCACAGCAGGCAGGAGTAACTGCATCTCAAGGTCTCTCACTAAGTCTTTGCTGACAGTGGAATTTGGGGGCCAATCACTGCATGGAATTCCAAATCATGTACTGAGAATTCATTTTGCATCACCCCTTGCAAAGCAACAGAATACAATGATACAATAAGACACGGTTCCTCCTCCTGAAGAGTTCAAAGCTAGTAACAGAAGTAAAGATATGAAGAAACAACTGTCAGTCAATGGAATACTCTCGCCACAATAGGAGTGTGGTGTAAAGTACGGTGGAGCCATTCGATTCAACCTAAGGATAAGGAAAGACTGGTCTAAAGATGTTATTTTTGAACTGGGTAATGAAAATGAATAAGAGTTGTTATTCATGCAACCAAAAAAAAAAAAAAAAAAAAGGAAAGGTTCTTTCAGACAAAGGAACCATGTGCAAAGAGACAATTATATGAAAATTTATAACAAAATATCTAGAAGAGCAGAGTTTAGCATTGCTCAAGAAGGGAACATCTGGACCTAAGACTGAAGACTGGTGAGGTATGTAGGGGTCATACATTGTAGAGCTTTATATTAAACGCATAAGTGTTGCGACTTCATTCCATAGTCACCGAGGCCCACTAAGACTTTTAAACAGGGAAGTAACATGATCAAATTTGCTCTCCAATCAATACTACATTGGAGAATGAATTGGAGATGTTGACTGGAGGGCCTTTTAGGAGGTGATGGCCATGATAACTGGAGGAGAAATGGCAACCTAAAATAAGATTAAGTGGGCTGTAAGATAGTAGAAGCTACAGAATTGAGACTACTTCAGAGGTGAAACCAATGCAATGTAATGACCATCTAGATTAGATGAGAAATAAGAGGCTGACAAGGATGATTATTAGTGTATGTATTGAGCCATTAGATGAATAGTAAGGAGAGTCTCCAAGATAGAGCAGGCACTATTGAGAGAGAAAGATGATGACATGGAGAAGTGGAAGTTGAAGTATCAGGAATACTACAGGAAAAAGCAATCCATTCAGGCTTTTGAAAACACCAATCTATCAGACACATCTGCCATCTGCCCACATCTACTATTTACTTTGTGTTTCTTCTAAAATAAAAGAGCAATCAATCTTGACATTCATCCAAGCTCCCAGGCTTGGCTATCCCTCCTACCTGGGATGCTCATAGCAAAAATGAATCAGATTAAAACAAATCAATCAAGTTGTATCTGCCAAGTTAACATCTCTGTAGGAAGTTAATTGACCCTGCTTCTGACACAAGCCTACATGACAGATGAGAAGTGAGGGAAGATAAGACGTAGCCAGCATTTCATGATGCAAACAATAGGGAGAGGTCCTCTTTCTATAAATGGATTTTCTGGACAGCAGGTGATCCTTGGAACAAATCTGTGGGGAGGTTCAGAGGGTTAACAGGTATTTGAGGGTGAGGAGAGCAGGCTTGCAGCCACAGCTGTCATGGCAACTCCAGCAAAGCCATCAGACTCAGACAACGACAGGTAAAAACTGGAGGGAACATCCTTGCTCTGCCTTAAGGAAAAAGAGGGGCACAGAATAAAAGGGTTGCAATTGCACTTAATTTTCAATCATAATGTCTGGTTTCATGGACACATAGCTTAACTAATCTGAAATTAGTTAACTCATCACCAAAAGGAGGTTTTAACACCTAGCTCATCTCTCAACAATCAGACAATATGGGACAAGTTTTCTAATCTTTCAAAGACTCTGCTTCCCTTTCAGTAAAATGGACTGACATCTGCCTTTTTTCTTTCTTTCTTTTTTTTTTTTTTTTTACAAGACTGTTTTGATAGTAAAGATAGTAATTTAATGGATGGCACTTTCTAGAGTAAAAAAAAAAATAGTAAACATAATCTAGGGGTGAGGGGATTATAGATCAACAATTGAAAGACAAAAGTTCTCTTCCCAACCCTACTATGTTCTAAATTGGGGATTTACCAAGTCACTTCATTTCTCTGGCCCTCAAAGAGTTGGGAATAGATGGTCCTTACATTTCATGTAATTCAAATATTTTTATTCTTTAAGGATACTGGTTAGCCCACTTGGAATTTGGGGTTACTAGAGAAATTTATGATAGCTAGAAAGAATTCAGGATTCAGTTAAATTTGAATTTGAATTTCTTTCCAGCTTCATAGTAACTATGTGACCTTGGGAAATTTACGTAACCTCTCAGAGCCTCAGCTTTCTGTTCTGTAAAGTGGATCTTAAATATCACCTGTAAAAGTGCTTTACGAAAAAGGCATAAAGAGCTAACTAAATATAAACTACTTATTACCATCTTGGCTGAATTGCGATCTGAATCAATCACCACAACCTAACAACTTCCCTGATATTCTTCAACTCTAAATCAAAAATAAACCAACTTCTGACAAAGAAAAGTGAATACACTTTCCTGGTGTTCCAACAAATCTAAATCATTGAGTAAGCCACCATTATGGACTGAATGCTTATGTCTCCCAAAATTCCTGTATTGAACCCCTGATGTAATGGTATTAAGAGGTGGAGCTTTTGAAAGATAATCAGTTTTAGACAGAGTCATAAAGGTGGGACCCCATAATGGGATTTGTACCTTATAAGAAGAGGAGGACATCAGAATTAACTCTCTCTGTCATGTGAGGACACAGGGAGAAGGTGTTCATCTATAAGCCAGGAAGAGGGCCCTCACCAAGAAGTGAATCTGCTTGTACCCTAAGCTTGAAATTACCAACCTCTAGAACTGTGAGAAATAATGGGAGTTATTCAAGCCATCCAGTTTATGTATTTTGTCATAGCTGCCTGAGCTGACAGCCACCATGCCCAATGCAGACTCTCCTCCCCAACCCCAGCCTGACAGCTATAGAAATGCTTTGTTTATAAGGAATTTCAGCAGATCTCTTATGTTTACATATCTATCCTCCTCTTCATTCACCTTTTATTTGATAAGATGTTAGCCACCTTCTTATAATTTGGCCCCTTTCAAGTTCCTTGTAAACTCCATCCTTTCCCAAAGCCTAATGCTGACCAGCAAGGTTGCACTCTCTCCCCATCTTCTGTGACTTTCTATTGCCTAGCACATGAGCCTAAGAGATCTTTTACAACCTGGTTCCCCTCACACCCCAGTGTGGGAGTCAGCATAAAGCAGCAATTGAATGCACAGGCTTCCAGATCAGAAGAAGCTTCTAGAATGAGAGCATGGCACACAGCCAGAGAGCCATCAATATTCGTTGAATTAATAAATTAAGGATTGTCTACCACTCACTCTCTGTTGGACCCTGAACTATTTATTGACCTCTCATCATTAGAGTTTTCTCATTTGCAAAAGAGATTATTAATATCTACTATGTAGTTGTTCTGATTGAATGAACTAGAGTATATAAAGTACAGCATGTTGTTTGGGACATATGAAATGTTCAATAATTGGTAGTCAGTAATATTATTAAATAACATCATGCCTCAGCCAGGTTGAAAAGTTTGACATTTCTCAAGCCTACCTCATCCTCTTAGTCCACGATTCCCAGAGCCTCTCCTCCCTAGGCAATATAGGGAAATATATTCATGCCTCTCACAACTTACTTTATCTGAGAGCTATGTAAGCACACAGCTTTACTTCTCTGCTAAAGTCTCAGTCCCCTGAGAATGGGGCGTGTATCCAATTCATCTGCCATAGTGCCTGGCCCAACGCTAGTGATCAAACTTTGTATAATGTTTGAATGACTAGCAGAATGCATGAGCATAGATGACATCCAATGAGGGCTGGTGTCAATTTCAGCAAATGTCCTTTTTTTTCCACAATGTAAACCATTCCTGATATGTTTATTGTCTTGATTATGGTGACAGTTTCACAGAATGTCTGCATATGTTCAGACCCATCAGATGGTATACATGTGCAATTTTTTTGTATATCAATTATACTTCAATATGGCCATTAACAAAAAATAATAAACCATATTTCACAATAGTTTAAAGAGGAATCAAAGGGCCTCATGGTCTCTGCCTTGTACATTTATCTTGGTCTTTTCCTCAGTGTGTGGATCACAAGTGATACACCTGCCCCTGAGCTAAGGAAAGAGATATTGCCCCAAGGAAAGAGATATTGGGCTCTGCTCAGTTGATACTTGATCCTAAGGAGCTGTCCATAGCCTTCAGGCTAGCCTCTCCAGTGATGTCAGAGAAAGGGATAGAAAACTCATGATAAACACATTTTGCCTTTTGAGTGTGTCTGCCTATAATAAAGAAAACAGCAGTGATGGCTATAAAAACTTTCATCTAATTCATCAATCTAGGGCTTAATAACTCTCTATAGCCCCATCCAGGATGATGCTGGATAAATCAAGTTACTCTGTTCCTCAGTTTTTCCCATCTATAAAATAGGCATAGCATAAGATGTGAATAAATGAATAGAAGACCATCACCTGAAGTTTAATATCTTTTGATTTACTTAGCTATTCCCCACAGCTACAGGCTCCATTCAGTCCAGCCCTCTCAGTGGCTGGTCTCCAAGTGCTGGGGCCAGCCAGGCGATACTAACACATGTAGACATGTACTCACTTCTGGAGGAAGAAAGGAACTAATATTTACTGAACACTTATAATTGTTTCAGACACTATGCTAATCAATTAGCAGATTATGTCTCATTTGAGGTAGATGCAGATAACATCCTCTGACAGGGGACGAGAGAAGTTAAGTGAGCCAAAGTCACATAGCTTGTAAATTTAGTGCTGAATTCTGTTTGTTGTTTTTGTTGTTTCTTTTTATTCTGAGTTTAAAGTCTTTGCTGAAGTTCAAGTCTATCTGATACTTAGTCAAAGAAATACTTAATTTCATATAGTCTATTCTTTGGGGTGAATTCATCTTTTCACTTATCTTCTCAGCAAATTCATTATAGAAGTGTAGTACAGGAGAATTACTTTAAAATTTGAGAGAACAGAACTCAACAGTAAATCTCCACCTTTATGGAGCAGGTATGAAGAGAAATTTGCCATTTTCCCAGAATTATTCTTTCAATGAATATATTGTATTCCTGCTGGAGTGGACTTCTAGAGTGATAAAACCCCTCCTAACCTCCAACACTACCACTTGTGCACTTCTATGAGACTAGCCAGGAGCCCAAGTCTAGTCTTTTCATTGTCTGGAGGTAAAAAAAGCTTAGGGAATAACAACAAGCATATTAGAGTCATACAGACTAAGCCTGGCTTCATCACTTTATCATGATGGGACTTTAGGCCAGTTCCACCAGCAGGACATTTGTTCAAGGACTGCAGGAACTGTTTCTGCCTTTCTGACTGCTCCATCCCAGCACCCAGTAGGATGTCTGGTACACATGATGGGGAAATTAGTGTTTGTCAAATGAATATCTTGAAATCACTTGACAATGTAATAAGCACACATACATGGAATTCAGAATTTATTCAAAATTTGGAACTTAGAATTTGTGTATAGTTGAAGTTATCCAATGGTAGAGGTGGCAAAACTTTGAAGACCATGTCCCTTTGAACCTGAAGAAACCGTAGCCCAGCAAATGACTTGCCTCAAGTCACCCAGCTGGGCTTTGACCCTGGAATTCCTGATACATTTTTGGCTCCACCTAGTTATGTTTTCTATAACCTCATGGAATCTTAGACATAGTTGTTGAATGATAAAACAGTAAAAGCTGGCATAGAGCCTTTCACATAATACCAAGAGTTTCACTTGCATATTCAGTTGCTAGAGAGAAAACTGAAAGCAAATTTCTAAGGATCCCCAAGTTGTTGTGAACCCACTAGAAAGGTGGGTTCACAGCAGCTGCTGCAGGTGGACTCTTAGACCAGAGGCAGAGGCCGTCACTCAGACCCTCTTAGGTAAATACAAACAACCCCCTGGGTACTTTGGAGTGATCTCCTTAGGGGTAAAAGCCCCTGCATCATGGGGGAGGGGAGCTCCTGTGCTGTCCTTCGGGTCTGACTTGTAAGAAAAAACTCAGGGACCCCCACAAAGGACATGAACACAGTGTCAGTGCTCAATGCAAAGTACAGAGGAAAAGAAATGTCATGGAATAAATCAAAGTACAAAGGGGGAAATAACAAAAAAAAGAAAATGTGGGTGGCTGACAATCTAGGCCATATGGTTCAAATCCATTTTCGTTAATATTTCTTTGGTGATCATATTCTCTGTAAGGAGTAAGCTATGGCCTAGTTGTGGCCATTGTTGCAAATCTTTTTTAAAATTAAATTAAATTTAATTTTATGTTAGTTTCAGGTATACAGTACAATGGTTAGACATTTATATAGTTTACAAAGTGATGCTCCCAGTTCCTCTGGTACCCATCTGGCACTGCACATAGCCATTCCAGTAATACTGACTATATTCCCTACGCTGTACACTATATCCTCGTGACCACTCAATAGCTACTAGCTAGTACTTCTTCATCCCTTCATCTTTTTCACCCAGCCCCCCAACCTCCCTCCCACCTTTCTGAGAGTGCTCATGAAGGCTCATTCGCATGACCTTCCCACAATAGAACCTCCGAGAGAGGTTCTATTGATTAAGCTCAACACACCTAGTAGATTTTCCAGGATAAACGTGTACCTGCTTTTCTTTTTCGCAACACTTGTTAAGAATTAATAAACATACAAAGTTTTCATTCACAGCTCTGTAAAAAAAACACAATATTTCTTATTACAGCCATGTTCTTAAATGTCCCAGTAAATACAGTGACTTTGCTTATGCAGTTCTCAGGGAGGTGTTTCATCCCCAAAAGGTCAGCCTGCAGTGGAAGCCAATTGGCTGGGAGCTTCATTAGCAGCTCCTGCCCATCCATCACAGCTCCACTTCCTGGTAGAGCCAGCCTCCTCCAATTAACATCCTGTCCTCATCTAAGGACAACCCAACTTAGCACTGTTCCCAAGCAGCTTGTCTGTTACTGGACTTGAAAGTTATCATCCAAATAACCCCCAAATCACTAAGTTTCTCTACTTCCTTACTTTGGCTTCTTACTTTGAAGCACCTCCCTTGAAAAATGAACTTTATTTCAAAAGAACATCTGAGTTCTTCTCCATATTACGTCTTTCAAGCTGTAGCAGGCCCTTGAACTCCCAGGAGTCCAACTTAAGTTCATTCTCATGGTGACAGCAGAAAGACAGGAGGAAACAGAATTGCCAAAGGCTTCTTGAGATACAAACACAGCATGGTCATGTTGTTACTTCTAACTATATTCTTATGGAAATAAATGAAGGCCACCCAAATGAGAGCATGTGGACGTTATTTATTCAGAGATTAATATAGCAAGGGAGTCAGCCACTGTCACTTGCATTTGGTAGAGACTCGAAGGCAGGAGAATACGACGGCATTATAGCAGGAAAAAAAGGGGGGGCTGGTTTCGGGTACATCCTGACTAGAGGCCTTTGGTGGGAGAAAACTGTCATGAAATAACTAGAAGGGGGACATCCTGTGTCACTGGCTAGAGACATCTCTTTATCTTTCTCTAGTTGGTCTTAATTTGAAAGTAAGAACAAAAATTAGGGAGGCCTCAATTATTAATCAAATCTTGGATATGCGGGGCCAACTGTCATAGAAGTCACTGTTTGGCTTCCTGGGCTGGTTGCTATGGGTTGTAGGTCAGAGTTCTGTTTTTACATATAGTCTGGCCATGGTCCATTTGTATGTGGTCTCTTGTTTTGGTGACAAAACAAGTCACAAAATTAGCCACGTTCGAGGGTGGGGAAACAGACTCCGTATTGCTGTGGAAGAAGCTGCAAAGCTACATGACAAAGGATGTGGACAGAGGGTGACATTAACTGAGTTCGCTGAGGTGGTCATTCAAGCTACAAGTGTCCCAGATGTGCTAAGGGACCAAATGGGAATTATGGGAAAAGAGAAGAGTCAAGAATGATTCCAGGTGCTTTTGTTCTAAACAACTGGAGGAACAGAGTGATAAAATATAGATGAAAAAAGAGTAGAATTATTTCCATTTTGTATCTGATAACTTTGCAAGCTAGACATCCAAGTGGTGATAGCAGCTGGATACACAAGTCAGGGAGGAGTGGCTGGAAATCATGATTCAGAAGGAGTAACTGAAAGGTGACATCTTAGTCCACTCAGACACTACAATAAACTACCACAGAGCAGCTGGCTTATAAACAACAGAAATGTATTCTTCACAGTCCTAGAGACTGGAAGTCTGAGATCAATGGGCCAGCACAGTTAGGTTCTGGTTTGCAAACTTCTCATTACACCCTCACATGGCAGAGAGAACTTTCTGGGGTCCCTTTTATAGCAGCACTAATCCTATCCATAGGGTATCTATTCTCATGACTTAATCACCTTCAATAGGCCCCATCACCTAATACAATCATATTGGGAATTAGAGTTTTGAGACATGAATTTGAAGGGACACAAACATTCAGTCCATTGCAGGAGAGAAAATAATAAGCCTTGGAGATGAGAGAGACTCATCAGAGCAGACTGTGAAATGACTAGTGCATCAGGTGATATCCAGGAGAGAGTGGTATCCCAGGAACAAAGAAAATCATTTAAGAAGAGTGTGATTAGGGTGAGCAATTCATGTCAGATGCAGAACAAGATATGGTCAGAGAACTGACCACTGAAACTGGAAACGAGGAGATCATTCATGACTTTGATGTTGGTGACCTCTTAGGTATGTTTCTAGACTGTCTTTTTCTTCCTCTCTTCTCTCACCTCTGAGGGGGTCAATATCACCTCTATCCAAAGCCAATATACCTACAACTGGCCTCCACATCTGCCTTTGCCTTCTTCCCTACCACTGTGCACACCGAAGCACATCTGATACTAGCCACCATTGCCACCCCACTTAATTCCCTGCCATAGCTCTGCAAGGCTCTCAGAACAAATTCCAGACCCTTAGCATGATTTCTACATGCACAATCTCTGTCTCTTCAACCCTCTCACTTCCCTCCCACCAGATGGCTTTCTCTTCCTGGGGTTCAATTTTCCCTCCCAGCAAAAAAATCTTTTCAAATATCATTCTCTCTCCTGGAAATGCTCTGCTACCCAAATCCAGACACAAGAGCTGTGTGTGTGAGCGTACACACACGTGTGTACATTGTCAAGTCACAAGTAACCTTTCTTCTTTTTAAACTGTGTAGCCTAAGTTATATCTTCTAAACACCTCATACCCTAAACCCTACTCCTCCCTTACCCCATACACCACATATCCTAATTTAATTTTGGCAGAACTTTTCAAAACTATCATTACATCATTGCTCTGTTTAATATCTGCCTCCCCATAAGTCAGTTGGCTCCTTGAAGGCTCCCATTATCCTTGACTCAAAACAGAGGCTTAATTCGTATTTTTAAATAAATGAGTAAATATTGGATGAACTCTATGAGATGCATGTTATTATCCCTTCTTAAGATGAGGAAACTAATATTTGGCAAGGTCAAGACCTTGTTCAGGATTCTAATCCAAGTTTGCCAGACTCCCACACCTTAGCTTCTGCTCCCTAACTTTTCTCATGTGTGTGTGCATGCACATGTGTGTCTGTGTTCACCACCAGCTGGAGTTTACATCTTATTCATCTCTGAGTTAGACTCTATCCCTGTATCTTTAGTACTATAGTGTCTAGAAATATTGATTGAATAGCATTGAGAGTTGAATTTCATAGATTTTAGCTGAACTGAGCAAACATGCAGGCCTTGTAAAATTATGTTTAGGTTTATCTTAGGGATTTTCTATTTGGTTTATAAGGGCAACTCCTGCCTCCTCTGCCCCCCTTTATTGCTGTGGTTTCTTTCTTCAGGGAAATATTATTTTGCATCCACGCTTACTGCTAGTTGGTTCTGGCAGACATTGCCTCCTGCCTTTTCTTGCTCATCTCAAGCACTATTTGTGTTTGTCTGATAGAGGAAGAATTCAGCCATTACAAAGCAATAGAAATTGTGTGAATGCTTTCAGCTCAAGGGTTGGTGCACTTATGGGAAGTAAGGCTCTCAAGCTCCTGCAGGATACAGACCACTTTGGTGAAACAGAGAACACCCACGAACCACCAGCCACCCTCATTCCCACTGGGATGGTCCCAAATGAAAACCACACCCTATAAAATAAAAGGCTGGGACTGCCTCTGCTAGGCTGCAGACGAGACAATGTCTGCTTTTATTAAATACTATAAACAAATGACTTAATAATACCAGAAACCAAGCCATAGATATAACAAAATAAGCAAGCACAAATGCCACAGCCCACAGATCACCTGGTTCTTCAACTATGGATTGCCAGGTGGCCCCCAAAAAGACTTCAATAATTATTTGGGTGGTAATTAAAATGATAAAACAATAAATAACAATATTAACAATTAACTTTGAATACTGCAGTAAAATTTATGAAGTTCATATCCACTTCCTTCTCTCACTTAGATACAATAAGTGTATGAGGAATATGGACCAGGCAGTATGATGACCATTCCAGCACAGTGAGAGCTCAGAAGGGTTGGGTGATAGGTCAAATGCTTCATGGTCAGGAAGTGACAAAGCCAGTACCGCAAACTCTAACCACCACAAAAGGACAGATCGTGGACACATGCCTGCTTGGCCGTCTCGCTTGTGTAGGACTGCAGAGGACTGAATGATTGTTCCCCATGCCTTCCCTTCTCTCTGTTATGGAATTATGCATCTGATCACTTTGCCATGAAACTTTTTTCCCTCCCATTTTGGGTGGGCTATAATTCCCTGCCTCCCTGATGTCTAGTTGGCCATGTGACTTGCTTAGGCCAATAAAATGTTAACAAACACATGGGCAGTATCTTCACAGGGTTCGCATGGCTTGTACGTGGCCTTGTGTCCCTATCATCCAGTATGAAGAGAGGCCCAGGGGTCTTGGAAAAGGCGTTTGAGAAGGCATCTGGAGAGAATTGCATCCAGCCTACAAGGCAGAGCCGAACCCAGATCAATCAGTCTGGGTCCACCTAAGACCAGCCAAAGGCCAGCCAACTTGCAGACCCCTGAGGGGAAAAATATAAATGCTGTTGCTGTAAGCTAATGAGTTTTAGGGTTGTTTGTTATACAACATCATGATGGCACAAACTTAATACTAAATAGGGATTGTGTTTCATTTTCTGAAAAGGAATTTGGCTGAAGGGTGATGGAACTGTCACAGTAAGCAGGAAGATGAGCACAGGCTTTGTGCTCACAACTCTAAGATCTAGAATTTGAATCCCAGTTCTGCCATATTTTAGCTGTGTGACTTTGAGAAAATTACCTAATGTTCTGAGTCTTCTTTTCTTTACTAATAGGGATATGAACACCTAGTTTATATAATAGTTGTATTGATTAAAGTGGTATTTTATGTCAATAACCAAGACAATATAGTAATCATAATTGCCCACAATAGTTTCCTTCTGAGATCTGAGTAAAATCTCTGCTTTTTTCCCCCTTTTCTTTCACAACACATGCTAGATTATAAGCAGCTTGAGGTAGCAAAAGTGTCTCATGTCGCTTTTTGAATACAAGGATTTAATCAGCATGTGTTCAAAGTGTGGGAAAAGGAAAAGAAAGAAAAGGAGAAAATAGGAAGGAAGGGTGGAAGGGAGGAAGGGAGGAAAGGAAGGAGGAAGATAATAATTAAAAGGCAACTTACTTCAGGAATGCTCATAAAGAAAGGTGTCCACATGCCATTTCTCAATGCATTTCTCTCAACTCAGCAGCTAGAATACAGAGACTTGCCCCAGATGTGCATGCAGAGGGTTACAAAGCATGAGAAATGGGGAGATGAATGTTTGTGATTAGGATCATGTTAATCTCAGACTGTTAGATGGAGAACCTGGCTCCTGGGACTATTTACTTGCACATTCTGTGTGCACAAGCATGTGGCTAGAGCTCAGTAATTGTGTACTCATTTTCTATAGGTGAATGAACAACTTAGAATGGGGGTTCAGACAAGCCTATGAGAACCTTCTACAAAGGAAGCAAAGGTGGTGAAGTGGGAAGGTACTGAGGCAGGACTGTGCCATAGGTTCTCTAGATCAGAGAGTCTCAAGTCCCATCTAGTTCTAGAATTCTATGACTATGGCAAGGAAAAAAAAGTACAGGCATAAATACTACAAACAGGCAGTTGATGAACTGGTTGCCTGAAAAACATACTTGTTTATTATATAATAACATTAATGCTTTTTTTCTGGCATGAATTATTATTTTTTAAATAATATATGTAGGTATCATATTGATTATTTTTAATAATTAATATATGTAAGTATCACATGTAGAGATGTATCTAAAACCAGCAAAATTTGATCACTATCTTTTCATTATTAGCAGTTGATATTTTATTCTGGATAATGCTTTTGATACCCAGCCACTCCCTCTCTAAAAAAATATTACTTTCCATAAAATACATACATACTATCCTAGGCACTAAGGATGTAGAGATGAAAAACAAGTCCTTCTTATATTCTTCCTTTAATCAAATCATGGGTTTGATCAATCATTTTTAGGCTCCATATTACAAAGCAATTTCCCCATTATCGATGATAGCCAAGAATTTTTTTTTTAGAAATGTATCATTCATAATATCTTTGATAAAGAAAATAACTTTATAGCTTTGCCTTAAAAGTAAGTTGTATCTCTTCAGCTTTATTTTCTTGGAATTGTTCCAACAATGTGATTATCTGTCTGTATTAAGAATTTAAGGATTATGTTAAAATTTAGTCAATGATGAGAATAGAAGGAATCAGCCACCTAACTGGAGAAGGACCATAAATGGTTGGCGTATATCAGAGAATTCTTTAACCTGGTCTTTTGTGATGAGCTAAGACGTAATAGTTGCAACACTAGGCATATACATATATTTAAAGAAGAGTTTGATTGCCTTCCAGGGACCCACAGTCATACAACTGATGTGGTCTAACAATGTATATAAAATGGCCTTTCTTCTCAATATATGAGGTGTGTGTGTGTGTGTGTGTGTGTGTGTGTGTGTGTGTGTGTGTGTGTAATTTTTATGGTGCCCTTTTCCAAACAGAGTGTACCCCTCCCAACCTTATCTTCATTCAGCATTTTTCTATTCTCTTTTTTTTTTTTTCAGGTTTGTTTGTTTGTTTGGTTTTTATTCCGAAGTTTGCAGGGCTTGGCAAATTAGGCTTGCAGACCAATCCCATCCACTGCTTATTTTTATAAATAAAGTTTTATGAGAACATAGCAGTGCTCATATGTTTATGTACTGTTGACAGCTGGTTTTGCACTGCCTAAGCACATTGTATAGTTGTGACAGAGACCATGTGGCCCACAAAGCCTATTAACTACAGCCCTATCACAAAAAAGTTTTCTGACCCTGGTCTGAAGGAGAGATTGGCTTGGGGTCAGCAGATACAAGTTAGAACCTAATCTCCGCCAGTATGAAAAGTGCGATATTGAGAAAATTAATTATCTTCTTGAGCCTGGCTTTTCGCACTGCTAAAGGGACCAATAACACCAGCCTCATGGAACTATTATGAGGGTTAACCAATATTCAAAGGGCTTAGAATTGAAAAAAATATTGTTACATCCTTTATCCCTCGCCCTCCACGCACAACCCACTCCCCTTCTCTTGAGTGGTACAATTTCAACATACAAAAAATGTATTTCAAATAAATTCATTGACATATGAAAGATAAAAAATAAAGTCTTTTTATGATTCTCAAATGGATGTAATTTCCCATTTTTTTTTCTTCTCTTCTTTCTCCTGAGGTACTTCTAAAGAAATGAAGCAAACAGCACATCTACCAGTGCGGGTAGGACATCACTTTACAATGTCAGAGCAAATCAGCATGTTAAAAATGTAGATGCTGTGCTGAGCTACTTAAAATTAATGCAGTTTAAGGTCCACAAAACACTTTCCTTCCAGGTAATAACAAAATTCAGTTGCACCTAAGGCTCACCATTCATAAATTGGTATTAATGTTTGACAATCTAATTATAAATTGTGTCTCCCACAGATACACTCAAGAAGTGCCAAATTCCCTAGTCATAGGGAACATTAATTCTTTAATTTTTTTGCTGAAACTTTCAAAGGCTTTCTGTGCTGCTATGATCATGAAATGGATATTCAAAAATTTTCAAGTTCACCACAATTTTCAAGTTCAAGTTCTAACAGTCCGAAGCCACTGCCTTCATTCACAAAAGCAGGTTCTCTGTCTCCTAAATGCAATTCATGCTTCTCTATACACAGTCTCCCAGACAAACAGAAAAACAAAACTCTAGCTCCAGAATGGAGAAAAATATTCCAAGATCTCAAAGTCAGAATTTGCCTACGGCTTCCTGTGTCCAAAACAGAAGTTGTTTATTAAAGAAGCAATGTCCAGCTGGAGTGAAAACAAACTGAATTAGGCAAATTGCTCAAAAGAACCAATAATCCAAGAAGAAAAAAGTCAAGAAAATACCCAGCATTAAAATTACACAAAGTAGTAATAATGATAAAAATGACTGCCTTTTTTTTTTTTGAGACAAAGGAAAGTTTCTTAGAGAAGGAATAATGTTCTGCAGACAGTGAAGTGGTCTCCTCTCAAAGCCAGAGCATGAGACCCAGAGTGTTTGAGGAATTCGGTTTATAACTGATTCTGTTTCTATAAAAATTACAGCTTATAAACTTTATTTTCCTGTTTTCCATTCAGGGTATGAGTAAATAGTTGCCTTTTAAAATACTTTCTTTGCACTGGCAGTACGCTAAGCACTTCTGTAGGGTGACTACGGTTGTAAGTTTATTCACTGCACAGTACTGACCTCATGTATACAGCACTCCCTAGAGTAACAATGCTCGGTCTACACAGTCATTCACAGCAGGCCTCTACACACAGTATTGCATTGTATATTTGTGACATGCTTTATCTAGTTTAGTCTCTTTGAGTTCTACAGTTACTAAGTAGAAGAGCCAGGATTCAATCCAGTTCTGCCTTGCTCCACGATTTTTCCACTATTCCGCTGTTTCTCCTTAATATATTGATTGTTACTGATATGCTTCAGAGCAGAGAGGAAGTTGAGAAGCTTTTACAGTTTACAATATTCCACCAGGACCTAAGTAATTTTCCCAGAATGAGATAGGAACTCTAAGAAGAAGACAGAGCTCTAGGAGGCCAGAGAGGAACCATTTAATAAACTGCTGGATTAACCTCTAAATGGCAAAGATAATTATCAACTCTGAGATGAAAACAGTGTGAACAGGTCTCACATTCTCCCAGAGGGTGAGCTTCCTCATGAAGTGCAGCATTCACACAGGGGCACATGGTCAATTGTTAACTCGGTCTGATAAGAATTTATTTTCCATTGTGACAGTGTCAGAAATCATCTCTTCCAGTTTTAATGATCAATCCACAGTCCTTCGGCCTCTTCATCTTATCAGAAAGCTTTACTTGGATTTGAACATAAATATAATAATTAACAAAGAACCCAAATAAAAAACCACCCAGTTATTTATTGACTGTGAAAGCAAGTATTCTCATGACATGATTAAGGAGATTACAAAGGTAGTACTACCAGCCAGAAAGAGAAAGAACAGAGTCAAGGATCTACCCAGCTTAGTTAACTCTGGCCCACATTATCACCTCATTATTAGAGGCAGCTTGACCTGGAAAGGAAAACAGACTTTGGAATCTAAAAGGCATGACCTTAAATTTTGCTTCTTCTTAAATTAGAATGATGATGACTATCTATGTTGGATTTATGAGAAATTACTCATAGAGGGCCCAGCACATGGTAAAGTCAGTTCTCTTCCCTCTATCCTAACATGCCTATAATCTGTTGGCCCTGGAAATCTGATCTTAGAATCTCAATTTACACAAACCTGTCAACACTTGATCATAAGCAATTCGAAAGTGGTTTCTTTTGGTTACATCCAAAACAAAGTAAATCCTCTACCTAATAGACACTCGATAATCATTCGTTGAACTATTCAGTAGTTAATTTGTTGACAAGAATATATGGAGCACTTAGAGGAGAGAATGTTAAATTTAACTGGGTTTTAAATTAATCTTAATATTGAAGAGAGAAAATTATAAGGTAGAATTCAGAAGTCAGCTGGAAAAGAGAACACAAAGGAACACTGGGACTTTCCTGATGTTCTACACTATATGGAAAGATGATGTCTAATTCCTTCTCTCAGACACCGTGTTATTTATTATTTAAGCTGGTTCTAGAAAAGACTAAGATGATAAAGATGCTATATATCCCTCCCCTGGGCTCCCTGGAGGCAGCACTACCTATTGCCATCTGACATCATCTTCCCCCTGCCAACAGTCACTATTAATTGGGCCATGGAAGGATAACAACCCAAGGATCAGAGAGTCTGAGTTAGCCAGCTACAGCCCCCAAATTATAAAACTAAATAAACTCAAGAGTTAAGCCTCCCATTTCATCAATCTGAGAACCACATGTGCTAAGAAATAAACAGAGAAGGCTCATTTGTAGGTGAGGGGGCAGAGAACAAATCGAATGTGCAAGTAGAGAGGTGAGCAGGCATTAGTTCCTAAAGACAAAGAAACAATGGGATCTCCATAGTTTATGTAGTTATGGATATCCATAGTTTATATACTTCATAGTTTAGAAAGTACATAGTAACTGTACTTCAACCTTTGGATTCCATTAAACTTTTATGATTCCTTTTAATAATTTCCATTTTACTCGAGCTATATTGAGTAGATTTCTATTTAATATACTCAAATGACCTCTAGAACAGATTTTAATCATATCAACTAAGTTATCAAATATAAACCAAATATTTCTTAGTCCCCCAGCATCTGCATATGTGGCAGGATTGTACCCTCCAGTTCCCTTGGGGACTTGTGACTATTGTCACTTCCAGGCTAAGCATTCAATTGTCAGTGACAAATGTCAGAGCTCTTTCTTTTTTATTTCCTGTCACACAGCAGGTCACATTCAAGATGTTGGTTGCTCTATTAGCCTGGGTCTCAGAGGCACTATGATGAATCGCCTGCTTATCAACCCAAAAAAGACATTTAGCATGAGTTAGAAATAAGCCTTTTGCTGTGTAAGTCACTAAGACTCAGGCATTGTTCATTATGTCAGCAAAATATAGCTAAACTGATAGAGAGATTATTTTATGTTTTTCCCCAGGGCTATGTGACATGGAGGCAGCAGCAAATATGAGTGAAACAGTAGTGTCAAGGAAAAGCAACATCAGTCCCAGAGCAGAGTTAGGTACTAGAGAGGAGGGAGTAAGAATGGGGCTCAGGACATTTGGCTAAGGCCAGAGGTCAAGTACAGAGAAGAAAATGAATAGATGAAGAAACTGTGTGAAAAAATAGCATAGGGTTAAAATGATGGTCATTGTCATTATTGAGGTTCAGGGTGCTGAATGTATTGTACAGGGATGAACAGTCCCCTTAAAGATGTAACCCTACACATATGGGTGTTCTTTAGGTGAATGAGGAAAGAGATCAAAAATTACCAACTCTAAGGAAGTACAGATAAAATCATTTTGTAGCACTATTCAAAACTATAGGAGAAGTAAGAGAGGAAAAGTCATCTGATGCGTTAAGTTCTGCAGAGTCCTTCACATTTGTTCACTATATTATCTATACTAGTCTTCTGGCATACTAGAATCTGGGTTACACAAATTACGGCTCCTGGTTTCAAAGCCAGGGTCTTCCACTTACTGATTCCCTACTCTTGGGTAATTGTTTAAACTCTTTCAGACTCAGTATTCTCATCTGAAAATGGGAATAACTATAGCAACCCACTGAGGATGGTGTTGAGAATTAAATTAGCTAAGATCGACAATGCATGCATATCAAACAGTGAGTATTCAATAAAGAAAGCTTGAGGGTTACAATCATTGTTTTCAAATGGCCAAAAATATTGCCAAATAAAGGGTATATTAGGGCTGTTCAGTAAAAATTCCAAGCAGCTGGACATAAAATCATTGGATAAAAGTTATAGAATGACAAACTTTAGTTTAACAGACGTAGAAATTTTATAACTGTTAGAAACAAAATTGATAGCATTGAAAAGAGTGAGTTCGCAGCTGGTGGAAGAGTTCAAGCAAAAGCAATTATCGACCTGGGAGACCATGAGGGCTGCTACCCCTAAAATGGGGGTCAGGTTGAGAGGTTACTGCAGCCCTGAGCAGCTATGTCACTACAAAGCTTCATTCATTCATCCATTCATTCAAAACTGGGAAATGACAACCCATTCTGTGGCAAATGCTACATACTAGAGGCCAGGGGAATAGGGAGTATGATACTAATACAGTCCTTATCCTCAAAGAACTATGAGACTGGAGAGGAAAACACACATGAAATAAAAACTGTACAGTGATTCACTCACTCACTAGAGATGTGAAAAATCCTAGGAGGAAAGATGACGAGTTCTCGGACATATGGTGACAGACTGGGTGATATCAACTGTGAGGCAAGGCCAGCTTCCTAAATAAGTTAGGATTTAGCAGAGTCCCTAAGGATATACTGGAATTTAGCCAGGTAAAAGATAGATGGCAGGAGGAAGAACATTCTAGGCAGAGGAAATGAGAGGGTGCAAAGGTCTGAGGGATGAAGTAGCTCAGTATGTGAGAGCAGGGAGAAAGGTTTGTATGTAAGCATGTTGTCAGAAAGGAGGAAGAAAGTGAGATGCAAAGACTGAAAAGCCCAGACTACACATGGCCTTGGAGGCCAGGTTAGTATTGATCTAAATGGCATGTTACAACCCGAAGAACTAGATCAAAAATTTCAGAGTCTACCTTCGAAGGGTAGAATTTTGCAGAGCAAAAATAAGAGTTTTGTTACAGTATTATGTTTGAGCACCCATTGTGTGCCGTAATCAGGATTTGTGCCCAGATACAGGAGGTCATTTCAATTTTAGAGCTCCTTTGTGACCCAAGCAGCACATTTTTTGCTTGAAATTCTACCCATCATCAAACAAAAGGTATCATGTCTTGCCATCATAAAAAAACAGTGAGATTAGTAAGAGTTAACAGAGGTATAAAACCAGAATGCCAGACTATAGTGTGAATGTCACCACTTGAGTTATCCCTAAACTTACCAAAGGAAATAGAGGCTTTTAAAGAATGTGCAGTGGAATGCAAAAGAAAAATAAAAAATAAAAAACTTCTATTATTTCGCAAATGTGTCCTCCTTGGTGATGAAAGAGTTTGAAGACACTGTTCCTTCTCTGGAGTTTACAATTGCACAGGGGAGAGGGGGTGGAGTGAGACCCTGAGAAAAGCACAACTTGGTGTCAATCACCCCCAAGGGAGGCATTTGATTTCCTTGGAAAAAAAACTAATCTGCAACTCTTAGTTAGACAGCAGGAGAAAACCTATCAGGCAACATCACAAAACCAACAGCAGGTTTCAAGATCAATGTCACAGAAACCAACAGAAGGCTGCCAAATGATCACTTGGTTGACACATCTCTGATAAACTGCATCATTGGCCCCAATTAACAGCCCCTCCCTGTTTCTGAATGCTTTTGTAGTGTCCTCCACTGTGGGTGAGAGTGCTCCTCACTTTCTGATTTTGGGCTCAGACAAGTGATTTTCTTTGACCATCAGAATGAGATGAAAATGAGGTGTTCCAGTGCTGAGGTTAGGCTTCAAGAACGCTTGTGTGCTTCCACTTGCTCTCTGGCACCTCTGTCATTGCCTGGCCAACAACATACCTGGGCTAGCCTGATGATCCTAGCAGGGAGATGAGAAATACGTGGAGCAGAACCTTTTGCTGCCAAGCCCAGCCTAGACCGCCAACCCCAGGTGAACTCATAGACCATGAGAAACAATAAATACTTGTAGCTTGAGACTGACTTGTTGCATGTAATACCTAACTGATATAATCTCTATTTCAAAATGTTCATAATAAAATCAGAGGCACAATAAGACCTACCAAAAAACACAAAGTAAAACAGGAGCCAGGAAATCAAAGGGAGATGAGAGGAGAAAGATAGGGGTGAGGAGCAGACCTCTGAATTTTTCTCTAGGGCTAGAATCCTAGCCATTCTAAAACAGAAAAAAAAAAAGAAAAGAACAGAAAAAGAAAAGAAAAGAGACCAGAACACACAGATATTTGCAATGGCTCAGAGAGTGTTTGGCTGCAGTATGGCTGCAATGGGAAGACTACAGCCCTTGGAATGAGAACTTGATTGTTACATAAATTTTCTAAGCTCTTTTTTCCTCACCTGCTAAACCTGGAAAGTGATACTTTCCTTTTTCATAGACTAGACATGAGGATTAGAAACAATAGTACATTTCAAATTGCCAGTTATAAAAATCATGGGGGTATAAAGTACAGAATAGAGAATATAGTCAATAAGGTTATAATAACTGTGTACAGTGTCAGTGGGATACTAGACTTATCAAAGTGATCACTTTGTAAGTTATATGAATGTCTAATCACTATGTCATATACCTGAAATTAGTATAATATTATATGTCAACTGAAATGGAAAACTTTAAAATTAAAAATATATATATATTTTACAATCTTTATAACAAAGAAAAGTAATATAGAATTATGTCAGGGAGCTAATTACAAAAAGAAATTCTAGATGTTTGTGCTACCAATTAGTTTGTGGTACTTATCAGCTTTTAACATGTTTGTATTTTGCTATCATTTCTTTTCTCATTATGAATAAATGTCCATGTTCATATCTAAAAAAATAATTGTAAATATTTTTGCATGTATTTAAGTCAGTGTAATAATCCAGTGGATTTTATATTCAGGATACTGAGAACAGAAAGTTAAATATTAAAATGAAGATTTCAAAAGTATATAAATGATCATTGCTTTATATTTATTAATTTAAAATAAATATTTTTGAATTAAAAAAAGTAACAATAGTACAACAGAAGAGAAGAGCACTTGGGAGATAAGCAGTAAATAACAGGTACTCGTATTGGTAATATACCACTAAGTGTTAGCTGAGATTTTGGTCTTCATACCCTGCCTATCTTTTCCTGAGGTCCAGTTGATTTCTCTCTTTATATACATCCCTGTTCCTTTGACTTAATCCTGATCTGGCAAACTGACACCCCAATCTTTCTCTTATGATCTTGTCTTTGACAATGACAGAAATGATGTCACATCAATATAATTGAAAAATAATGACAGTTAAAATTTATGGAGATGCTTATTAGCATTTTATTTACATTACATGCTTTTCTCCATATATTGGTCTCATTGTTTTATTATCATTTTCATTTTACAGATGATAAAACTAAGCAGAGATATTAATTATCTTTTTCAAGATTACTGCCATTCATTAAGAGGTAGTGAAAGAATCTAAATCCAGAGTTTATGATGCCAAATACTTCCCTCTGCACAGCTATAAAACTGCACCTCCCAGACTTTTAGGACTTCTTTATGCTCTTGTGGAGAAGTCCTAAAAGTACCCTCTGCATCTGAGTCACCAGCTTCTTGGTGGTCAGGTGTGACAGACGGGTTGGGGTAAATGCTCTTGACTTGTAAGCAGATAGTTGAATGACAATTTCAACCCTGCTAATGAGGACTAACAAGAAGACCCTACAATCTTTTTCAGGAAAGACAGTGGAGAAATTCCTAACCTTCCCATCACATGGAGCCAGGCCTGCAGAGGGGACCTCCCATTGTCCCCAGGCATGTACTTACTGCTCTCGTACACTGACATCCTCTCACCAATTAGTCAGAAGGCAGTTTAGCTGCTCAGTCAGCTTGTTCCAGGAGGTTACATTTTGGAAAGACTACCAATGAATTAAAATTTCATTTAAGATCTTTAATTGCCTGATCAATAATTTAGGGAACAAAGAACATTTTCTGGGAAAGCATTAGCTTAAAACTTAAAAGTAGTTGCTCATCCCTTAGAAACAACATGATTTTAACAAGGGTGGGGTCTAGGGAGCTCAGGATGAAAACTGTCTTTCACTTATTGTTACTCGTTCTTCTGCCTTCTCTCTCACTCTTGCTTTCAATCTCCTTTTTCTCTCCTTACTCCTTTACACTCTATATTCTTTCCTGTCTAGTCTTCTCTCTTCTCTACACTATGGCTATTACTGTTTCATATTTTCTTATCCTCTTGAACATCGTAATTGCAATAACTAATCAATAAATCTGTAGTTACAAATTATTTTTTCTTGGAAAAGAGCTCAAAACTATTACCCACGAATGTTTCTTAATTACATTTTGAAGTATTAGTTGCAATTAAAATGAAAGATTCATCTCAAATTGTTATAATTCAAATGAAAATTTTATTTTTTTCAGTGTGCTTGGCTAACTAATAATACTTACTTTAAATAATATAAAAATAGACAAGAATTCTAAGAGTTCCAAAATTGTTTTTGAGAACTCACATTGTGGTTAATGATACATCTAACTTGCTAAAAACTTTGAACTGATTTACAAGAAAGTACTTCAAAATCAATCAATTCTCTCTCTCTCTCTCTCTCTCTCTCTCTCTCTCTCTCTCTCTCCCTCCCTCCCTCCTTCCCTTTCTCCCTCCCTCCCTCTCTCCACTTATTACTAATTTCAGGAACACCAAAAAACAAAAAAAATCCATTTGGCTGCAAAGAAGGTAATTCAACAAAGAGTTTTGCCTCAGAGTTGTTCATGTGGGCTAATTTTTAGTACAAAGTCACAGCCTGAGGATTAAAATGCCCCATACTCTGCCAGCCCCTCACTGATGATTCATCCAAGCAATGTAAAATTATTCCAGAAATTAAGCTTATAAAAAAATGAGTGGTTCTTGACAAGAACACAAAGACCAGAGGACTAGAAAATATCAGAGGATAGATACCTTGTCCTCTCTCATCCTAAAGAAAAATAAGGCATTTGGACAGACTAGTGATGTCAGCTGCAACAGTGTCCCACATCCTATTCCTCACCATGGCCGACCCCTGCAAATCCCTCTAAGGCCTGTGTATCAGAGGATTAGCCTTGTCACAAGAGAAATCCCTATTTGGAACCTGTGGACTAGGTGATCTTTAAAATCCTTTTTAGATTTATAAAAGTCTTTAAAACTAGATTTTTTTCCTCAGGTGTACATGGTAACGGTTAAGGGCAGAAACCCAGAAATCCTGATTTCTAAATGAGCTCATGTTTATTGATACTGATCTCTAGGTCCTACCCCCAATCCCTCTGTACCCAGTGGTCCTACCATGACGAGAAGCCCAGGCACATCCTCATATCCTGGTCTGTTACCACCTGCAGGCACTGCCCTAGGAGACACCCCATTGACTTCCCATCTACTTCTACCCAAATTCCCCAGTCTGCCTTCAGTCAGTTGCCTAGAACAGGAGTCTTCAACCTCCAGGCCACAGACCAGAACCAGTCCATGGCCTCTTAGGAACTGGGCCACACAGCAGGAGGTGAGTGGTGAGTGAGTGAGCAAAGCTTCATCTTTAACTGCAGCTGCTCCCCAGGACTAGCATCACCTCCTCAGCTCTACCTCAGGTCATCAGGCTTTAGATTCTCATAGGAGCACAGGTCCCTGGTGCCAGAAAGGTTGGGGACCGCTGCCCTAGACAGTGGATCTCCAATGTCAGCAGCATCAGAATCATCTGCATGCCTATTAAAACACAAATTGCTCAGTTCCACCCCTAGAATTTCAGTTGCAGGAGGTCTAGATGGGGCCTAAGAATCTGCATATCTGACACATGGTGAGATCATTCTCCAGGAGTTTCTTGCATCTCTTTACACCTTGCAAGCAGAAGAGCTGGCTTCCTCTATTCTGCACTACTTTTCAAGGATGTTTGAATAGTGAAAAGCTTTAGAAAGTAAAGATAGTAAAAGGCAGGTTTATTTACTGTCCTGTATAATAAAAACTTCAGGCAAACTTACTGTCCATTATAAAAGATTACAACATACCCCAAGCTCATGATTTTTCACTTGTAATGCAAGCCACTATGTGTGCAGGCATTATCTGACCCTCCTGATGTTGCCCTGTGAGAATTAAGGGACCAAGGCAAGGACCTTACATATTATATATTTTAATTTCTTTATAAGGTTTTTGTCTACATTTCCTTTCTAGTACATTCCTTGAGTTCTAGGACTCCTATTGTGTTCATTTCTCTTTTGTTCCCAGGATTTAAAACAGAGTCAGGTATGTAATAGATGCTCACTATCATGTGGAATGAATGAATAAATACATAAGAAATAAATGAATGACAAGCCAATTTGGTTAGCAAAACTCTCGTTCCATCTTACAGATGAGAAAACAGAGGTTGAGAAAGTTTAGGTAATTTGTCCAAAGTCACGGAGAACAGAAAATTGCAAAGTTGAAATTTGAATCTAAGTCTCCTGACCCTGTCACCTAAATTTGGCATAATTTATGTTGACCCAAAATAGCCTTGCCCTCTTAACCCTCATTTAATTCTCCAGATCTGGTCTGAGTCCAACATTTTTTTTTCCCAAAAAAATTGAGTTGTCTCTTCTGGACAAAGATTTATGAGTGCTGAGGAAGTTAAAGGAAGTTGATATAAACTCTAAGCACAATCCCCAGTGTAGGTTACAAAAATAATCTTGAGCATCTTTAGAATTGGTGGCTTAGTCGCTAGAAACTATTTACTTGAACATGAACTACTCTTATTCCCAATATATGTTTCAAAAGCCAGTATCCTTAAATCGAGATCAGGTTTTTCTTCATTGTAATTCTTGAAAAGTGACTGTCCTCTTATCTGGCAACTCTGTCGTGATGCCAGCTAGCAAGAAACCTCCCCACCCCCACATCCCCTCGCCAAGACAGCCTGGAGCTTATTGAAAACACAAAGAAGGATCTTTGCCTCCCACAGCAGCATTTGGGCCCATGTAATTCAGATTTACTGAGACAATCAGTGTATGATCATTAAAAGAACACTGTACTGTTTACAGTTCTCAAGCATTTGGGACATTCTCCTTTGTTCATTATACCCAATTAGAAATTTGAATGAAGGTTTCCATTAAGCTAACACTGATCTCTTTTCCCATGTTTATTGTGGAACAGAAGCCAACAAGCCTCTTTAATTTCCTTCCAAGTTTTGTATATGAATTGCATTGTTCAGAAGGGGGTTTGGTAATATAATTGTTCTTTTTCTGTGAGTTTGGGCCACTTGGTAGGAGAGAGTACAAACTCAATCAAAACTATCTTCTGAAAAAATGTTATAATTTTTCAATTTTAGTTTCTTAGAATTTGGAGATATATTTGCAGAATTTTGTGAAGATCAAAATATATTTTCTGTATGTTGACTTTATAAATAATCAAATGGTATAGTGAAAAGAACCTCACTTTGGAAATTAAAAAATCTGGATTCAAGTCTCAGTTCCACTTACAAGCTGGAGAACCCAGGAGAAGCTATTTAACTTCTCAGAGTTGAGGTTTTTTCACTAGTGCAAAGTGGGTTTATAATATCAGTGTTAGCTATCTCATAAAATTATTATCGATATTGAATGAGATAATATATATGAAAATGCTGATAATGCTTATTATTTAGAGTTAACAGTCACATAATCAAGTCTCATTGAAAGTAATCTTCAAAGACATATGTAATTTATAATTTGACACTCCAGAAATGCTTCATTGCAATACAATCCAACATCTCATTGGAAACGTTTAATCTGTCAACAAAGAGAATAATAGGAGGACAGTTTCTATTTAATCATGCAAAAATAATTGTAATAGGAAGGTTACACTTAACACATTCGCTCTTGGGCTGGGAAAAGGGGCTGTATTATGCTTAGGCTTTCAAGTTCACAGAAACAGATTCTTCAACCTTGTGTGGCATTTCACAATGTTTGTGTCCTGCAAAAGGGGCGGGGCAGGAGCCGCAGAAAGAGGGACAAATTGGAAAGGTCTCATTTCTTTTCAATTATTATAGCCAGACTCCAAGGACATCATTTACAATGGGTAGTACATGAGACGCTCCCTCCAGAAACACTTTAATTATGGACTTCTGGCATGTGTCCAGGAGGGAGCTAGCCATCGGAGGTTGGGAGGCTGGAGTAAGGCTTTCAACCAGCCGGATTCAGAAAAGGGAATACGCAGGGTGGGGGTCGGGTGGAGGGGACACAAATAATTACCGTCATCAAGAGCAATTGCAACAACATCAGAGTTGGGCTCCTGTTGTTCCCTTGTTCACAAACAGGCAATTCCTTTTGTGCAGACATCCATATTGACCCTCGTTTAGAAGCTCCAGAGGAAAAAAGCAGAGTATAACCTTTTCCTTCTTAATCATCAACATTTAGCAAGGTAAATGTCATCTGCTGTCTGACTTTTCATTAACCGTATAAAATCCTGGAAAATGGTCCCTGCACTTAGAGACAAGCTTTAAAAAAAAAATGATTTCACCTCCTTTATTTTTTTCATCTTAAAAATTATTTCATTTGCACACACATACCCTTACCCTCCCCATAATGACTGCTGGAAATGGTATGCCTTCAACCAACCTCCTCATCAGAAGTGTCTTAAGGCAGAATTATCGGAAGCAAACTGGGTAAACTACACTAACGAGGAGACTCAATTTAACTGTCATCGGGAAATTATAAAATAGCTTATCAGAGACTGAATATGAAGAAAAGACCCTGAGGATTGTCATTTAAGAAGCAGTAGGTTAAACAGTGTGGGGAAGATTTCCTTTAGCTCATTAGTACCTGAAGTCACAAGCATTTAAGGATCTAAGACCCACCAAGGGAGCAAGTGTGCCTCTGGTTTTCTTGCGGGAGAATGATCAGCTGGAATTAACAAGAACACCACTAGGAATTTCTTTCCAGATCAATTCAAATGACAGTTACCCTGACACCAAAATCTGAGAAAACGGTTAACCTCGTTGTACAACCCCACACACATGCCACGGGAGGGTTGTGTGCGTCTGGCATTTTCTCTCTGCAGAGCAGGGTGTCACTAGAAAATTACTGAAATAAAAACACATCCATTCTGCACCTGTCACAGACTCATGTCGTGATGAGAAAAATAACGTAGTGGTGCCTGGTTCTGTGGATGTCTCCATTTTATTCCCAGGCCTGCCACTCACTCATTTGTAGCTCCGAAAGCGAATTCCCTAGGTGGGCTTAATGGTCGGCAGTGGGGTAGAAAACCACCAGTCAACTATTAGCTTCAGCAAGCATTTCACCAGTCTGATTCATTTTGTCTAAGCTGACGGTCATACAGTTTAGGACAAGGACCACATACAAAAAACTTCAATCTTAGGTGGTCCTTACCTAAGCCTGGCTGCAGTCTTTATGATGCACTAGACACACCCCTCAGTATTAAAGAAACGGGTTCTCCATGAACCAGCTTGCAAAGGGTAATGAATAATCCTGATTTAAAAATTTCAAGCTATGGTTTCAATTTTGCAGAGTCCTAGAATTGGCATTAAAAACATTACTGGGAGAGTTGGGGTTTGCTTTCAGGAAATCTGGGTTTGAATCTCAGCTCCACCACAAACTGCATGACTCTGGACCAGTCACCCAAGCTCTGGAACCTCATCTATAAATAATAACCACCTCACAGAATTAGGATAGGTATCAGTCTAAGACCTATATTTCAAACACATGGGAAGCTATCCAGCAAAGAGATATTACACTGAATAGATATGCGAACCAAGATTACACTGATGGTAGTTCATTAAAAATAATAATAATGCTTAAGTACAATCATAGAATGGAATTGTATCATCAGATAATCCTTTCTTCAAAATGAACTAGACTACAGAGTGGTGAAAATGTATTTTTGTTTCATTAAATATCCCCATTAGTTGGGCTGCAGTTCACTCTATATAATACTGTTAGATAAAAGAGTATATCTAATCTGTATTCTTGATGGAAAGTGAGTGGCTGTCAAAAAAAAAAAAAAAAGAGAGAGAGAGAGAGAGATGTCCCAGAAGTTTATCAAGGGAACACAGAATTGAAAAGAGGCTTAAAAACCAGACTTAAGATGTGGCAGGTGACAAAGACCCTCTCCATGACCAAATGTTTATAAGGCTCCTCTGAGCTCCCTAGGCCTTGACCTTGGTCTTTGGTCTGCTTAGCCCACTTTGGGCAAGAATCCTGCTAAGTCAGTTTGAGAGAAGCTCACAGCCTTGATATCTTATCAAACTCCTCACCTCTCACCTCTGATGTGTAAGTCCTTGGTGCTTTTGACCAGAATCCTGTTCCGTCAGTTTAGCAAGAAACTTCCCGGCCTTGATGTCACCTCTTAGTAATTTTCTATCCACTGACCTCCACTGATCCTGCTCTTGGCTGGAAAGCCCCAGCTGTCCTTGTATTCATCTCTCTTCCCTATTGCAACAGTCATCACACCACTGCAGTAATCTCTAAATAAAGTCTTCCTTATCCTTTCAACAAGTGTCAGGATGATTTTTCTTTTACATGTGAAAAAAGGAGGCTTCCCAGGATCAAGAACACAAACACCATTTAGCAAAAATTCATCTATTCTCCCACCCATGGTGATGACACACTGGACGTCTCCCAGGTTCTCCTGGTCTTCAAAGCACTTGCTCCCAATTCAAAGTACTAGACAGAAGTAACAGATTGGTTTGGACTAGGTAATCTTCCCAAGCCCTGGATACCAGGTGGTGGGAAAAGGACAGTTTCCATGGACAGAAATAAAGCAGATGTTTCCCAAGACAGAAAGAATTAAATTCTGAGCAGCCAAAAATGTCAGTTTTCTACTGTGAGGAGCAACTGGATGTGGCCCATGTGACAGACACTTTTCATATTTCACTTTATTTGATCCTCACAACCACCTGGAAGATGAGGTATTGTTATGCCCAAGTTATAGATAAGAAGACTGGGGCTCAGATAAATTTGATACTTTTTTAAGGATAATGCGTATTTTAAGTGGTGAAACCCAGATCCTTCTGGCTTGATCTTTCCATGCTATTCCGTGAGTTCTCATGTAGATTAGGTTAAACACTGGGCCCAGGGCTGAAAGAATAGCTGACCACAAAAGAACCTTGCAAACCGACAGGAGAGGAAAAGAGAGTGATGAGGAATAAAATCGGGGTCTCCTCTCTCCTCTGTGAATAGTAGGCAAGGTGCCTCCTCTGCAGGTGTGTGTCTCACACAGAGGGAAAGGCAGAAAACATTAACGTTTTTTGCAGGCATGCATGCTCTGGTGGCTCCTTGCCCAGGGCTGCAGAGGCTGTACTCTGGCCTTGAATGAGGAGGCCATGCCTTGTGGTCTCTGTGCTGTGTGAACCACATTGCCCTGAAGATGCTGAAGTTCCCTGCGACATTAATATTTATGACTCCTATCTGCCAAGCACCATTGGACATCAGTTTGACCAGAGGGTGATGTCAGTCGAAAAAGGCTCTGTCCCCTCCCTGGAGAGTTTTCTTCCTGTGAATTGATGACATTCCAAACAATACAGAAATCGCTATGAACTTTATTTCTTAATATTTTAACCATTTTTATTCATATGAAGCTACACATTAAAGTTAATCATAATAGTTTTAATTTCACATCTAAAAACCTTTCATATACAATTATAAAAGTTTTTCCTTAACCCTCTGGGCTGGTAGAATAGTAAACTATAAAGAGTAAAAATAAAAGCCAGTCTAGAATCTTTGCTCTCTATTAACTGTCTTAGAGAAAGTTACTTAACCATTGTAAGCCTCATTTTTTCCATGTGTAAAATGGGAATAATGATAGTATTGGCTTCATAGGCCTATTATGAGAACTTTGCACAGTACTCACCAGCACTAAATAAAGGAGAGGTATTAGCATATTTGTTTTACAAACGAAAATTTGGAGAAATTAAGTAACCTGCCAAAATCATAGGCAGCAACAGAGTCTTAAACCCTGTCCTTTAAAGATTCCAAATCCAGGACATTTCCCATCATATCTCCATACCTTATATTTCCTACCTGATGTCCTGCTGGTTTTGACACACACTGCCTTGCTGATTCATATTTATTCTTGAATCTACCATGACTAGTAAAAAGGGTAAGAAATTCTACTTTGAGCCCAATAGGCTTACAACCTCTGAACACAAGTGCTACTTTTTGTTGAGAGCCACCTTTTCTGGACACATCTCCAGCATCTCTCCCTTTCCTTAATGTTCTGTTAATAACATGTTTCCCGTGTCTGCATTCAAGAATTTTCCAAGTTGCTATTTCTGTGTAGCCTTGTTAATACATTCTGAGTGAAGTAAGATATTTTTTTTGCTTGAGGGGTGAGGTCACTCAATATAAGATTCTTTATCCAAGTTCTAAACATAACCTTGGTCCATAGATTCAGGAAAATACTTAGGGAAAGAAGCTCAGAGAATAGACACAAATGCAACACCTGAGATATGGAAGATGCTTGTATCTTCATGTAGGAAATAAATATCCAATTATCAACAAAGCCCAAAAGATGGCCAATTTCTAAGCAGCATTGCAAAGAGTTTAGAAATAAAGGAGATGTTATCCTCTTTTCATACACCACACCAGAATATAGCTACATTCAGTGTGAGCCCTGAAAAATCTAAAAGGTGATTTTATTAAGTTAGCAATAGTCATTAGGTCATGGATGTGATTTAAAAAAAAAAATTTATGTGTGGAAAATAAATTCCTAATGAGGTGAATGTACTTTTCTCACAGAAGGCAGCAGCGATGGCCAGTCTTGCAGGCCTGGGTCTCTGATAGTGCACCTCTGCTCCACTGCTGTTGCCTTTTGTGAGCCTGAGTGATGCCATAGAAAGGGTCTGAGCCTTGAGGACAGACAGACCTAGGCTTAAAACCTGGCTCAGCCATTCAGTAGCTGCCACAGGTTGCTCTTTCTGCCCATATCTCAGGTTTAACACCCGTAAAAGGGAGATAAATATGCCTATTTCACAGGAATAAATTAGTATGAATCAACTATGAATTAATGTTGGTATCATTCCAAACATTGGAACTTGTAGCAGATGTATTTTTTATCTACAAAGTACATTACCTTTTCCCAAATCCTTTAATTATTATTATTTTACGTTATCATTACAACCCCAGTAAATAAGTAGGTTAAATTGAGACTTTTTAATAGGAAAAACTGTTACAAAGAGGTTATTTACAACTGCCCAATGTCACAAGCCATCGGGTGCCAAAGCAGAGCTAGGGCCACACCCTTTGATACCCTTTCTATTCTCCTTTGGGCATCCTATAGGTCCTCCTGGTGCTGAACTTGAATATGATTCTACCTTGGCAAATCTGAGTACTCAGGTTCCACTTGTCCTCTCTTTCATTTTCTTTTTTTTATTCACAGCAATTTGACTCTTCTTTTTGTATATATTAGCTCCTCTCCATTATTTATTTAGAGGGAAATGATTAATATAAGTGCTAATGTGAACTTCTATCTCCCATCTCACAACTCCTTCCAAGGAATGTTTCAAGTATTTAAAAATATGTACAACTAGACAACCATATGTTAAAAGGTATTTATCACTATCTTGGCATGGTTCTGATCTCAGCAATTTATTTCAAGCCAAAAAATTTTAGGTGATAAAAAAAAACTTTGATAAAGCCAATTAGCAAACACATATATCTAGTGTTGTTAATATACTTTTAATTTAATCAAAATAGTAACCAAATTGAATAACTCTGCTCAAAACTAAAGTAAATTTCTTTATGGTTAAGTGAATATTTTAAATGGTAATTTTCTAATCATGTTTATAAGCCCTCAGATGGACATTTGGCAAAATTATACATTACATGTGAACTACAGCTGTTTATATAGCTGAACAAGATGTCCCATTGGTCCTGGCTGAAAGTTATAAGGAGAGGACATAATGATAATACTATTTGCCATATAGGTAATACTTACTGAAGGTTTATTCTTTACTAGGTGCAGAACTAAGCACTTTACAGTACCTTGTTTCTTTTAAAATGCACAACAGAAAAAAATCATTAAAGTTTTAACATGCACAATAGCATTATTCTTGTGCCCATTTTAAACCTAAGAAACTGAGTCACAGAGAGGTTAAGTTATTGTTTAAGGATCTCACATGAAGTAAGTGGTGAGACAGGGGACTGAAACCCATGTCAATCTGACTATTTTAAAAAGCACATACGCTTAACTGAACTTAGTCAATAATTTCATCTGCAAATATTTCTTGAGACCTTGGAATTACCAAGTAGACTTGAAGATTCTGGTGATACAGGAGTAAGCAAGAGAGGCAAAACCTCTGCCCTCCACAAGCATATTCTTTTGGGAGCAGATGGAAAATCAATACATGAGCAAATGAATAAGATGGCTGCAGATGGTGCTAAGTGCTATAAAGAACAGGATGGATGAGCCAAGGAGCCAGAGAGAGAAGGGTTGCTGACAATTTCCATGCATGGCTCTGGAGGGCCTCACTAGGGAGGTGACACTGAACCACAAGAAGCCTCTGACAAGAGGGGCCTGGAGGCAAAGTCTTCTTAAAAGTTCAGCTCAGGAGCCTTGCTGGGAAGTCCTAGGAACTGAAAGAAAGCCAAGGCATCCAAGCCAGTGTGAGAAGGGGAGCATGGGAGGGTCTGATGCTGGAGACAGGCAGGACCAAATCTGATGATGATACATTGTCACATAAAAAGTAAAGCATGAGTATAAAATTTCATCGTCCTACTGCAGACACTGTCCAGAGTCAATTTATTAAAATATATTTATATCCAACACCTTACAAGGGAAAGATTTAGCCTGAAGATCAATATAATGATTATGACTTTTTATATTTAGATAGGAAAAAATTCCATTTCGACATTGTAAATTAGTTTTGGTTTGAGCTAGGATAAAATAAGCTCTCTATCAGCCTAGGTCCTTGAGTGCCAACGATGACCAGGGCCCCTAAGCAGAGGACATTAATTTGCTCCAGCTGCTATAACTTAAAATACCATAGTCTGAGTGACTTAAAACAATAGGTATCTATTTCACATTGTTCTGGAAGCTACAAAGTTTAAGATCAAGATTCCTACTGATTCAGTTCATGGTAAGAGCCTTTTCATGGCTTGCAGACGCCACCTTTTCATGGTGACCTCACATGGTAGGGAGAGAGAGAGACCGAGTAAGCCCTCTCATATCTATCTGTTCAAAGAATAGTTACAGGTCTCCAGAGAAGAGTTAGTAATAGCTTGGACTATAATGGTACAAGTAGAAATGTACAGAAATCATAACTTGCAATAGACGAGCATGAGAACTATTAAAAAGAGAGTCAGTTACTCTCTCTCTCTATGTTCCATAATAATACTACCAGCTCACCAAATTGTTGCAAGAATAACTCAAGCTTATTTGTGAACGAATCCAACACTTCACACTCTCAGGGTTCGGTAAGATTCACTCTCACCCTCCCCTCCCCTCTATCTCCACCATCATCACTGACACCCTGTTCCAGGGCTAAAAGCAACAATTCCATTTTCTTCTCTAAATTATACTATTGTCTCATCATTATAGGGGACCAGAGTAGGAGAGCCTGAGTCACCAATCACAAAACTTGGCTCACCACATATTTTACCCTGGGCTGGCTCTCAAATTCAATTTCGGTTTACCTCTCCTCAACAATGAGCTCTGCTGCCCATGGCTAACAGTAAATGATGCACTATTCACAATAAGGCAGCTCCACGGGGAAGAAAACTCAAATGAGACTGGTTCACAGTACTATTGAGGCAACTCTTTCTTATAATTATTCTTGACAACCAGAAATTTGTAAAAAGAGAAGATCTTCAGATTGTTATTTCCAGTAGGCTGTGATCGCTTGACTTCAGTGAAGGGAACTGGAGATCCCTTCTTTTCACGATAACCACAAATATTTCTTTAAGAAGACAATCAGCTTTTCTTAAAAATACCGTTCAGTTTAGAATTGTATTGCCTCATTACCTACTGTAATAATTTGTTTTTGTCGTAAAATATCCAGTGATTTAGAGCAGGTTTAGGGCAACTGGATGGTAACTGGGCTCTTTAGGCATCAAACTCTTACTGGATGGGAATAGACAGGATAAATATATCTTCCCCCAAATATTTCTGAGTTCAATGCCTTGCCAATAATAGCATATTATTTTTGGAAGCATTTTTTAGGATTTGATACTCAACAATACAAAGTAGCTTTCACACACTGTGTGCATTAGAAAAAATGCTTCTCAGCTGTGGTAAGTCTAGGCAGCCTCAGCGAGGTGAAGATATTAGTGTTGAGTACTGGTACAGAAAGGGGGTGGGAGAAGATGCTCCCCAGTGTCCTTCTGCATCTCTCTCATTTTGAAGTCACATAAGCTTTTAAATGCCCAGATACCAACTTGAGAGAAAGACAAGAAAGGGCTGAACCTTTGAAGGGAGATAAGCAGCCCTAGATGGAAATTAAAATGAATATTTATCAAAAGAGGCTGGAAAAAAATGAAACAGAATTGCTTTCTTTTTCTAAGTGTGGAAAGGGAATTTGTGAAAAAGATACAGACATTTATAGGCAAAAGAGAAAGCAAAATTGCTTTTGCACTACTGCACTGTAGAATAACGCTCCCCTCTCCAAAATGTCCACATACATGTTTGGATCTCAGACATGTAAGTATGTTAAATGGCAAAGAGAAATTAAGGTTGCAAATGGAATTAAGATTGATAATCAACTGGCCTTAAAATACTGAGATTACCCTGAATTATCCAGGTGGGCCCAGGTGAGAGTATCCTAGATCATCCAGGTGGGCCTGATGAAATCACAAGGGTCGTTACAAACGGAAGAGCCAGCGGAATGAGGAAACCAAGGCTTACATTGGTTAATTTGCCTGAGGACACACAACATGTGAGTGGCAAAACCAGTACATTTCTTAATCGACCTGGTCTCTCTCTGCTGTGACTCCAGCTCTCAAATACAACCTGAAATTTTCTTGTACCATCTCTCCTTTGATACTTTGTTTTAAGTTCTTATACCCAAAGCTGTGTGCAACTTTCCTAGGAGATGCCTCTGTGGTCTTTACAAAATATGCAGTAGAGATTCTTATTTCCAAATAAATATCACAAGAGAAGCAGTCTATTTAGATTAAATGAAGCAGAGAAAAAAAGGTGAAAATGGTGTCTGCAAAGGTTACTACCACTACCTGCAGACACAGTGGAGGGCACGGGGCATTCCATTTTCCTTCTGAGAATTTACATCCTTCTCTGCTAAAGCAAACCCAAGATATCCCTCTGCTAATAGATCCAAGCTAATTACAAATACAATGCGTGGACACATCTGTGGTTTGCACATTGTTGAACTAAAAAGGCTCTAATGTGTTGGAGCAGAGGCCAACAACCAGTATCCATGGCAACTCTGTGTTTAGTTTCAACTGACAGTTGTGGAGAGTATTCAATCAGATTCTTATATCTGTCTAAATGGCACCCAATAAATATGTCCCATAGCCAACATTTTTGTCTTGGTTTAGAGACAAAGGAAAAGAAGACCTGTGTGGGGAAGGAGGACAGGGGAAAAATTCATCACAAAGGGGCTAACTTCAGGAAAGTTAAAATTAATGTTTTATGTATCAAGTGAAAAAGAACTAAGGAAATTCTACAAGTGATTTTTTTAAAATCATGAAATCTGGTTGTGTTAATAAGCTAATCGTCCACTGTTGTTTACTGAGTGTTCATTCAGGCATTTATGCTAGGCATCATGCAAGCATTATCTCTAATACAAATACACACACCCTACAAGAAAACTATTATCTCCATTTTACACTGAAAGAAGTTGCAGTATAGACAATTTAAACTTATCCACTGTCAAGATTTCTTCTGTGAGAGATTTAAACTTCAGCTTATCCGATTTGATTTTAAAGTCCCTGCTTTTTCTGATGACAAGTTCTAAAGGGACCAAGGAGCATTAATTTTTTTAAAATTCCATCCTTGTTTGAATTACTGGTTCATTAATAAGATATTATTCTGGCAAATACCAAATTTCAAATTCAAGTCTGAGATTTTTATCACTGCAATAAACAGGCTTGTCAAAAATTAAATACTTCCATATTTCACTGAAAAATAATTAAATGTGTGAATATTCTTCATTTGCATGTGCTTTGCATGTGTTCATTCTAGGTCAACAAAGGGTAGAGATTGGGAGGTGAGATTCAGCCAACAAAATGCTGGAAACATGAGAATAGGAGTACCCAAAGAATCCTGAGCAGAAAATTGGACAAGAGAAGTTGCCTTGCACCACATAAGATTCTAAAACTAAACTTCCTCTCACATTTTGGAACTGGCCAGCATTGATAAATTGAATTACTGAGTTCCCTGTTGTGTCAATTAAACCATCGTGAATGCCTGCAACTTTCAACATGATACCAACTCAAACTCCAGAAGGGTGGACCTCGTACTAAGATGAAATGAGAGCATAAATAGCCACCTCTGCAATATGAATTAGTTAAGTAAGTACGATAAGAAAAAAACAGCTTCATAGAGACAAAATTAACATGTAATATAGTGTACGCTGTAAGTTCACAGCTTGGTAAGTTTGAGATATGTATAACATAGCTGAGAAATCATTATCACAATCAAGATAATAAACATATCTCTCTCCCTCAAAGTTTTCTCATGCCCCTTTGAAGTCCCTCCCTCTAATCTCTCCCTGCCAAACAACCACCATCCCCAGAGAGCCACTGATCACCTTTTTCTCACCAGACGTTAGTTTGCCTCATCCAGAACCAAAGGTGCATTTATAAAGTCCCTGGCACTGAGTTAAACCAGAAGCATCCATTCTCAGCATCACAGAAGCCCTCACCCATGATCTCTCCCCATTTTCTTTCTCCCCCTACAATGGTTTCCATAATCCTGACTCCTAACCACATAGAATGGTTTTCCGTATTTTGGTTTTGTATTAATGAACTTGAATTACGTATTTTTTGTTCCTAGGAGAGTCATCTACATTGTTGTATGTAGTTGCAGAGCAATTTTCCATTTTGACAGCACCACAGAAATGCATTTGTCCTCTCCATCACTGATGAATATGTAAAGTCTCCAATGCACAGCCACTACAAGTACTGCTACCGTGAACATTCTCATGCACGTCTTTTAGTGAAGGTCCATTATACATTTTTGTTTGAGATATATCTAGGAATGGAATCTCTGGTCATAGGTTATGCATTAATTATCTGTAAATGATATTGCCACTCAGTTTTTCCAGGGGGCTTATGATTTGGGCCACTTTTAAAACCCAGCACCCTGTTTCAAACAGAAGAGAATCAACTGTAGGCTTGTGTGCCCTGAGATGTGAGAGATCACCATCAACAAATAAAACCAAATGTCCATTTCCTCTGCTCACATCCAAATATCCTTTCCTCTAAATCATTTAAAACCCATGACACAACATAGTCATTGGTAAGTCAAATAACTGAAAATAAAACAAACTGAAAAATCTAAACCATCAGAGATGAGGGTTATTCCATCTCTCTTTTGTAACAGCAAAATCCTTTTAATCTAAAATCATTTTCTGGAAACCTTCACATACAAAATCTGTAAAAGCCAAGCAGCTCTAGAGGCTGTATTTTGGAACCACAGGGCTTTGAAGAGCCGAATTTGAAAACACCTCTATGCTCTGTCACGCTGTTCTAGAATGAGAAAACTCAGGTCCAAAAAAAAGAAGAAAAAAAAAAACGACTTCATGGGCTCACATGGCAGGTGGTGAGAAAGCCAAGGATTAGAATCCAACTTCCTCCTAACCTCCAGTTCAGCACACTTGCCTCACCCTGTTGAATGGGATCCTAATCTGAATTCAAACACTGAGATAATCAGGTTCCTGCCCAATCCAGAGCAAATGTAAATAGATTTTAGGAGGCTCCGATCTTTCTAATACCCTTCAATTGGTTATTTTCTCTCAAAGTTGCTTGACAAACAGAGAGTGATATATACTTCTGCTGAGAAAATGACACTCCACCCAGGAGAGAGGAAAATCACAAAAGCTACTACACCCAGATGCTAGTTCAAAGTAAACCACGTTTATTGAATGTGAATGCGGGCAATTTAATACTGAATGTGGACAAAATCTGTGACCTCTTAAAGTCTACTGGAAAATAAGCAATGTGTAAATATGCCCTGCCAATGTAGGAATCTACTTCCAAGAAGAAAATTGAACTTTTGAATCAGACCCAAATGTTTTTTTTTTTTTTCCAAGTGTTGGGAAAATGCAAGTTCAATTTAGTCCAAGCAATTGATTTTAGGTTTGATTTCTAAAGACCTAGAAATCCTACACATCAAATGGCTCTTTTAAAATTTAGCAAAAGACTCACATGAAGCTGAATTCAATTTTCCCCTGAAGAACATATGGACTTTCAAAAAAGCAAGGGAGGAGGTGGCTGGCAAAATATGTTTTTAGTTTTAACACATTTTTTTTTGAAAAAACAAAATAAAACAAAAATTATGGCTAAATTTACCGAGGTCCAAAATAATAACAGTTTTTCCTGTCACTGACCTATGACTATTTAATCTTTTCTGATTATTTTCTATGAAAAAAATCATTCCTTGTGATAACAGTGCTTGAGCAGTTGCAGGAAATGGGTTGGTGTTACAAGGCAAGCCTCAGAAAAAAATCAACAGTTCCTTGTGAATCATCTAAAATAAGTCTTTCCGGAAAATGGCAGAAGTCATTCTAGATTAAGCACCACCATGTCCATTCTAAACCTCAGTAGAGAACTTGGGTTTAATTAAGAAGGAGGATGGGGGCAGAGAAGGAGAAAGATAAAGGTAGAAAAGAAAAGAAGAGAAGAGAAGAGAAGAGAAGAGAAGAGAAGAGAAGAGAAGAGAAGAGAAAAAAAAGAAAAGAAAAGAAAAGAAGAGAAAAGAAAAAAAAAGAAAATAAGAAATTCTAAAACTATTACATCAAATCAATATTTTATTGAATGGAAAATTGTCTTTTTAGACTGTCAGCAGAAAGATTCAGTTTTGTTACTGGGTTCATAGTTTTTCCCAAAATGTGTTGGCATTTTTATTTACTATGGCATAAATGCATGAGGGAATTTACCAGAATCCAAACCCATGGTTAACCAGAATTTTTCATGCATATGTTTATCAAAGAGTTTTTAAAATAATTCTTCCTGTCTGTGCTATAGCCTTAGCATGCATGATGCCTAATCTCCTCGATGTTTTGGAGAAATGAATCTGATTGCTAGATCAGGATCCTGTCCCCGGGTAGCAACAAGGGGGATAATGCACATGGCTGAAAAGGGAGATGATTGAGTGGGTTACTACTGGGAAGGAGAGAAGGGGGAGTCCTTATGACTGTACTGGGGCAAAGGGGCGAAGATCTGAGCTGTCTCATTCTAAAGGGAGAACAAGGCTTTGTGATCCAGCCCCACTCCCCTTACTCTAGCAGCACCACCACCTACAGTCTCTGCCCTGCCCCAAGGGAATTTACTCAGATGAGACTCCTCAGGGCTCCCTAAAGGTGTTGTGCTCTTCTGTGCATCTGACCCTGGGCAAGTTCCCTCTCCCTGCTTCTTTCTCCCAGACCTGCTAGTCCTTGTCTGATGACATCAACTCTAATGCTCTCCTAGATAGGACTAATCGGTCCATCCCAATACTAACAAAAATGTGAGCCAAAGTTTCCTATTAAAATTCTATGGATTAGATACTATTCGAATCATTTTATTTCACTTTAAAACAACAGACCTGTGAGATCATTATAGTTATGATTCTCATTTCATAGATGAGGAAACTAAAGAATGAAAAAGCAACTAGATTTATAAGAGGAAAGAATGAGTACCCCCCAACATGGTATAAATTTGATGCCCCAAGTGAGTTCAATACTGGTCCTTCCACCATTATAACACCCTTTCTTTGATGCCTTTCCATCAACCATGGTCTGAATATTTGCATCCTCCCAAAGCTCATAGTTATATTCTAACCGCCAAGGTGACACTAGCAGGTGAGGTCTTTGGAAGGTGATTAGGTGTGACAGGGCCATCATGAATGGAGTTAGTGCCTATGTGTGCATATGGGCATATATATGGGCAGATATATATATAAAACCAAGAAAACTCCCTTGCCTTTTCCAGCAAGTGAGGACACAGCAAAGATACAGCATTCTAGAAAGAAGGACCTCATCAGACAGTGAATCTGCCAGTGCTGTGAACTTAAACTTCCCAGCCTCCACAACAATGAGAAATAAATATTTGCTGTATAGTAGCCACCCAGTCGATGGCATTTCATTATAGCAGCCTGAACCGACTAAGACACCACCATCAAGTATCTCAATAAAATGTAAATACATCAGGTGTGTTGATCAGGGTTCTGAGTCAAAGGCAACAGAATCAACTCCAGTCAGTTTAGGCAGAAAGTAATTTAGTAAAAGACATTTTGACTCTGCAGTTTCTGTAATAAATGAAAGAAGTTTCCCAATGAGTTATAATGAGTCTTGAGGCAATGAACATACAGCGTTTGACCATCATAGCCATGAAGTAAACCGAGATAAAAATTGAGGAGACCTGAAATAGGGACTGTTGGTTCCTAAGGCAGGCAAAGGAGTAAAAGAAAAGGGTTCCTCCAAAAGAGGACAGGGGGCTCCAAAGATGGTGCTTTTCAAAAGATAATAACCAGGTCATTCTCTGGGCCTAGTCTCCTGGGAGAAAAGAGGATTGACTGACATGGAGAAAGGCAAGGGTGACGGCAGCCATTTCTAGACAGGATAGCTATTCTGTTTAATTTACATCCATTTTTACACTGGAATGCCCCAACTTGTCTCTCCACAAATATTTCTAGCTATTAACAGACAAGCTGAGGTAAAACAGGAAACTGAAATAATCCAAACAGAGGTGTAAACTGAGAGAAAAAGAAAAAAATGTAGACTAGGTGGAAAATGCTTTGGAAAACAAAAATCCACACTACTGTCTCAAATATTCTTGACATCAGTGGCATGACCAACAGCTAAAATTCACAATACTCAGGAAACTGTCATTCTAAAAGTACACTGTACATTAAGTGACCTTGCAGAAACACAAAATGCTATCAAATTTATAGGTTGTTGATTGAAACACATTCTGGGCAAATTTATATTTCAACACATTGGTCATTTGAAGAATTATTATTTGCCCAGTTATTTTCAGGAAATTGCTCTTAAGCCATTTGACCTAGAACCCTTAGCCCAAATATCGCCTCCTCAGAGAGGCCTCTCCAGATCATCTGATCTACAATAACCCGCTGCCTGTCCATGGCAATCACGTGACTCTGTTGCTCTTCCTTCACAGCACTAATTCTTCTCGGAAATTATTTTGTTCATCTATTGGCCTGGGGGTATATACTGTCTGCCTCATCTCACGAGAAAGTAAATTCTTTAAAAAAATCATGACAATGTCTCACCCTACCTCTGTATTCCCACTACCTAGAACAGTTCCCAGGACGTAGTTGGTGCCGAATAAAGGTTGCTCCATAACAATAGGAAGCAGTAATGCCTGCCATAGCAAACTGTTAGGAAAATTAAATTCATCACTGTGTGTTAAGCACTTAGAAGAGTGCTTACTTAGCACATAATAAGACTTCAATAAATATTAACTAGTATCATTTATTTTGAAACAATGCTCATGTTCTTTCTATATCACATTACTAATAAATGTTTCCACTAAAGACTTTTGCCTAGTTTACCTGGATTCTAAACCTGGATTTTGTCAGAGGACCGGTGGTGTTTCCTCAGCAGCTCCGTGTGGTCTATAGCCTGGTCTTTGCAACATTAATGTTTAATAGAGCATCATAATATACATTTACATCTGCTACAGATTAATAATTAACATGTGATATTTAATACAAACCAGAATTCAAATCCTTAGTGCATCTTCAAAAATGTTGCCATCTGGCTCCCAAGTCCGAGGGAATATTTTGCAGTGAGAAACCAGAAGTGGAAGGCTTGAGGTCCAACGGATGGATATCTCTGCTTCTCTGCCCCCTCCCACCAACAGAGGTGGCCTTGGGAGATGAGTAATTAATAAAGGTTTAAGACTTCAGAAGCAGATGGACCTGGCCCTCTAAGTGCCTTTGCAAACTTATAATTAAAGACTGCTCCATGCATTTGTCCACAGAACATTACAGTCCTAGAATACTGTCACAGGAAGAAACTCAAGATCACCTGGGCCCAGTCCTTCATTTTAAAGTTGAAGGAACAGAGAAATAAAGTGAATTGACCAAAGACACACAGACCATTTTTAAAAGAGTAGGCACTAGAACTCAGATTATTTTTATAATAACAAAATTTCTAGTTCTCCAGGGTTTCCATTTGGATACATGCACCTGGGTTTTCAGAAACAGAATTCACAAAATACTTTTTTAAAGAGCTAACTCCTTGCAATCTCAAGGAATAATTGTCCCAACTCCCTCTTATGCCCTACCTTTTGGTTTTCTGAGGGGTTTTGGGTTTTTCTGTAGTTTGGATTTTCTTTTTATTTGACCATGCCAATATTCAAATCCAATGACATGCTCAGGGGACAGGAAAAGCTAGCTCTATCGCAGAGTTTTATTAAATGTTGGTGGGCTTAAACCAAATGATTTCTACATTGGTTAGAAGTCAAGACCTTAATAAGGAATAAGGTTGAAATTATTACCTAAGATGGGAAGACTTAGGGTTTAATGATCCATTCTATTCACACATGTGAGGATAAAAAAGCAGTGTATTGGAACAGTTAAACGTACTACTTGTTTTGGAGTTAGCCAGCGCTATCTGAATTCCAGATCCACCTGAGTATTAGTAAAAGTCACTAGAGGTTTCAAGAAATGACCTCTTTCAGACAGCAACCAGAAGCTGAGCAGGAAAAGAATTAGACCAAGATGAGAGGCAAGGAGACAGGTCAAAGAGACCATGGCAACAGGCAAGACGAGAGATGATAAGCGATCATATCATACAGCCAGTTAGCTAGGATTACCAAATCTCGGCAACAATTAGTTTGCCAATCAGTCCTACATGAGGAAGGCTGAAATACGTATACATACATACATAGAAAAAAGAACAAACATGGTGGGGTGGGTGGAAAAGGGCAATCTGTGTTCTAACAAGCCATCTAGGTAATTCTGATTTAAACTCATATTTAAGAAATTTAAGAACTGGTGTGTGTGTGTGTGTGTGTGTGTGTGTGTGTGTGTGTGCACGCACCCTATGAGTATGAGGTGTACATAAGGTCTTGGTTCAGTTTGAATAGCAAATAAATCATGTCCGTGTAACATAAAACAATTTGCAAACTAGAGGATAATTATTCAAGATTTAAATAAACTGTTAATAACACCTTTATTCCATCTCCTAGGTAATATAAACCCTGTGAGTAATAATGGCTAAATGCAAATGTATCCGAGATGACAGTAGACTTGTTGGGCGTTAACATTACACTATTCTGAATCTGTGTAAATCCTCTGTCACATTTTACAGATTGCTTGCACCCTATGCAGAAGTAAACTTATTACAAATTCAAACTACATAAGAATTTTATGGACGCTTCATTTATAATATAAATTTATGTGTATAATAATGCATTATTTATATATTTATAATTAGGCCATATATAAGAATTTTTCAAAGCAGCTGTTCCTCATGATGTATTTTGTGGAACAGATGGGTTTTGATTTTATGAGTGCAGGAGCTTGGTTATGGCCAGATTTATTTATTTCCGATTCCCAGGACATTACTTTCATTGTCCCTACCTTTGCTCATACATTTTTCTTGGCCTTAAATGGCTTTTCCATATTCTTTCTGGGTTCTTGGACCCAATTCCAATGGGGGAGGTGGGTATAGCCCCATAATAGCAATTCTTCAGATATTGACTGGGTTTCCTAAAATTCAACTTGATTCTGACACTATTCACCCAGAAACAGCACCAGATCCCACAGGCAACAGGTTCAGTTCTTAGGGGTGCAACACACCACACCCCCAACTTCAAACACCAGTTGCAAACCCAGATTGCCTGTGGTTCTGATCCACATCAGAGGTTCCCACAACCCCCTCTTTGGTTCAACTGATTTGTTAGGCCACTCCCAGAACTCAGAGAAGCATTTTACTTACTAGACCATCAGCTTACTGTCTAAGGGTATATCTCAGGCACAGTCAAATGGAAGATGTGTGACAAGTATGTGAGAAGGAGCCTGGAGCCTCCAAACCCTCTCCAGGTGTGTTACTATCCAGTCCCTTCCAGTCCCTTCCTTGGGTTCACCAATCCAGAAGCTCTCCGAATCCTGTCCCTTTGGGTTTTTCTAAAGGCTTCATTTCATAAGCATGACTAATTAGGTCCTTGGTCATTGGTCATTGCTTCATCCTCCAAACCCTCCCTCGAGTTCAGGGGGTGGACGTGAAGGTTCCAACCCTCTGTTGGAAGAAGTCATTGGAGGACATGACTATCAGTTGACCTGCACTTGGAGGCTCATCACCCCCATTCCCTCTCCTCGGAATTATGATCCACCCACCATTCCCACACTAGGAATCATTTCAAGGATGCAGCCTTGAGAAAGTCAGGTATTGTTGAAACCATCTGGACTGAATACATGCCTGAACCCAGTTCAGACCTTCAAATAAACTTCTAAGATTCTGGCAAGTGGGTATGAAGATCAACTTGTTGCGTGGCTTCCAATAAGACAAACAGCCACCTACCAATCTAGAGTGGTCTGCCTCTTGCTTCATTCCCTTTTAGCCTTCAGTGTATAGGAAGCCAGTTTCAGATTTCACCCAGAGAAATTCCCTAATGTTGCAAATCAATACCTTCTAATGACAGGGTTGGCTGTCTGAACAACCAGTCCCCATCCTAAGGTCCAAAAATCACCTAACTAGTATTTTTAAAGATACATTTATTGCTTTAATCACTTAGGAAATTCCAAGGTTTTTAGGAGCTCTGTGCAAGAAAAGAGGACTAAGAGCAAATATATATTTCTTAGTATAATTCAGAATTTCACACACTCCTTTCTGTCCTGCCCTGGGAGAGGCTTCACATGAAGATCCTGGTTGAAAATCCAAGTGCTGGACCTCACGTTCTTCAGCCCAGAAGCCAGCAGAAATGGGAGTTCTTAAGCAAGCACTGCCTCAGCTATGCTGCTGTCCATACAGAGAGACTTGAACCCTAGAGAGGAGGTTTGTGCTCTGGGCAAGATGAGAGGCCGGGTACCAGTTCTGGGGTAAAGAACCTAAGGGGAAAATTCTGGAAAGGCCTGGCCTGAAAAATCTAAGGATCTATAGGCAGGAACTGAGCACACCCGTTTGAGCTTCCCTTGGGGTCAACTGGTCTTTCTGACCCCTTTGATCTGCAGGAGACACAAGGGAGCTGAACCACTGGGACACAGGGTGAACTCTGACCCCAAAGCTGTGTGAAAGAGAGTTGTAACTCTCACATACGAAGAACCACAGAAAAGAGAAGCTCCCTTCCGATTCACTGGCAGGGCTCCTTGAACTACCAGCTGAGTCAAAGATCACTGTGCCTCCCAGGATGATAGGCTGCTGCCACTTAATATACCCCAGCAACTGGACCTCAGCCTCAGACAGCAGGCGGTGGAAGTGACACCCCCTCAAAATCCAAAGAGGCATGAACAGAACCCAAAGAATGAGCAGAAACTATCTTAACAGAACAGCCAGAAGAACAAAAATATTTTAAGAGGGTGCTTGAGAGTGTAGTCTGACACAAATAAGTCATTTTGGAAGTAAGCGAACTATCTATGTAAAATATGTGTTCATGGAAAGTGCTAGAAGGGAATTGCGAAAGGAGAAATATTGCGCCATGGTGATGAGTTTATGGGTGACTTTTTTTTCTCCTTAATCAAATTTTTATTAAAACAAATGTGATAAAGAAAATGGTTTTTGTATTAGTTTCCTGCACCCACGGGCTGGTTAGTTTAATCTACAGAAATTTCTTTCTCACGGTCTGGAGGCTGGAAGCCTAAAATCAGGGTACTAGTGGGTTTAGTTTCTCCTGTGGGCTCTCTGCTTGGCTTACAGAGTGCTCGCTTTCTTGCTGTGTCCTCATATGGCCTTTTCTCTGTGTGTGAGCATCCCTATGTTTCTTTTCTTTATAAAGATGCAAGTCCTACTAGATTAGGGTCCTACCCTCATGATTTCATTTGACCTTAACTACCGCTTTAAAACCCTGTCTCCAAATACAGTCATCAATGGGGGTTAGGGCTTCAATGCATGAATTTGGGGAGAACACAGTTCAGTCCTTAACAGTTACTAAAAATGAAAACCTAATTTAAATTTTACAGTGAAATAATTTAGCTACGTAATACCAAGTAGCAGATTTATATGAAAGTGGGAGAGAGGAAAAGCATGCAGACAGAGGATTGCCCTTTCTCTTCACTATGGGACCTTAAGCAAGTCACTTTCCACATCACTGAAGAGAGGCCTTTGCACATGAGGATTTCTCAGATTCCTTATGTTTCATAATTAGTTTTTTTCTTTAAAAAAAAAAACTAGATTTCAAAAACCACTGAGAAACAGTTATAAAGAGTAAAGCAGTGAAATAATTTGCCCCAACACACAGCGACAAAGCACAGCCCATTACTTATCTATTCCAAATTACAGTTAACCTTCGTAATCTGAGGTTCCATTCACCAGGTACTAAGAAAATAATTTATGATCTTTTTTCTTTTTTACTTTCTTCTTCTCTTTAAGGTTCAAAAAATCCTAGGATTTGATTGGCACCTAAAATAGAGACAGGCCTCTGATTTTTAGTCCTTCCTGATTGCAGTCGAGATGCTCAGTGTCCACATTTTTATACCTCGTTAGAAGAGTGAAGGGTCTATTCTCCCAATGTTTACCAAAGGCAGCTGAGACCTGGCACCCTGCTTCCAGCCCATGCGACCTTCCATACCAGCACCCCATGTGACCACCACCAGGAGTTTCATAGGAGTGGGGCACAGACCCTCACCACATTGAGAAACCTGCCATCTCTTCAAAGCCTCAGTCTTGGGAAGCCCACTGCTCTGCCTCTGAACTGAAGGAACTTTTAACTCTCCATCCAGAGACCTCCTTCTTCCCCTTATCAAATAATCAATTGTCTATTTCTTAATGAAAACAAAGTTCCATGAGTTCTCCCTTGAATACAAGGCTGGGGGTAGAGAAGGGGTATGAAAGAAAAGTGCTACCATCTTTTCATAATCTCTTTCTGATGGTTGATTTTATGAATCATCTTGGCTAGGCCACAGCCCCCAGAAATTCAGTCAACATTATTTTGGACATTTCTGTGAAGATTATTTTGGATTAGATGAACATTTAAGTCAGTGAACTCTGAGTAAAGCAGATTACCCTCTGCAATGTAGTGGGCCTCATCCAATCAGTTGAATACCTTAATAGAACAAAAACTGATTTATCCTGAGCAAGAAGGAATTTACCAGGACATGGCCTTTGGACTTAGGCTACAACACTGCCAGCCTGCCCTGCAGATTTGAACTTATACCTCAATAATAGCATGAACCAATTCCTTAAAACCTCTCCTCTTCTCTTCTCTTCTCTTCTCTCCTCTCCTCTTTTCTCTCTCTCTCTCTCTCTCTCTCTCTCTCACACATACACACACACACACACACACACTAGAAATATTAATATAGAGAGATAGAAATAGAGGTGACAAAATTGGCCTTTTACCTCTGTGATCTTACCATAAAAGACAGATAACCCCAGTTAATCATGAGAAAAACATCAGATGAATTCCAATTGAGGGACTTTATACATAACACCCCACCAGCACTCTCAAAACTGTCAAAGTCATCAAAAACAAGGAAGGGTTGAGAAACTGCCACAGCTAAGAGGGACCTAAGGAGCCAAAACAATTAAATATTATGTGGTATCCTGGATGAGATAGTGGAACAGAAAAAGATATTAGGTAAAATCTATCTAAGGCAATACAAATAAAGCATGGATGTTAGTTAATAATGATGTATCAATATTGGTTCCTTAAGTTTAACAGATGTGCCACACCACAGTAAGCTGTTAATAGTGGGGGAACCACGGTACGGGGTATATGGGTAGCCTTTGTCATACCTTGAAATTGTTCCCAAATCTAACCTGTCCTAAAATTAAAGGTTTATTTTTTTTAAGTTACCTCACTACAGTTAGAACACGAATGGTATTTGTAAAAAGATTGTGATATCCAATTCCTTCAGGAAAGTAAGAATGAGGAGCTTTGAAATCTATCTGGAGGGTGCTAATTCCCCTGAAGGGATGACACGCACTTGAAATTTCATTTGTTCACTGGGAAGAGAAACAACACAGACATGCTCTAATCTAGTGGATCTGGTTTGTTTCCTTGTTTTATTTTGTTCTGTTTGTTTCTTTCTGGTCAGCATTGAGACAATTGGATTTCTCAGTTTATTGTATCTTAGTCATTATCAGTGTTTGATTCACCCCTCTACTATGTTTTTTTTATTATTTATTCCTGTTTATTTACAAAACTCACTCCTTACTCCTCTTAGCCACATAAGCAGCCGTTCTAACATGTTTTATGAGAATCTGACAAAGGCTTACCATCCCACACCCCAAAAAGGGCTAAAAAGTGATAATGTTGACAGTGCCTTCTTTTCTAATAGTAAAAGCCTTACCTGAGATTAAATTCACTTAAATAAGAGCTTTGGAGTGACAAGTGGTATTAAAAGGCTCAGTTTTGTTTGAAAACTGTGGGCTTAATAGGACATTATTAAACCATTTAATCTCTCCTGCAGAGACATTTCATGTTGTCCCTTCAGGGAACTTTGCCCATGGGAGGTCCTGAAGTCAGCCTGTGGCCAAGTTGGTGACAGTTCAAGAAGTTCATCCTGCTCTAATTTCGACTCAGCAGCAAGAACACTCACAGCAGGAAATTCAGATTTGAAAATCTCAAGGAAAAATACACACTGCCTTTCACTTCCCACCACCTGGGATATTAAACCCAAATGACCACGGTGAACGCAAGAGAAAGACAAATTGCAGAAATAAGCACTGCTATTCTAAGTCACCAGGTCATTTCAAGTGACAAATAGGCCCATTTTATTTCTAGGGAATACACTATCCTCCCTAAAGGGAAGAGAAACATGCCCTTAGAAGCTATTCCATCAAGAGAATAGCATTATCTACGGAAATGGATTGTTTTGCAGAAATTAAAGTTCAGAGTTTGACGTGCAGCGTGCTTAAGTCATCTAGCATCCAGGAAGACTGATGCATGACTCTCCTCCCTCTGGCCCTCAACACACCTGCTGGTCTCTGTTCTTCTATATCCTGGATGAGGCAGCAGACAAAACAAGAGCAGAGCTTCGGAGGGAGAGAAATGTGGGCCCAAATCCCAACTCAGCCCTTATTCTGTCTGACCCCAAGGAAGTGGAACACTTTCTAGGCTTCAGCCCCACTACTTTAGGATCGTGGAAAACCACAATAAAGGGGAACATTCAGCAGATTCACGCTAGTCAGAACACACGGCAAAAGTTGTGTCGATTTTTTATTGATCTCTAAGAAGGCTGCTACTTTGGAGTCCACATGCCGCTATGTATTTCTTTAAGACCAGCAGAGCCAGCTTTTCCTCTAGTGTTAGAAAAGATGGCCACTTCTTCACTTATGAACCAGGCAAAGCTCCTGGCTTGCATGTGAGGACTGTGATAAATGGGAACTGTTTAAATTTAAACATTAGACTTGCATTCAGCACTGCTGATACCAAATGAGAAGCATTCAACACAGGCCATTTCTGGGAATAATGGTATCATATGCCCATCTCAGGTTACTCCAAGACAAACAATGGTTAGTTAATAGAGGGCTAATCAGAATTGAATGTACTATTTAAATACAGCCTGTGTAAACTCCTTTCTTTCTCCCCTTACCTCCTCCTATTTTCCTCCCTCTCTCTCTCTCTCTCTCTCTTCTGTGTCTGCCTCTCCGTCTTCCTCCCTCTGGTGCAAGCGTAAATGCACCAAAGTTAAATGCATGTAGTACTGTATGATGCAGTTCTGCTACACATACCTTACATCATAATATTAAATGTCATAAAATGCACAAAGCAAGCATTCCAGTGTCTGATACTTTCATAGGTGTTCAATGATGGCAGCTGATGGTTAATACTGAGGCTTGGCTTCGTCAGCCACTCAAACACTCAGCTCCACTTTCTCTCCACCAAAAGTGACAAATGTAATTTCAAGACCTGAGTTTATTTTACTTTGGCTTTCTCCAAAAAATTTATTATTACCTCAAATTATGTACAGTTTAGGAAAAAGTATGCAGAACCAAATTAATATGTACTAGAGTTCCACAGTGAAGAGAAAAAAAAAAAAGATTCGAAAAGAACAGCATAAATTACATTCCAAAAAGATAGAATGAGACAATGAAAGAAGACAAAATCTGCAACCATATGTATCTGAGTTAAAAATCCATCTCTGTAATTTAATCTTGGGAAGTTTTCTTAATTTCCCTGACTCTCAGTTTCAAATGTAAAATTTGAGTTTATCGTCAGGTTTGGAGCAATGAAAGTTATGCTCTATTCAGCATCCTAGGGAGAGAAAATCTAGCAAGTGATTTGTACCAGTCAGGCTCCACACAGGAAAAAAAATGGCACCCTAGATTGTTCAACCAAGAGAATTTAATAATCGGATTTGGTTAATCAGGTTGGAGAATTGGGGGTGCAAAAAGGAAACACGAAGAGCACAGAGGTAATAACTGCAGGACTTGGGGATAAATGGAAAGATGTTTAGAAGTTCAGACCCCCGCAGCTTAGCAGAGGAGCCATGCCTAGCTGGGACATAGACCTCCAAGGAAGTGCCACCAGCAGGAGGGTCCTCGGGAACTCAGAGGTTGGACACAGCGGACTTGCAGCTCAGTTTTTGCGGAGGGGGTGGTGCCCAACTGGCACAGGGATGTCTGAGAGGGATGATTGAGGCTGCTTCTGAGATTACTGATTACTAAAAGAAGCCTTGGCCTAGAGCCAAAGTGCCTTTTGGGAGCAAAGCTAACAGGAATAGAGTGCAAACTGTAAGAAGTGTGTCCCTTTCCCCGCTGCATCCTTCCTGTCTCCCTCTGGGTCCTCCACTAGTAGAACCTCCAGCTGGCAAAGGAAAACTGAAAGTTGCAGAATCCAGCACAATAGCAAGTGGTTGGGAGGCATGAATGAATGGGTGCGGAGCCGAAAGACACCAGCTCAATGACCAATGGCACAGTGTCCCCCCAACCACACAATACAGCTTAAGCAGGATCTAGCATTAACTCTCTAACCTTATATTCCAACCATTTTTAAAGAATAAAAGCTAAAAACATTGACAGTTGTTTCCTAGAAAAACAGTTTTGTAGTTAGCAACATAGATTTGGCGTGGCGGGAAACCCTTGTTTAAATTCTAGACTTCTCAGTTCCTAGCTGTGTGACTATGAGCAATTTAATTAATTATGATTATTTATTATTAATAATTATTTAATTATTTATCCCCATATTAAAATTCTGGGTTTTGCCTTCTTGCCTTGCAAGTCTTAAACACTCTCACCTGTCACACCTCCAAACAAAACATCTCAAAACGCCTGATAAAGATTTCTGTTTAGACATCTTATGGCCTGCATACCCACTATCTAAAAGTCAACCAATATTCTTTGAGTTCCAACTTTGCAAATGGCAGATAGTAAAAGAAGAGTAGGTTATTAAATTAAATGTTTATTCAGTGCCTAATGTGTCAAGCACTATGCTTGGCAGTGGAAAACAAAAGTATATAAAAGATAGTCATTACATTCAAGTGAAAATCATGCATGCAGCATAACAGTTATAAAGTATGGCAAAAGTAAAGTAATACTTACAGGTTCTTATGGGAGCACATATGAGGGAACCACTCATTCTGGGGATGGCAAAGAAGTCTTTCTGGAGAAGGTGACAGCTAAGCCAAATCTTAAAGAATGAGTAGAAAGTATCCAAGTGAATAGACAAAGGATGTGGAAGCAAACTCATCAATTATCTTTTCTAATACATCTCCAGTGTCTCATTCTCCAAGACATTGCTTCCCTATTCTAAATAATAATAATTAATATTAATAATAATAACAGCATACTTTTCTTCAGTCCAATCACTTTCTTAAGCTATCATTGCTCCAACCTACTAAAAAGCAATATACCCCCTCCCTGACAATAGCACCTAATAATCATCATGTACTCATCACCAAGTTTAATAAAAGTATGCCTTTTTTTGCCTTAGATTTTGGAGAGAACAAAACATTACAGATGAAGTTAATAATTAATTTGCACACTTGCCCGGTCATATTACCTCCTGCCCTTCTCAGTGCTAATTACTATCATTATTTTGCATTTATCTTTCCTCTGCATGTGTTGTACTATTACTGTATATGTATGCATCAATTTTAAAAATAGAATTTTGTGGATTTCTTTATGTAAATGGTGTCTGTCATACCATATTTTTCATCTTGCAAGTTGCTTTTTTAAACTATACTTCTTTGGGTTTTTGAGCTATATCCTTAAAGAAACATACAATCTCATTCATTTCGACCATTATAAAATATCTCTGGTATTTACATATCACAATTTATTGAACTTTATTTTTATTCCTGGTGTTTTGATATTATCAATGACACTGCTATATGTTCCTATATGTGTCCCCTGGTGCACGATGAGCAAGGAGAGAATGGAATTGCTGGACTGTGGTGGAGGCATATGTTGCACCATTGACGTTCAACCCAAATCTCTCTCCCCATTTACTGTATTCATTAACCCCCACCCCATGAGTTAGAAGTGAAATCTAACACAGAGCACCAGAAGTTGACCCTGAACTCTCAAGTATTCATATAACATCTCACCTGCCCTTGAGTGATGACTGTCTGGTGAGCAATAGAAAGGAAGGAAAGATCGACTGCCCTTGTTTCCAGTCAGAACAGTTCCTAGGAGAAGCGAGCTCTGCAGGACTGTGCCTGCGATTTCACCATTAATAGTCTTCCTCTCCGTCTACTTCCTGCTTCCCCAGTCACTTACTAGTCTCCCCTGAGAGCGCTTTCATCATAGATCACTTATACACAAATCTCATCTCAGAGTCAGCTTATGGAACAGCTGATCAAAATTAAGGCACATTTTAAATAGACCAAATATTGCCAAACTACTTTTCAACTGGACTGAATTTATACAGCTCTTATTAGCAGGGATATGTGAGTTGCCAAGTCTCCACATCACCTTTAAACTTTGGAGCTAGCCAACTTTAATTTAATTTTATTCTGATAACTATAAAAAAAAGCTATAACATTGTTGTCTTTTGCATTTCTCTGATGCCTAGTGAGGCTGACCTCCTTTTGTTAAATCTGTTGGCCATAGACATTTCCTCTTCTGCAGATTGCCTATTCATTCTCTTTGTCCATTATCCTACTGAAATGTTTGTCTTTTCTTACTGATATGTAGTACTACTTCTTTAATTCTGGAAGCTAAACCTTTATACTTTACATAGGTTGTAAATACTTTCACTTAGTCTGTAACTTATCTGTTAAATGTATGCCATATTAACGTTGAAAAAATTTTGTTGTCATATACTCAAATGTATTTATCTTTTCCTTTATAGTTTGTGGGGGGGTTTTTTGTTTGTTTGTTTATCTTTTGAGCAAAATCTTTTCCTAACCTAAGGTCACAAAGATTTTCTCTTATGTTTTCTTCTAAATATTTAAACATTTGCTTATCACAGTTTTGTCTTTAGTCATTTTGTATATGGTATGTGATAGGAATTTGACTTTATATTTTCCCAATAATTTTTGGTTAAATAATTTTTTGCCACTAAATTTTAATGGCAATTGTGTCATTTACCAAGTTTCCATATACTCAAGACTCTCTTCTGTTGCATTGGTCCATCTTTCTATCCCTTAAACAATGCCACATGTCTTAATTACTATGGGTTTAGCAGTAATGCTTGATATCTAAAGGCAATTCATCACCTGCTTTTCCTAAAACTATTCTGTCCCTTTCTTCTTTTATATGAATTTTAGGACAAGTCTATCAAATTTCATGAAAAAATAGAATTTTAATTAGAAGTTCATTGAATGTTTAGAATAATTTACAGAGAATTAATATCATTATGATATAATCCTTCTATCTATGAACATAGTATATCTCTCAATGTATTTGTGTATAATTTGTAACCTTCAAAAATATTTTGTAATTTTCTCCATTAAGATTTTAAATGTCTTTTGTTAAATTCACTCCTTGGTGCATAATGTTATTTTATTACATATTTACTCCTTGGTAATAATGTGTTATTTTATTACATATTCCTTTCTTTTATTTCTGTATTTAAGATAGCTATTGACATTTGTACATTGATCTCATATCTAATAAGCTTGTTAAACTCTGATATATGTAATAGTTTATTGATTCTATTGGATTTTTCTATGGAGACAACCACACTGTCTGCAATTAAAAGCCTTACTCCTTTCAAACCCTAATTTCTCTGTCTTTGATTTATTACATTGAGTTTGGCTTCTAATATAACAATAACAGGAATACTTAAATTCACCTTCTTTACTTTTTCCTGAAATTAGTAAGAATGTTTTTAAAATATTACAATTAAGTATTGTGTTTGCTATAAAATTTTAATAAAGATATAAGAAAATGTTTTTTACTTCCAGTTGGCTGAGATTTTTAAAAATATGTGATATTTTATGTATATATGTATATATGTAAATAATGTACAATATTATTTAATATACAACTATAGCTGAGTATTGAATTTCATCTTTTTCCTCCATTTCTTGAGATGATCATATGATATTCCCTTTTAATGTTAACATGATTAATTATATGATTAAATTTTCTCATATGAAGCTATTCTTACATTGCTGGAATAATCCTTATTTGACACATATAAACTGAGTGTAACCCACACATATGCTGACTTTAATTTGTTTCTATTTCAGTTAAGGTTTCCATATTTGTCTTCCTAAGTGAAATTAAAGAATAATTTTATTTCACTTTTTTGGTCTAGTTTGAACATTGAGATTATACTACTGTCACAAAATAAGATGAGTAATTTTCCCTCTATTGTAATTCTTTGAAACAGTTTTATATGATGAGAATCCTCTGTTCCTCAAAGTACTGGTAAAACTTACATGTTAAAACTATGGATGACAGAAGACAAATGACCCTGATGCTTGTGTGATGGGGCTGTTGGGGCTCAGGATGAATAAGCAGGAGAGAAAACTAATTACTATTTTGACTTCTTTGATGATTATTCTTTTATTTAAGTTCTTTTATCTTCTTGACTCAAAATGGTATTTAATTTTTGAAATATGTGTTTTTGTACCATAAATGTTTATAGTATTCTTTGTGATGTTTTTATATCCCTACTGTATACATAGTTCAGACACTCTTTTTTTATTCCTTTACTTCTTTTTGTTCATCTCAGTTTTGCTAAGGGTTTATTTATTATTAATTTTTATTCATAAATAATATTCAGACCTTCATTCTTTTTCTAGTTTCTTAATTTCCTGGGGTTTTGGGGGGGTCTTTAATTATTTTCTTTTTCTACAATATTTAGGTTTCTCCTTTTTTAAAGTTCCTTAAATCAAATACTTAATTCATTTATGTTCAATTGTTTAAAAAGGCACATAAGGTACTAATGTTGGTGCATCCTTCTAATATTTTATAATCCTCATTAAGTTTACTCTTTAATTCATTAATTTCTAAGTATAATTCATATTTTTCTAAATACATGGAGGCTGTTTTTAATATTTTATTATTGATTTCTAATTGCCTTTTGGTTATAGACATGGAATTTATTATACTGATTCTTTGAAATTTATTGAGACTTCTCATGCGTCTTAATGTGCTCATTGTGTAAACACTCCATGTGTACTCAAAAGGCATGTAATATTCTGTATTTGTTCAACTCAGAGTTCTATTATTAGAGTTAGCTTTTTAATTAAATAGCTTAAATCTCTATTCTTACTAATATCTCTTCAGCTTGTTCTATAAGTATCTATCAAGGGTTAACCCTCTCACTAAAATTGTTAATTTGACCGCTTCTTTTTACATTGTTGTCCAATTTTAATTCATATTTTCCAAGGACATGCTATTAGGTACAAATGGACTGTGGTTGTTACATCTTCTCAGAGAACTATTCTTTACACAATTGTCCTCTTTTTCTATTTCATACTTTAAATCTATTCTGTATAATATTAATATTGCTGGAATAATTAATTTTCCCATCTCATTGTTTTCAATCTTTCTGTGTGATTTTGTTTTCGTGGTGTCTTTTATCAGCAACATATGGCTATATTTTGTTTTTATATCCATGTAATAATCTCTGTCTTTAAAGGTTTAATCTACTTACACATACTGTAATATTTGATATGTCTGAAATTATTTCTGCATCTTACTTTGTGTTTAGAGTCTACCAACATTTTTTTTTTTTGCTTCTTTCTGTATTTTTCCTTTTCTTGTTTCCATTAGGTGCATAACCTTTTTTACATGCCCTTTCTATCCACTTGTAGGTTTTATTTCCATGGTTTAATTTACCATTAATTATACATAATTCTTATACTATTAAGATTATAGTATTTCACCTCCCTCTTACATGCAACAAGGATTTTTGTACTCTTTATCCATTAAATGACCCCCCCACACGCACACTTCATTTTATCCTTAAGAAAAACATGATATTTGGTTTTTAATTTTATTTCTTTTACATCACCTCTTAATGAAACATTCAAGACAGCTTATTAATTCCATTGCCTTTCTTTGTACTTTGTATCCCAGAGCATTCATCCGCATCATTTTTCTCCATTCTATAGCATATCTTAGTAATTCTAACATTGATAGTCTCTGTGGAGTAAACTCTTGTAATTCATGCATGTGTGTGTGTGTGTGTGTGTGTTTACTTCATTTTTGAATAATAATTCATCTGGGTTATTATTCTTTGTTGACGTTTTGCAATTGTACTTACAATTATGGCCTCTGTTTTCGCTTGTTGAAGTCTGCTGTGAGTTTTAATTCCTGTTTCTTTGTAGGTAGTTCATCTTTTCTCTGTCATGGCTTTAAGATTTTCCTTTCTCTCTGATATTTCACAGCTTCTCTACAATAAGAAAATAGCATTGAAGACAGAGTGAATTCCTAGTACTATCTCTAATTCATAAATTCTCACTTTGTGACCCATCTAGAGATGATTTTCTTAAGGAGTAAGATTTATTTTTCACTCCTCCAGTATCTATATGGAAGAACATCCATTAGAAAGTGACATTCTTCCTTGTGCACTCCTCCCACCTGATTGCTGGGTGACAGCCACTACTTCCCCTCCATTGACTGGAAGATGCTAATCCATTATAAAGGCTATAGACACTGGAAGTTGAGCCTCTTTCTCCTGCATTCTGAACTGGTGTGAGGCAGCAAATCTGTATGTGCATGCCACCCCCAAATTATCCATGGGTGGGATCCAGACTGGATCATAGGGATAAGTTAGAGGCAGGCAGGCAGAAAACATCAGCAAATCTGTTTGGCCACTGATTGAATAGTTTGACCTCATCTTCCAACACAGCTTTTGTATCTGATAAAACTCACATTTCACTTCTTAAAAATTGAGATATAATTCATATACCATTTGTTCATTTTTAGTATATCCACAAAGTTGTACAACCATACTATCTAGTACCAGAACATTTTCGTCACACCAGAAACATATCTTGTATCCATTAGCAGTCACACCCCACTTTACCCCACTTCTAGTCCCTGGAAACCACTCACTTACATTTTGTCTCTGTGGATTTGTCTATTTTGGTCATCTCACATAAACAGAATTATACAATATGTGGGCTTTTTCTGTCTGGCTTCTTCCCCTCAATAAAGCTCACTTTTACTCTACCTATCTGGCTCCTGAATCACTCTCAGCAAGTTTCAAACACAGTGGTGCAGAAATGGGTATTATTTATGAAATCCAGAAAACTTCATATAATTTTTGACTTCTTGGTCCATTTATTCCCAAGATTTACTTATAAAGCCACTTGTTCTTATTTCTGCCTAATTTTGTTTTATTATTTCTTTTCCTAGTTTAAGTAAACCCTTTGTGTTATAACATACAGAAAATAAATCATAAGGATATATGTACCTTACTGAATTATTACAACTTAGTCAACAAATAAAATATGGTCATCCCCAAAGTCCCTCAAATGATCTCTCATGTCCCTTTCTATCCTTTCTCTTCCTCCTTCTAAAATAACACTATTCTTATACAGACACCTAAAACCACATGAATTTCACCAGTTTTTAAACATTATAAAATGGAAATTACACTGTGTGTGGGTGTGTGGGTATGTGTGTGCGTGCGTGCGTGCATGCATGCGTGCATGCACGCACTTCTTTGGCTCATCAAGTCTGTAACACTTCCATTTTTAATAGAAGATACACCTTTGTGTTTTGCTTTGAAGGTCTTAAATAGAGTTTAAAAAAGTCTTTGTCAGACTGATTTCTAAAAGAATTTCATTTGGAGTAAATTCATGTTCTCATTTTCTTTTTTTAATTTTGTTCATTGCATTAATTTTTTTCATGTGTTTTAAATTTCTGTTTACAAGCTTGTTTTGAGTGAATAGATGGCTTATTTTAATGTTATGTTTCTGTATCTGTTTTGTTTTAGTTTTTTCACATCATTCCTTTTCTGTCTAGAAGTTTGTCTACCCATCACCCTGGCCTCTTAGTCCAGATACAGGCCTGCTCCATTATAATGAGAAGTTCACAGATTCAGATAGATAAAAAGCCAGCCAGCAGGTGGATCTTAGTTCCTAGTCATGTTTCTGTCACCCCGGAATCCTTGCTCCCACTTCCACTCTCAAACTCCTCCCCACCTCACAAACAATAGCTTTTTAAGCCAAGCACCAATCATACTTCATGAGACAATTTTTATTCTACTCTCCTTTCACAAGTGGCAGAGACTGTGCAGCATTAGTCAATGGCATGGCTCCATTCTCCATGAGGAGCACATTTGCAGAAACTAAGCTCCCAGATCCACTCCCTGCTTCAAAACAGAAAGCACAGAAGGTCTGTGCTGCAGCTGTCACCAGCACTGTGTTTTTATTAACCTCGAGTTCAGAACCTCCTACTAAGTCTTGTATTACCTCTTTTACTAAAAAAAAAAAAAAAAAAAAAAAAAAAAAAAAAAACTATTATTGTGCACTCGGTAAAACAAAAAGGTATTCACAGAGTATGAACTCATTCTCTCAACTATTTTCTTAAGCCCTTACAAGCTGATTTAGGGAAACAATGCTCTTCCAAAAGGGCTATCTTAAATGATCACTTAGCTTCTTCATCTAAGAGATATTGGCTTTCTCTTAATTTTTGCCCTTGTTGATCTTGGGACATTTCATAATGAGCACATCCCCGGTCCCAAAAGCTCTCACCTCACTTGCTTTCCATCACTCTGTATCTTCCTTCCTCTCTAACTATTCCTTCTCTAGTTCATACTCACTCTTTGAACTCCCACTTCCTTAATATATAAGTTCCCCAAAAGAAATCTGACTTTGTTCCTGTTTTCATATTCTATACATTCTTTCCTTGGGTGACTTTCTGAACTTTTATGGCATCAAACAGCAGTTCTACACAAGTGGTTCCAATGTTCTGCTCATACTGCTGATGCTTCTTCCTATTTTTACTCTCACAGTTCTCACTGTTTTCTGGACATCTCCAACTTCTTCACTGCCAATTCCCACTGTTATCTCCACCAATCTGTTCTTCCTCCTCAGCATCACCTGCTTTCCAGGTACTTGGATAAAAACTGCTAAGGTAACTTCTACTTCTTTTCCTGCCATCCACTATCACTCAGTCATGAAATCTCATAAGTTTGATCCCTATCTCCCTCTCCTGGTAACTCCAGTTTGAATTCCAATTACCTCTTACCTGAACTATGGACTCGTCCCCAGCTCATTACCCTGACTCTAGCTTCTTTGCTTCCCAATCCACCTGACATTCAGCCACTAGTCATCTTCCTATGGTAAAGTATGATTATGTCATTTCTTTGCTTAAAAACTTGCTCAAAAACTGCCTATACCTCCTCACTTCCTGTAGAGTAAAACACAACATATTTTGGCTGCCTTTAAAATACTCAATGACCTAGCAAAAATTCACTTTTCTTCATGTATCCTTCTAACCATGCTTCCAAAAAATCACCCTGTTAATCATGTCTTACGATGCGGCCACACCTAACTTCACCACGTCCCCTTTATATATCTTCATTTTCTCACATTATACTTCCAACTGGAATTTCTTTTTCTCCTGTCCATGCAAATTCATACCTTACTACACTTCTTTATGCCTCAGCTGAAAAGCCACTTCCTTCAATGCTTTTTTATTCCATCAGCCAAAATTAATCTCCCTTACCCTGAAATTGCTCTAGCATTCTATCTCTAGTTCTATAAAGCCACCATCCCAGTCCATCAGCTAGTATACTTATAAACCTGTAGCATAACTGCTATGAGACTATAAACCCCTAAGGACAGAGCACATCTTACCAATCTCAGAACCTTCCACAAAGCCTGGCACAGTCACTGACTCAACGCAGGCATTTAATAAGTATTTCCCAGCCAAGTAAATACACCAAAGACATGACAGAAGAGATGCATGCTTTGGGTTGAAAGCCAAATGAGTTAAAAATTCGTCTCCTCCCAGATTCAATGTTTTTAAACCCACTGATTTTCAGTTATAAAAATCAAAATAAGTTATCATAGAAACTTGTGGAATTTTAATTACTAGTAGAAAATATTAACAATATAACCAGAAAACTTTGGGGAATATTTGGCATAGTTTATATCTCATCCTGTGTGACCAGTCGGCTTCCATAATCTCGAGACTCTAACGGAAAGACTTGAAAACTGAAAAATGATTTAACTCTCCATCTGGCCACAGTATGGCTCAGGAAAGAGAAGATCTCATGTGGCCTCCAGAGCTCAGACTTCACACCTCCAACATGCATTCATCAAACTTTTTCTTCATCAGCACTGAAAGGGTCATGAACCCAGCATGAAGCAGAGCCTCTCATGGTGAAATGAGACTATTTGATCCTAGGCTGATACATTTAGATCTTTATCTTACAGGTAAAAGTAAAGGAACTTTTTCATAAGTGAAATCAGCAGACACAATTTAAAACTTTAGTAGAAAATTAGGCCTAGTATCAAGAATGGGTAGAATAGCAGGACTCCCTTCTCATATTCTAAGATGATGTAGAGCCAGATCAGGAATTCTAACCCCCACCCCAACTTTGATTTACAGCTAATACCTTGGCACTGTTTTCAGAGTGTAGAAAAAGCCTGAGCAAAATCTGTAAATTTGCTTCTAGGCATTAAAACGTTATTGCATAATTAACTGAGACAGGCATTAATGTGACTGCATTCACAAAAACAATCCCAATTAGGGAGCTGTATCTTGAGAAGAGTTTTGTTTTTTTTTTTAACCTAAGAACCCACAGAATTCACGCTCAACTCTGTTTCGACAGCTAAGATTACCACTCCAGGAAAGGCTCAAGATTTCTAAAAACCATGTTTTTGAATGAAGCGGGAGCTTGAGGCACCTTAAAGGATGTAAGGAGAACACTGCCAAGCTTTCTGCCAACACTGAGGAACATCTGTATACCTGTGTTCCCAGTGGAATGCTCGCCTATCTCTGGGGGAAACATTTTCTCTATAAAATCTGATCAGTTTGATAGGAATTAAAGTAAAACCAACCACAGATATTCAGAAATCACTACATTTTCATGGGGTATCATAAAGTTATTATATATATAAATTTTTCTACCACCAGTATTGACTTTTTGACCTCCCAGGCCTATATAAACCCCTATTACACTAAAGCAAGAGGCATTTCAACTCAACCTTTGTTTTACCTCATATATGAATCCTACATGTTATTCTATGTCTTCTGTTTCTGCCCCTCACAGCTTGATTTTAAGTGCTGTTATGTTCTATTTATCAAAAGACAAACGTACCTATTTAGTTACGCACATAACATCTAGAAAAGTACTCTGTTTGAGCCATTATTTTTCATTTTCTCATCAAATGGGTACTTATCCCAGACAGGTAATGACAGCACCTACTGAATCTTTTCTTCTAGAACTGTACTCTTGGTTTCTGCTCGGGGAGATTAAAAATCTATTGAGGTGTTCACATAATAGTACCAGGAAACTCTCTCAGAAGAGTGTACAAAGAAATGAAAGAATATATGAAGGGCCAGTGCACCATGGCCTATGAAGAGAAAAAGCCTCGTTCCGTGCTTACCCTTTCTACCATTCAAATATCAAGTCATCTACTATGACTTTTGAACTCTTCAAAAATAATTTCAGTTCAAGAAGAGTCCTTCGAAATCCCAAAATTTACTTGTGCCTTGTTTCTAAAGTAATCAGTAGATTATGAAAGTTGACTTCTAGTACTACTATAATTACTAATAGCAGTAGTCTTTTTAGCTGGATGTTGCTGAAACGAATTCAACTCAAATTACCAGAATTAATTTGCTGGCTCCTATGACTAAGAGCAATATATTTTAGTAATTTGCGGGATTAAAGGAAATGCTGAAAGAACAAAAGTCTTGTGGAATCAGTACCACCAGAATTCTCTTGGTCTCTGTTATCTCTGCCTGCCTTTGCTTTTTCATCCATTTTTTTTTCCCACAGCTGGATTTCCATCCTGTGACTATGGAATATGCCCTACATCTGAATAGCTGAGCAGCACGAGTGAAGGCAGGTGGCTTCATGCCACCAGAATCCACATATTAACCCCTAGAAAGAAGCCAATTAGCACTATCTTGGTCAAATACCTGTCTTGAATGTGAAACAATGATTCAACAGACCTGGGCCAGAGGAAGAGGTCTGTTATCAGAAACAGAGATAATCAGGCTCTAAAGAAAGGGAAAACCCAGTCGCTTCTGAGGCACATTGAAAATAATAATAGTTGGTATCTGGATAACCTTAAGGCCATACAAGGAGGCCCACGAATGAACAAATGTGTTTACTTGGTCTTTTAAAAGTTAAATTAGCATCAACATTTTAAAATGCTGAGAATCCCCTTCCAACATCCTTATTTCCAGGTTTATTCAGAAAAATGAAAAGGTCTGACCACAGTCTGAAACATGAACAAACACAGGAAAGTGAGAATGCCACTTTCACTGGGACATACCCTTTCCCAATCACACTGGCCTGTTTCATTCACTTTCCTCACTTGCCCAGCCCCTGCAGGAGAAGATGACCTCTGACTGATACAGCTGTTCAAATTTATGAGCATTATTTCTTTCCATCTTCTCTGCAGTGCCTGGACACTGGTATTTTTGTATCCCTAAGGAAGCTGAACTCAGAGTTTTCATGACATGCCCAAGGTCACATTGCTAGTAAGGAGAGGAGCTGAGATGAGTAACATGCATCTCAAATCTCGAATTTTCAAGCAGAACTTCCGACTCTTATTTTTAAATAGTGAAACACTTCCTGTCAAATGAAATCTTGGGCAGATCACTCACATGTCAATTAATAGGAGCTGTGCTCTGTGGCCCAGTAGGACTGAAGGACTGTCAACTTGTGCTGGAGTCCATGAGGCTTAGGGTGCCACCCCCCTCGCTTTTGACTCCTTGACCATCCCTCCTCCACCCCATTCCCCACCCATTTGCTCCTAAGGCATTTTCACAGAGAAAAATGAGAGATCTTCTTGTCATAATGTTATCAAAGTAAAGGGTATTAAGTATCTGGTACTCTGTGAAATCAACCCTTTAGGAGGGTGAGAGAAATACATTATCAGGCATAATATATTATAAATTATATAATTATAACATGTTATAATTATATAAACATCATTATACTACACATCTTAATATGCATATATGTAGTTTTAAAGGATGTTTGTAATGTAAAATAATATACTTGCTTGGCTACGTAAACAGTATTCTATGAAAAGAGTCTCCAAAATTTTGCAAGCAAATTAACTCAAGGGAGAGGAGATATATCAGTTAGAGTTCATTCAGAAAAAGAGAAGCCATGCTATTATTTCAGGATAAAGCATTAATACAGGAATTAGGGGGTTATACAGCAATTATGAGATCTGGGGGAAGAGAGGAGAGAGGACCTGCCTGTGACATCAGGGGCAGCTGGGTCAGCGGCTTGAGCTTAGCTTGAAATGGCAAAGTGTATAAGGCGCAAAGTACTCCAGGAATCAACTCTGGGTTTTCAGTGGCCTACACAGAACATACTGGCTTCTCCAGCTCTCCCACCTTTCAAATTTCATGTAAATTTCTCTCAATAGCAAATTCCAGACGGGAGTGATATAGGATGGGAACATGGATAAATGTAGTTCCTCACTTCTCTTCTTCGATATAGAGAAAACCTCAAAAAGGGGTCATAGGGATGCAAAGTTGACCCAAAAAAAAAAATTCAATCAGGGCACCTTCAGAACAAATAAATATGGGCAAGGAAAATAATGTGCCCCTCGTCCATGCAGGTACTGACTGAGTCATGTCTACTCATACAGATCTGGGGCTTCTGCTTCCAGTTCATGCGATTCCTCCTGGTTCTTGTCTCCCTTGCTGAGATGGAAGACAGAAGGCTGAAGTAAGAAGGACGAATTTGACCAAAGATTGCCAAATTCAGGGCAAGTAGATATGCCCTGAGACTACAAATAATATGTAAACTAAAACTTACATTTAAATACAATAAGACAAATAGATAGCAGAAGGACCTGGTAGGATGGAACTCTTGTCAATTATCTACTTAGCAGAAGCATAAAGTCTTCAAAAAGGCAGATATGTTATAATGAAGGCTAGAGTCACATAGTATAGCTAAGGCTGCCAGTTCCCTACTCTTACAAGTCTCTTCTTTCTTCTAATTAAAAAAAAATAAATAAAAAATAGCCAGGCCCATTGCCACTTAGAATAAAAATCTACATTTCTTACTCCATTCCCTGGAAGCGCTGTACTGAATGTTTGCGAATGATTATTAGTAGATGCACTACGTGGAACTCATGAAAAAAATGCATTCTTTTCCACTTCTTATTTCCTACTGTATAAAATGGTGATGTGATAGCAGGAGCTCCAACAGCCCTTCTGTACCATGTAATCTTGAGAATGAAAGCCATAAGTCAAGGATGGTAGAGGAAACAAACAGAAGTCTTGGTCCTTGATAAAACTGCAAAAGCTACCTCCAAACTTCTTTTACATGAAAAAGAAATAAGCCTCTAAATTACTGAAGCACTACTGAGAGAAAGGTCTTTGTTATAAATTGTCAAAGGCAATTTCTAATGGATAGGTGATTAAAGCTATCAGATCATATTTGCTTATAATGCAGGCCTAAGAAAAAGATAGGAAATGCAAATATCTTCAGTGGATAAGTAGATAATTGGAATAAATAATTATATAAGTAAAGAAGAGGCACTGGGAAGACCAAAACCTGATCTGAAAACAGAGATAATGTTAACTGGCTTCACATAGAGAGTTGGAGATCAATTATCAAATGTCTCTTTTCATATAAGACTCTCATCCTCAATAAAATGGTTCTCCTAGGTCACATATATGACCAATGTCACTTTTCTACTTAAAGCCATCTTCATTGGTTCAATATATATATATGTAAACTACTTAACTGTGGTCTATAAGGCCATTCTGCTCTCACACCTGCCTGTCTTTCTGGCCTTGTCTCTGCCTTCTTTCCCCATAATCCCCCCACTTCAGCCATGTGCAGTTGGGTAAATTCACCCAGATCAACCTGGAATGTACTCCCTACCTCTTGCTTTCAACCTTGCCTTCCCAGTGGAAATTCTTGGTCAACAGTTTCTTAGAGGACTTCCAGATCATGGCCTCCTGTGTGAAACCTTCTCTGGCACTCTGGATGTTTATAGAATTGAAATGCTGCTTTCAGGTGCAGGAATTAGAAATATAGTAGTAGCGGAGGTGTAATTATTGATGGGGCTTAAGGTGTGACTAAATTTTTGAAAGGCTAAAGTAGAGGAAGGAAAAAATATATATCAGAAACAGAAACATCATGAGCAAAGGTTCAGAGGTGAGAAACATGTTATTCATTCAAGAAACAGCAAGCAGTCCAACTTAGCTATAATGCCAGGTAGACACATAAGACAAAATTGCAAGGGAGAGCTCTAAATGCTTGACTAATGATGTGCAGTTAAAATAACATTTAATAAGAAACTTTACATGCAGAGACTTATGCTAGATTCAGTAGTTGTAAAGTCAAAGACACAGTCCCTGCCCTTAAGGAAGTCTACTAGGAGAAACAGACATGCAACAGATCATTTCAGTATGTTTTGGGTAAATATTATGATAGAGATATGCATAATGTGTTCTAGAAATTCATGATAATGATTATACTCTTATTTACTAAATGTCTAATGCACTAGGTACTTTACACACATTATTTCATTTACGAATCATAACAGCCCCTGAAGGTAGATATTTTTATCTCCACGTTAAATGTTGAGAAAACTGAGATTCAGAGAATTTAAGCAACCCTGTCCAAGGTCACACAATAAAATAGTAGCATTCTTTCCACTACATCATGCTAAAGGAAGTTTACTTAACTTGGTGGGCAATGAGGTGTCATTGAAGAGTTCTGAGCAGAGAAATGATATACTTGGAGCTATGCCTTAGTGGGGCTAATGTGGCAATGATATAAAGGAAGAAAAAACTATCAGAGAGACAATTAGAACGCTATTGCAAGCCCAGGCTTGAAATGATGATGCTCACAAGTGGCTGTTTAAAAAAACAACCTCTGCAATTATGCTTGTTGTGTGTGGCGGTCATTAGTGCTTTTCACTAAGTATGTTCACACCAACCAAACATTCTGTTTCTCCCCCTTCTAAGCATGTGATAGGACTGCACTTCCTTGCACTGTTAAAGTAGTTGTGGTCACATGACTTCCTTTGACCGAAAATGTGAGTAGAAATGACAGGATTCACCATGCTGTCTGTTTGCCCCTCTGCCACAGCATCAAAAACTGATCCAGAGAGTACTGGCTCATTAGTTTGGGACCTTGAGTGAGTATGATGTAGAACAAAGCCATCTCTGGCCCATGATGGACAAGAAGTATCAGGGAGAAATAAAACTTATTTTAAACCACTAGGATTTGGGGCTTGTTTGTTACCGCAGCATAACCAAGTTTACCCTAATTAATAGCACATCTTTTTCTGAGACTCGGTTATTTTAAACAGTGCTTCTCAAACTTTAATGTACACCATAATACCTGCAGATAGTGTTAAAATGTGGATTCTAGTTCAGTAGATCTGAGGCAAGGCCCAAGATACTATATTTCTAACAATCTCCCATTCCAGGTGATGTGGATTCACACTTGCAGTATTGCAAGAGTCTAAAGCTGCACTGTGCAGGATGATAGCAAGTAGCTACTGTAGCCATTTCAATTTCAATTAACTAAAATTAAAAAAAAAAAGTTTTAATCTAGTTCCACAGTCATACCAGCCACATTTCAAGTGCTCAAAAGCCATGTGAGGTCATTGGCTACTGGATTTTATAGCAGAGAACTGTTCAAACATTAACATCATCACAAAAAGTTTTAGTGGACAGTGCTGTTCTAGAAAAACATCCAAAAACAAAAAGTGACCATTAGCCCTGGCAGTGTGGGGAATGGAAATGGTCAAGATACAGTCAAGCAGAGTTGCTGGTATCAACCAGCATCCAATGCAGAGCAGAGGGCTTGGAGTCCTAAGACACAAAGCTGAGACGGAAACAAAATGTGACATTCGAGCTGAGTACAGGACAAATCCCTGCCCTGTCGAATCATTTTATTTCCCTTGTGGATCATTTTAAGAGATCCCATTTCAGGGAAGGCAGTTCCAGGGAGCCTCCTCTCTCTTTGGCTTGATCTTGTCTGTTCAATTTGGCTAATCTATTTACTTCCCCCAGAAAACCCACGACATCAAGTGTAACACTTGTTTTCGATCTCCTGTGCCCAAGAAATCAATAGCACTCAGAGAAAGCATGCCTGTAAGCACTGCCAAAAGAGATATAGACTTACACAGTGCAGTAGGCACGTGGCTATGACTGGTTGCTAGCTGCTGCCTTCCACTAGTGATGATGTACACTCTGGTGCCCATGTACTTCTCTCCCTTCCTTTCCCTTCGCCAGCATTTCAGACAAGAAAGAATTTCCTGGTTCATCTCATCTTCTCTTCCTCACCTCCATTCACCCTGAAAACAGTAGGCTTCCTGTTTTAAACCTAGACTTGGACGGGAGTTAATAACCTGAGATCCATGGACACGATGGATTGTATGCAAAAGCTTGGCATATGCCACATGATCCTAATGCCCCCAAGAGTAATGGGGAAGTAGGGAAATAACACAGCAGTGGGCTCCATCCAGATTCTTAGTGGCCCAGTGCACCAAGGATCAGGGAAGGAGCAAAAAGGACCTAAATGGAACAATGGGATTAGAATAGAGAGAAGGACAGACAGAGCAAGAGACTGCTTGTGAGGGACAGCTTATGAGTGACCTGCTGGAAAAACTACCAAAGACCAGAAGGAGTCAAAGACAAAGTCATCCAGGATAACTACTTAGACCATATACCCCACTAAACATTAACTCACTTTTTATCCTCCCCTATATAACTAAGGCTTTCCCAGGGAAGTCCCTAAATTAGTCGTCACCCCACCTGGCAGCAAAGGTGATGATAATTAAGTTAAAGTTGCATTCTTCTACACCCAAGTTGGTAGACAGTACAATTATTTAGAGTCTATGCCTTTTAGAAGATTCTCAACAGCCCCTTTGGACTCAGCATCCACATCAGTGTCTGAGGATACCTGACAAAGTATACATCTTCAAGTGCTGACGGGATCTGTTGTGTCCTTTCAAGGGTCTCTCTCTCCCACATTCCTGCTTCCTGCACAAACCAGAATGTTTGATCTGACTGCTCCAAACCCCACTGCTAATAATGCCAGGTTTAGGACTTGAAATATAGTACTTTAGTCCTTCGCTGACAGTTATACTCAAAGACGTCTAACTATAGGAAAGAATGAATTTGCACCTGCCACCCTACTCCCCACTCTGGAAACCTGAGATCAACCCCCAAATGGCTACCATTATCACGTCAAGTTCTTTGGAGTCTATGCTCCGTTTTTAAACATGCTGAGTTTTTACTCTGTAATCTACCATTGCTCATTTAAACAGAAAAATCATAATTTTTACCATAGATTGTCAAGTACTATCAATACCCAGAAAACTAGGTCATGTGTAACCTGTGGATGCAGGTATTTCCTGTCACACCACCACGGACGCCCCAGATTCGTACCTGTGTGAGAAGCATAAGAGACGCTGTTGATTTCTTGGACATTTTGTGTCCCTATACCATGTGCCTAGTCCTTACCAGATGCTTATAATGCAGAGGTATAAAAACCTGCCCTCAAGGAATTCAGAGTCTAGAAGATACAGAGAAGCAAACGGTCAAAATTCTGTGCATGATGTGCCGCAACAAAGGAAAGAACAGGGCACAGGAGACCAGTAGAGGGCTATGGGAGCTACTGAGAGTGTACTGAGATAATCTAGACAAGAATCTGCCTTATAATTCTGCCCAGAGGTGTAACTCCCTTTAAATAAGGGGAACAAAAGAACTCGTTGGGTTTTCTTGAGTCTGCAGGACGCTATCAAAAGAAGAAAGCTTCCCCTGCACTCAGTTCTACCTTCCTTGCTGGATCATGATATGGTTCCTGCTCAGTCATTTCTGATCCCTGGGTTGTGATGGCCACACACACACACACACACACACACACACACACATAAAGGAGAGTAGAGAAGGGGAGTTGAAGAGCAGACATAACTGCCTGTGGTCACAAATCTTTCCTCAGAAGTTGACCATAAGCTTGGTCTACAAGAAACATAGTAAGAGAGAGACCTTTGAGCAAGTCTCTGGCAAATCTAGAATTCATCCATGACAAACTCCATAACCCTCCAGGGCAGGGGTCAGCATACGTTTTCTGTTCAAGGTCAGATAGTAAACATGTCAGGCTTTTTCAACCATGTCCTGTCTATGTCACGAGTACTGAACTCTGCTCTTGTGGCAGGAAAGTAGCCCCAAACAGGTTGTCTGTGAATGGTCATCCAATTTTCCCTTTCAAGAAATGCTATTTTTCTTTCAACTTTTTTCCAACTATTTTAAAACTGTTTTTAGCTTGAGGGCTAAATACAGAAGCAGGCAACTCCCCCGACCCTTTTTGTTCTAGTTAAGCTACTGCTCTTCAGTCTCACGGTGGCATGTTGGTTTTAAGAAAATGCTGCCATCTTGCACCTCCTTACACATGGCCACGTGGCCATGACGAAAACTTCTTGAGGATATGAAGATGAATAAAGATAAAAGATTTCTCTCATTCTGAGCAGTCTTCAAACTGTCAGATAGAGACCCCAGGAAGTCTGGTTGGCAGGAGCTAAAGGTTTTCTTATTTTTATTGTTTGCAACACACAAAGAGGAGACAGAATTGAATGATTTCACCAAATATAGAACAGAGCACTGGAAGCAGCTTTCCAACAATGAGACAGAGGTCAGGGTGAGAGCCAGCCCTCCCACTGCACTCCCACACACCCCAGGCTCAGGGGGCAAGTGGGTGGGGTACAGGGCCCCCCATGTGGCCTCCCACCAGCTTCCCATGTGGCCTCTCACCACTTCGCCTGCCAGGATTCATGGGGTTCAGGGGCCACGCTGCAGTGCCGGGGGTTCATATTCCCATGAATAAGACAAAGTTCATGAGCAGCACACGCAGCAGATACTTATCAATTCCCAGAAATGTTATCGCCAAGTAGGGCCATGTCAGGAGCCATGAGCAGTACCAGCTGGTGGGGAGAAGAACTTTATGTCTGCCGGGGAGTTCTGGGCAGAGCGAAGTGCTGTTGAGCTCTTTGGAGACTCAAATTGGATTTCTCTTTTTTATTTTTTTTTTCAACTTCAGGGATCAACTTGGGTGGCAGCTGGGGATTTGTTTGAGGGTCTAGGATGTGAACTGATCATTTATGTACTTTATGCAAACCCTCTTCCTGCCCTCCCCACCTTGCCTATTGCCCACACACATACAGACCTTTAAGAGATGGAATTCCACTCAATTCACTTAATAATTACTGAGTTCCTTCTACGCGTCCTACACTAAGCTGGCTGCTGGAATTAAGGCATATTTGTTTTGAACTAGTTGGCTGGCAGTGAAAATAGACATTTAACTAGGAATTCAAGCATGACATATAGGAAGAGACTTACCAAGTGCTATGAGTGCAAATGGAAAGGAAATCAACCTCCCCTGGAGATCGAGAAGGCCTCCCTTGGGAGAGGACCCAAAGCTGGTAGCTAGGTGAAGAAGAAGAAAAGATTTCCAGGTTATGGAGGAAGATGTGTGAAGCACCCAGAGCAGAGACAGTAGTGTGATCACAGACATGAACCACTATGCTCCAAAAAGCTGCAAAGGAGCAAGGGCATGGATGATGTCCTTGTTCAATTCCACTCCTGGCACTGGGCTGGGCACAGGCTTCAGTGACTGTCAGCAGCGATTCTCAGAGCTGATCTTTTCTTCTACTTTCTTATGAAACTATCTTCTATATCCAACTTTATTACAGGGCCTTTAGTAAGCCCTGTAGTAAAGTAAGATGGATCTTATTTGTTTTGCATTCCTAGTGCCCAACACAATGTAAGGCTTCAACAGTGAAAGAAGATAAAAGAAGAAAATGATGAAAGAAGAAAGGAAGATAGAGCCCCCCAAAAAAGGAAATTAGAAAGAAAAGACTTTTAACACATTAAGATAATTTTTTTTTTACTGTGGTTGAGTCACTTCCTTCCCCACCTCACCCCCTCCCTGACAATCAGAAGGGTGGCAGAAATATGACCTTCTAGAAATGGAAGAAAGAGGAGCCAGTTTCTTGCCACCCTTCAATCTCGTTTCTTTATTTTTTCATTGCCAGTTTGTATCAGTCAGCTATTGCTTCAATAGTATTGCATGAGAAAACATCCCCATAGTACTGAGCTTTATTTCTTGTTCAGAGGTCTTCAGTCCGGCTGCAAATGGCCTGGGCCGAGCTGAACTTGTGGGAGGGCTGAAGTCGGGTCTCTCCACGCTGTTTGTTCAGGTTGACCTGGCTCTTGTACTCTGTGAGTACCCCAGAAACTCCCCCCATTTTGCTGGTACCATTTTATATGTGGTCTGAAAGTCAGTCACCTAACCAAGTCTAGGTTCATCTCACAGCTCACTCTAGTATTTCTCATCTATTGGGTTGCCCTAGCCAAAATGTTCAATCCATCATTCTGCGGCAAATGAAAGACACAGATCGGTTTCTCAGGGTAAAAGATATTTGCGTCTTATTTTGTGCTGAAGGGAAGCAGCCCATAGAGAGGGATGAATTAATGAGTCAGGAAAGAAAATGCACAAAACATGTGTCTGTGTACTTAAAATGGGTATATTTTTTTCATGTAAATTTTACCTCAGTAAAGGAAACATGAGAATGATGAGAAAGCATCGCTTTCCAGTACTTTGTTTTGTCATAGGAAATCATTCATGTTCTCTGGATTTTCATTTTCTTGTCATAGGGCTATATCTTCAATCAGGTTCCCTTGAAACAGACTCTGAAATGGAGAGTTCTGTGAAGGTTTGTGGGAAAGTGCACTGTAAAAATGCCCTGAAAAGTACCTGTAAGAAAGTATGGAAGGTGCGATTGAGCAGACGGAGCCAGTGAACTGTGAAGCAGCGTTGGCTGTGGCTATTCCACTAGGAGATAAGGTCCTTTAGAGATGCCCCAAAATGAGACAAGAAGACAGGAATATTATATTTCTTTGTCAACTAGTTTTGAGATGTGTTGGAGACACATATTGAACCATATACCAAGGTATTGTGGGCAAGATGGCCCCCTTGGCTGAAAGCAATTTCTAAGGGGTGGGAGAGGGAAGATGGGAGGAAGGGGAGAGAAAAAGAGCATGCCTGCAAGCTAGCTGTGAGCCATCAGTCACCAACACCCACCAGAAAGGTAGAATGAGTCTTCCAGTCCTGAAGTGGGTATCTGGGTAATTTACCACAGTAACTACTAGAGGTTGTGTGTAGTATTCTCTGATTGCTCTCTTTATCTCTCTTGCATCTTTGCTTATGTCATCTTTTCTCTCTAATGTCTGATCTCTCTTTTTTCTCAATAAGACTTACAGTGTGTTTATTTATTTAGTAGATTTTTAACAATCAGCTTTTAAAGTGATTCATTATTTCTACTGTTTATTTTGATTTTTAATTTAATTTTTATTTTTATTAATTCTTCCTGCTTCTTTTTGTTTATTATTTCATAAATTGATTTAAATGAGTATTATTTTTTTCTTTCTTCTTTAATGAAGACATAATGGAGGTATTTATGATTCTAAAATTTTCTCTATGTATAGCTCTATGTTCCATATTGGTCTGAAGTATTTTTGGTAGTTTATAATTGATCTTTTAAAATCCTTTTGGTTCCATGTTTCCAGAGTTTCTAAAAAACAAAATTCCTGTCACATTTTCATTATTTTAATTTTATTGAATTATAAGAGGATATACCTTATAAAATCTTTTTTTTTAATTTTCAAGGTTTAAATTATGATCAAATAAATGATTGATATTCATAAATATTTGATAGACAAATGAATATAAGTATGTTGTCCTCACTATTTGCTGCATTTACTTAATGTCCTTGTTATTTTATTCAATTCATTTAACCTTGAGGTCCCTAGTTATAAATGAATGCCTGCTTTCTATTTACATTTGCCCTTTTGTTATTTTATCTCCTTGACCCACCTTAATTTCCATCTTTCTTTATTACTTTTTAAGTATTGATATATAGACAGACGTAGATATAGCCACAGACACAGACACAAACACAGTCACACAGATAGAAAAACATAGAAACACATTTTTTTTAAAGGTGTATGGTTCAGTTTATGTTTTAACACAACTGAAAATCTTTTTCCTTTAAAGGGAAAAACTTAGTCTTGACTTGATCTCTTCTTTTCATGATAATTTTATGATTACTATTTCCTCTTTTTCCTTTGTGTTTCCAGATTTGATCAAATTCCTATTCATTTTTCCCATTAATTTGAAAGTTCTATTATTTCACATTCATGGTGATCATTTTCTTTTCCCCTGTTCTCATAATCACAAAATCCTCAATTCTTATGAGAAAACAACACACCAACTATTTCCTCCACCAAGACATGTTATTCTGTCCCTTTGCTCCACCCCAATAATATAAGTCTATTTCTTCCTCCTCCACCCCAGGATCCTAGTTTCACTGAAAATGATTATTGTTTCCATTCCTAGGTAATTATTTTATTTTTCCTTACAGTAAATCAGTATGTACTTTCTTTTTTTTAAGACACTTTGCTTAGCATTTGTTACATATTCTCAATATGTTCTTATCCCCTTCAATCTAATTTTCAGAGAGAAAGAAAAATTGAGATTGATTTTGTACCCTCATTTCTCTTCTCCTCATCTTCTCTCACCTTAAAGTATTGGTTATTTTCTTATCAATTCACTCCAGAACACAGTGATCCCTTTCAGGTGTTGATTTGTTTCATTGCTCCTCTTCGAACATGTCTACCCAAGTCTCACAGATCCATCTTTAGGTCTCCTATTGTTTCTACCTTGTTTTACTTTTCTTTAAAAAGACTGTGCTTTGAAATAATTCTTGCACTTACAAACTTGATCTCAACAATATTAATTTCCTCCTTCAATTCTTCTATAGAATTGATTACATAGGAAATCCTGGGTGTTTAATGGTTGTTTGGTGGTGATATTGTTAGTGGCGATAAATATTGTTCCATGACAAAACATATATTTTTTTTGCATCTGAATCTCATCTAGTGTCTTCTTATTTGTTACTCGTATTGTTCTCTGGATTTTTGTCAGGCATGTGTTCTGTTTACAGAGCTGACTTTAGGCTTTTAGAATGCTCCTCTGTGGAGAAGTTCATTTTATTTTCCTCTTGATGTAATTCAAGCAAATGCAGACACAGCTGCCATTATTGAAAAATGGTGAAACTGCAGCTAAAACAGTCCACTCTTTCCACCAAGGAGACCATAGAGTCATACAAATCACCACTCAGAAGGCAATAGATGACTGAACAAAAGAAAATCCCTTTAGTGATCAGCTGAAAACCTATGCAGGCAGCATTTGCAAAACACAAAAGGACAGATGGGGCTCAAGATCTGTTTATACAGAGAGGTGGGGGAATCTAAGGACAGTGTTAGAGACATCACGGGGTGGGGGAAAGATGATGCTGGGGGAACTGAAGGGGGCTGTGGGAAGATGGAAGGTTAAAGAGGTGAGATATAGCACCCATGAGATATCCTAACCCATGAGATCTTTTCTTGACATCCCTGCCCCCTCATATTCCTCTCTTCTATTATCTAAGGTACAGATTAGCTAGGTAAAGTCCTAACTCCTGGTCCTTGAAATTGATTGTAGGTAACTCATTTGCGCCCTTTAGGAGAAGAGTTTAAAACGACACCATACTTCATCTATGCTCAGTTCACGGGAGGACAGTGTCAGAGCGCCTCCTGCCCTATGTTACCCAGTTAAGAACCCACCCACTTTCACCAGCCTTATGAACAAAAGTGAACTAGAAAGGATTACAAACCACCAGATGCCTCTCCCTGCCATGAATAATCATGAGAAATATTACTTTGATCTCCATTTCACCGAGAACAGCAAAGACCAGCTGCTCTGAGATGTAAAGAAATGGATCAGGTATGCAGGTTATACCACCAGTAGTTAGCGATGGCTGTGACCATCCAGTGAGCTCCTACCATGTGCCTAATTTAACCCTCCTTACAAGGCAAGTGAGGATCAGGAACATGAAGTAACACATTTAAGGCCTTGCAGCAAAGGAGTACTAGAGCTGGAAATCACCCAGAGGACCTCTGGAGCCTGGTGCCCCCATTCTTTCCAGATGAACCCACTGACCCTGTCATACAATGAACAGCATAAACAAACACTCCACATAAATCCAATGCCATAGAAATGCATCCAAGATTTGGACTGGAATAACAACTTCCTGTTAAATTAACCACACAGTTGAAGCTTTCGCCTCGATGCTCAGAAACATCCCGTTCCCAAGGTGGAGCGGAACACTGGGAGACAGAGCATCCTGCCTCAGGCCTCCAGAGACACAGGCGTTCCACGGGTCTGCCTTGGGAGAAACCCTTTTCCCAAAATATTGAGAAAACCGTTGCAGAAATCCCAAGAGAGGAAAGGGAAAAAGCAACACATGGGAAAACAGCCCTGGCAATAGGCCACCTTGTTGCTTCAAGCTGGCCTGCTCAGGTCCCAGCAAGGTCAGAGTGATCCCCCAGTAGAGAACGCTGCTCCCTCAGCCCGAGTCTCTGGACTGCCACCACATCATCCTGAGACCATATCCTTGACTGGGGACCTCACAGTCAGAAGCAGGCTTGAATCCAGGCTACACGCCTATGAATCATGTTCCTTAAGCTACCTGAGCCTTAAGCTCTTCATCACATAAACAAGGATGAAAAGACCACCCCATAGAACTGAAAAAATTAACATTTACAAAAGTAACTGGCACACAGTAGGTGTTTGAAAAATGATAATTACTCTCCCTTCTGGCACTCAGCACTTTAGAATACTATTTGCAAAGTCAGTTCTTCAAAAAGCTAGCCCTGTCGCATTCTGTGACTGGGGTCAGGAGACAGGACGGGGCCGATTCTGCAGTAAGCATTGGTTGGAAAAAAGAATATATGCTTTCGACCACCTTTAAATTCACAATGAACATTATTATTGTTCTAAAAGTTCTGAGAATCCCCACGTAAGAAAGGCTTCTTGGATTCATTTGGCCACTAAATATTTTTATAGTTTTGTTACATCTAGAGAACATATTTGAAGAAAAACAATATCTTTAAGGGAGATTTTCATTTTTTATACAAATGGCGCAAAATGTCAGAAGGAAATTCATTCTTTTATTATATTTATGTTACCTTTATCTGAGGCACCTAAAAATACCCAGAGATAAATTGCCAGCTATTGAGATAGGCAGGCAGATCTGATCCTCGTATTACGGTATCGCAACTGCCAGGAGACATGATCTGATCCAAGAAAGATTGAAAGCAACAATCAAAGCTAGAAAAAAAATCGGTGCAGAGAATTTTTTAAACTGAGAAAGACAGGGAAATATACGCTACCCTCTCAAGAGACAATGACAGGCAAAGCCTCTGGTCCTCGAAGTCCCCAGTCTGCTCCTCGCTCTGCTCACATGAGAGAAAGCACAGCAAAGCCCATGTGGTAAAGAGCACTGGGCTTGAAAACCAAGTACTGGAATTCCAACTCTCTAGGTTTGGGTAGACTTAGTCATAAAAGGGGGTTAATTTTATGTTGATTGGATAAGATCTTGTACACAAAATACTTTGGAATAGTCAATTAATGTCATATTTAACTGAAGCATTTGGAAGAAGGACGTGTGTGCCAATTCAGAACCTCTAAGACCTTAGAGAACCTTGAAGACCTGCCACAACCTTCTATTCTTAACAGATGGTGAGACTCAAGCCCAGTGGTTTCTCCAAAGTCACACAGCTCATTAGTGACAGAGCCAATACTTCAACCTAGGCCCCCTGACTTTTAATCTAGAGATCATCCCACTATACCTCAAAGATCATATTCATCTTCACTTGTGTTTAACATCAAATGAGCACAAAATTAAGCCGAATATAGCAATGGATCTTGTAAGTAAATATGAAATTCTCTTATCTAATATATTCAGAGAAAAAGGAAATTCTGGTTAATCAAAGAATCTGTCTCACGGAAATTAAAAAATTCTCCCCACAAAAAGGTCAGGGAGCCCTGATATACACCACACACAGATTAATGACTTTCAAATCAAGTGAAAGCAATACAGTTCACCTTTGAAACCAGGCTGGACATAATTTCCTCTGTCTTTGATAACTATGGATTCTCACATTGCCTCAAGGCAACCACGATGGATATCAATCATCAGCATACTGAGGGCATAAACTTAGAGCCCCACTCAGAGATTACACTGCGTGTGCAGAGCTGGTTAATAGAGCTCTGGGTTAATGGAAATCCAGGTAGCAGAGGGGGATGCTGTGTACAGATTTATGACCAGTTTCCAGGAACTCACTAATTTAGAAGATTTTGTACCTTTACTCTTTTTTTTTTTTTTAAGATAGGCTATGGCTTAATACTCTATGAATTTCAGAATTAAAAGTCAGCCTCATAAAACAGAAAAACAGTGCAGATAGTTCACGGAATCTCAAGACGTGAATGAAATATGCAAGGCAACAATTTCCATTTCATCCTTTTAAAAGATAAGGAAGGAGAGGCACAAGTGGTAAACTGGCATACCTATTCAGAGCCAGAACAGGGACTCAACCTGAGACTTCCAACCCCTTGCCCAGAATTCTTTGCTTCAATGGGATGTGGAATTTTACATTTGATTGTTTGCTTTTTATCCAGGAGAGCCCAAGGTAACTACCTGGAATTAAGGGTAGAATGTTCAAGAAAAGATAAATCTAGATTACAGCTGCTGTGGAAAGCAAGGAGCAGTGTCTGCTCCAAAGAATAAAAATTCCCAACTTAGTGCCAGTAACTTTGCCCTAAACATATGTAACCTGCCCCACACATGCTCAGAAATTTCTGGCAGTACATGTGGATAGAGTCAAAGCTGCCGGGTTTCCTAAAGCCTGCCACCATCCCCACTGGGCAAGCCCCAAATCCTTTCACAATATGTGCCATATTGAATTTACTGTCTTCTAAATCTAAATTGCTTGCTGCATTCTCCATCTCCATCAACCTGTTACCCATGCTAGAAATCTAGAATTCAAATGTAACTCCTCCCCCTCTCAAGGACTGCTTGTTTTTCCACCCAGGATATACCTCTTGGTTGCTTTTTAAAAATTCTGTCCCAACTAACACAGCCATAGATCAGATTCTTACTGTCTCTCACATAATTACAATAGGATTTCTCCTGACACAGCTACCAACAGCCCTACCTTCTCCCTAACCACTGCCTGCTTAAAACTCTTTGATGTTTCCATTCAGGAGAATTTCCCTAAATGTTCCACCCACCTCTACACACATGCCCCCACAGCTGCACTCCAGAAGCAGCAACCCGCTTACTACACTGTGCTATTTCTTACCTCTGAAACTTCAGTCATACTGGTCCCTCTACCCAGAATGCCATTCTTGCCTTACTTTCTCAGATCATTTTCTCTGAGTACTTTGTGCTCATGCTCTAAGACTCGAGAAGTCACCATGTGCAGGGATCTTTTCCTGATCTCCAAGTCCAACCTGCAGGATAAAGTACCCGTCCTCTATTCTTCCAGAGTCCCCTGGATTTAATTCTCTCATTGTACCCACCACATCGCTGTACAACATCGAGGGGTCTGCTTTTCCCATTAAACTGTGAGCAGCTTGGCAGAAAGATCAAGACTCTGTCTTATTCTGTCCCCAAGACTCAACACACTTAGCTCTTAAAAATTGCTGAATTAACAAACAAGCAAACTAATGCATTAATAAATCAGTGCTCTTTCCCACATTTGCTGTCTTTTCTAGTCACCTTCACAGATGCACCCTCCATGGGCCTACCCCAAGTGCAGAACCATTTACACTGAAGAGAGAGGAGTTTTTCTAATAAGAATTTGGGGTGCAAACCATCAGAGAGGGGTGGTGAACAGATACATCATTTCCTCCATATTGAAAGGAGTTTTTTCCCCTTTCAGATGCTGAAAGCTATAAATGCAACCACGTTATAAAAATGTCACAGCACCTACAAGCACTTACATTCATACAATTCATGAGCATAAATACAATTCATCTTCAGAACAAATCTAGGAAGGCCATCAGAGTCAGCCTTGTTCCCATTTTATAGACAAGAAAACTGAGGTTTACAGAAATTATCAAGCACACCAAAGTCTAAAGATCAGTTTAATTAAAGGCTCAGATTCTACTGTCTGACTTTTAATTCTCTCTACCAGTGTTCCGCAACCTTTCTGGCACCAGGGACTGGTGCTCCTATGAGAATCTAACAGCTGATGATCTGAGGTGGAGCTGAGGCAGTGATTCTAGCACTGGGGAGCAGCTGCAAACACAGATGAAACTTCCCTGGCTCACCTGCGACTCCCCTCCTGCTGTGCGTCCCAGTTCTTAACAGGTTGCAGACTGGTACAGGTCCATGGCTAGGGGATTGGGAACCCCTGCTCTATACCATGCTACATCAAAGTATTTTTATTCAAAATAAAAATCAAAACACTCATCTCTGCATTATCATTTTGACTTCATTTTCCTGAAGCTCAAGAGAGTCCTACGCTGCTGCACATTTGCCAGGGACCCACCTGCCCTGCCATCCTAAGGCTGGTTGCCCTTCCTTCTCTTCAGATGGGAGGAACACAGCTTCCTTTAGGACCCAGGAACAGATGCTGCCCTGAAACAGCTTGAGTTGCTCCTGACCCTCTCCCTATTCGTGGTTGCTTAGAAGCAGGAAAGCAAATTAGTATCTAAACAGTTTCCTTAGATGGAAGGCATAATTCATATAACGGGTCAAATGCTATCCAACAAATAACACTGAACAGAAATCCTCGAGTTATAAAAAGATTCTCAGGTCTCAACTATGGATCATTTATTAAAAAGCAGCTTTGATATGACAAAATTCTAAATATGTGTATGGGCGCGTGCACACACACACACGCACACATGCACAGTCCTATTGTTTTATTTTGTGCTATGTTCTGTCTACGTTTTTTGATGTCTTAACTCATTAACCTCCAAAGCATGCCTATAAGAAAGTCTTAGTATCTCCATTTACAACTGAGAAAGTGGACACTTAGAGAGCTGTTCACCTAGTAGTTATTGAAACTAGACGTGCTCAGTTAAACTACTTAATCAAATCCCAACTTTGCCACTTGCCTTTTCCCTGTAAGTTACTTGATCTCTCTAGACTCGGTTTCCTCTGTGAAATGAAGACAATAATGATAACTTTCATCACATGGCTCTGCTATTTTTTCAGGACATCATCTCTGCTTCAGGCAGAGAATGAATAAGAGAGTATATGGAGAGAAACACATGAGCTCTTATTCACCTTGACCCAGAAATCAGTCACACCACTCACATTCCCACGCCACTGAGCACTGGTTGTGTACCCACTCCCACAAGCAAGGGTGCTGGGAAACATGGTCTAGCAGGGTGCCACAGAAGGAGAGAACTCAACCCTAAATCCTGGTAGGAAACTAGGCACCCCTGCTGTACTTCCCACATAGCTTCATTGTGAGAATGAGATAGTACGTGTAAAGTGCCTCGCAATACAAGCACACAATAAATGTTAACTACAACTATTCTTGATAGGTACCAAGAGTAAGAACACAGGATTCATGACATCTCTTCTAGTGCTCTCTTTCTTAACCCTTAGAGTATATCACTTCTTTGAATTGATTGTATTAACTATACTCAGTCCTTGCTTTCAAAGAAATTGACAAACTGTAGGGGGATATCGAATGCTATCATAATTAAAGATTCATATACAAATCAATTTATGACAACTGGAGCAATAAATATTCACTTATTCATTGAATTGACAGATACTTATTAAATATCTAGAATGGACCAAATACCTTTAGTACTGAACACAGAGTTATATCAAAGTGTTGTGGTTAACATTTTGCATTAGTTCACTTGTAGAGTTGATATGATATACCTACCAGAATTCCTGAAGAAGATACAGAGCATCTCCTGACTGAGAGGGACATGGTGTATCAGAATGGATGCTTCTGTACACCATTTGCCCAACAGGCCGTGTGAAAGCAAGTCTCACTAGAAAACCTGTCGCAGTAGAAATAAATCATAAGAATATCATGCAAGTCATCAGCATTCCAATCCCTAGGTTCCTAATAGGGGGAGAAGCAACAGGAAGCACACACTCAGTAATAGGATCATGTTCTAAACTACTGGACGAACCTAAATAATGAGACTATCTGACAGTGCTGGCCCTATTTACTTCTTTGTCACCATCCTCCTGATCTCCTCTAAATTATGCTTTCTCTGCTGATGTCTACAACATTCGATCCAGGTATCCCTTAAGGCATTATGTCATTCTGTTTCATGAACCATTATAGCAGAGCTTAAGAAACAAAAGGAGAAAGGAAATTATATGGTATAAATAAGATAGAAGGTTATTTATATCTCATATAAAACAAGCCTTGGGGTGAAGTGTCCAGGGTTAGTACTGCAGCTTCACGTTCTTCAGGGAATTAGGTTCTTTCTAGCTCACTGTGCCCCCAAACCTAAAGTGTGACACCTCTCCCCTGACCTCATAATCCAAAACACCACTGAAGATCAAGATTACATACCTGCATTCCAAGGAATAAGATAAAGGAAAGAAATGTTTAAGGAGACTTACTATAAGTACAACATAACACTTTTGTTTAGTTTATTGTCTAGAAGGGTGTGTAAGGTAGCTTTTTAGGTAGGGTAGAATATGCCTAGTAGAAAAATCAGGTTCATTACAATGTAGGGAGAAGAGAATGGATAGGCAAATGACAGTCTCTGTCACAGCTTCCATAGCGTTTCCAGTAATTTAGTTGTCCTCTAGTCACAGTCAGGTAATAAAAGGCTTTGTCCATTATAATATTAAAACTCCAAAACCTCATCCAGTTGAAGCCTCCCCTGTGTGTACTAGAGAGCAGGGCAAGGGTAGCTCTTGTGTTGTCTCCCCTTCACCCCTTTTGCCCTTTCATTAGACTGCCAATGGCTCTCCAGTGTCACAGCTAAAGAGGAATAGACATAGAGGACAGAAGATCCAACTTTACTGGCACAGTTATAACCTAGCATTGGGATTATCTGTGCTTGGCAGATTCCAAATGTTTTGTTTTCTAATGGCTGTTTTTGTGGAGTCTTCAGAGATACCCAAGCCTTATAGTATTCTCACCTTCAGTGCCATTAACATGGGTGTGTCAGAGACTGAAATTTCCCCCAATATCCACCTTCCCCTTCTTATTATATAGCGATAGGAGCCCAGTTAAGAGCAAGACATGTGACCTTCAGGAATAAAAACAACACTTACCAAGTGACATTACTTTAACGATGAATATTCTGTTGAGAGCTGGTTTCTGCTCTGACGTGGAAGCAACGTGGACCTTGCCACTCCCTTCCTCACAATAAGAAAAAAGCCAAACAAAGAGAAAATGAACAACACTGCTTAGATTCTTCAGAGAATTGAGGTCACAGGGCAAACCAATGCCCTGAAAACTAAAGAGAGAGACGAGCAACTCCACAGAATCATAACTTACCCCAGAATGGAAGCTGCTGGAGTCACAAATGGAAGCAGAACTTAACCTGTAACTGATGAACTGCTGGAGGCTGAGTGTGGACTATCCTGGGAGTGTTAACAGCTCCCCAGGGCCAGACTGCTGGTGATCTCTCACACCTGTGCGAGTGTTACTTCTAGGAGCCGCATCATGATCTAAGGGTGAAAATTGGAAGAAACTCCTTTTGCGCTTCCAACAGGGAGAAGAAGAAAGTGGCCACTTCGAAATACATCCAGAGCTTTCTTCTCTTCATCTGCCCTTCAGACAAGCTACTTTAACAGAACCTAACTCATGTGGGAGAAAAGAAATATCCATCTCCAGCTCCCTCTACCCTTCCTGTCTCACCTAAGTAAACAAAATAAAAAACTGAGAAACACCTGTAGGGCCACAGCCCCGGGGGTGCATGCTGACTGAGGAGCTGGGAGTGAATCTCGAATCTCGGGGGAGTACAGGATGCTTTCCCACCTCCCACACCTTCCCACCACACAGCTGAAGGAACTGCAAGGCCACTCCATTTAAGAAAGAGTTTCTGTGAAAATCAGGGACAATCTGGGAGACAAAGATGAGGATGCTAAAGAAAATGGAAGCCTCACGCATCCCACGGCTCATGCAAACAGTAGAGAGAGCACATCTAGCAAAACAAACATAAAACTGCACACTAAAAGCCTGTTTGTACCAGTTTCTATTACCCAATGCACCATGTCTGGCTTTCAATAGAAAATTACAAAGCATTCTAAAAGGCAAAACACACACACACACACACACACACACACACACACATATACACACACACAATATGACAAACGAGCAACAGAACCAGTCAGATAAGACGGATATTTTGGAATTATCAGACCAAGAAAAATAACTATAATTAATATTCTAAAGCTCTAATGAAAAAAAAAGTGGAACATGGAAGAACTGCAATAATGCAAGCAGAAAGGTGGGAACTCTAACAAAAGAATCAAATGGAAATGCCAGAAATCGTAATCACTGTCACAGAAGTGAAGACTAGTATTCACTAGCTTCCTTTTGGGCAAAGTGAAGCCACATGCCTGGGTTTTAACTAAGAGGAAATGAGAAGGGATATGTGCATCCTTCAGGTCGTGCCTGGCAGGAGCACGTCCCCGTGGTGGCCATTAGGATCACTCGCTTGCATTCCACTATAGGATTGTACTTCTGACTCTTTGATGTGAAGTGTGGCTGTGCGATTGGTTCTGGCCAATAGGTGAAAGGCAAAGTCATTTAACTGCTGATGCAAGGCTCTCCGGCCTTCCCATCTCTGGCCACAGGCCCTAGCAATGCTCCAAATCAGGTGGGTCCCTTCTCTGACAACCCTGAGTGAGAGAGGCATGAGACAGAACCCCAGTGACCCATGGAGAAAATATCACACAAGCAAAAATCAATCCCCTAATATTTTGAAGAGGATTTATTACCATAGTATCATCTAGCCAATTTCAGCTAACAGCCCCTCCCCTTCCCCTCACCATCTTCACCCTAGCTGAAATGCAACAGGTGCTGAGCTAACTTGGATTCTGAGAAAAACATCCCAGTGATATGAGAACAATAAAATGGAAAGAAATTGTGTCTCTGAAAAATTCTCGAATTTCTCTCTAAAAGAGAAATAAACTTCCATTTTGTTTAAAACATTCTATTTTGTTACAGCTGAATCTATAACGAATAAAGTAGGCCATGCTTCCTCTGCCTGGTTGCTTATACTTCAGTCTCAAAGAAATCCTGAAAGCCCCCCCTGTTACCACAATATTGTACATTTGAAGTTCTATGCTTTACCGGGCATCTACAAATATATTTGGACATACCACTGCACTAATTGTTAGTTCTCAGGAAGTGTTAAAAGAAAACACTAAATGCTATTCACCTACATGTGTGTAACCATGGGGAAAAGTTTGATCCCTGCCCTACTCTGGCTTTTGTTTAAAACTTAATTTAATTAAATTGAGATAATGAGTTTATATCTGAGTTGATACAATGCCACCACTGAAATGACTAAAATTGCCAAAAAAGAGAAATCAAAATGGTGACCAGGAGAAAACTCAGTGTTTATAATGAAAACTGTCTCAGGTGAGGTTAAAAAAGCACAACAGGACATGACATAAAGCCTTTGTCAAACTAGCCAGTATGTAATCAGACACAACTACAATTCCTTATGATAAAATCTGATCTACTGCAAATTTTCAAGAACAAAAACTATAATGAAAACTGAATTAAATTTATAAAAATAACTGGTTCCTCTGAGTGGAAAACTAGATATGGATTCAGGAAATGCTTAATCCACCAGCTAAAATGATAACCAAAATTGCGTTTACCTATCTCCATCTCTGGGTTTGCTGTTAGGTTTTAGCTTCAATCTCTAAAACAACTCCCTCTTCCTCACCTCCCATCTCATGATTGCTGCCATGGAAATACATATGTTCTCTTGTTTATCTCCATGAAGGAAGAGTATGCCACCAAACACTCAACAAACGTTTGGAATCCCAGTTTGATTTAATTAGAACAGGTCACATGTCCATTCCTGAGCAGAATACGTGAGGGCTGAGTCACACAGCAGAATCAGCCTCCTCTGAAACATGCGAAAGAGACAAATGGCATTGCTATAGCTATAGCATAGACTGTTAGTTCCTTCCCCTCCCACGTGGTGACTAGAATGCATGTTCCTGCTTCACTTGCAGCTAGGTGCAGGCATGCGACTGAGTTGGAACAGTACGAAAGCCTTGACCATGACATCATCTCACACTTAATCCTCTCTAGTTTTTCCTACCTGTCAGGTAAAAGGAGAGGCCTCTAAAAATTTAGAGGAGGTCAGAGCAAAGAAGACAGAAGCAGCAGAAAACTTTGAATGAGAAAAAAGCCAGGAATCCCCACATTAGACTTTAACCTGAGCAAGAAATATATTTTTTATAATGCTTAGGCATTAAAAATTTACTATTTATTTATTGCAATAGTAAGCATTACTTTAACTAATACAATACTACAAATAACATTGGAGTGATGTTTCCAACAGCAGGGCAAATAGATGCTGCACAGTTAAAAATAAGCAACATCCACTGCAAAATGGGTTTTCAAAATTTTGATTATCTTTAAATAAAATGGAAGCAATTATGCTGCCGGAGACATCTCAGTCTACATACCTTTTCTTTTCCAGAAGAGGAGCATTGTAATGACTTAGCCACAAACCAAATAAACAAAGCAGCAATTGCCTCTTGTACTATAATAAGCCTTTGCAAACATGCCCTGCATTTGCACATGGCTTCCTTAATAAATGGATGCTATTTTCTTATGTTCACCAGCAGTCATATCAAATAAGAGATGCAATTTAAATTTGCTCTGCATCTCAGAGAACCACTCTTCCATACAACTATCATTTTAAAAAATGAAAAACCTATTTTTCTAAAATCTCTTCCTCTTCTATTTTAATGTGCAAGCACAAAACAGACAGAAAAGAAAGCAAAAACCAAGAGGCACAGAGAAGGCAATACAGAAGAATCTGTGATTCTATTCGAAAGCCAGTGAGCGAGGCCAGGAATAGTGACTGATGGAAGCCCAAGTCAATTACCTCCTATCCAAAATGGAACACAGCCATGCTACTCTGAACAAGCCCAATCGCATCTGATCTCGGAAGCTAAGCAGGGTCAGGCCAGGTTAGTACTTGAATGGGAGACCACTTAAGAAGACCAGGTGCTGTAGGAGTAAAAAATAAAAAATAAGGGATTATAAACTGACAAGGTTCTTGCAATCTGTGAGGTTAACCAAGGGTTGCCTCGCCAAATAAATAAATAAATAAATAAATAAATAAATAAATAGATAGATAGATATAATAAATTGAATATGCTCAGAGTGGAGTGAAGTCAGTACCAAATTCAAAGCTTAAGCAGATATTCAAAAAGAAAAAATAAAACATTAGGAATCTGTATGCCAGGTGACAGACAAATATGTACTCTGCCTGGGGAGTTCCTTCCTCTTCTGCTAGATAAATTCCACTCATCTTGCAGGGCTCAGCTGAAATATCACAGCCGTGGGACAGATTCTGATATAATTCCCTCCTCACCTTCATGTAGTTATTCCTCTTCTTATAATTACCTTAATAACCTTCACTCTTCTTCCATAGTTCTTCTCATTACTGTAATTACAGAATTATCTGTGTAATAATTTGAGATCTTTCTCCCCATCTACAGAGAAAGTCCACTGGGGAGAAAGACCATGTTGCCTCATTCATCTGTACATTTCCAGGGCCCCACACAGTTCTTGGCACACGGTACAGACATTAATTCCAATGGCATTCTGCTGAGTGGTAGGGCTGAAATCAAGTTATTTTTAAAGGACAAAGTGCCTGAGAAGATCCTAGCCTGATATTTTCCTTTTGACCAATTTTTGAGGGGCAAAAAAACAACAAACCTAGAAGCCAAAAGAAAATTATCTCTTAATCATCTAAGAAATCATCTGTTTTGAAAAACACTTTGAAAGATCGTAAAAGTTTTTCCCTAGACTCTTTTTCTTGAAGATAAATCTTATCATATCACTACATATGGAATACGACCTCTGAAATGATGAGAACGAAGCTGGTATGGAACAACCTCCTATCCCACTACAGCCCTCCCCTCATTTCTTTCCCTGGAAAAGGACTGTGGACCAGCCAATAAACTTCATATCAATCTTTAGTCCATCAATCAAGCTTTGTCACTTCCTAATACGTAATTCCCAATTCCCTTCCCCTGTGTGGAAGTGCCCCATTTTTCTCTTTTATAATGGCCTCAAAAAAATGTAAAAATGAAAAAATATGGGTCAACAGCCTATCTCCGGGTCTGTGACAGACACCAATGTTCTTCTGCTTTTTGCTTTCTTGTCCTCAAGTTCCCTCTGCTCTTAAATCTTGCTACAGTCTCTAGACTTTTCTCCCACTTGCCTCCTTATTCAAATCCACTTCAAACTCAGTCTCAGAGCAGAAAGGATCTGATCATCAAACTCAAACAAAACCCTCAATGATTGATTGGGTTTTATTTTTTAAACTAACATTTATTGAGATTTCATATAATCTTGTTTAATGCAATAACTTCATAGATGGGCTCTATTTATTAATCCATCATTATTGATGAGAACTCTGAGGCTTATAGAGGTTAAGTAACTTGTCTGATATAATATAGCTTGTAAATGGTGGGCCTAGAATTCAAAGCCAGGTCTGTCTGACTCCAGATTCACTCTCTCCACAGCACCATGTGGCCTTTCCACTTTCTTCTGTTACTACCCTTGTTCCATTTAAATAGTGAAAATTTTCAATGGATAATTGTCTGGTTAGATGCCAAGTCTAGCCCAAAACTGTGCTACCACATATGGCTGGCGTAAAATTGTTAATTCACAAAGGTCCAACCACATCATCTTCAGCTGGATATTGTAACAGACACCTTAGCAGATGTCTTTGACTTCAGCTAGTATCATCAGGAGACATTTGTAGTGAAAGACAGAACACAGAGTAAAAAAAAAAAAAAGTTTTTGAATAATGGAAACAATCTTACAGTCATCAGTCGACCTGAAAAATATTCTTTATTCTCAGCTGAAATCATAACCACTTCAGAAGGAATATTTAGAGGGAGGATATTCTAGGTCATTTAAAGGCTTTAGAACAAAGGTCACTGTTTCTTAACAATTTTACCTTAATTGTGTAATAACAACTAGATGTAAAAATAGCAATGACCATTAAAATGAAATGTGGTTGCTATGCTCAGTATAATCAAATCAGAAAATCTAGAAGAATTTGCATTCAAGCATTACTGACCAAGTAACAGAGACCTGTTTACACTGAAAATATTAGCTCAGACACAAGGAAAATCCTAGACCAGAATGCCAACATGAAATGCAGATGGGGGCCAAATGAGTTAAAAACACAAAATCAAGGGCTCCAAAGATGATAAAACTCTACTAAGGCCAGATGAATAACTACCTTTCTGGTTAAGGCATTCAACATACTATAATAAAAGAGTTTGGTAATTTACCGCCACACCCCAATAGTCTTTGACATAAGATATATCTGTGTGTGTGTGATTGTATGCTTATACTGAATAGTAATAACTGCATATGTTCATTCCATAATTCAAGGTACACTCTCAAAAATAAAATCCTTTAATTGTCTTTACAAAGTCTTGCATTAAATAACCCTATTTCAGTACTGATAACAGTAGCTGTACCAAGTGCAGGCACAGTAACCTTCCTGGGAATCACTCTCTTTGTGTTCAGACATATGGTTCAAGTCACCTTTCGTAGAAAATGATGTCTGAATAGAGCCTGATCCACTGTTAATGAACAAACAAATGTTCCTCCATTAAAGGTTCTCACCAACAGCCATTTACTTGGCAGTCAACCTGATTCTTGTCCTTACCAAAGATGCATTTTTAAAAGTCTATTCTATTCCAGGCCTGTGTTAAAGACTGGAGATACCTTCAAGGGATCCACAGTAGAGAAAATAAGACATAGACACAGAAGTTGAACTAAAATAGTATGGTTCCCAGGATAAAAATTGGTCCAAGATACAATGGCACCATCAAAGAGGAAGTGGTTGATTCTACATGGGGGTCAATGGCTCTCAAAACATTTAGAAAGATGGTGAAATATGAGGTAAATCTAGAAAGTGAAGTGAATGTTGCTTTCTTATTGGAAACAAAGAGGCAGGGGGTGGGGGTGGATTAAACCTTATAGTAGGATTTCAATACTAAGATCCATGTCAGTGCTAGTATCCTATGAACAGAATCTTGGGCCTGCACACAGAGCTCTGCAGTATGCCAGTTCCCTGGAAACACATCCAGGAGCCCTTTTATCTATTCAGTATAATTCAGGTTCCTGTCATATGTAAGAAATTCTGACTCATTGATGATTTTGAAGGGTATGACTAAACAGACCTCTTCTAATCACAAACAGAACCCTTAAAGTTAGTTGGGCACCAGAAATTGCTGGTAGACATAACAGACATGGCAAGCAAAGGGAGAAGTACTATGAGTTTGGCAGAGCCATTAGGGGAAAACAATAATAGTAATAACTAAAATAGATTGACTGCTTACTATGTTATGAGTACTTTTTATACTTTATAGGCATTAACTAATATAATCATCAAACCCATGTACAAAGATTATCCCATTTGAGAGAAGAGGAAGCCAGGGCAAAGAAAAAGATGTTAAGTAACTTGTTCATCGTTAAGAAGCTAAGAAGTAGGCGATCTAAGCAGAAGACAAACCCAGAAGGTCTCAGTGCAAAGTTCATGCTGAGACTCTCTTTGCTAGATGGCCTCAAAACCAACAGTGCTGTCTAAACAGTTTGGCCGGAGCCAGAGTCCAGGAAGATGATTAGCAAACTCTGATCCTGGAGAACAAGTCACTAGGTCTATGCTGGGTACTATCCTCTCTACAGGGCTGAAACAAAGGTGGATAAAGCCACATATTTCCCTGGGGTTAGGTATACTTTCTCTGAAGCCTGAAACTGGTGAAGACAATAGTTTCCCTTCCATTAGTACAATAGTAGTCCCTTTCACCTAACCAATTTAAAAAATGTATTGAACCTTCTAGAAATAACTCTCTCTCAATTATCACTTCCACAACTTGCAGGGCCCAAAAGTTTTCACTTCATGTCTATTTTGTATATTTAATCTCATGATCATATTAATTCTTCCAAAATGACATTTTATCATGGAGAGTATCTCCATTTAACTTCTCAGTGTCAATATTAATGATGGCATTTGCGTGTTTATTAGGTAAAAATTGGATCCTGACAATCACACAGTCAATTCCAGGGTCCATGAGCTCATTCATCAGGGCTCCTCAATTGCCTTTTTAATTTCTTCTGTTGACACTGACCCTGTGTGAGGTTATTTATAAAAATCTTTATGAATATAATTTATGACTTAATTTTAACAAGTATTAGATAGATGTTATCGCTGATCCCATGACCTGAGGTAGCTAAGATTTCCTATCAGATAGCATCAGGATTCATTTAAATTTCTCATTTTGTGATTCCTGTTCTATTTCCCCAGCAGCACAAAGGGTCAAATATAAATGAAATGAGAAGTGTCTTTCACATTAACTGATCTTTATTGATTCCTTGGAACATAAATGTAGATTCTTCTGAAGCAATTGGAGGATTGGAAAAACAAATGACCTAAAGAAAGACAAAGAATATTTTTTTGTGTACCTATAGTAGTTATACCAAACGTGAGATATTTCTCCAACATATGCAATGTATTCTATATTACAGTATTTTTAAGTTTATATTTTTAAATAAAAGACAGAGATACATTTTTTAACTAGAAAGGTCTTAAAAAATATGCTCACTCAAGGATTTCAAACTGACCACCCACAGGTTAAGTAGTGTTTGGCCTGTAAAGAGTTTTAAAAATATGAAAATGCTTAATAAGCCTTGATTTCTAACTTTTCTTGAAAATTCAAAAGATCTAGCAACACTGTGCCAATATTTCCCCATGAAATAACAATACCTCCTGGAAAAGTCTGTGTAATCTCCAGATGTCATAGTTCCATCATCCATTTCTGCCTTACACCTTATACGCTTCACTCTCTCATATCACTTGCCTGATCCCTGAGGTTTTGAGGCTGTCAACCCCAATTCTTGTCCAACTACCTCATTTTATAGGAAAGGACACTGACAACCAGAGAGATTAAATAACATGTTCACACAGATGAAATGAGGACCAGGTCCTGGTTTCCTAACCCATGCCACACTATTTTCTTAGTGTAAATTTTGCTCTTAACAATATCTTTTGGACAGACACATGGATGCCTGTTACGTAACACCTCACTGAGTGTAATGAATAAGTAAATATTATTGTGCCTCTGCTCTTGCAAAAATGACCGTAATGATGAAAACCTAATTTACGGATCCTAACAGAATGCTTTATCACCTACATAACTGTCATCAGAAATGAATACTAGCTGTGAGGATTAACCAGAATGATAATATATGATGCCATATTGTATTGATTCCCGTCTGATACCTGCAGTAGTGATTATGCAACTCTAAACACAAGTACTGCCAAGCCCAGAAAACAACATGGCCTTAGAAAGGGCTGATGATAAAAAAGACAAGACACATCTCCTGTGTTAGGCTGCCAAGATGGTCCAATGATCCACATCTCTAGAAATTCGTGCCCTTAAGTAATTCTCCTCTTGAGTGAGGGCTGGTCTCAGTGACTCACTGGTAATGAATAGACTATGGTGGAAGGAATGGTATGCCACTTGCAAAGATTAGATTATAAAAGACTGAGGCTTCTGTCTTGGTGGGGTTCTCACCTACTCACTCTTGGATTGCTTGCCCTGTGAGAAGCCAACTGTCATGATGTGAAGCAGCACTGTGAAGAGAGCCACGTGGTGAAAGATGGGCTGACCAACAACCACACGAGTGAGCTAAAAGCAGAACCCCATCCCAGCCAATATGCTAGATGACACCATAACCCCAGGCAACAGCTTGACTAAAATCTCATTAGAGATTATGAGCCAAAAGAATTTAGATAAGCCATTCCTAGATTTCTGACCCTCAGAAACTATAAAAAAATAAATGGTCGGTTGCTGTTTTAAACCGTAAGTTTTGGGGTAATTTGTCACACAGCGATAGTCAAACAAATAGGTTCCTCAACCACAGACAGACATCTCAGATTTCCAAGTTCCCCTCAATTTTTATACATATTACAAATATCATATACCTATAGGTGCATGTATGTATGTGTACACATATATCAGAAATGTGGAAGCATACTGATTTAAAAACATACATATGAGTAAAAGATGAAAGCATACCAATTTAAAAAATATATATAAGCAAAACAAAACAGTGTTCGAATTCTGGCTTTGCCATTTATTACCTAGATGACCTTGGAAAGATATTCAGCTTTCACTTCCTCATCTGAAAAATGAGGTTAGCATTCTCACTGCATTTTATAAATGATTCTACTTTTATTCTTAATCAGCCTCTATTGCAGTTACTGGTTGCAGTTCACACTGAGGTCAGATCTAGTTCCAGTGGCTCAAACCAAATACCAGCCAGAAGGTCATCTATGCATTGTAAAACACCTGGGCTTCATGGTGGGTTCTTCTGGCCTACCCTAAACTAGGCTCATCTTCCCCCAGGAAGCTTTGTGAGCATCATATTGACCCATGTGAAATGGTGTTTATAGACACCTCCCTTATAAAGATAATGTGTGATATGTGTCCAAATTTCATGTACTATTTAGGGGACAATGATTAGTTGAATCTTTGATCATGAGGCTTTTACACTGTTCAAAGTAGAAGAGAATAGCTGTATGAATAAACTTATTCTCAGTCAAAGTTTAAGAGTTCTAAACCATCTTATAGATTATGACTTTTCTTTTCATTTTCATAATTAATATATGTGGCTTTCTCACTCCCTACAGAAAAAGAAATTTTCACAGGTTATTTACAGATGTAAAAATTTGCCATCTAAGGTCAATGACAGCTCAGACCAAGAATCTAGTGTTTGTATGGGAGGCTGTGGTTGTTTTGCTATGTCATCAAGCCCCCCAAAATATGCCTGAGCAATTATTCACAATTTAATGAAAGTTACTTAGAACCTATTTAAATTTGCTCCTTTATTTAACACAGTTTTACTGGACATGTTTCTGTGCCGGGCACTATAATAACACAAAGATAAATGAGATGCCACATTTAAACAAAAGTTGGATTCTAATCTAATGGCAGTGACAAATGTTTAAAGAATAATAATGCAATTTATTACGAATAAGTTCCACTCTAATGTACTGCAGGTGCACTGGTTATATAAAGCAGGAAGAAAGTTCTACAATAGGAGACATTGGAAGAATTCTGGGAAGAGAGAGAGTTTGAGTTAGGCTGGAAGATGCTGATTGGTGGAGAAGTGAAAAGGCTCACAGGGCTACAGATCCAATCACATAAACGAAGACAAGGAGGTGTTTGAAAAGTCTCAAGAATATAGAGCTTAAGGCTTGTGAAGGTTATAATGAAAGATGAGGATGGAATGGAAAGATGAGCCCAGATGAGAAAAAAAATATCTAGACACAAAGGAGCAAATATAAACTAGGACATCAGCAGTTAAAATGAAAAGGAGGTCAACAAATTAAAGAATAATAGCCAACTTAGAAAATAATTGTCACAATTAGAAAACTGATTGAATGCATGTACTATATTATTTTGTAGCTTTTTGTTTGAAACGAAAAGGTAAAAAAAAGAAAAAGAAAAAGAAATAAAAGCCATGAAAATAATGAGATGATTCGAAAAAAAGGGGATAGAGCAAAAAGAAGGGTTAATTACAGAAGACACAAAAAGGATAGTTGAAAAATGTTTCATTTGAGGAGTTGGTAGGACATTCAGGGTTTAAGATAATAGAAAGCTTGAAGGCTAAGGTGTGAATGATGGAGAAACAGTTATGGGAATTACTTTAAAAAGTAAATGGCACACAGTACAATAGAGGATCTAATGCAGGTATTGTATAAGTCCTCAGGAGGCTTAGCATTGAGCTTAAGTCTTGAAAATTCATTGCTCCTATAAACCACAATAGAGACAGGTAAGCTTTTTTTAAAAAAAGGCCAGATAGTTTTTTAAGATTGCATTGGTCTCTATTGCAGCTATTCAATCTGCCATTATAATTCAACAGCAGTGATAGACAATGCACAAATAAAGGGCATGGTTATGTTCCAATAAAACGTTACTGAAAAACATAGGTGTCCAGCCTGCAAGCAGTCATTTGCCATACCTGTGGTGAATATTTGATGATTCCACTTTGCTCAATATAGATTACCTCATTTTTACTAATAATGAAAAGCATAGAGGGAAAAAGAAATAGCTACCACCTATAGGGTGCTTATGATATGTCAGATACTTTGCTAAACATTTTTAATTACACTATAGTAGCTCACTTAACACAAAACTATGAGGTATAAAGTACTGTCTCCCTTTCTAGGTGAAGAAATTGCAAATCATAGAGGCTAATTTGCTCAAAGTTACTGATAAATGATGAAACTAGAGTTTTAAAGGCAAGGACTTCCCCTTCAGGCAGTACACTAGAGTAGCTATTCTGAAAATCCCACCCACTAAAAATTATAGTAAATTTTAAAAGCCATTTCTGAGCTCAGAAGAAAGCAAGATAAATCTCCAAAGACCAAAAAAAAAAAAATAGCTGTGTATTATAAAATGAGTGCTAAGTAAATATAAAATCTAGGATTTTCCTGCTAGCAAGTAACAGTGGTGGGAACCCAAAAAAACCAGGACTGGTGGTCACACAGAGGAGGGACCTGAGACCCATGAATAAGCTGAGATCCTTGTATAAAGCAGGATCTATGAATGGGGCTCCATCCTTAGTGAAAGATCAGACCAGAAATAAAAATCAGAAAACAAAGCAACCATCTCCTACCAGAGTGAAAAAAATCTGTCACTCTATCACAGCTTAAGGTATACAATTTTATAATAATAAATATCCCTTTTATTTCTTATAGTTCTCTCAGTTGGAATCTGTTTTTTTTGGTATTGATAAGCCCACAGTCATTTTCTTATGCTTACGGTTGTCATGCTCTATCTTTTTAATCCTTTTACTTTCATATTTATTTGTGCATTTATAAATCGCCAGAACTGATGACCACAAGACAGAGATATAATTCAAAAACAATAGATGAACTTTAAAATCTAATTAGTGTCCTCAGAAAAAATTAAAGAAATCCAAAGATATAAAAACACAGACATTTATGAAAAAGGGACAATTAGAAAAATAGACATATTGAAGAATTTAAAAGGCAATTTATCAGTATATATTGCAAAAAGTTAAAAGGAATACACAGATTATCTTAGTTAGCTTTTGCTATGCAAACAACAACTCTTAAATCTCAGTGGTTTACAGAAAACATGTTTCTTGCTTATGTTACAATGAAGGATGCATGGAGGCTGTGAAAGTATGTCTGATGAGGGTGGGGGGTTCCCAAATTCATGTTTCTAGAAAACAGAAGAGAAAACATTAAAAACATAGGAAATCAATTCAGGAGACTCAACGTCAGGCTAAGAAAGTTTAAGAAAATAATAACAGAAAAAAATAATGAAACACTTTTTTTTAAATAAAATTTATAGAGGTAAATAAAAGGAGAAATTTCTAAATTGAAATGGCCTGTTTGATTTCCAAAACAAAATATGACCCACTCCAAATTAAAAACTATAAAATTCCAGAACACTATAAAGAGAAATACCCTAAAATTTTTCTTAGAGAAAAAATAAAATTCACCCATGAAGAAATGAGAGTCCAACTGCTATTAGATTTACCAGTAACACTGAGTACCAGGAGATGAAAGATCAAATGCCTTTAAAGTTATGAAAAAATTTTTTCAATCTAGAATTCTATAATAAGTTGAACTATCAGTGAAGGATAAGAACAAAAATAAGATACTTTGGTTAAAAAGAAAACACCTAGAATTAATTTCTAAAGAGTTATGGGTGAATATAAGATAAATATATGTATTTTTAAAGTACTCTTATTAAAGTAAAAAATGTCAGTATGTGAAAATTGAAACAAAAATATTCTATTCACTAAAATTCAAAGAAATATGTTTAACAAAAAGAAAAAAGATCCACATAAATAAGATAATATAATATTATTGAAGTACTTAAAACAAGATCTGAATATATTTTTAAAACCCACTGTCATTCTTGGATGAGAAAAATTAATATCAACCATAAAATACCTTAAAATTAATATATAAATGTGATGTACTTAACATTGAAAAAAGACTGACCCAACCAGTTATCACAACATGTCATAAAACCATTTTAATCTAATCAGGATGACATTGGCATAGAAATAGAGAATATCCCCAGGATATATAACAATTTAATATATGACAGATATAGTAGTTCAATTAAATGGTGATAATGTAGCTTGTCTAATAAATGAAACTGGCTAAAAAGACAAAAATATTGCAAGAACATCTAGGAAACTACTAATCAAAAGCAAGGGAAGCCTTTTAATCAAGATTGGAAAGCCCAAAAATACTTAAAAAAAAAAAAAAGACAAGGGTATTTGTCTGTATAAAGATATTTTTTAATTTGTATATAGCAAAAAATAATATAAAAATCCAATTGACAAATGATTGGGAAATTCTGTAACAGAGGTAACAGCTATCATATATAAATAATTTTTATAAAATGACAAGAAAAAGAAAATTCAGTATAAAAACAGTCAAAGGATTTGAAGAGACATTTTGTTAAAAAACAAATCCAACTGGCCAAAAAATCTTATAAAGATACTTAAATCTTCTAATACCCAGGAAAATATAGATTAAATTCACTTTATACTTTCATCAAACTGAAATAAATTTCTTATTTCTTAGTTATAATGTAAGGGAAATTGTACTTAATTAAATAGTGTTACATGAAATGTTACCTTTTTTGGAAAGCAAGCTGACAACATCTATTAAAATTAAATATTTACATGTCCTATCTCCAGAAACCCCCCCTCTTGAAATTGCCTAACAACCACGAATGTATAACAATCTATGTAGAAGGCTGCTAAGCATATAGGGATGTAACTATAAGGACAGGAGTACATCAGTATAATTTCTAACTGAATTTAAAATAATTGTGTACATATTTAAAATTTAACCAAAACATAATATTATTTTTTAAACTTGAGACTGTTGTGTCATACTGAGTCATTTCAGGAACTCCTACCTCTGATAAGCTACTGTTCTTCTCAGCAGGGTTTGATTCAGAAGTTGCCTGGGAAGCTGACTCCTAAGATCCTTTAGATCATTGAGATTCAAGGAAATTGCAATTTTTAAAATGATGGGAGGGATCATCCCTGAGACAAGTCTACTCCAGAGTGCACAGCTCTCTCTTTCTTCCTTTCACACAACTATTCAGCACATGGTCATGGCTCCCTCAGCTCAACTACAAACAGCTAGCAGAGACACTCATGGTCACTCCAATCTCCAACTCCCTCTTGGCTTCTAGTTAAAACAACAGTCATGAACACATGGAGTTGGCAGCCACCATTATTTCCCTGCGCCTGACATAGTCCTGAGAAGCCCTGTCTGAGCAGACTGGTAGACCTAGACCCTCATTCTCAACAGAACTGGTGGGTGGCCTTCAGAGACAAAAGAGACATGGAGCCATTTAGTCTAATGATCCTTTGGATATTGAACCTAAATTTCCACTTATGAACCTCCAGAGTTGTTGCATTTGAGGCAGCCTCTTTCAACTTCGGAAAAACTAATTATTTCAGTGGTCTTTCTTTATGTGTGATGGAACTGTGCCACTCTATTCAATACTTATTCCAAGGCTATGCCACACAAATCTATTCAACACAAAGCTTCTCAATTTCCTGACTTCCTCATCTATTTCTATTAATTCCAGTTCTATCACTTGGAATAATATGGAGTAAGATTAATCCTTCTTTCACATGACAGCCTTTGTATAATATTATGCATCTTCTCCCCAAACCCTTACAAACATACACAGTCTCTCTTATCCACAAGCATCCCCAATTTCGTGAAAAATCTCTCTTCATCAATGGCTTCAGATTGCATCACCATCCTTGATACTCTCCTATGAATACTCTCAAGGTCATCTGTGTTGTTATTCATTTTGGCATCCAAAACTGAATATCATACTTCAGAAGTGGACTGAGAAGCTCATGGTAGAGTAGAAGCATCTTCTTGTTCATTTTAAATGTTATGTCTCCAAAACTGCTACCAAAGGTCACACTAGCTTTGTTGAAACTATATAACATTATAAAGTTCGTATTCAGTTAAAATATGTAAGATATATTTTATGTGTATCAGGAAATTATATCTCTGTGATTCTTTACTGTCAGATAAATTTGGGAATGTAAATGCATGGCCCTATGTTTATCCTGAGTCTCTTTAACCTTCTCAGATGTGGCCTATCTTCTGAATCTATCCACTTCAGGCTAAATCCACAACCATGAATACCTTCTACCAATTGCTATCCAACCAAGTTAGCTAGACTATCTTAAAGCTCAATTCACAGACTTAACAAAGCCTCTGTTTGCTAAGGACATTTTCAGTAGAAGACTTTTCAGTGTCTATCTGCTCCCCTGCTCCTTATCTCAATGAGTGGCACCACCACCTATCTCTTCAGTTTTCCAAGTTAATAATTTAGGAGAAATGCTTGGCTCTCACTCTCTTGTCAGCCCTATCTATTTTATCAGTCCACCTCCTATTGAGGCTTCCTCCTAAATCTCGCTAGGATCTGTCTATTTAGCTTCATTCTCACTGCCACACCTCTTCTCAGAGCAAAGTCTTCCCATTGCCAAATCCTGAAACACCTACTTTGCTTCCCTTTTCCCACTTCTCCTCAACAATTCAAACCTCATCATTTCTATCCCCTGCTTAAAATGCTTCCACAGTCCCTAAGGGCCTAAATAGTTAAGGCTCTTGATAATCTAGCCCTTGACTTTTCCAACCTTACCCACCACCACCCACACACACCAAGATTCTGTGCTCTTCCCAGTTTTTGACTCAGGAATGTACCCTCATGTGTTCCTGCTACTTTGAGCATTCTCTGCCCCCTTCAGCAAGCGTCCTCTTTCTACACAAATATCAGAGCTTGAGTCTTTTTCTGTAAAAAGCTGCCATTGATGGCACTTTCAAGAATGGCCCTCCCCACTTGCTTCACTGGCAGACTTGCCACATGCTATGGTAACTGTTTACATTCACTCCAACTTCTTGCCTCCACAATCACATCTCCTAGAACTAACTCTGATTTGCCTTCTTCACTCTTATATGGACCCCTGTGATTACACTGGGCACAACTGTATAATCCAGAAAATCTCTCCATCTCCAGATTTGTAATCACATCTGTAAAGTTCCTTTTACCAGGTGAGATAACATATTCACCACTTCTGAAGTTCAGAACATGGGCATCTTTGGAAGAAGAGGGGGAGCTCATTATTCAGCCTACCACATGAGGTGGGAGTTAAGAAGCAGAGGAGGAAGAACATTCAAGGCTAAAAGAACAACATATGAAAAGGCTTTGAGATGAGGAGGAGCACAGTACACTGAGCTCTGAAAGTAGGCCATGTGCGTACAACTCAGAGAGCAAAAGAAAAGATGTGAAATGAGAAGGAAGGTGTAATAATGGGCCAGATGCTATAGAGCCCTGTCTGCCACGTGAGAACCTTGGCTCCAATCTTAACAGCAGTGGGAACCCACTGAAGGCCATCAAGCACTGGGAGTGATATGATCAAAGTCATCTTTTATTAGACTATCATTCTGGCTTCAGTGTAAAGAATAAATTAGAGGTACCCAGGGTGGGAGTGGTGGAAAATTTCATTTACATTCCTGGAAAAGGTCTGTGAACACACTTTCATAATTCTAAGCATTACTATTAGTGATACTACTACTTGATAATCAAGTTTCCTTACATTTGTGGTTGCTTGCATTTCACAAATCCTTTCTCAATACGCACCATCACTCTATGGTATAGAAAATTCTAAGCCTCCTGGGCAGATGAGAAGACTCTGGCTCAAAATGTTAACTATCTTTCCCAAGATGGTTCATCCAAACAGAAGCTGAACTAAAGCTAGGACCAAGACTCCCAACTCCCAGTCCAATGCTTCCATGCTTTGATTGTCATGTTTCCCCCCCAAAAAATAAATCTCTTGAGAAGCCCAAAGTGCTTTCAGTATGACTTTTTAAAATAGGTCTCTCTCACTTTTCCATTTTCTAGGCATGAAAGCAGACATTAATGCACTGCTGACTATCAGGTCCTAAGAGTTGACCTTGAAGACCTTCATCGTGTCCCTTTCGAGCGTTCCTAACAACATGGGACAACTTACATTCCACACTCATCGGTCACAGAAAGAAGAGAAATTCCTCAGAGTTGCTGCTTCCTTTGCAGTTCAAAGAATGGCGACAGCTCTCTGCTTATAAGTTAAACAATCTGAAAAAAAAATCATCTCTAAGCCTTTGGCCTTGTCTTTCCCGCAGCAGGCTCCTGCTGCTCTCTGCTCAGCACAACAGACCATTAAACATGTTGGGTCTAATGTAATGACTCATGTAGCATGTTTGCTCCTTCCCATCACATTAATCACCAGTTTCTGTAATATCCTGTTTGTTAAAACTGAGCTATAATGCAAATCCTCATAACAGGAACCCTCAATTAAAGAGAATTCGCTTCCCCTGCACCTCAGCAGAAAGGATCAAATGACAGTGAAACAAGCTAATGGACATTTTAAAGAAGCAAAAAAGAAGCACTTCCAGTTGCTGACATGGGGCCAAGACACAGTGAATTGTATGAGCAAACCAGGAAAGACAAAAATCCCAAATCCTGATTTTGCCCTTAAAGATGTGACCCATTGCCCACTAATCTCATCCGCTAATTCATTAAGTCACTCAGGTGAAGTCAGGAGACAGACAGTGAGCCGAGAGTGGGATGCTAAAGATGACAGACAGTCAGGTCTCCAGGAGCTCCCACTCTGGTGGCAGGAAGATGGCAGGCATTTTACTAGTCAGGACGCCGATCTCAAGGGAGGCTAATTTCAACCCCAAGTGACCTAATTAAACAAAGAAGAGAAGCAGCTTTGTCACTGGAGAAGTCCAGTTGCTTCAGGCACCTCTGAATTCTTATATTCAAATAACCAGCAGAATTCTGTGTCCATCAAAAGTCCTGCTTTCTTCTATGTTGATTTCTGTTACTGTCAGTTTCTACACTTTGGGTGGCAAAATCTCCTCCGGCCAATCCAGGCTTATATTCTACTAGTCTGACAAAACCGATGGAAAGGATGAACCAGTTTTTCAATGATTCCAGCAAAAGTACTGGGTTTGCCTCATCAGGCTTGCAATACACATTATTTTCTGAACCAATCGCTAAGATCGAAGGGTGGCAGTGCCAATGGGCCAGTTGTTCCCCACTCTTTGTCAAGCAGGGAGGGTAGGACAGTCAGCTCCACCTAAGCCCCATGGACTGAAAACATGAGTTTAAAGATCAAGGTGCTCCTACCAAAGAGAAGAGGGACGGATGCTGGCCAGGTAAAAACTGCAGACATGAGGATGTCTGAGATCTTGCTCCCAGGCATAAGCATCAGTTTTGGCTCAAATAAACTCTTATGAAAATTCAAAAATGAATAAGTAAATAAATAATAAAAATGAAAATTGCAGTTGGCTTCTCCAGCTGTGTATATACACTGACGTGCGATAAGATATTATGGGTTAGGGACGTGTATATAGAAAACAGGAGGACACGAAGGAGAAAAGGGACTAATTCTATATGTGAGAGAAGAAATCAGAAAGCGCTCATCAGGCTTGAACTGAGTCCTAAAAGGTACGCAGTTGCTTTTCCCACCTTGAGAAGAAAAGGGGGGTGTCTTCTGAGTAAAAGCGCTGAGCTGTGAAACAGCCCGCCAGCCTGAAGGAATGCATAAGAGTCCTTGACTTCACTTCCCCCCTGCCCTCTCCACTGTCCCTGGATCCTCACAGGTTTATCCACCTCTACCTGTAAGTCTCTGCCTGCTCCAGGTCCTGAGGTGACACTCAGAGTAACGCGATGTATACCGGGAGTCTCCTCTCCATTAGCCAGGGAGACCGCATATGTTCAGGCTCCCGGCACTAAAATCTAGAGCCCTAGGGAGGAGAGAAAGACTCTGGGGCTACCCCTTGTGACACCTTCACTGTCAAGTCTATAAGATGAATCCTCTGCCTGGTCCCTGCTTATTCAGCATCCAATCACAAATATTTACGGAGCTGCTGCTATAGGCCACACCATGCTCTTAGCCCTGGCCATATAAGGTTCTTGCCCTAATGGAGATTAATTTTTAGCTGGACAGGGGCAGACAAAAAGCACAAATCAATGAGTAAAGTCACATCAGAATGTGCTAAGTGTTATCAGGAAAATAAAGCAGTTGGATAATGAGATGCAGACTGGGGAGGGAGCAATTAAGTGGAGGAAAGAGCTACTTTAGTCAGCGTGGTCTATGAGAAAGAATCTCTCTGTCATAATCCTATGAAATTTAGGTTAAACCCCAATCTCTAACAAGACCCCAAATGCTGCCATCCTTTCTTCAAAAGCAGAATTCCTTCCTCAAAAGCAATCTCTACCACATATTAAACATTTGCTGTATTCCAAAAACCATGATACAAAAATTAATTCGCATTATCTCACTAAATCCTCAGAACCCAGAAAGTTAAAGATTCTCATAGTCATTTTATATTTAAAGATAGTGAATCTTAGAGCACTTGAGAATCTTACAGTTAAAGGGACTAGCTCAGAACTTAAATAGAGTTGCCAAAGTCTATATCTTTCTATGGGCTTCCTCTTTACTAGAATAAACTATCTATATTCTGATGAAAATGCTGGAAAACGTACTGCTAATTCTTCCCAAAGGTTGGATATGAAGATCATTTACTCCTGCATCTTGACTCATTCTAGTTGATATCAGGAGAAATGGGTTAGAATAAAGTTTAAACGATAGAAAAGTCTTTGTATTGAAAACCTTATCACAGTAAGATTACACACAAATGGTTTCCTGGGTTACCAATGAAGAATGTAACTAACCTTATAGGAAAATGACATGGTCCTTTGGCAGTCCTCACTGCTTTGTTTTGTTTTGTTCCTGAGAAAATTAATAGTAAAATTTATTCTCTTGCATTTTAATATTGGGTAATAGGTAAAAGGGAGGGAGAGAGGAAAGGAGGCAGGGAGGGAGGGAGGAAATCAAATGTGTTAAGTACATTTAGGTGATACAATTAGGGCCATAGTCAGTCAAAAACAAGGATTGAAAAACTAAAAGGCTGTCAAGAAGCTCATCATTTGTCTATAGCAGCATTTTTAGTATGTTTTAAAGAGCACATATCTCTAAAGAACATCCATAGCAGACAGGGAAATATAGAAAATTCTATGGTCAAGTATGTTTAGGAAATTCTGCATCTACTCTTAAACATTCACAATGACCCTTAGAATATGAACAACCATGAGAAATCCTGCAATGAAGAAACCACTTTCATTTTTCCTAATCCAATATCATCCAAACTTATTTGACTCCTCTTTCTATATTATGTAGACATATTCCCTAAACCACTGTTTCTTAGAATCCACTTAGTAAAAATGATGGTCTACATAAACCTGATAAGTTTATTAAATAAGTTAGATAAATACTCTTTCTCTCACTCTAGTGAACTATTTGCAGTAATAGCCCTGATCTGTTCACACCTCACTATATCCTTGCCCTTGGTAGCTCATCTGCCCCCTACCACACACACACATTTTAATTTTCAGCTTGGCCATGGGACTTGCTTTAGCCAATAGATAACACCAATCGCACAATGAAGGAGAAACTTGAAAAGCATTTGTGTCCTGGGGCTTTCCCTCTTTTGATGCCCTTGGGTCCTTTGTCACCACCACCAGGTGAAGAAGCCCAGCTAGGTTCCTGGAAGATATGAGAGAACATGGAGCAGAGACCAGCCATCCCATATCTGACATCTCTCCTAAACCAACCTGCCCTCAGCCAATCTATTAACTGACCAAACAACACATGGGTGAGGGCCAACTGAGTCCAGCCCAAATTGCCAACCCACAGAACTTTTAACTAAAGAAAGGGTTGTCATTTTAAACCACTAAATGTTAGGATGGTTTATTATGGAGCAAAAGCTAACTGATATGCCCAATAACTGAACCGTTTTGACACTGTGACCTGCAAAAAACTTAAGGAAAATGCAGGCTTCTTGGTTTCTATACTTAATGTTCTTTTATGCTACAACATTATCTCCTATAATGTTTTAAAAATGAAATCCAAAGGTTCTTATCAGAGATTCCTAACAGTGGTGAATGCCCCTGAATTTTAGATTTTTAATTAGTGACAGCCTCTGGAATGATCTTAGAAACTCACAAATGTGTTTATCTTGATCACACACTATCATCCCTTCATGAACTAATATACCACCCTTTGTCAAAATAAATGTGGGCTCCAATTATCACGAACCAAGTAAGTGCATTACAATTTTTAAGAGGCTTCTAACCCTCACAGATGATTTTGATCCAGGGAACCTTAAAATTAATAAACTATGAAAGGTGTATTGTCAGTCCTGTTGGATGAAAATGAACATTAATACCCTGCTGATGAGTCATTAACACATCTCAACAGTAACAAATAAAACAACACTGTTACTTTCACTAGGAGAGTCTCAGTTAATTAGTAGAAGTCAGAATGCTAAAACTTGAATTTATGAGCAACCACAAACCTGATAAGTTTATTAAATAAAATTTCCATCACCTTATAACATCTTTTTTAAAAATTATAACCAAAATAGGAAATTGGGATTTTATAGACAAAAGAAGGAAAATATTAGCTCAGAAACTCATCTCAACCATGTCTGGTACACACTGTGAAAATATAATTCCCAACTCATTAGGGAGGCAAAGGTATGAGTGGAGAGAAATGCTAATTATGCAGTAGCTCAGTTAGCTAAATTCAGATGGGGCAATATCACATGGACTAATGGAATAAGCCATAAAATTTTAAATCCCAGGCAGACTACTGCAAGTGGCTTTTAAAGAAGTAAGCCAGGTCCCATTCTCCAAAAACCACAAACTGGAAGCTGAGAATTTTATCTATCTGAGCTGAATGGCAAAATTCACTCTAGAAAAGTTAATAACTAATGAGTGCAAACTATAGAAATTAAGGGGTTAAGGTCAGCTTTTAAAGCAATGTCTAAGAATGTCCTTATTATAATATGTAACTAATGATGGAGTAAAAGAGGACAGATTAAATGAGAAATGGGAATTCAATTTAAGAGACTGGAAAGTTAACTATCAGCTATTCATAGGCATTAAAGTAATCATTTTCCTTTGTTATAAACAGCACAAGTTATCCGTTCTACTGGTGATAGGCATGTGGGTGGTTTCTATTTAATCATATTACAAGCAATGATGTTATGAACTATCTTGTATGTGTCTCTTGGTGCACAGGTGCAAGAGTTATTTTAGGGTTGTGGTTCTCATTAAAATCACCTGGGGAATTTTTACTAGATGCTGATATCCTGGCCCCATCACAGACCAACTAAAGGACTGATTCAGAAGATAAGGGGAGATGGGAAAAATGAGGGTTAGCATGGGGATGGGAAGATGGGGTGTAATTTTTTCCAATGCTTAATATGTAAATATTCAAATTTCACCAGTTTTCCCAAAATATATTTTACACCTGTTTAATCTTCCAGTTGAGGGCCTAGTGAAGATTCATAACCTACACTTAATTGTATGTCTCCACTATTTCCCGTAATCTAAAACAGTCTCTCTACCCTTTCTTTTTTCAAGACATTGACTTTTTAGAGTCCAGACCAATTGTTTTATAGAGTGTCCCACATTCAAGACTACATCCTTAAATTAACATTGATACTCTATTCTCTATATGTCTTGTAAACTGGAAGTTAGGTATAAAAACTTGATTAAATTCAATTCAAACCTTTCAGTAGAAAAACTTGTAGGTGACACTGTGAGCTACAGCCCCAGGAGATTCAGGATGTAACATCAGGGGACTTACGATGTCAGGGCTCCCTCACCATTAGTGGGAATATACCTGGTCACTAAGTTAAGAGGTAATTTTTCTATCTCTGCAAGATAATTTTTTTCTCAATCAGAATTAATATGAATGACCTCAGCAATTCTAGGCTCCTTTGAACAAGAATAACTCTCAAATTTGTCTTCTATTTCAGAAGACAAACTTTTGGCATTTCGAGTCATTCAGAAAATGTGAGGAAACTCAGCGATAATCACCAGGTACTTCCCTTCCTCATTCGAGACCCTAAATATGGAAATTGGCTATAGCATTCATCAAGTATCTGTTTTAGACCCATTACATTTTATCTTATTCACTCCTCACAGTATCATTAGCTTATTGTTACTCTTATGATTTTTTTAAAGGAAACTGAAGCTCAGAGAGATCAATTTCACTTAGCTGGAATTAAAATCTCCTACCAGTTTCTTAACCTTTCCAACCCAGTTCTCATCCAGGGTTACACTTTGACTCCATTCCAGTGAACTGGGATTTTTGTATAATAATAAGCAACATTTCCTAGAGAGAGCTACCTGAAACCCACAAAGGTGAAGTGTACAACTGAAAGTCACACAATAAATCAAAGACAAGTGTTTTGAAAGCCCCGGCTTGTATTGAAATATGCAGCTCTCATTGAAACTCAGCTGCTAACGATACTGTGGAAGCAATACACAGAAAAGGCAGCAGATAGATAACCAGAGAGACATAACTGGAGTGATGCTTTGAAAAACAGATACAGAATACAAAAATAATTATGGCTAAAATCAATTGGGCAATTTTACACCGAGTGTTTCACCAGATTATCTGCAATCACCTTCGCAACAACCTTAGGAGTTAAGTACTAAATTAATTTCCATTTTACAGATGGAAAAACCAAGGGCCAGAGAGCTGAGAAAACTAGCTGAAGTGGAATTTAAACCCAAGCTGCCTGATTCCAGATCTATAAACTGGATCATTATACAAAGTCTTCTTAACTATGTAGTGTTAATAGCAAAATACAGAAACACCTTGCTAAGCAAACCTTCTTCTACAACATTGAACAGTAGTATCATAGTAGAAAAAACAGAAGCTCTAGAGTCAACTGCTTAAGTTAAAATTCCAGCCTCTCTTATGGAATAAACTGGGGAACGATTTTGAACCATTCTGTAAAGATAATAATAGTTCCTGCTTCATGGGCTTGTGGAATTAATGTATACAAAGTGCTTGGAAGAATACCTCTTAGTAAGTACTTTGAAAGTGTTAGTGATTATTTTTAAATTACTTCCTTCCTTTCCTCCACAGCCACTTCATTTGATACTGTCCTTATTGCTTTATCACCTCGAAGAGTGATCACATTCTCGAAACTCCTATTCCCATCTTTTCTAAGTCTATTCCCATTTTTAACTATAACTTGATTTAGTCTTACTTGATTAAATCTTGTCACCTGCTTCAGAGATTATTATTTTCTCTTCTTCATGAAGAAATCCTAGCTCAGAAAGATTAAACAACCTATCTAACGTTACTCAACTAGTGAACAAAACAACTAGACCAAGGATCCAAGTATGTCGCTTCCCAAATTCAATATTCTTTTCCTAACAGCATGCTACTTCATGGCTGTCAAATTCTAATCTTTCTAAAATATGTCTCATAGTATGTCCCTTAGCATGAAACTCTTCAATGACTCCCTATTGTTAAATGAAATAAAATGTCTCACTCTACAAATATGGCTGAAGCCTAAATTCCAGTTTTCTCTTATGGACACCTTTACTCCAAATTGGACATCTCTTTTACCCTTATACACTTTCTTCACACTTGGACCACCTTATCTTTCCTCTACATTTACCACCTGTTAAAAGCCACATCCATCTGTCAAATCCATCTCAATCACCAACAATTTCATACAACTTTTCCCCAACTTTCACAATTCAAGTGAACTATATTTTACCATTTTATCTGTACCACTTACTACATTGTTAGCTGTTTGGGGACAAGTCTCACAACTTCTAGAAGCACATACAGCATGTGCTCAACAAACACTTTTTGAATTAAATTTATGCTCCATCATATTTGGGACCAAAATAAAGATTTATAAGGGAATAGCAAATGCCCTGACTTCTATAACCTTAGGAAATTTGAAACTACTTTAACTATGACTTCAGTTACATCTCCAGTGTCTCTTGCATTTGCCTTTTATTTCACTGCAACTCTAGTTTAAGCTCTGATATCCCTTTCCTCCCCAGAGTTTTAACATCCTATTTAGTTTGTCTACCTGTGGTCTCTCCCCACTCCCATCTATCCTGAGGCTGCCAGATTAATCTTCTAATAGTGCAGCTCAATCACTCAAGCAAGAACAATTTCATTAGCATATTGAATCATTAGTTAAGGTCCCCTTCAGTACAGTCAATACAGCAGGAGCATTTGCCAGTGAAAAAAGCTGTCAATATCCTCCAGGTAGTGTTGTACTGGCCGCTATGGGATACCTAAAATATCATCAAATGGCCACAGAGAGCAGGAAGTCATAAGCAAGACAGTCAGAATGAAGCCTATATAGACATACCAAAGCACCACTTCAAACAACCAAACTTGCTGTGTTATTTTAGGAAAAAGCAACATTCTACTAACCCAAAAGGCAGCCAGCAGCCTGGCCTTTGTTCAAAGAGGTCACCAATCATTTTGACAGTGGCAGTCATCAGGAATTTTTGAACGTCATGGCACCAACCCCCTTGTGGTATCAAAACAGATCGTCCTTCTTCCACAATATACTCTCCAGAGAAAGCCAAGTAATCTAATCACAATGCAGCTGCAGAACTCAGGCGGATGGAGAGTGTGATACAGTGGAATGAGCCTGAGCTTTAGGGGTAGGCCTTGGTGTCAATCCTGGTTCTGTCATTCTGTAACTACATGATCTTCAGCAAGTTATTTAGCCTCAGCTTTGACATCTTTAAAACAGGGATACTAATATCTCTATAACTGAGTTATCTTAAAGATGGTGGGAGATAACACATATAAAATATTTGACACATATGTTTATTAAGTAAACACTAATGGGCCTAAAGGGCGGGGTGGGGGGAGTGCAAAACTTCCTACCTGGGTAGAGTCCTAAATTTGAGAATTTCTGAGTTTTGATAAATGGAATCAAACCAATTCTGGGGGCCATCTAATTAGTTTAAGATACTGCCTTGATCCTGAAGGCACCCATTTATTCAGCAATCATCAGTTGACACTCACTCTTAGACCAAGCATAAATTACACTTTGGTTTTACAGAAATAAGATTTGGTCCCTCTCTAGTGTTGCTCACAATGTAAGTGGGAAAGACAGAATTGAAAGCAAATAATTATGGTATAACAAGTGCTATAAACTATGAGTACACAGGTATAAATTGTCTAGGAAGATAAGAACAGATTCACCAGAAGAAGTGACAGTTGAGTTAATGTTGATGAATGAGTGGCTGATATCAGGTTTCTCTTAGAGAGGGAACTATCTTTGATTAAGAAAGTGTTCTAACAAAGCTTGCCTTAGGAAGATAAACCTGAGAAGAAGAGCTGGAAAGAGACATTAAAGAATGCTAATCTCCTCTGCCTTAGAAATAAATAGAAATTTAAATGGTAGTGAAAAGCACAGAAGAGAGAACACAAATAATAATTGGATGCTGTGGAGTGAACCAGTAAGAAATCCCTATAGTGAACTTGCCAAAGGACTCAAAATCAGAAATGAATAAGAGTCCATCCTGATTTGTTTGTATTGCTACAAACTGCAGTCTCCTCACCTCTCCAAATTGCTGTGCTTCATGTACAAATGGCTAGAAGGTTAGAGAAAATCCACGGGGAAAAAAAAACAAAGACAGATTCATATATGGTGTGTCACAGAGAAGAGAAAGATTACCATGGAATGTGAGAAAAAATAATATGAAGTTCAGCTGAGGGAAGAGTCCAGAGCCAGAAGCACCATAAACTAAAGACCCAATTGGGAGAAAACCAGACTTCCCAGGGAACATAAAAACAGGGCTAAAATCAACTGGATATGAATCTCAAAGGGCAGAATGACATCCTTGATCACAGACCCATGGAGAGAGAAGCACAAAAGCAAGGCAATTCCACACATGAGAACATGGTAGTAATGAAGATGAGGCTTGGAAGTAGCAAGAACACAAAAGACAAGAAGAATATAGATGTCACATACACACACCTTGACTGATCTTTCCTGGGACTGAGTCATTTTGTAAGGACAAGAATTCCACCTCTGGGAGTTAGACCAGACTCAGTTAGTCTAGAATGTTGTTTCTGTGACTCCATCTCTGTGCTCTGAGGAATCTACCTTATACAGTTACTTGTGTTCATACATTCTCTTCAGAAGCAGAGATTTTTTTTACAGGGCTTACTCACCTTTGTATTACCATTGCCTAGCACAATACACATGGTAGGCATTACACAAATACTCAATGAGTGGATGTTTGTCCTCTTGGACTCCACTTCTGAAGACATAGTTGCAATTTAAAAGTCTTAGTTTTTCATATCAATCCATAACATTATTAATAATGGTTTTCATTTATTAAATTCTCACTATGTGCCAAGCATCTCACTAGGAGCTTTGGCATATTATTTTTTATTTTTTTTAAATAAGTGCTATTTTTCAGAAGCTACAATAACACCTGGTATATAGAAAATACTCAAGAACTATTACTTGAATTAATGTATGAAGTAAGAAGAAAGAATCAGAGGCCCAGAGACATGAATAGACCTGCCTAAAGTCACTCTGGTTGTTAGTGATAAAGCAAAAGTGCTCCAAGATTCCCTGCTAATCTAGAATTCTTCCCATTATGATATCTAGATATGTTGACCTTGAAGCTTCCTTTCTGCTTGTGGTAGGCTGAGTAACGGTTTTCCAAAGATGTCAATATCAGAATCCTAGGACCTGTGAACATGTTACTTTGATTGATGAAAGGGAATCTTTGTAGATGTGGTTACAATAAAAGATTATCCTAGGTTATCTAAGTAGGCCCAATTTTTTAAAAAAAGTGTTCTTATAAGAGGGAAACAGAATGAGATTTGACTACAGAAGAGTGTCAAAGTAATACATCACAAGAAAATCTCAGCCAGGAGATAGAAGAAGAGGCTCTGTCCTTAAACAATGTAGGCAACCTCTAAAAGCTGGAAATGGCAAGGAAATGGATTCTCGCTCTCCAGAAGAAATGCAGGCCTGAAAATACCTTGAATTTAACCCAATAAAACTTATTTTTGACTTCTGACTCCCAGAACTGTGAGATAATAAATTTGTGTTGTTTTAAGCCACTACAAATGTGGTAACTTGGTGTCATAGCAATAAGAAACTAATATACTGCTCTAAGAATCTTTAAATAGGTCGTAAATGTCAAACAAGTACTGTCTTGTTCCAGAGTTTTCTATCAGAGGTTTCTTGACTTATATTTATTATTACATTAATAATGTATACTGTCATCTCCAGGAATCTTTAAGGCTCTCCTTTGAGATGCTATTCTGCCATTTTACAGTTGCTATTACTGCTACTAAGAAATAGTTCTCATACTAATAATATTTCCTTATGAGTAATCTGATTTTCCTTTCTGGTTACTTTTCAGATCTTTTTTCTTCTGGTGTTCTACAATTTTATTATGAAAGACTGGGTCTTATTTAACTTGATTGAGATTGTTACTATATTTCCAGAATCTGAGAATTCATATCTTTCAACTCTGGAAAATTTCAAGCTATTATCTCTTCTGTATGACCTCTTTCCAGTTTTCTTTACCTTGAATTCCCATTAGACATATATTGTGTTCTATCATCTCCTCCTTTTGGTAATGGTCTCAGAAAAAGAGAAATACAAGTAAGGTCCTCAGCTTATTCTCTCCTCCATTACAAAAAATTCAATCCTCTTTATAGATTCCCAAAACAGTCCTCTCACTTTCACATTTGCCTTTCAATGGCCTGTTATTTATTTTCAGTCTCTCATTATCTTTTCTAGAGCTTCAACAGAATATAGCAATAGCAATCCAATCCCACAATCGCTGTTTCCACCATGTTTTACAAACAGTTAATACTTCACACTAGTAGTACATTGCCTTCTAGTGAAATATCTCAAATCACCACCAATGAAAGTTTTCACTACTGGACCACCACCTTTTTCCAGGGACTGTCTGTGTTCTTCCTACCACCAAGTGATTGTCCACTGCATGGTGAAGGATATAGCTCCAAAATCCCATTTTATTGCCACCTTTCTTGGCCTACTTCTGATACTAACTGCCGAGGTCTCGGTTCTTCAAGAAGCTGATTCTGAGACTGAGTTTAGTGTTCAGGACACTTACTAGAAGGAGCTCTTTGGATTAACACCTGTGGAACAGAAGGCGAGGAGGCAGAGGGGGAAGATGGTTTGCTATACAAGCCAAAGAGACTCAGTTAACCCGATGGGGAGCCCTGAAGTTGAACTAACTCATTAAAATTTCCCCACAAAGGACCAAACTAGCTGGTCTTTATAACACTACTTTAATCAATCATTGTATGTGAGCTGCCTGTGGAGGGGAGGGATAAGGGTGTGACCTTGGACTCTGGTTCTCTGTCCTGAAAGCATTGACACTGAAGGCTGTCCACTGAAAGCACTCCCAGCAGCTGGGATAACAAGGACAACAAGGATGTCCTAAAAGAAGGACCTAGGTGCCGCGTGTCTGTGTCCACCAGAGCTGGTTCTTTGAAATATCTAAAACACTGACTTTCATCTGACAAGTTTGATCCAAAAGTAAATAAGATAAATGAGACTTAAAAAAAAAAAAAAAGACATTACGAATATGAATTGGATAAAACTAGAGACAAAGTAGATTTTGAAAGTAAAATGTTATGAACAAATTTATTCCTATATTTGAAAATGATTATATAAAAAAAAACTTAAGGAGAAACAGAAATACTGAATAATTCCCTATTATTAAGAAAGGGAATTAGTAATTAAAAATCTTTCCCTCCAAAATCATTATGCCAAAAGTGAGTTTTACTAAATAGTGAAGTTGAACTCAGACAATAAATAAGAAAACAGAGAACATTCCTCAACATGGTTTTAAATTTCAAAATAATGTTTAATATGACCCCAATTAAGCAAATGTTATAATTTTAATTATATGTATATAAAAACATATAAAATACATTACATATAATAAAGGTGTGCATTGATATATAACTTGTTTAAAAATTATCTATACTATATATAGTTGCATATTTTATGCACACATACATATAATCATACACACACATACCACATAAAATACAGACACCAAATATCCATAAATTAACAATGGTTGTCGAAAAGTGCTAAAATGGAGGGCAACTTTTTATTTTTATGTTTTTTGTATGCTACTAATTTCTCCAATAAATGTGTACTATTTAATCAGAGAAATTTATTATTTTTAGTAAAACTAAAAAATATCTCTACTCACTACAGACACTTATTAACTAACTCATTAAAATTGCCCAACAAAGGATCAAAATAGCTGCTTTTTATAACCCTACTAAACTCTACAGATTCAGTTAAAAGACTCATAAAAATTTTGTTACATGCATTTATTTTTGAGACAGATGATCTAATGGACACATTAACTATTTGTCTAGATTTTCTAAGTTCTAATGTCTGTGACAGAAAAGCAAAATTTCTGGAGCATATTATCGCTTCCTTTTGACAAAGCATTAAAACGGGAATGAGGAAAACTGGGTCCTAGTTCTAGTTCTGGTACTAACCAGCTGTGTGATTTAGACAAGTCACTTACACTCCCTGGTTTTCAGAGTCTTCACTTAAAACAGGAAAAATTTTGATTATAGTGTCCCAATGTTCTTTCCAGCCGTAAAATCCTGTCATTCTCTAAATTCTTTCACTCAGTATCCCTACTGCCTTTATAGAAGGCCTAAACACAAATCTTTCATTTGAACAGAGGTGTTGCGTCTCCTATAAACCATAGTTAACATGTATAGCAATTAATCACTCAATGCCATGATCTAATTCCAGGAATAACAATTTCCCTAAACAAGAAATATAAATCCCAAATGGCACAAATTAAGAATGGTTAACTATGACTGGTAAATTTTTTCACTCCTTACAAAACACAAGGTTCTGGTTTAAGTACAGTGGGGAGAAAATTAAGAAAATATATTACCTGCTCTCAAAAAATATTGCAGCTTTATAAATATTGATAAGTATACAAATATCCATAATTCAAGCTATACAGTATGAAACAAAAAAAAATAGAGTATTCCCTTGACATTTGAGGATTTGTAGTTTAGTTTTAACTATACAAAAGCAATTTTGAAAGCCTGTATGTTGTAATTTGCCAAGATATTTTTATTGGGGAATTATTCAGAACACAGACACTGAACCTTTTTCATAGAATTACCTAAGCCAAATTGGAGTTCTGGAAGCTGATTTTAACAGATGTCAGTTGCCAGTGTAATATAGCACATGTTATATTTTCAATAAAATTTAGTGATCGAATTAAATATGTTTATTTGTATCTATTTTAATTACTTTCAAAGTAACGAAAGGATTGTATTTTCAATTACATTCCAACAGCAGTGTGAATTTCCTATTGCTTTTCCTGAATCTAATATAAAGCTGCCTGTTTCACAGTGGACATCTGTGAAAAAATAATAGGATCTGAGTATATTCATTTGTAATATTTTATAGTTAATAATAATAATGGCTGGCACTTACTGAGAAATTATTAGGCCCCGAGCACATGTAAAAGCATCAGTGCTGGAGCCGAACTATATGTTATTTGCTTTGCCAAAACTTAATTGAGTTATCTGAAATATGAGGAATTGAAATAGTGCCCTCTTCACAGAGTTGTGATGAGACTTAAATAACTAAATATAGGTAGAGTTTAAAACAGTGGTTAGTATACAGTAACTGCTTGAAAATGGTAGCTATCATTATTATTATCATCATCATCATTAATCCCCACAACAACCACATGATAAATTTATTATTGCAATACTCATGTAGATAAGAAACTGAGGCACAGAAAAGTCAAACACTGTCCCCAAGTCAGAGAGATAAGTCAGTGATGAAGCTGGGGTTTCAATATAGATGGTTTAACACCAGGAAACATATTCCTAATCATATAACCAACAAATATTTATTAAGCATCAACAATGTTTTGGACTTTGGTCTAGATAATGGGTACACAATAGGAAACAAAATCACCAGGGTTTTTGCTCCAATATTCTACCAGAGTGCAAGACAAGAGGAGAGAGAGTCAGTAAACAAGCAAATATATGAACAAGGTAACTCCAGATGGTGATATTTAATCCCCAAAATGATACTAAAATAGGGTGACATCAGAGTGAACAGATTTATTGTGCTGGACGACTGGAGAGTATTTGGGTAGGGTGGTCAGGGAAGACTTCTCTAAGGAGGTGAGATTTGAGCTGAGATCTAGTGATATGAGATGATCTAGTGGAACAGATTTCCAGGTAAAGGGAAGAGAGAATTCAAAGGTGTTCAGGAGAAAACCAATTTAGATTTGATTAGGAAGCAAACAGAAAGCAAATGAAATTGGAGAACAATAAAGAGAAGTGTCAGAGGAAGTGATAAGTGATTAGATCACAAATTGTTCTATGGATGGATGGATGGATGGATGGATGGATGGATGGATGGATGAATGGATGGATGAATGGATGGATGGATGGATGGATTAAAAAATAGGACCGAGAACCCAGGCCAGCATAAGGTTATTTATTTACTGAAATATTTATTGAATGGCTATTACATGCTTGGCATAGTTCTAGGCACTGGGGATACAAGAGTTAACAAATAAAAAGTTTTTTAAAAAGACAAAAACCTTGTCCTCATGTAACTTTACATTAGGGAGGAGCAGATAATAAATAAATTTATTAAGTAAATGATATAGCAAGTTACAAAAATAAAGCATGGAAGAAAGATGGCGAGGGCAAGAGGTGCAGTTTTAAGTAGAGTATGTGGGAAAGGACTCTGATAAGGCGATTGCTCACAGAGATTTGAAGGGAATAAAGAAGAGACTTGTACAGGCAGAAGAGGTTCTAAGAAGACAGACGAGCAAGTGCATAGGCTCTGTCACATTCGAGTAGCTGCAAAGATGCCAGTAGAGCCAGAGCCTTTATAGGATAGGATCTTATCTATTGAGGTAAGTGAGAAATGGGAGGGAAAATACCTTAAGAACTTTGGCTTTTACTCTGACATGGGAAGCCATCTAAGGGTTCTGAATAAAGAAGCAACTGGAGATGACTTATATTTCACAGGATACCTCAAACTGAGATACTACTGAAACAAATTAAGGGTAGAAACAGAAAGAACAGCTATGGAGCTATTGCATTATTCTAAAAGAAGGGCCAAATGGAAATCTTGACTGTGTTCCCCATAGAAACCATGCTACACATAATGTCTAGGTTTGATGGTACTATCAGAAAAACGTCTTAGGATGAGTCAGGGTGAGGAGTTTGACCTACAATGCTCATGGCAACTTAGAACTATCTGGGCAGCTCCTGTACTGCCTCGGATCACAGCACCTTCCAGTGACCTCCAAGTAATTAAATTTGGCTGCCACTCAAGATCCCACCTTGCAGAAGATAAACTAACCATGACTCTGTCAATGCTTTCTAGGACTAACCCTGCACACACTCTGATTTTTCCCTCTGCCCAGCTGGTCTTAAGCCAGATACAGCGATAGGAAAAAAGTGTCTCCCAACTTTCAAACAATGCATCTAAAACCAAATTTTAGAACAAAGCCTGACTATCAACATGAAGCTGACTGAACAATAAAAAAATTTCTGGAGGTGATAATCACAGCTTCTGCCCCTCACCCCTCCACTCACTCCCTCCCCACCCATATTACCTGAAAGCACAGCCAGGTTCCAACATGGCAGCTTGCCCATCTGCTCAACAGAACAGCCCAAAACAGAAAATAAACCTTCTGCTCATATGGTTGACAAGCTGGATGACTAATTGCAAAGAAGACCAGTAATTTATCGGAATAAAAAAAAAATTGAGGTCATATAGGCAGAATTTAAACACTTTGTTCCTAGCCAGTCTTTCAAAATGACTTAAGGAACTGTTGGTCTCTAATGAGGTGGATGTGCATCAAAGCCTTTGCTGACTCCACTGTTCTTTCGGTGGGCTCTCTGTTCTGTGGCCATTTCTCCATACTTTAATTGAATATTAAATGTTTATGCTATCCATTATACAGTATTTTGTACACTTACATTAATTTCTCTTCATGGTATTCTATTTGAGAGGAAAAACAACTCTATCAAAAAGGTCAAGAATCAAAGTCATAAGGGATAAAGTCCCAGTTTGTTACTTAATAGCCTTACCCTTGGCCAGTCACCTCTCTGCCCTCAGCTGCACTCTATTAAACGGGGTAACACCTGCTCTGCATACTTCACAGGAGTGTTATTAAGTCAAGTGAGATATGAATGTCATACTCATGTGAACATGAAAATTATAAACCTCCATATAATGGCTACTTTTTATGGAAGAGGACATGCTAACATTTTCAAATCCCAGGACTACAAGCAAGAAGTCAGTGCATAAAATCAACTAAATACTGAAAATGTTTCTCTTTATTCTAAGATAAATACTTTTCTGGGCCTCAGTTTGCTCTCCTTCTTTTGTCTTTTACTGTGAAGGAGAAGAAAAAAACCTCTCTGAGCCTCATTTTTCTCACCAGCAACAGGCAGAGAGACATAGCAAACTACAAATTCCACCTTGGCGATAGTGATAAATATGAAGGAAATGGAAAAGATGCTTGGTGGCCAAGGATATTCTCCCTGAGGATGTGACATTTAGCTAAGTTGTGAAATAAGAAGTAGATATTAACGGGCTATGGAAGGGTGTGAGAGAAGCAGGAAGCAGCGAGGTATCCCCATCTCCAGGCTAAGGGAACCAAAGTGGGCCTCAAGAGTAAGGAGAGGAGCCTGGAAAGGCAAAAGGGGCTAGATCACGCGGGGACTTACTGGCCACATTAAAGATTTTGGACTTTCTCCTGACATCAGTTAGAGACCTGCATATCCTACAAGAGGTCTTCCCAGAGCATGGCTGATCCTGCACTCCTCCATGCAGGTGCTTCCAGTGATGATACCTTCCAAACAGATTCCAAATCCTTTATCTACATAGTCATGTTCCTTTATAATAAGGGACTAACCTTTAATTTCAAACATTTCTTCCACTCCCCTCCTATATGTCTCTTAATGCATATGTCCTGTGCAGCAAACATTACCACACAAAGTGTCCTCTCTCACAAGTGACTTGCACCATTTCCTCCCACCTCTTCTTGCCCTCCATTTTTCTGGCAGCAACCTACCCACATGTTGTAGCCTCATTTTAAGGCCACCATCTCCCAGAAACCCTCCCAAATTCTCCCACATATGGGGTTTCTAATGGCCCCAAACCTGCCTGCAACTCCGCACCTGTCTTAATGTGCTTTTCATGTTCTACCTTGCAGTTACTGAATATTTTTCTTTCCTCCTGTAGCTGATTCATAAGCTTCTTGAGCATAGGAGCCATGCTCTAATTATCTTTGTGTTTTGTGTGCCTAGTCCAGCATAAAGGTGAGTGAATGTTAAATGAGTGCATGTTAAATAAAAATAAAAAATTAACCTACTGCTAAGCCTTTTTAGGTCTTAAAATGATAGTCATCAATGTCATCTCTATTAAAGTAAAATAGCATCTGAGGAACCATTTTTTATTTGCTGCTAATTTTCCAAATGTAATATACCTAATAAGAGTTTCACATATTTTTGCTGTCACATACAATATCACCTACAATATGTTAGAGATCTAACAAGACCTTCTACAAAGAAATACATTTTCTCTATGGAAAAGAGAAGGTGTTTTCAACTGTTCTTGGTGAGTTATTTAAGAAAATCTAAAGTATAAATAGTCAAAGTTGCATAAATTACATAAAATCTACCCTTAACATTTGTTTTTTTCCCTGCTGTTGTATCTAATTGGTCAGCATTAGTTTTTGTTTTTTTTTTTTGGGGGGGGGGAGGTTTGTTTGTTTGTTTTTTAATTTTATATAGGTTAATCTTTTAAATCTTAATGTGCTCAATCATTAAAGGCTCACCTATGGTTAAAAAAGTAATTCCCTTTTCTTGGTTTCATATATTAGTAGCAACAGAGAAGCTGGATATAATTGCCTAGTTTGGGACACATTCTGTAAATAAGACTCAAGGCTTTTCCGGGGACTTGAGCAGCATAGCTTGTTGACATACAAACTAGGAAAAGACTAAGCAATTGGTAAATCAATCAAATCTCATAAACAATGCCATCCCTGAATGACAATTTTACTTTCATGTCGTTTCCATTAGTCTCTTTTCATTTTAGTCTTAACAACTGGCAAATCAACATACGAACTAAAACAGTTAAAAGTGTAATGGTTTCTGAAAAGTTTGCTTCCCTACCCAGATAAATGGCTACCTCAGGGGACCTTGGAGGTATAAGTGAAAAGACACATAACTCTTCTAAATGTTGCATGATGAAACATTTACAAAGGTTATGTCACAAGTTCTGAAGATGACTTAAAAAAAATGGATAAAGATAATTTAAATGGAAAATAATATAAGGAAGGACAACATCACTGAAAGATCAGTGTTTGCATACGCAAATAACAGTATTTTGTACTTATTTATTCAAGAAACGTTTATTGACCTCTTGCTATGACCACATGTGCACAAAACAGTGGGAATGCCAAGATAAACAAGACATGATGTTCACCTTCTAGAAAGGAAGATCTGGAAGTCAATTACAGTACATGTATAATGACTGAGCTTTCATAGCGACGAGGTGCTGTGCCATGCAGAATAACGGGGCCCAGCGGGAAGGAGTGGAGAAGTTTCCACGAAGAGGAAACATCTGGATGGAGGCTTGAAAACTTGAAGTGTAAATAGAACAAGACAGAAAAGTATACTTCACAAGGATAGCTTGTCACCGAGCTTTGTACTGACAGTGAAAAATAAGAACGATTTCATGAACTTCATCCAAAATACGGAATTGCAACTTTATAATCCAACAGTCTATATATAAACGCACTTTAACAATGGTAATAATTAAAATATTTATTGAACTCTTATTATGTGTTTAACACCCAAAGCACCTTAAATGCATTGCCTCATGTAACCCTCACATTAATACCATGAATTAAGCAGTATCGTTATTCTCACATGACAGATGAGAATACAAAGCTTAATGAAAAAGGTAAAGTAATTTGCTTCAGATCATGCAGCTGATTAGTGGCAGAGCTGTAATTCAAACCTTCATCAGCAAACTGCAGTGTCTCCTCTGAGCATACATAAAAATATACAGAAATGACGAGTATTTTTAAATGTATGCCACTGTTTCTGAAAACTCAGAAACATACATGCTGAAAAGAAACCTGCAGATTATTCTCAGGCAGAATTTATTTTATATATTTGACATTGATCAAATTATTGATACTAATATAAGGTGTTACTATGAGAATCCTTTCTGTTTTCATCCCAGGCTTTTCCATAAGTAGCCAACACCATAACACAACTGACTCTGGCATCCTGGACAAATCTGCAGAGATTATAAAAAGGATACAGTGTAGGAGCACCAACTTAATTCCTTAATTATTAAACAAAGTATAAGTGGTAACTAGGGTAAAATAAAATGCCTCCCTTTATTAACTAGACAAGTACAACAGAAAAATTATGGTTTCTAAGCAATGCTTATCTTGCAGTAACTCCTGAGCAAATTTACTCCTACTAGACAGGAATGGATAATTGCACTCAAGGTAAAATGATTTTTTTTTAAAAAAAAAGGTAATTTAAAAATACCAATAATTAAATATTGCCTAAGAAATGAAGCTAAAGCTAATTAGATGTAGTAAACAATAAAAGGAATTCATATTAAGTTGTCCAACTAAAGAGATCTTTTGCATGATTCTCAGTTTTGAATGTATTGTTTTTATTTAAGAAGCTTAGTGTATATGATCAGCATTACAATAACTTTGTCTTCTCTACATGTTCATTGTTATTGGAAACAAAAACCTGACAAAAAAAAATCATTTTCTTAACTTTGTTTGTGCCTAAGTGATTGCTATTTGGCAATTTAGCCAAATTAGACAATAGGAGAATAACACGAAATTTCCTCAGATTTAGCCAATTTTTATGAGTCCTTTTTTGCCCTACATACCCCATCACCTCCCATACTTGCACCCCATGTTTGAGAAACTACAAAACTGAAGAGATGATTAATTTAGAATTTTAAAATGGAATCATCATCCCAGTTCAAAAGCAATCTCTTTTGTTTTCTCTTTCAATTCTTGCTGCCATTTATGTTCCATACTGGAATTTAGAGGCAGATGCATGTGACATCACAAAGACAGTCTGTTTTTGTTCTTTCTCACACACACTTCTTTCAGTTCCAAGGATGCAGGTAGAGCTGGCATTCAAAAATTAACCCACTGGGGCCCACAGACTGCTCTGCAAAGGTTAACCATAGTTCAAATGCTTATATTTATGTATAGTTCAGCCATACAAAAGGCACATTGTAAATACTTATATTAAATATGATTTTTTAATATAAGCAAGGAAACACTTCAGTAGGTCTTAGATCTAGATGCATAAATGAGATTTCAGAAAGCACTGATAATTATGGTACTGAAAAATTTTTTTAAAGGAATCTAGTTCTGGATACATGATTATGTGTTTAAACCCACATTCACGCACACATACATATATACAACGTCAGATGATTTGGGAAATGTTATTATTTTTGATACGCTGGTATCTGTGCACCAGCTCTTTTTGTCAAAGCTATAGCATTCTTTGCTCCTTTTTCATAAAAAGGGTGAAGGCCATTTAACCCATCTGCAGAAAAGAATCTCATGCTAATGAATGAGAATCAGGCAGAATGTATGTGCTTGCTTTCAGTGCATTTTAGCCTCAAACGGACTAAACACTGGTGTCAGCAAGTGGAGGGAAGATAAGCAACAGACTAAGAATATATCATGTGGAAAAAATTGCATTAGGCCAAGGGAACAATATTCCTCAAATACTGCTGAGGCCGGAATATTAAGAAATAAAATTTAAACAAGAGAGAGAGAAAAAATGAGCCTGGGTCCTGCTGAAATACTTCCCTGGCATTGTCAAATTTGAAGGTATATTTAAATATGAGAAATGTAAGAGTATAATCTGCTGAATATACATATATATGAATATATATAATTATACAAATATATGAATACATACATATGTGAATACATACATACACATATATGTGTGTGTGATACCTATGAGGGTTAATTTTTTCCAGAAAAGATGAAAAATTACACAAAAGATAGTAATATCTTCAGTCCCATACCAGGTTAAAATATATTCACTAGTGTCCTTCATGCGAAATAGCAGATGTGCATTAGGATAGAATTACTGAAATTAACTTTTCTTTGCTGTACTGGATGTTAAGAGGCCAAGATCAAAGACCAGGTCTCATCAAACCCATTAAAATAAAAACATAAATTGTTGGGGGCTGGGAAAGAACTCCAAGGAAAATTACCTTTTCCCTTTTAGTATAAAGCACTGTTGCAAAGAACTTTACTTTTTTTAGATCTCTGTTAATATGTTACCTATAATTCAAATAAGAAGAAGGCAGAATTGATTTAAGGATAGAATTTTTATGTGGAAGGGGGGGGGAAAAAGGAAAGAACAAGAGTTTTAAATAAGGCTTTCTGAGCTCATAGATAAGCCTGCTCATTGCATATGTACCATTTCCAAATGTGGGTCTGACCCCAAGACCCGGCTATCTTTGCTGAGACCTATCATTGTGCTTCTTTATTCCTGTGCATTATCCTGTAATGGCCCCACAGAGATGATCTTCTTTCAGCACCATCTGCTACTAGGAAAAACAAGAACATACACTACACCTGTTACAAGCTTCCCTGTGTTCTAAGCCTTTTCTCTAGGCAAAATGGTAAATTATGTACGCAATAAACAGGAATCACCAGCTGATGGGGAGAGAAAAGTACTGATTCTGGCACATTCTAATCAAGTTTCTAACTGGTACTGCTACTGGGAAAGTGAACCATTTGGTCCCCTAAAGTAATCTATAGGGCATGTCAGTGCTTAACACCAAAAATATGGCCAGCTGGTTATGCAAAGATTGTCTTGGGTTTTGCATTATGCTGATGTAATTCCTTCCAGAAATATTGTCTGGCAGGAATATTTGTGATCAACAGACTAAGAAATCACAAACTTGCTTGACATCGGTATTTGTGAAGTACATCTAAATTAATCCCAGAAATATTTATTAAGTCCCTACTGGGGCCAGGCCACTGAGGAAGACACTGTTTACGCCGGGGCACAAGTCCACATGCTCTCCTGTACACTTGGCTCCCCAACCCTTTGCAGTCATCAGTTTCTCCCTGCTGGGGAGAACCCAGAAGCGATGCTGACTGCAAGCCAGCTTTCTAAGAGCTCCTCGGAGACAGGTTTTTTTTTCTAAATACCCCCAAAGGCTACTCTTGCACACGTAGCCTTATGAAAACTATGTTGATGAAAAACTTCCTATTCTAGGAAAAAGCAATTGTCTGGTGCTAAACATGTTCTGATATTTTTAAAGCTTATTGTTTTACCAGAAGTTATTGTCTTTCCTTATCAGTGCATCACACAAAGAAATATTATTGACATCAGTTACAGAGCTCCAGTATTGTATTAGATGTTTATGAAAAATACAAAAGATTTTAACATTTCCTATTAGAAGCAACAAATTTTTAATTTTAATATAAATTTTAATGTTAATAACTAAATTTTAACTTAAAAGGTTTTGAAAACCTACTCTATTCCAGGCACTGAAAGATACAGATCATCAGAGTTCTTCATGGGTTTCTAATCTTATCTGGGCAACATAACTCGCCTGAAGCAGGTAGATAATAACTGTAACAGCAAATCGTATGCTTCTGTCTATGAATCCTATATGAAGAGAAATAAAGGACTGGATAAATCCAGGCAGGCTTTGTGGAGAGGTGGGATTTGATCTGGGCCTTAAAGGAAGGAAAGCAGCTCTATAAGGAGAGAAAAAAGGGAAAGACAGTCCAAAAGAGGTGTTCAGAGCTACAAGAAATAATGGTAGGCTATATCAGTAAAAAAAAAAAAAAAAATCTATCAACAGGGATAAAAATGTCACCTACTCCATTGAGGTTGGGTCAGTGGTGCTGCATGAGTGCACATATTGGAATGCGTATGTACACCCTTGTATATTATAACAGGGTGTGTCTAACCATATATATGTATGTGTGTGTGTATGTATATATATATATATGGAGGGGTGTGGATGTGCGTGGGTGTATTATTTGTGTAACGGAGATAAAGAGAAAGGCAGACAGAGACTATCTGATCTATTTATAACGCATTCTTGCAGAATTGCTTTATGGAATAATAGCATTCCAATTGGCCATACCATGCCTACATACATTATAAAGAAATATCACTAAAATTATCATCCCACAATTAGAATTACATCTTGTAAAATGCTTATCTCCCTTTCAAATAGGAAGACTTAAAAACAAATGAATATCATGTCTATTAATTAAATGTGTTAATCTTTCACATTTCTCTTTTGATAGAAGAACTTCGGAGAGGAGACTATAGAATGTTCTCACATACCAATATATCTAAATTAACAGCCACCTCCCAGGAAATAGATCTAGGCATTGTTACAGACAGGCCAATAAAGATATTTACTGAATGTATGGCAGTGGACAAAAACTGCATAAATTAGCCTATATTAGGAAGTGAATAGATAATATGAAAAATGCCATTAAGCTGTAACATAAGCCAATGGGGCATCCTCACTTTTAAGTATAATGCATTCAGCTCAGGCCACTTTACCATCAAAGACAGATATCTTTGGAGGTAATAGGAAATGCAAAGGTCACTGAAGCCCTGTATCTGTGGCAGGAATAAGAATGTCCCTGCAATATGAGATGAAAACAGCACTGCTTATTTCACACAGGAAGGAGAGAAGGACAGAACTACACATCTTGGAGCTCACATATTCATAATAATAATGAGGAGACACCATCACAGAGACATAAAATTACCCCAGAGGGAAACAGGAGGTGGAAATATCAACAAGATACATGTGCCATGCACTTTCGTTTGAGTCAGTTCAATTTCCCTTCTTTACTGAACATGGATCCCAGAGCCTCTGAACACCTCAGTGGGGTCCCAATATGTCTGCCCTGCAGCCATCATCACCATTTGCCCTTCCATTATTGCTGCCATCTTCTGAGCACTGGGAGCCTAGGGCTCTCCCTACCTGGGTGATATCAGCTGGGCTGGCTGAATTCTGCTCTGCTGGGCTGTTCGAGAATTTCTCCAATCAGAACTAGTCTGTCACTGAACTGAGAAGAAACATATCCCCTCTCAGCTCCCCTTTCTGCAGAGGGCCACTGGGGAAGACAGAAACAATGCTGGGACTGGATGGAGACATATTCAGGCATTGGCCTAACTCAACTTTTAACCAGTTTTCCTATCCCTCTTCTAATCTCATTTAGCCCTTTTTTTTCCTCATATGAAAGAACATTTGTGAGACTAGAGACAAACCAGCATGTATAGAGGATCTATTATGAGCAGACATTTTTTAAAAGCGTCAAATCAACTCTGTAAAGAGATATTATTATCTTATTTTTATAATTGAGGACCAGAGACAATAAAATGTGCTCACAGTTACAAACTTGGAATTATGAAACTATCCTCAAACACTGTACAGATAGGGTAAAAGCTCTTTCCACCACCTTCCAAGTACAGGCCATGCTTACAGGCTTTGTCAGCCAGCCTATGGCACCTGTATTAGTCAGGATTCCACACAGGTCTGATACTCACAGTGGAATAATTTGAGAAGGGTTTATTTACCAAGGGGCTATTTATAATAGTGTAGGTGTATGGGAACTATCAGGGATAGTGTAACAACCTGGAACTGGCCACAGCAACTGAGCTCTTAGCCCTCCAAGGCCCAGAGATAAAGAAAGAGTGTGACCACCAAAATATGCAGAAGAGGTCATATAAAGTCTTTAGCCCCCCCCCCCAGTTAACCCTCTAGTGAGAAGCAGTGATCTTCAGTTGGGGGGCATCCTCAAACTAAAAAGACCTTATAAGAAAGGTAAAAATATCCCAACCTCACTCTCCTCTCTCTCTCCCAACTCCTACCAGGCGCCCTACCAGAGGAAAAAGTAGCCCTGTTGATTTAGCCCACATAAGTCAGCTTCCAGGGGCAGAGAGAGGGGAAAAGGAAATGGAGAGGAAATAAAAAGGATAAATGGAAGATATCCACAACTGCACTGGTGTAAAAAAGAAAGAAAGAGAGAAAGAAAGAAAGAAAGAAAGAGAGAAAGAGAGAGAGAGAGAGAGAGAGAGAGAGAGAGAGAGAGAGAGAGAGAGAGAGAGAGAAAGAAAGAAAGAAAGAAAGAAAGAAAGAAAGAAAGAAAGAAAGAAAGAAAGAAAGAAAGAAAGAAAGAAAGAAAGAAAAGAAGGGAGGGAGGGAGGGAGGGAGGGAGGAAGGAAGGAAGGAAGGAAGGAAGGAAGGAAGGAAGGAAGGAAGGAAGGAAGGAAAAGAAAGAAAGAAAGAAAGAAAGAAAGAAAGAAAGAAAGAAAGAAAGAAAGAAAGAAAGAAAGAAAGAAAGAAAGAAAGAAAGAAAGAAAGAAAGAAAGAAAAGGAAAAGGAAAAGGAAAAGGAAAGGAAAGAAAGAGAAGAAAAGAAAAGAAAAGAAAAGAAAAGAAAAGAAAAGAAAAGAAAAAAAGATAAAATTATAAAAGCTATCCCTTGCTTTCTTCCCAATTTCCCCTAAAACCAATTCAACTCATCAAGATCACTGGATATGATGGTTTCCAAGCTCCTTAAAGATCAGTGTCAGTGTCTACGGAGCACAGGATCTGGCAAGTGTGTTGTGGCATGTATGAGGACAGGCTCCAGTCTGAGACCATGGTGGTTCACGTGATCACTAGCCCGCAATAATATGAGATGAGACCACCACCACCCACATGATGAACAGGTCATAAGAGCATGGGATGAAGAAGTGAAAGGAGAGAAATGCATAGGAGTGTGGATGCTGCCCCGTAACTGCTTCCGCTTACATGACTGCTCAGCATCCACTCCATGGAGGGTGGTCCAGCCCAGGAAACAGCAGTCCCAGCAGATGTGAAAGATGATGATCCTAAGCAAGGAAGAAAATAGCCCTGGGGCTGACACTCGGAAATGTCAAGATATATTCAAACTGTTAACCTTTTTACTCGTGCATTTTAAAGTGTTTTTTGTCAAACCATTTAAATGCTGTCTACCTGCTCCCCTGAAAATGCACTCTAAAAATCCATCTAAAAAAAAAGCTTTTTCTCTGTGTTCTCAGATTTGTAGATCTTTTCCAAGTGCCTTTTGTTCTTCCCTTTTAGGACTGACAAAGACAGACTGTATAGTTGGCCATCTTTTGCCTCTCTGTTGTTATCTTTTTATCTCTTTATTTACCAAGTTTTATTGACCGCCTATTAGTCATGACAACAATCGCATTACAATTTACAAAATTCTTACGTTTCACCTTCATTTATAGTCCCGACAAACCTCAAGAAGTCAGCCTGCAGAATATTAGTATCCTCCTTTTACAGATGGAGAGACTGAGCCCTCGAAAAGTGAACTTCCTGTCTGTAGTGACATGGCACAGAACAGCCCAATGTGACCTCTGAAGCTCTACATGACCCAGCTGAACCTCTCTTTCCAGCCCCATCTCAGATCATCCATCCTTGACTCGCTGAGCTCCAGTCACATGGGCCTTCCCTCTGCTCTCAAACACACAGTTACACTGTCCAGCCATTTTATTTTACTAGGACATTTTTCTACATATCTGTATGTAGCTGACTCCTTGCCTGTCAGGGCTCAATTCAAAGGCCACCTCATCAGAGAGGCCTCACATAGCCACCCAGTCCCAAGAGGCTCCCCTGGCCCCATTATAATTACATCATCTGCTTTTGCTACTTCACAGCACTTGTCATTATCTGATATTATCTTATGCATATATATTTTTGGTTTCTTGTTTATTGTTTCTCTCATTCCTTAGAATATCAGCTTCATTCAGGGCTCCTCTCTATCTAGCTCACTCCTGTATCCCAGCACCTACAGCATCTAATTGTAATTTCTAACTGCATGTTTAGGTAATTTTTAAAAAACACCTATTTATCCTCTGTCCTATAAGTTCTCCAAGAGAAGGAACCATCTCTCTTTTGTTTACTGCTACACAACACAGATTAGGCACTTAGCAAATGTTTTATGGAAGGAAGGAAGGAAGGAAGGAAGGAAGGAAGGAAGGAAGGAAGGAAGGAAGGAAGGAAGGAAGGAGGGAAGGAAGGAAGGAGGGAAGGGAGGGAGGAGGGAAATAGGTATGTCATTTTATTTCACCTTTAACATGGACCAGGCACTCTGCTATGCCATTTATATTCTTGTCTCATTTGGTCCACATACAAGTAGATATGTTGTCCCTAGTTTTGCAAATGGAAAAACTGAGGCAATGGGAGATAACGTAACTTGAGTAGTTCTCACATGCTTGAGTAAATATACTTAAGCAAGTATTGAACCATGACTCATGCTCTAGACCATTCTCTTTCTAAGCACATCACACATATGAGCACATTTATAGTTTGAACTCCCAAGTAGGAAGAACAAGGAGAGGAAGATATAAAAGTATGGTTTTGTTCAATATAAGAAAGAACCTTTCTTGGTAAGAGCTGTTCTGGGCTAGAAGGAGCTGCCTTGGGAAATAACTACTCAGCCAACCAGTAAATTGGTTACATACAAAGGGAGGGATCAAATATGTAAACATATTGGGAGCTAGGTGATGGAGCTAGGTTTTCAACATCAGAGAAGGGAGTTACAAATATGAAAAGAGGCAAAACTGGAAGGAATACTGTGGTTTTGAGCACACCTGACACATGGATCTTAATTTCTCAATACAATTTTCCACTGAAATAAATCAGAGTTCTTCATACTATTCTTGTCATACTTCTGTATGAAAATAAGTCTAAATAAAGAGTAAAGAAAAAGAAAAAGGTAACAAGACTTGTTCTCATTGTGGCTGCAAGCACAAGGTAGACAAATGTTTCTCAAACTCTGAAGTGTATACAGATCATCTGGGGATCTTGTTAAAATGCAAATTCTTATTCAGGAAGTCTGGGGTTAGTCCAAGATTCCACCAAGATTTTTAACAGACTCCCAAGTAAGGCTGATGCTCTCGTCCACAGACCAAACTGTGAACAGCAAGGGGCAAAACAACCACAGGATTATTAACAGTAACCTAACCACCATTTAGGAAGCACTTAATATTGTCAGGCATTGTACTAAGTGTTTAATCTCTAATCCTTGTCCACAATTGATAAAGATAGCCTGGAAGGCAGTGGAAATGCAAATAACTTGCCCAAACCAGAAAGATCCTAGAAACAGTATGCATCAGGCATGGAAATCAGAGAGACTTTGGTTATGAATTCCCAATCAACTACTTACTCAATGTATAGCCATGGCAAGTTATTGACTCTTTCCTGCTTTACTTTTCTCCTATTAGATCACTATGAAAAATAAGTGAGTGACTATAATCACTTCATGCAGGATCTCATGTACATAGCAACTGTTACCAAGTGGAGCTCATGCTCCAAGGCTGTGGCCTTCCCACCACACTATGCAATGAAGACTGATTCCAGCAGAAAATCTTTAATGTTATTCCCCCCACCTTCTGATCAAAAGATTCTCTCATCACTGAATAAAGGAGTTTCGTAAGATATTCATCCAGAAGGAGAACCCCAAAGAAAAATTATGTGCCCAGATTGGCCAATGAGAAAAACAGTCTTTTTAGATAAGAGAAAGAGCGTCAGCCAAGATATACTACTCAGAATCAGGCAGACAGGTGCTCTTGGTGGTGAGAACCCAGCCTGGTTAGAGCAAAGGGATCATGAAGCCCAAGAGAAGTCAGCAATACGTGTGGAAAGGCAGGTCTGGGGCAACCACCTGCTAGAGACTTTCAAAGTTTAGCTCGCTTTCATCTGTAGGTGGCCCAGACAGTCTTGTTGCAAGACAAATCTCTGCTTATTGAACAAATCCTCTTAAACTGTCTGAAGATCAACAGACTGCAGCTTTGAAATCCAGATTACAAAACATAGCACTCATTGGGAGTATCTCTGATGAATGAATTAATCTGTGAGCACTGTTTCCCGGTATGAACTATGTGATGTCGCTAATGTAAGGACATATCACCAAAAAGGAAAAATCTAGTTCATTAAACACATCTGGTTCATTTAAATTACTCAGCTTGTGGGGCCTTCAACTTTATGGATTTTAAATACCCTCTTGCCCATTTCATAATGGAATCCATTCTCTTTCAAGGCGTCCACATTCACTCCTACACCCCTCAGAAATGGAGTGATTTACTGTCTGCTGTGACATCTTATGTACATAATTATTTGCCTATTTATTGCTCTTTGGGTAAAATACTTTCCACACCACTCATATTTCTTCAAGATTATTTAATTTCTACATTTCATCTTTTCACTTAAGAAAAATCTTACTATCACTTACTCAGACTGAAATTTCTGTGAAGTCCTTTATAAATTGCATCTCCCCACCTGCTCTCTTTGGATGTAAATAGGCTGAACATCGAGAGGAAAAAAAATTATCCTTTGTTGGTCTGGTTCATTCCTCAGTGAACATACCCCAAGAACACTTGCTCCTAAACTATTTCTGTTTGCCAACCAGCAGCCAGCCAGCAACCCACCCACCCACCTGATGGTTGGGGAAAAATGACAGAAGGGAGAGGAAAAGAAACTGGGGAGGGAAGAGAGAGAATCCAATGACCAATATCCTGGCCCTAGTCCAACCTGGATAATTAGTCTGCCTCTATTTTGAACATTTTTCCCATTTGCAGTGTGTGTGCGCGGGTGCATGTTTGTGTGTGTGTGTGTGTGTGTGCATGTGTGTGTGTTGAGAAGGGGGAAGGGAACTTTATAACAAATTATTATTTTTCTGTCTTTCTTCAGCCACAGTCCATTATAAATGACCTTAAAATTATAAATAAAATCCCGGGAAGAGGAGCAAACCTCTCAGGGTTGTACCTTAAAAGGGCTCAGAGATAGGTAACCAGGCAAAATTTCTAAAGGTCTCAGGAAGCTTTTGCAATCTCAGAAAGCAGCCTTTGAAAGCACAGGAAAGGAACATTAAGATAAACAACCCCCACCATCAAGAACAATTCAAGAAGGCAAGGAAAAAGCCTTGCCCCCTATTGATGGCTCCTGACTGACTCATCCACATTTTGTCCTTGGCCTGTCCCTGTTTTGCTCCTTCCAAGAACAATCTCTCCAGGTAACATCCAGGGCACAGATGGGACCTGGGGGGATAGAAACATAAACTCTTGTAGCATCGCCAGCTCTCTCTCTCAGACAGATTGGGCTTTCGCCATTTGATAAAGATTGAAAATTTCATTTGAGAGAAAGGGAGAATTGTCTTAACACACAGCCAAGCAGTTCAGAACAATTCCCTTCACTCAGTGCTTCTGGAAGGCAGCTAGTATGTACACCTAATGGCAGAAAAGCACCACGGGCCCCTTCGAGGGTTATGGGAAAAGGCATAAGTAGTCCTCTACAAGCTAGATGTTTTAATTATGGGTACTATGTTAAAAGTCAAAGAAAAGTTGGTGTTCTACATACATATATACATATTAAACATTTGTTTTAGTATGAAAATATAAATGTTTCAAATTAGTTACCAGTTAGTAAAATCCATAGACCACTTATACCTACATCAGCTGCCTGCATCGCTTTCCTCTCCATACCTTGTAGCACACTTCTGGGAGCCCAAGAGGTACTAGTTGGAGAAGGTCATCATCCTGTTCCATATCTGGCTACCTCTTGGCCCTTTGCTGCTTTTGCACATGAAGGGATAAAGTCCTAAGACTGTGAATGAGGTTTCTCTTTCCTTCGGTCTTCCCTGTTCCCCTGTGACCCACCAGCTTTTAAATGGGGGACTTCATCACTCCCCAGGGAAGGCAAATGCAGATAAAAGCCACAAAGGCAAATGAGTCTCCGAATAGATTGCTGGCTTTGTTTTGTTTTGTTTTGTTTTGTTTTGTTTTGTTTTAATTCAGAGCTCAGAAAATTGTTTTGAAAGCTAAAGTTATCTACATTCATGCTAGACTTAAGAGAATGAAAATGGGGTTTAAACTTTAAAAAGCTAAGGGCTTGCAGGACTTAAGAAAAAAAGTTGATGACATCAACTCAGAATAGAAAAGAATAAATTATATTGTGCAAGCCTTTTTTTCTCAACAAAAGACATTAAGTTTAAAATAACTAGTGGAGGAAGGAAAATTAGAAGCAATAAGACTTGATTGATGGTAATGGCTACTTAAGGCGTCCTTCTGCCTACCTCCAGCCATGGCCCAGGGAAAGCTCTATGTAGGTTTAAATTTTTCCTGAGCAAAGGCAATCTCTAAGTCCCATCCAAATGAAGCCTTCTTCCTAATCCACCACATTCCCCAATATCAAATTTCTACTATCAAGCCACAGTAAAGAATGACTATGTTTAGGCAAAGGAAACGTAAGTAGCTCCAGTCCTTCCCCACAAAAGCCTCCAAGACAAAGTATAACACACGACAGAGATGTCAAAACAACACAATGAGACACGTTCCATATTTATAAATGTGTCTGATATCCCCTGGCATGCTGTCCATCAGTAATGCTGTTAATCCACAAAATGCCCACATAGGAACTGATGTAGCCCAAGCAGGAGAGAGGGTACAGGAAATAAGCTAGAGTAGGGGACTTTCACAGTCTTGAATAATTGGGTATTAGAATTAGTGACACTTTAAAAAACAAGTAAAGGTTTAAGTAAATTAAGAATTCAATTAAGTAAATCAATGATACCACAACTGAGCACTACGATACATTGCTTGTAGTCTGACATCTTTAGAACATCATAATTCTCTAAAGGTAGGTACGTCTTTAATGTCCTGTTCTGATATCAAAGGACATTTTCACTCTACCCTCAGAGAGATTAGATTGTATTAGACTAAGTATTCTGAAACATTTCTATTTGTTTTCATGAATGTCTAGTTGTTATTTTGGGAAACATTTATCTATTCAAATATTTCCATTTCTTCCTAGAAAATTGTTTATGTTAGAAAATATTCATTTGTTCAATAAACTTTCTTGAAGCATTTATTGTGCGCTAAGCACTGTGTTAGGTAAAGAATATTGGTGCTAGTGTCTAGCACTGTGCTTGTTACATAGGAGACACTTGATGTTTATGGTATAGTTAAATAAAAAATGGATAGGATGCATCCTGGAGAAACTTGACAGATTCTAAATGTTTTCCATGCCCCCAAGAAGGGTTCAGAAGCTCCTGAGAATTGGTCAGTTGACCTAGTAAAGTTGTTCGGTAGACAAGAAGGATGTGAAATGGTCCGCAAGAACCTAGAGAATGGAAACACAAGGGGCTGCAGATAACTCAGCAGCAGACAGGCCTAGAAAGGGATTGACAAGGGACAAATGTACAAGATACAAGAGCATCAAATACCATCACAGAAACAAGAAAGACCCAGAGTGAGAAGTTAAGGCTGCCTCCCACCAATACCTGAGCCCTCCAACACTGAAACATCTCTATAAAGAATAAGAAAAGGAGGGCTGGAGGAATTTTGAATTGAGTCAAATTTATTCAAAAGGGACAAAGGAAAATGTGCTTGAGATTACCAAGTTTTCGTAAGTTTGAATTCTCTGCTTTTCAGAGAAAGAGAAAGGCTTAGACGATACACTTTAACTCAGTTATTAGAGAATCAAAGAAAATTTCATATTTACACATTTGACCATAAAATTACCCACTACATAGGGATGAAAGATGAGGACTTTCTTGTATGCACAGTCGGAAAGGAACAAGCACGTTTCCAGCCACAGGCTGTGTGGCTCCAGGAATGATCGTTCTTTCCACTGAGCCATGCAATCGCTCTAAAAACTAGGTCTCACTTTGTCAAAGGATTTTTTTTAATGTGTTATTCACATTTTCAAATCTTAAAAAATACAAGAGTGTATTTTCTGGCAAGTGAACCTCACAATGCCTTAAATTGTTCTCCCAACTGACAGCATCATTTAATTAACCAACCTCAATAAACCCATGTGGATGTGAAAGTCTTCACTCAGCTCAATAGGCATGTATTTAACAGCTGACACCTGTGAGCATCAACCCTGCATATGAATAGTTCTGTGCATCTCAAACTACAGTGTCCCCTGGGAGCTCACTGCAGATGCAGACTCTGGGCACACCCTGACCTACTGATGCAGAAGCTGCATTTTCACAAGATTCCCTGGTGAGTTGTATATACTTTAAAGTCTGGAAAGTATTGCTCCATTTGACTCTAAAGATTATATCAGGAACTTATAGGATCATTTAAATCCATGACTTTGAATGTAAAAAATAATGTACCCAAGCTCAAAATGGTATATTTTCAAATGCATTTCGTATTTGTCAGAACACTTTCCATTGAAAGTGGCAACTCGAACATGCTTAAATTAAAAAAAGGAGATGTATTTGAAGTTTCAGATAACAAAGGGAAAACTATGCACACAGCCAGGCTTTAGAAATTCATGGAACCAGATATAAAATGCCACCAGACTCTCACTCATATTTCCTATTGTGCTGATGTGTCTGCTTCATTCTCCATGACAAGGCACATAAAGCAAAGAACATAGCTACCAACATATCTCAAACCCCCACCTTGGATGCAGATTTTGCCACCCAATTTTGCACATTCTCCATTTGGCCCATTTGGTTCGTCCTGGTATCATCCACAATGCTGAGGAGTAAACATGGCATTGGAAAGTTGGAGATGGAGGGAACTTCCATAAGAAGATAGCAGTTCCTATTAAAACTCCATAGTTGATGTAAAGAGCATCTCTTACATGAAAGGGTAGAGGAGTGCTGTCAGGAGGAGGAGGAGAAAGTGGTGGCAGACAGGCAGCCCAATAATGTCTACTGAATGTCTCATTCTCATGTCATGTTCTTCCTTGTGTTCCTCACTCTTTCTCTATTGAATATTTAATTGCAAGTACAGAAGTATTATATAAGTTCAGGTCAAAGCCAAGGATGTGGACATAAAAACACAATACAATGAAACAAAAATAAAAGATGACACTTCCCAAAGTATGTTAGTGCAGAAACACATTGTAATACCTCAATAGGAAGACACAATGGGCTGGAAAGCTACACACATCATTCATACTAAAATATCATGGGCATTAATTGTCTATGTTGCTTTAACCAATGGGATTTTGTTCTCAAGTTAAAATTTTAGTTACTAAACTATAGCTTCACAAGTCCTCCCCTAATCCCACTCCAACCTGACAGAACTTCTTTCTCTTCCTCAGATTTCTCAACACCTTCAGGACTTGCAATTGCTAATCTCACTCCTAGAATGATATCCCTTTGGAACTTCCATGGCTCACTTTCTCTTTCCATTCAAGCCTTGGCCTACATATCACCTCTTTGGAGAGATCTCCCTTGATCACCTTACCTAAAGCAACTGTGCCCATTACATGCACACACACACACACTAAGCTCCACCTCCTTTGACCTGCTTTAGTATTTTTCACAGACCTTATCACCACCTGACGTAACATATTTACTTATTTATTTGTCTGGTTTCTCATTACAGTGTAAGTACCACAGGGACGAGATTTACTGTCTTTACCCCCTTTGTATTCCTCAAACCTGAAACAGTCCTTGTCACCTAGTCACTACCCAGTAGGTTTTTGTTTAGTGAAAAAACAAATGAAGATAGAATGTGTGAAGCCATACTGGTGGAAGGGTGATCAGCATGGTTGTCAAATGAGAGGCTGTCTTCGAGGTTAGCAAATAATGATGATAATTCCAAGGAAAACAAAAATGTCAAGTAATCTCCAAAAGAAGGCCTAGGGCTGGTAAATAGGAGACCTGACACCAGGCTAAACAGTATCTTTGCTACTGGAATAGGCTTCTCTTCTCAAATTTTTAGTGCAAATAAGGAAGGTGTTTCACTAGTCACCATCTTCAGCCACACCAACACAAGATGTTAAGGAGAAAATTTTACTCATGCCCTGCCACTATACTAAAAGAAAGATTTCTGCTCACATCTGCTCCCCAAATGAAATTTAAACTCCCAAAGCCATAACCAGAAAGAATACTGAACAAAGTTTGAAAATCCAGATTAAACTCCATTTGCTTCATGACTCCAGGAAAGTTGGTCAACCTCCCTGCTTGATTCTTCACCTCCCTAGGCAGATACTCCCCAATCCAGGGCCCATTACTTTTGTTATGTGTTTGTCCCCCACAGTATTGAGAGACTGAATATAGAAAGAGAAAATGACCAGACCACCTACAAAAATAGAACTCTTACCCAAAAGCTCTGCAGCAACCAGTTCGAGAAAAAAAAACCACACCCTCTGTAGCAATCCACCCACAATGGGGAGGGCTTGACTCATAAACCAATTTTTCTAATTTTTGTCCCTGTTTCCATCTTAGGATTAACCAGGATAGGCCAATTTTTCTCCCCTAATCAATAATGTAGGCTGCCCCACATCTGGACAGCCTGCCTCCAACCTCCCCATAACAGCCTCCAATCAGAGTGTAGCTGAAAATGCCCCCTTTTTTTCACTTTATCAAGCTTTCCCATTCCTCCACCTGCCTTTGAGTCCTGCCAAACACAAGTGATAGTGGCTCATTCTGGATAAATGCACTTTACTTGCTCTCATTTGGAAGGTCTTTGTTTGTGTGAAGGAAGTTAAATCCCAGAATGTAGCAGAAGGCCAGGCACACAGTAGGTGCTTAATAAATGTTCAGTGGAATTGAGCTGAACTGAATCTATAGGAGAGTGATAATAACTGCCTCATGGTTCTGCTACAAAGATTAAATTAGATCATCCAAGTAAAAACATTTTGAAAACTGTAATGTGCTATGGAATCATAAGGTATTATTAAGCTAAAAACAATGTATAATCAGACCACATAAGAGAGTAGTAGCAAAATACTGTTTCTTCTGTGGATTCTCAATGATGAGAGGCTCTTGGAATTATTTCTAGTTTGTAAATAATGAAAATTAAATAGTCAAACAGGAAGAAATACTTTCTAGAGTCTTTCAAAACAGCCTTTACAAATCCTCGTCTTCTTGGAAGAAATTCTGGAATTCCTAAACACTGCTCTGATCAGACTCTAACTATACCTTCTCAGTTCTGTTCCTCTGGCTAAAATCACATATCTTTAAACATGTCTGCCTATGCCAGAGAAGAAACATAAAAGCATAGAAAGCATGTAGTCAGGATTCTACTTTGGTGTCCCCTGCCTGTCTGGAATCCTAAGTCTTTGAGACCCTATACACTTGACAGAGCTCATCTACACTATGTGATGTCTCCCTTGTTTTCTGACTCACCTGAACCCAAACAGCCTCCTGCCTGTGGTTTGCTTGGCCTCAGAGCTTCTGTCTGGTCCTGCCAACCTCTCCTCACCCTAGATATCCTACTTCTTACCTTCTGGAACTGGATCTAATCTCCAGACTTCCAGGGACTAGAACTTTCTTATTAATGGATTGCATCCTTGAGCACAGAGGATGGAGGCTAACTTGCAGGCTGCCCAGAGAAAGCCTTCCTTAGTGAAGTCACCTGGGTGAAGTCATCACAGACCAGGGTTTCTATGTTTTCCTGAGGAAACATACCCTGACCTCTCTCTCTTCATTCTCTTCAGCCTTCTGCTTGGGCTCCCATTGGACAAATCCAACTAGTATCCAAAGGCCCAGGAACTCAATGATACAATCTATACCAATCACCTTCAGTGGCAGAAGAGATGGAATGTTGGAGAATGAAACTAGGGAGACAAAACTGCTGCACAATTTCTTAATATCTTTCTTCGCATCTTTCTTTTATAATAGCTCCTCGTGACAGCTTTGGTCAATAACATATAAGCAGAAGTCTGACTGGAAGTTTTGGAAATTTTATCCTTTCCAAACATAAATGCTATTCTTTCCTTCTTATGCCTACTGCCTTCTTCTTCTTACCTAAATGCAGACAAGAGGACAGAGAGAGAACAGCTGTTTTGTTATCATGAAGCAACCGTGAGGATGACAGCCAAGAATGGCAGAGCAGAAACGTGGGAGGAGACAGGGTCTCTGGCAGTAGCAGCCCCAGATGATATATCACCAGACAACGTGAGAGAAAAATAAATCCTCCATCAGATTAATCCATGGGAGTCAGATACCTGTTTTATGTAGTAATGCTTAATCTGAAGTTGCTACATCCCCAAGCACCCAGGTTAGGTTCCCTTCTCTCTAATGGTATTGGATGCCCATCGTTGCCTCTCCAACACTTTTCTTTTTCAATTCCCATGCTGAGTTTTGCTCTTCCATCTCATATTCTTTTGCATCTTATCGGTTAAACTATGATGAGGTTTCAGTAGCCTGGGAGTCACTCTCTTTAGAGTGACTTACATGGCTCTGTTTTCATCTGTTATGTTCTGACTTCATTAATCCAATTTTCAAAGTTCCAGGAATGATTCCTATCACTGCCTACCATTAAGTCATCCAGGGATGAATAACAGAATATTTACTGCCAAAATAACAACTAACATTTGTTGAACACTTACTATGTGTCAGGCATAGCAGCACATTCCACTCTTGTTCCTGGCTTTATTTTAAACTTCATTTTATAAATCAGAAACTGATATTTGGAGAGGTTAGATTTCTTGGCCAAGGCTTCCCAGTTAGCAAGAGTAGCAGTCAACATTCTAGAACTGGTGATCTAATTTTAAAACCTGTATTCTTGTGTATTAGAGTGGTTAAGAATGTGTTCTTTGAACTCAGACTGCCTGAATTCTAAATTCAGGACTGCTGCTTAACAGCTATGTGGCTGTGGACAAGCTGATTAACTTTCCTATGTCCTGGTTTCCACATCTATGAAATGTGGTCAATAATAATAGTTTCTGATCATTAAATGAATCAATGTACAGAGTCTGACCCAGAATCTAAAACAAAATGGTCACTTGATGAACAGTAGTTATTATTCCATGACAGAAGCTATACAGTGGCTCTGCTCAGATAACCAGCAGTGTCCCTTCAGAGCCAAAGCGGAATGAAGCAAGCACTGGCTGTGAGACCCAATTAAGTCATTTACCATTTCTGACCCTTACTTTTTACATCTCTAAAATGGGAATACCTACTACTTCACAGTAGTTTATAAGTGAAATTGCCTAGAGAAAGGACTCATACACTATAAAGCACCATATAAACCTAAGTCATTCGATTTCTTACTTAACTATCCCAAGATAATGGGGCAATGGCCAGAGCAATGTCTTTTTCTGCATGTGATTCTGATAAAATCACTTTTATTAGTCCTCTTTTGGAGCAGTGGTTCCCACTTTTTGTAGAACTCTTTAAACTAGTCTGAACACCACTCCATTTCAGCTGGGCTCAAAATATATTTCAGGAATAATCTCAACATATTAACATTTCAAAGATCTTTAATTCTGTCCTTGGAATGTCCCTTTCAAATTCAAAGTCTTAAAAGTCATGGTTCCCAATGCAGACACTTCAAAGTACGAGTAATTTCGTCTTTCAGTTTATTGAATACTTTCTATATATAGGTCAGGCCCTTACTTGTCATTGGAGACACAACAGTAAATCAGAAAGTGCTACCTTTACAGACTCACAGTCTAGTCAAGGAGATAGATATGGAGATGTGTCATTACAATACAAAGCACCCAGAAGGAAAATTCCTCCTAGGGGTGTAAAGGCTTCAAGAGCAGGTAACATAAGAGCTGTCTTGAAGAAGGACGTGCAGAGGAGGCACAGGAGTAGAAGCTGGTAGTTCTTTAAGTCTCCATATACTGAGATGGCACAAGTACAGTCTATGGTAGGAGGGTGAAGCCCCTGTTTCAATCTCATGCCTCCTTAGTCTGGCCTTTTTGAAGTAGAGAAGGGCAGAGAGAAAGAGGAGGAGCTAGGAGAAGACGAAGGTAAACCTCCTACTTATCTGGCTCAAGCCCAACCAAGGAGCACAGCCTAGGTTCCTCCAATGCTATCATTAAAAATTTGAGAAACTTGTGTTTGATATTTTCTTTGGCTATCTTAGAGTCTTTTTGGATGATTTTTTAAAAAAAATCTTTAGTCTCTCAGATTCTTTCCCTCTATTTCACAGTCCCAGTTAACATCTGGATATTCAGGGAGCTGTGGAGCTTCCTATAATCTAGTAAAAAAAATTTCCCAGTTTTTTGAAGTAAAAAAAATAATTTCTGTTGACTTTAATATATATTAAATAAATCAGAATGTTTCATGCAAAAAGCTGTATTTGTTTAAAAAAAAAAAAACTCTTTATAGATCTTTAAAACCTGTTGTTCCAATGGTGAGATGTTTGTTATTATATTTTAAAGTGGGGTTCCAAGATAAAACTATCACTGCTGAAACAAATGCCTGTTCTCAGGTATTCTTGGTCTTTCCAGCTTTGCAGAGAGTTCACTCAGGAGGGACCTTATCTGAAGAGCAGGTAACACACGTTTAGTGACCCACACAGAACAGGGGGGCAGGGTGGGGAGAGGGCTCAGCCCTAGAATGCAAAGGTGAGGTAGACACAGACGCCTACCAAAGGACCATAGCCTGGAATCTCAAACAATCTGGGATTTCTGACCCTCCTACCACCTGAAAGCTGTCCTGGATTCTCCATCCATGGCAAAATCCAAAGCAAGTTTTCTCAGCCACTAACTCTAGGCAACAATTAAAAGTGCCAAGATCAAAGAAGAGTCCGATCTTCTTACCCAGCACACTACAGACTTCCCAAAGACTACCCATTCGCCAAGTGTCCTCCGTGACACTGTCTAGCACAACTCTTGACCATCCTAGAGCATCAGATACCTGGTCTTCCTTGTCCGTTACCCCATCTAGCCTTATATAATCAATGCTCTTCCATATGACCTGAGATCATTCTCCCAGTATTATCTCTGCCTTTGAAGTCATCCTGCCCTTGAAAACTCAGCTTCCTTGCCCATCTCTGTATGTGTCCATCTAATACAAAATGAAATAGGTATCTGGAAATTCTCCACTTTCTTGATCTAGGTGGCTAGCAAAACCAGATTCTCTGATCCAGAAAACCTACTCTGTAGCATCAGCTTTCCATGTGACCTTACAGTTGAAATTTATTAAATAACCATCAAATCTTTACTACATATTGGGAGTGATTATATGAGTGAGCAATTTCACTTGAGACAAAGAAGGATTTTACTATATGGCATTTACATTTATTAAATTCAGCACTGAGAGGACCATTATTCACATTTGAAAAATTATTATTTGCTTGGCACATTTTAAATTCTCAACATATACTTGTGAAAAAAATGAACACATGAATAATTGAAGGAAAGTTTGTATCTTTAAATTCCAATACTCGAAATCACTGTAAAAATGGGCATATAGCTCAAAAAAAAGCTTGAAACAGGAGAATGGCATACTCAAATTGGAGTTTAAAACTATGTTAATTTTATCTAACTTTTACTGGCTTCCTGGAAACAATTTGTAATAATCTACAACTCTATAATTCACTAAATAGGCCAAGAAATAAACCATCTAGACTCAACCCACCAAAAAGTCCTATTTTTCTAAACTTAACATCAGAAATAACAAACAAAAAAAATGTTATTCATACAATGGATAATATTCAGCCATGAGAAAGGACATTCTGTCATTTGCCACATAATGGATGCGAAATAAAATATCTCACATAAAGACAAATACTATATGTTATCACTTACATGAGGAATCTAAAGAAACCAAACTCATAGAAACAGACTAGAATGGTGGTTACAAGTGACTGGGGAATAGGGAGAAAAGGGGAGATGTTGGTCAGAGTACAATCTTCCATTTGTAAGATGGATAAGTTCTGGAGATCTAGTGTACAGCCCAGTGATTATAGTTAAAATACTGTATTATATACTTAAAAGCACCTAAGAAAGTAGATCTTAAATTCCTCCCCCAAAAACATGTGACATGAAGCCGGTGTTAGCTAATATGATGGGAGTGATAATTTTGCAATATATAAGTATTTCAAGTCATCATGTTGTGCAACTTAAACTTATATATGTCGATTATATCTCAATAAAGCTGAGGGGAAAAAAGAAACACTGGGCTAATAGATTCCTGAAAATTCCTGAAAGGAAATGGGTAACCAGATGAGCAAGGCAAGATCCTAGATGAAAAGGACCAGTGACCCTTGTACAAATTTCTCAAGGAAGAGGTCACCACCTGCTCAGCCTCCAAACAACTTATTAAAATCATGAATATCCTCCCCTTGAAAAAATTTAAGCAAGCCAGGAATTGTGACCTTTTAAAGAAAATTTTTTAATCTTCTTAATGAAGATAGAACAGACTGTCTGATTCAGAGCTAAAAAGCCTACCTTATATTTGAGTGCATTTCTGTTCACTTATAAATGAATGTGCCAAACTGTGCTGACTGTGTTTTACAGTGCCTTCTACAAAATTAGACATTTCTCTAAAAATATGTCCTAACAATCAAGAGTGACATTTTCCTCTTTAAAAAGCCTATAAATTTACAGCAAAGTTTGTGTAAATTTTTAATCCTTTCAATTTACTAATAATGATAAAATATGTGACTGCCTCATTCTTATAAATAATTCAAACAACATAGATAAAGTGAGTCTCCAGTCCCTACCTCTGCCTTCCATGACTTACACACAAGCAGTATCTTTGGAGTGTATCTTTTAAGTTTTTTTTTTCCCCTATTCACAGTATCTACTCATGGAAATTTGTAATTTTGCTTTAATTTCTAACATAATTGTTATTATATCATATACATGTTTTCTGCTATTGACCTGTGTTGCTTAATGTATTATGATATTCTTATGAAGTCATTATATGCAGATACCTCACCATTTCTAATTTCTGCATAATATTCCATAGTATGGAAATACCATTGTTTATCATTACTACCCACTACTAAAAGACATTTAGATTGTTTCTAATCTTGTCCTATTACTAACAATGCTGTTATGAAAGTTCTTGAACATGCCCTGTTTGGAAAAGATTCAAGCATGATATTGCTAAGAGTATGTACAATAAAAAGTGTAACAGATATTGCCCAACAGCCCTCTCACAAGGCTGTACCAATTTACACTCTTAAAAGCAGTGTTTAGATATATTCTTTTCCCCACATTCTCACCTATGCTGGATATTATCAAACTCTCCAAATTTTGTAATATGGTAAATATTCAAAACCAGCTTTTCTATGAGCTTATTAAAAGTATTCTTTAATCTTAATGCATCTTCTGAATTTATCTTTCTTTTAAAAACCTACTTGCTGTAACATACAAATTGTTTTATTCTTTTTGAATTAACCAATTTTATTTTCAATTTTCTCCCTGAAGAAATTTTATAGTTTATAGGGATGTAGTTCTTCTGTGAGTTTACCAATATCCTTTTAAAAAGACATAAACTCCAAAAGGAAATTCAGCAAAGTACTAGGGATAACTATTTTCTGGATGATAGATGATTTTTTTTTTATCTTTACTGTCTTTTCCAAATTTTCTCCAATAAATAATATTCAGGGGAGTGTTTACTATTTTCCAGACACTGTTTTAAGTACTTTCCATGCTTTATCTCATTTTATCCTCATTACAAGCATCTGAAGTCCTACCATTATCCCTATTATACACATAAGGCTTAGAGAGGTAAAATAATTTTTCTCAGGTCCCACAGCTATGAAGAATTGAGCCCAGGCAGCCTGACTCCAGATTTTACCCACTGCACCATACTACTGCCTACGAACATGTACTATTTTTATAATTTAAATAAACAAATAAGATTGAAATATCAACTCAAAGCAACTATATTTACTAAACAAAAATCAACAGCATTATAACCTGTGAGTTTATTCCTCTCCCGTGACCTTTCTTACATATTTTTGAAGGAAATCTTAACTTCCTGGCCACACCAAACCTCTTCTCCCCAGCCTCATCTCCACCCAAAGATTTAAAGATACAAGCTTCAACAAACTCGAGATTTTATGATCTTTTAATCTCCCTATATAATTAATTTTTATCAGTTTTCCTTTGTCTCCAGTGAAGGCATCTTGTTCTGTAAAATACACACTGTAATTTCATTGTTGGCTCCTCTATGTAATATTGCTAGCCAGTTTCTGCTTCTTTTTTGAAGCTCCTCGAATCTCTCTCTTTAATAGATAGCTGAGATTTCCTAATATCAATGAGAATGGCCACAACACCCGACATTGACACACAAAGTTCCCACAGAAAAATCTCATGGTTAGGTTTCCAGCTCCATAGCATCAGTGGAGGTGGTAATGACTGAGAATCACCGTCAAAGAACACCAACAGATTGCATTACAATCTGTCAATCCTTCTCTAGAGAAAGGAATTGGCAACTCATTATATTAAAGAACTGCAATCAAGCATCTGGAATATGGCCCTGCACGTCGATTTTATGTGAACTGATGAGATTCAGCAATGTATTATCCTGCGCTTTCTGACATAATCTTATCCACAACATCTCTAATACAAATGCACATTCCACATGAATCACAATTGTTATTCAAGACACACCTTTGTGAATATCCTGTTTGAGATTTGGCTTTGCAGAGTTACATGTAGACGTGTTCCAAAGAGAGAATTACGTACTTTTAAATTTTTAATTAACAAAATATCTACCCCCTTCATTTGCCTCCTGCCAGCAGGAAAATTAAGACAGTTTCTTAATAGAACATTTGTGTCAACCTGTGCCTTGTTAAGCAATAACCTCCTCATCATTTTTCCACAGAGTCAACAATTAGACAAAGAAGACAGTCTGAAAGGCCTGATCGTCATCATAATAGCTACAATTACTAACCACTCACCACGTGCCCAACACCTTGGCTATGTTTTATATGCGTTATTTCATCAAATCTTTCCAATCATGCTATGATATGTTATCATCGTTCCCCTCTCACAAAGAAAAAGTGAGGCTTAGAGAGGAAATAATTTGCACAAAATCATATAGCTAGTAAGTAGTGGATTTGGGATTAACTATTGGTTAGTTTTGCTACATAACAAACTACCCCAAAACTTAATGGCTTAAAACAACAATCATTAATTTAGCTCATAAAACCATAGCTCAGAGATTTGGATTCAGCTCAACTAATCTTGCCCCCTCACATGTCTGCAGTCAGCTGCTGGGTCATGGTTCTCATCCACGTGGCATCGCATTATCCAGAAGGCTAACTCAAGCTTATTCACACAGTAGCCTTAAGGTTGTATATACACAGTGAGAAAGGGCAAGTTTCATTATCCAAATAGTTTCTGATCCTCTGCTTGCATTACATGTACTATTCTCCCATTGGCCAAATACAGGCCCCAAACCAGCTCAGATTCAAGTTTAAAATAGACACTCCATCTCTTGAGAGACCATTTTTATAGTTTATCACAACTTTCAACCCACGTTTTCGTTGCCGAAACCCAGTCCTGGATTTCTTTGGTCTTAGATATAGTTCTCAACCCCACCTGCTCTACCCTGTATCACAAGTACACTGTTTTTATAGGCTGTTTCCAGGCAACAGAAAGCCAATACAAGGTCATGGAAACAGGTTAGAAGACAGGAAGAGGGAGAAGCAGAGTAGACCTCACTGTCCCTCAGGCTGCATTCCTAGCAAAGAGGTCCCTTCTGCATAGGTCTGGCATGGTGTCAGTCCCCATCTCCTCTATACATCCCTTCTCCCTGTGGGCAGTAATGGCTTGTTGCCATTGCTAATGTTATGGTTTCCACATCACCATTTGACCTTCCGGCCCTTCCAAATCCTGTGTAACCATAAATTCCTTCTGTTATAAATATTTAAAGATTTCTGTTGTCCTGGTTGAACACTGAGTATTACATACAGTCCCCTGATCTTCTGAGTCTTCTAGGTAGCACCACTTTGTAATTTCTCTTCCGTAATGCCAAACATGATAGAATCAACCATATTCATCCACTCAGAAAAAAATTGAGAAACTACTAGGCCCAAACACTGGCTACAAATTTGAATAAACACCTTACAAAATGAACACAATAAGACAGATCTAAATACAAATTATAACCATATAATAAAGTTATTTGAAGAAGATAGACTTTATTGGAAAAGCAGTCAGATGCAATAGACTAGCACATAAGTTTTAGAGTCAAATTGCCTAGATTGGGAATTCTTTTTTTTTTCTATCAATAAGCATGTTATTTATCCTCCCCTCCCTTGTTGGTACAATGGGGGGTAAGAGGATCAAATTCGTAGAGTTACCTGTTTAGATTAGAAGTGATCATACACTGGAGCTTAGGCCAGTGCCTGTCTGGTCTATGTTCAATAAGTGTTAAGTATGACTTTATAGAAATATGACAGAAATAACATCATTTGTTTGGGGGATCATGAAAGTCTTCTCAGAATGAGGAAGACTTTCAGAAGACTCTTGAAAGAATAAGTGGTTACCAGTTGACATACCACTTCCACAATGGAGTTTCCCCAAACCCGAACTGAAATAATTCCCCCTCCTTCCGACCACCCTTGGCATTTTGTTTTCATACCCCCAAAATTACAATATCTTATGCTAATATTTTTATAGCTATTGATGCGTGTGCTTTATCTCCCCTAAAAAATTATAAGCTCTTTGAAGGCAAATACCAGACTGTCCAACCTTGTCCATCTGGTAAAACTAAGCACACTGTTTGGCACATAAGTAGGTGTGCAAGTTTTGTTATTTTTTTCTTAAATTTCAATGTCTCTGCTGTAGTTACAGATCTTTAGGCAGCAGCCACTGACAATGGATGATGAAATTGTGACCTGGTAAAATTTTGATCCAGCACTTTTTTGAGTTATGGTATCTTACAAATGTGTTTGCCATACACAGAGAGTAGATATGACTTTGAAAACCATGAATGTCTCCATGTCCCATAGAGCATCACATTAAACTGTACTTTCTGAGAAGCCTATTTATGATGATATCCAGTGACATCAATTTTATAATAGCTTTCTATAACTCACTACAAATCATAAACCTCAATGAAAGAGAGTTCTTATTCCAAATCTGTGTTGTACTGATAAGTTGTTTTTGCTAGCTATTTGATAAATATTTTATTAACTGAGGAGCAGCTAAGTAAAAACAAAAGCCTAATATTTTAAATATAGCAGGTTTTCAAACATAGCCAATGTTTTAAGATCATAGAAATCATTTCATTGACCAGTGTGCCCCATACTAAGCCACTGTTTCTCAGCTCCAAACTCATTCTGCTCTACTTACTGCATAATGCTGGGACTGCAATCAACTTTCTGCTCCAGGGTATCCTAGAGGCAGAATGCAGGGCTGGAGGAGGAAGATGGCAGTTGTGCATTTTTGTTTGCTTCCTATTGAAATCCATTCTGTTCCCTAATCCTAGAGGAACAGGACCTTAGAAATGATTCTTCACCTCTGGCCATGCTTTCCTGGAGCAGCAGCTGAATTCATTTTGGGTTTTTTCCCCTACACTGGTAGAAGTACCCTCATCCTGCCACCCCAGTAACACCAGTATCAGGTGTTTGGTGCCCCTTCACTGAGGCCAGAGTTTCAAATCCTTTTCAAAATTCTCCTATACTTTTTCTTTCTATTCAACGTGACTGAGCTTTAGTTTACTTAAAATTAAATGTTACCATTTTAACTGTACAGTTTTATAAGTTTTGACATATTAATATTAAAATTATTATTCCAATTAAAATACAAATAACTTCATTACCCCAAAAGTAACTGTGCTCCTTTATAATCAATATCCCTCCTCAGACAAAGTCTCAGAAAACAAGTAATCTTTTCTGTTTTTCTAGTTTTGCCTTTACTAGAAATTTATAAAATTAAAATCATGCAATATGTATTTTTGTGTCTGGTTTCATTTATTCAGAATAATTTCTTTAAGATCCCTCCATGTGGTTACAGGAATCAGTAAAGTAATTTTTTTCTTTTTATTGCTGATAACTATTTCTTTGTATGGATATGCTATAGTTTATTTATCTAGCCCCTTGTTGAAAATAGCTGTTTCCAGTTTGGGGTAAGTATAAATGAAACTACTGTGACATTCATGTGCAAGTCATTGAATGAATGTGTGTTTTCATTTCTTTTGATAACTAGTAGTAGAATTGGTGAGGCATATAGCTGTTGTATGTTTAGCTTTATATAAAACTGTCAAACTGTTTTTGAATGGGGCTGTACCATTTTATACTGCCATCAGTAGTGTTTGCAAGTTCCAGCTCCTCCAAATCCTCACTTGATGTGGTCATCTTGTAATTTTAGCCATTCACCTGTGTGTACAGGAGTATTTTATTGTGGTTTAATCTACATTTTCTAATGACTAGTGATTTTTAGTATCTTTTCTTTGTTAATTTACCAGTCATATATCTTTTGTAAAGTATCTGTTCAAATATATTATCCCTTTATTAAATTGGGTAAATTGTCCTCTACTATTAAGTTATAAGAGTTCTCCACACATTCTAAATGCAAGTTTTTTATCAGATTTATGTATATAAATATTTTCTCTGGAATATTTTCTCCAGTCCATTGCTTCCCCTTTCATTTTCTATAAGTATCTTTCAAAGGACAGTTGTCAATTTTGATGAATTCCAAGTTATCAGTTTTTTCTTTCTGACTCATGATTCTTGTGCCCTAAATGATCTCTGACTGTCCATGATCACAAAGAATTGCTTCTATGTTTTGTTCTAGAAGTTTTAAGTTTTTAGTTTTTACAATTAGGTATATTCACCCAGTAATAGAGCCTCAAAACATAAGCAGCAAAAATTGAAAGAACTGAATAAAGACAGAAAAAAAATTAATTTTGATCAACTATTTCAATGCCTCTCAATAACTGTCTTTGTCAAGCTGGGATGCCATTACAAAATACCATAGAGTGGGGGACTTAATCAGCATAAATTACTTTCTCACAGTTATGAAGGCTAGAAGTCAGAGATCAGAGTGTCGGCATCATCAGATTCTAGTGACAGTTCTCTTCCTGGTTTGCAGATGGCCACCTTCTATATGTGTCCTCACATGGCAGAAAGAAACAGAGACAGAGGGAGGCAAAGAGAGAGAGAGAGAGAGAAACAGAGAGAGAGAGAGAGACAGAGAAAGAGAGGGCACTCGCTCTCTGGTGTCTCCAAATACCACATTGCAGGTTAGGGCTTCAATATATGAGTTTCTGAGTGACATAACTCAGTCCATAGCAATTACAGATAAAATAACTAAGCAAAAACTCAGTGAGGACATAGATTTAAGCAACAAGTTCAACCAATTTGATTTAATTGACATTTACAGAAAACTTCATGCAACAACAGCAAAATAAACTTTTTTTTCAAATGCTCACAGTACATTGACCAGAATATGTCTAATTTCTCTGTTATTAAAATTTCTTCAATGCATTTTAAAAAATATTCTCAGACTACAGCTCAATTTTATTAGAACTCAAGAACATAAAAAATTCTGAAAACTATCTAAAACATTGGAAATGTAAATAACACATTTCTCATACCTGTGGATCAATGAAATCTCAAAAGAGAAATTAGAAAGTGTTTTTACTGAATGAATGAAAATGCAAACATAATATATTAAAGTTTTGGGGAGTGCCACTAATGTAGTATTTAGGGAGACATTTATAGCACTAAATCCTGATCTTAAAAAAGAAGGAAGTTCTCAAATGAGCTTTTATTGCACATTAAGGAATTAGAAAAACATGAACAAATTTAACCTAAATTTGGACAAGAAAACAAATAATTTAACCTAAAAAAGGACAAGAAATAATAATGAGAATCTGAATGGAAATCAATGAAATAGAAAAATAATAGAAACCAACAACAAAGACTTATTCTTTGAAAAGATTGAACAAGTATTTGCAAATAAATTCAAATTAGATGAAATGGACAAATTCTTTGAAAGACACAAATTACCAAAGTTCACATAAGAAGAAATAGATAACCTGAACAGTCATGTATCTATTAAAGAAAAGCAATTTATAAAGACCTTTGCACAGAGAAAAATTCAGGACTAGATGGTTTCTGTGATGAATTCTAGCAAACATTTAAGAAACAAATAATACCAACTTTCACAAATTCTTCCAAAAAAATTGAGAGGAGAGACTATTTTCTAACTCAGTCCATGAGGTCATAGTTACCCTTATACCAAAACCAGAGAAGCACATTACAGGAAAACAACTGATAGATAACTCTCATAAACAAATTTTATCAAATCAAAACTTCATACATTACTAGTGGTGATTTAAAATGAAGCAGACACTTTGGAAAAGTTTGTAGCTACTCAAAATATTAAATGGAGTTACCATATAATCCAGTGATTCTACATCAAGGTACCCACCCAAAAGAAATAAAACAAATATACGTACAAAATATGCACACAAATACTTAAAGCAACATTAATCATGATGGCCAAAAATGGATACAGCCCAAATGCCCATCAACCTTTGACTAGATAAATAAATGTGGTATGTCTATACAATGAATTATTATTTGGCACTAAAAAGAAATGTATTTCTGGTACATGGTACAAAATGGTCAAGCTTCAAAAACATTATGCAAAGGGTAAGGCAGACACAAAAGGCCATATATTGTATGATTTCATATATGAAATGTCCTGAAGAGGCAAATCTATACAGACATAAATTATTAATAATAACCTAGTGCTGGGTGTAAGAGTTGAATGGGGGAGACTACTAATGATTCCAGGGTTACTTTTTTTGGGGGCGGGTAAAAATGTTTGAAAATTTAATTATGGTAATTGCTATACAATTCTGTAATATAATTGAGACCATTAAATTATATACTTTAAATATGTAAGCTTTATGGTATGCAAATTATATTTCAATAAAGCTACTGAAAAATTAGCAATACAAATCCAATGATATATGAAAAGGATAATATATTATGATCTAATGTTATATAAAATATATTGTTTTTACATAAAAGTGGGGTTTATCCCAGAATGCAATGTTTGTTAATAAACTAAATATACTACCAAACTAAAAGCCATATTATCATTTTAACAAGTACAAGGAGAGCATTTGACCAAATTAAACATTCATTTCTGATAAAACCTATCAGAAAATCATGAATAAAATGGAGCATACTCAACTTGATAAAGGATACATACAAAAATTCTACAACTAATATTATACTTAATAAGTAAAAATTGAATGCTTTCTCTGTAAGATCAGTAACAAAGCAAGAATGTCTGCTCTCCCCATTCCTTTTTAACATTTTATTCAAGGTCTTAATGAGTAAAGTAAGGCAATATTTAAAAATTTAAAAGATGCAAAATAGAAAAGAAGTAAAAATGCCTTTATTTGCAGATAACACAGGATGATAACACAATCATCATGTAGAAGGTCCAGTAAAATCTATAAAGTTATTATAACCAATCAGTAAATTTAGAAAAATTACAGAATAAAAGATAGAGTACAAAAAATTATATTTCTATATGCCAGCAATGAACAATCAGAAATTAAACTTTTAAAACATACAAATTACAATAGAATCAAAATATGTGAAAAACCTAAAGATGTGACAAAAATATATGAAAAGCCTGTATAATAAAAATTATAAAAAACTGCTTTAAAGAACTGAATAAGGCGTAAATGGAAAGATATACCATGTTCATGAAACAGATGACTTCATTTTGTTAATATGTTAATTCTCCCTAAACTGATCTATAGTTTCAATGCAATCATAATCAAAATCCAAACAGGTTTTGTAGAAATTTGACAAGTTTATTCTAAAATTCATGTAAAAATGGAATTGACCTACAATAGTCAAAACAACTTTGAAAAAGAAGCACAAATAGAACAACAGAACAGAATTTTTAAAATATACTCATATATATATATATATTTCATTTTCAAGACAGATGTAAATTCAATTCAGTGGAGAAAGGATTTTTTTTCAACAAATGGAGCTGGAGAAATTGGATATCCATATGCAAAAATTAATTCAATCATGAACTTAAGTGTAAAACCTAAACTATAGGACTTTCAGCAGAAAATCTTTGAAAGCTTTAGTTAAGCAAAGATTTCTCAAATATAATACAAGAGTCAAGGTCAATAAGAATAAAGATAAATTGGACTCCATTGGAATTTTAAACTTTAAAAGATGATGTTACTTAAAAGATGATGTTAAGAGAATACTAAGACAAGCAAAGAAATGGGAAAAATAATTGAAATCATATATGAAAGAATTGTATAATAAAATAATTGTATTTAGAATATGTAAAGAAACTATGAAGCTCAATAATAAGAAATCACTGTGTCTGGTCAATAAACTAAAAGAACGTCCTGAGGAAAACAAAAACAAAACAAAAAAATGGACAAAAAGACAGACACGTTACACAAAAAAATATATACAGATGGCAAATAGGCCAGTGAAAGTGCAAAAATACCAGTCATTATATCCACAATGAGATGTTACTAAATACCTATTAGAGAGGCAAAAGTTAAAAAAAACTGAGAGTGCTTAGCATTGATGAGAAGGTAAAAGCACTAAAACTGTTAAACTGTTAAATGTAAAATGGAACAATCACTTTGGAAAACATTTTGGCAGTTTCTTCAAAAGTTAAATATATGCCTACCATATAATCTAGTCATTCTAGCCTAGGTATTTACTCAAAAGGAATGAATGACTATATACCCATTCAAAGACCAGTATATGAATGCTCATAACAGCTTTATTTATAATAACCAAAAACTGGAAATGACCCAAATGCCCATCAACAGACGATTAAACAAACTATGGTTTGTTATGAAAACTATTCAGCAATAGAAAACTCATGAAAACTATTCAGCTATAGAAAAGAATAAACTATTGATACATGCTACTACAGGGGTCCACACCAGTCTATGGCGAGTTAGGAATTGGGCCGTGCAGCGGGAGTTGAGTGGCAGGCGAGAGCTAAGCTTCATCTGCACTTGCAGCCTCTACTCAGCACTAGCATCACCACCTCAGCTCCACCTCGGATACTTAGGCATTAGATTCTCATACGAGCACCAGTCCATAATGCAAAAAAGGTTGGGGACTACTATGCTACACCATACATGACTCTCAAAATAATTTGTGATATATGAAAGAAGACAGAAAAAAAATGAACTCAAACTGTATTGTACCATTTGTATAAAGTTTTAGAAAATGCAAACTGATCTAAAGTGACAAAAAGCAGATTAGTGGTTGCCTAAGGATGAGGCAGGGAATGGGGGTAGGGGATTATAAAGGGTTACAGAAAACCACTGGAGGTGATGAAGATGCTCATTATCTTGATTGTAGTGAGGGTTTTGCAGGTGTATGCATATGTCAAAACATCAAATTTTACACACTAAATATGCACGGTTTACTGTAAATTAACTACACTTTAATAAATCTGTTTGAGTAATAAATAATTGAATGATTTATGCTTCCTAGCTGAACCTTGATTGTTATAATAGAAACTAAAGAAGGAAGGAAGGGAGAGAGAAATATATGGAGGGAAGGAAAGAGGGAGGGATGGAAGGAGGGAGGGACTCTAGTGTGGAATTAAATGAAATTGAAAAGGAAAAAAACTGAATGGAATGGGATGGGATGGGATGGAATGGAATGGAATGGAATGGAATGGAATGGAATGGAATGGAATGGAATGGAATGGAAATATTACAACTCTTTCAAATCCCCAAAAAAAGCCTTTCCAGATAAACTAGAAAGTTATTTTGGGGTCTAATTGTTGTAATTATATAAGAAGAAAACAACTTCAAGATGCTTTAGTATTTAGTGGCACAGGATCAGAGATAAGAGAATATATTGATATATGTGGGCAAACTTTACTTAAACTTTCTTGTTCAAAGCAGTATCTGAAGAAGGAAAAATACATTCCATAATTTTGTACTAGATATTTTACAAATATGCAATGTCTTTTTTTTTTTTTTTCATTTTAAGTAGTTAGTTGATAGGTTCACTTGAAGGAAACAGTTTACTATCTAGCTCATGGGTCCAGAACCAGACCTTAAAACTCACATTGGAAGATCTTGATTGCAATTCCTATCCTGCATAGGATGGGAGTAGCTGTGGTATCAAAATTTACTCATCTCCACTAAGGAATATTACTATTACAGAAAAGCACTCATGCAATAAACATATACTTATTTCTAGGGAAATTAAAGAGTTCTTGTAACAGAGCCTGCTAATTGAACCCAGGCTTTTCTACTGTCCTTTTAATATTCCATTCCCATCAACAAAGTGTAGCATGGCATGTGGCCAATTGATTAGCTAATACATTTCCTAGAATCCTTTGCAGCTAAATATGGCCATTGACTAAGTTCTCATCAATGGACTACAAATAGAAGTGATGTGCACAGCTTTTCTATTACTTCCTTAAATGGGAATCATTTGCCCTCTACTTTTCTCTTTTCTTCTTCCTAAATACTGGAACATAATCATGGCCATAAAACACCAGCATCATAAATGCAGATGGGAATAACACCCTAGGGCAACATGATTAAAGTAACTGGATTACTGGCTGACTTTGCCATCTTCCTGTCTTGGACTACTCTCTAGCTTCTCTCTAGTTTGTGCCTGCCATTTTGGGTCTCCTTTCTATAGCAGCATGGTATCTTCTCAGAGAGTTAGCGATCCTTGCCCTTACTTGCCTAAACTCAGTATATTTTATGGAATAAAAGAGATGAAAGAAGAGTTATGAATAAGAAACATAAGAATGTGATAATACTAAAGCTGAGGAAAGAAAATTCCTAGCCAGGGGCAAAAAAATGTTTTCAAAAAAAATTTAGAGATCTAAGTATGACAAAGGCAGAGGACTTGGCTGAAGGAGAGAAGACAGAGAGGAGGGCCTGCCTAGCATTGAGCCTCTTGATTTAAATCTAAATGAATTTGAAAATTTTCCAGCCTAGAGTATTTCACTTTCCTGCCATAATTTAAAGTGAGTAATGTATTTTTGGCAGCGGCGAGTTCTCTAATTATACAGGCAAATGTGTTGATGGAGTAAAGTGGCATCTCTCCCCATAAAGCAAATGCCCTTTATTGTGCAAATATTACAAATAACTTTAAGCTCTCTGTCTTTTAATAAAGTGTATTTTCCTCTAATTTTTTAACTATACAGCAATAATTAAGAGTCAGATACATATTTATCTTATTTCCCACTTATCCCTATCTAGTCTTCATAACGTAGTTCCGTAAATGTGCTATTTCCTGACTCTTTGGTCTTTGTAAAATGAAAATAATTTAACCAATTTTAGAATAAAACACTGTCATCTGAAACTGAAATGTGTGTCATCAGGACATCACTAATATGCAATATTAGTGCTTCACTGGCTTTGCCCCACCCCTGAAATGCAACCATTTATTCCCACAATTCCTTTTCAAAAAAACTTTGCTGATATCACACCCTATCATCTATATTACCTATTTCTAGCAATAATCCCCTACAAATTAATTATGGTTACAATAGTCCTGTGTAACAACCTGAGCAGCATACAATAATAAAGATTTTACTTATGTCATTGCTGTGAGTAGAGTGATTCACACTGAGCAATTTTACTGATCTCACCTGGGTCCACATACATCCAAAGGTTGTCAGGGGGTCAGCAGATCCTAAACTGGGCTTGAGTATAGCAACTAGTCTGTGCTCCAAATGTCTATCATCCTGCTCCCAGTATCAGGAGCAAGCGCCATCATGCAGGCTTATTTCAAGCCTTTAGCCATGTCATGTCTGTTAACATTCCATTGGCAAAAGTGTGTGTCTGCACACAAAATAAACAAGTAAGAGAAATAAACTCAGCCTCTTTAATAGGATAAACCACAAAGTCACATGGCAACAGGCATGGATATATGAAGAATTAGGATCACTGTGGTACCCTACCAAAACCCATTTTATGTGTACTGCTTTAAATCCCACTTTTAAGTTTTAAATTTACCAATAGAGTGAATCCTAGAAACCCCAAGGCACCCCAACCTCAACTTCAATAAAGGCAGAACCCTACGTTTAAGCATCACACCTCCCCCAAGACTTGACCTTGCCGTGTGGCCCTAATCATGCATGTAATCTGCAGAACTTATGAGTAATAAACCTGATGGTTGTTCCTGAGGTGCATATTGCAATCATGTTAAGAAACAAAAGGACTGATCTGACCCCAACCTTGACTCCAGTTAAAGAAATGTCAGTGGGAGCTCTCTACAAGTAGTGTAGGCCAAGGTGACTGCCAAGGCATTCCTAGCAGGTTACATCACTATCAATAGACTGGGACTAATATAGAATGCAAGTACTTTGATAAAAGTCTCACAGGGAGCCATGTAAGACTAAAGGACACTTACACCAAATGTCTTGCTGTTATACTACATAATGGTGAGAAATGCTAAATAATTTTTCCAATTGATATAAAAATTTCAGCTAATCCACTTTACCTACCTCCAGAATTAGAATGATTCAACTTCTATCCCCAAAGTACCAAAAACTACTATGAACAAGTTTTAACTAGGAAAAAGTGCATATCATTGGTGAAGACTTGGTCATGTGGCCATTGTTAGCTACAAAAGAAGCTAAGAAAAGAGTTATCTAGTTGGTTGCCTATGTATCTAGATAAGATTGGGGGCAGGAAGTTCATGTCACAAAAAGGTACCCTTAACTTCCTTGGAACCCACGTTTCTTCTATCTCATGGCTCTGCCATTGTCATCATGTGGCTTCCATCTTGTTATCCAATAAAGTTGAACCATTCCCTGCACAGGTCTACATTCCTGCCAACAGGAAATGGGAAAGTAAAATGGCTCACTCCTTCCTTCTACGGACATGCTGTAAAAGTTATAAATATCACTTTCTTTCATTTCATAGTCACCTGAACCTAGCTGCCACAAGGCTGGGAATGTAATCTATTAATTGGCTAGACATGGGTCCAATGGTCAAACTTCTATCACCATGGAAGAAAAAGATCAGATTTTAGAAGACAATTCAATTTCTGCTAAGAAACCAAGAAAAAGATAAGCCATAATTGTGTATCTGGAGGAAAAATCTAGGTGAGCCAAACAGGCTCTGTTTTTATTCATGAGTCAAAAGTGAATAGTTAAGCCTCATAATGCATGGGCAATTGAAAATCCCTATGAAAGGGATTCTAATGAGTTAAAAAAAACTGTATTATCAATTTTTCTATTAATGCATAACTAATTACCACAACATTGGAGACTTAAAACAATATAAATTTATTATCTTCCTTGGATTAAGAGTCCACACATGACTTAACTGGACCTGCTGTTCAGCACTTCACAAAGCTACAAACAAAATGTCAACTGTGCTGAAGTTCTCCTTTGGAGGATGGGGTCCTTTCCCAAACTCATTCACTCATTCAGTGCTGACCAACTTCAATTATTTGTGGTAGAAAACTGAAAAAATCTACATTTTTCTGATAGCTAGGAACCACTAGCAGGAACATGTGGACTTGGTGATTGGGAACCATTCATGGTGTCTAGAGGTTGCCCACAGTTTCTTGCCTCACAGTTAGTTCTCAGCATAGGTCAATCTACTTTCTTCTAAGCCACCACTTCTCCTTTTTCTAAAAGCTCTTATGATTAGATCAGGCCCATCCAGGATAATACCCCTCAGATTAACTCAAAATTGAACTAATTAGTAACCTAATATTCACAGGTCTCATGCACACTCAAGGGGACTTGATAATGTAAAGCATGTAAACCAGAGGGAGAGGCTGGGCCATCATGTTAAAATACTGCCTACTGTACTATATGTTTGAATTCTTATAGTATTTTTTAGAAATTAAAGAATGGAATTCCTTTCTAGCTACAAGAAATTAAGTAATTTTGTTTGTCAAAATGTGTTTTATTAACACTACTAGAGAAGCAAATGCTGGGTCTCAGGGTTTATGAAAGAGAGACAGACCATGAACAATAGGTCTGAAACCACAGAAAAGGCTGAAAGCCTGTGATCAACTCTTTGTGTCTCTGAAAGTCTAGTTTCAGATGTTGTATTATTAGATTCACTGAACATATTCTTTCAAATAAATACAGTAAACTATAGGGGAAAATATCAATATTTGTATTTTGAAAATAACTATACATTTTAGATGTATCAAAATTGCCTATACCGAGCCAAAAAAGAATATTTGTCCTTATGAGAAGAAATATATTTATATTTTTATATCACTACTTACAACACAACAATGGGTGGTGACTAAGTTTATTTCTGCTTTAAAGATTTCTTGAAATGGTACTTAGAAATTAACCCTAAGGAAATCTGAAAAAGCTACTGAAAAATGTAGGATGTTTTAAGGTATATTATGAAATTTTTATAAATTTAGTATCAAAAAAAATGCTAAAAAGTATTAATGGCCTAATTTTTTTGTATTTTGACATACGTTATTTCATTTAACATTCACAATGCTATCTGAACATATGCTTTACTCTCTCCATTTTCAAAATGGAAGGTAACACTCAGGTGACTTCACCGAGACCACACAGCTAGTAAGGAGCAAACCCAGGAAGGAAACAAACCTAAATATTCGACTCCACAGGCCTTACATTTTTCCACTATGCCACAGTGGTTTCTCAATCATTTATCCACGTATTCACTCACTGAGCAAATATTTACTTAGTGCTTGTTATGTTTAAAAAAAGGTTGTAAGTCCTGGGTAATAGAGTGGTAAACAAATAGATTTAAGCTTTGCCTACATAGAACTGCTAGTCTGGTGCATTCAAAGATACAGCTTAAGTTTCTCCTCCTCTATTAAGCCTCCCCTCATATAAATACAATGAATTTCTTCATCTGTGCACCCACAGCATGTTACACTTAGTACCTTGAGAGTACACAGCATATTGTATCATGATTTCCTGTGCCCCAGACAATAGGCCAAACAAAGTGCCTTCCATGCTCTCTTTTCAGGATGCCTGCCAAGCTACTGAGGCACACAAATGACACAAACCCGAGAATATGAAGAAAAGGAAGGGAAGGAACATACAACCTGAGTTGGTTGTCACTTTGAAGGGAGAAGAGAAGGTCATACCATACTAAATAAGAAACTCAGGGAATACACAGCAAAAGCTTGTGAGCTTAAAACATTTTAACAGCTAGAAAGTTACTGAGTCACTGAAAGTTACCATCATTTTCTTACAGCACTAACTTTTATTCCACCAGAATTCCATCTTCAGTAAACATTCTTTAAACCCATTATTTTGCTAGTTTATTGTCACTGGAGTTTAACAATTTTCTACATAGCTCCTAAGGGTAGCATATCAATAAATAAAAGCAGTAGGTTGCCAGTGAAATCTTGGATATATTAATCTAAATCCCCATATAATCTTTTGTTCCTCTGACTCTTAATTATATAACCTTTGAAAATTTGGTGTGATCCTATATTCAAAGTAATCAATTAAGAAAGTGTCATAGAAAGTTAATAATAGAATATAGTATAACACAGCGTAATCTAATATAACGTAACATAAAGAATTTCAATAAGAAAAAACATGCTTACAAAGGATGTCATTTTTTCTAAAGCTAAAAGACATCTATGGTGATTTATCTTTAGGGAAAAGACTGCCTTTTGGATGACTGAGTTTGGTATTAAAATAAGAAGTTATTAACAACTGGGTATATATTCCTCACTTACAAGTTCTGGGACTTTGGCAAATCACTTGACTTTTTACAGATTCAGTTCTCCTACCTATGAAAAAAATAATAATAGAATATACCTTGTAGAGCTATTGTAGGGGTTAAGCTAACACTGCATATAAAGTAGATAGTTTCAGTCCCTGAAAGAAGTAAAGCTCTAAGTAAATGTTAGCTATTTGTATGTATGCTAATACATTCGTTTCTATATGTAGTAACCAAACCCTTGAGAAAGACTCTGGATACAATATTACAAAAAAATTCCACCCATGTTCTTTCCTGAAGAACAATAATATTTCCAGCTGTTATAGAAAAATACTGTAAATAATCCTGCTCAAGTCTTTTATTAGATTCTTGCATAACTAATGGAACCACATCTGAATTTGGCATTTAGAATACTCACTAAATTTACCCTTTACAGAATTCAGTGATATTCTCTTCTCCATGGCTACATGTTTTCACCACCCATTATCTATAATATTTTTCTGTCTTCCTGGATGAGTTCTCATTGCCACTAGCTGGGCCTTCTCTTTATTTCTCAATATTTACTTCTTTAGCAAAATATTCTTATTTTGCTTACACAATTAGTCTTCCTGTGTGTAGTCAGAGCCCTGACAACTATTGCCACTTCTTGCCCTAGACAGGCCAGCCTCTCAGCCAGGCCACCTGCTTGTCATTTCATTAAGCCCATTGTTCCAAGGAAATCCTTCTTTTCTGCATTATATAGACTTAGAGCACAAGTGTTTGATAAACAAGACATAAGGAAAACATTTATAAAGCAGAAGAAAATAACAGAGCTTCTGTTAAATGAATTAATGTTACAAATTTTAGGTAAACATATTTTCTTAGGGGTTGTTCCAGGTGCAGACCAGAAACAGAATTTGACAAGTATCTCCAACTTTATTCCGAGCACTCAAGTCAGTGCTGAGGACACAGCTGTAAACAAGTCATGTGTGGGCTCTGTCCTCATTGAGCTTGAAGCCCAGGGTACAAGCAGGAAAGACAAATGCCAAACAAATAATTATAATATAATAAAGTATAAAGACAGAGGTGGAGTAAGCACTAGGGGTTAGCAGAGTAAGGCAGAGACAGTCACCTATACAATAAGCATTAAACTGTGTTCCCTCAAAATTCATATGAAGCTCTAACCCCCAATGTGATGGTGTTTGGAGGTGGACTTTGGAAGGTAATTAGGTTTAAACAAGGTCATGAGAGTAAAGTTCCTGGGATAGGATTAGTGTCCTTTTAAGAAAAGAAAAGCTCTCTCCCTGCCATATGAGGCTACAGTGAGAAGGCAGCTGTCTGTAAGCCAAGAAGAGGATCCTCACCATACCAAATCTGCAAGTACTTTGATCTTAGACTTCACAGCCTCCTGAACTAAATCTGCTGTTTAAGCCACTCTGTCTGTGGTATTTTGTGTAGCAACCCATAGTGACCAAGACAGCTCCATTCCACAGTGTGATGGTGCTTCCTCAAAGTGTGGGCCATGGACTAGTGCCCATCTGCAAACTATTTGTCAGTGGTTCGTGATGAGAGTAAGTATAGAAATGGAGAGTTTATGTATTTAGAAACATGGAATTTTGGAAAAATAACCTTTTGCCTCTTAAATTTTAATAATAAAAATGGGCCTTTTATCTTGTATGTTTTAAATTTCATTTTTAAATCATTTTAGCTAGATTTTATAAAAATTGTCTGTGATGGAAGGTAAATAGAAATATGAGCTCTTCATCACAGATGGTGTAAGAAGCCTTAGCCACAGGCTACATTTTCCATACTCTCCACACATGTAGGCAGAGCCTAGATGAAACAAGTGCTCCCCAGTGATGTGTGCAGGAAAGGAATGTGTGCCACCTCTGGGCCAAAAAGGGAATGAGGTAATGCACCTTCTTCGCATTCTCTTTTCTTTCCTTCACTGGATGATCCAAATTCAGGAATAACAGAGCCATAAAGTGGGAGGAGTCTGGTTCCTCAATCATCATGGATAGGAAAGCTGCCCACTGACCAAAAGCAATCTACATTTGTGAGCATTATGAATTGAATTATATTGAAGTCCTAACTCCCAGTACCTCAGAAGTGGCCTTATTTAGAGATTGCCTTTTCAGAGGTAATCAAGTTAACATGAGGTCATTGAAGCAGGCCCTAATCTAATGTGACTACTGCCTTATAAAAAGGAGAAATTTGGACACAGAGAGAGACACACAGAGGGAAGACAATGTCAAGACATATAGGAAGAAAGCAGCCATATAACTGGAGCGATGCATCTACAAATCACTACTGGCAAATACCAGAGACTGGAAAACACAGAGAAGAATTCTCCTTTAGAGCCATCGGAGAATATTTGACTCCCTGATTTCAGATTTCTCACTTCCAAAACTGTGAGACAATAAATTTTTGCTGTTTCAAGCCATCCAGCTTTGGGTGCTTTGTTACATCAGCCCTAGAAAACTGATACAGTGAGTATGAAATAAACTTTGTATAAAACCAGTAACATTTGGAATGTAAATTAGTTAAGCATCACCCTAGCTAACGCAGAGATTATGTTGTAAGCAAGTCCAATGTGAATTACATGATCAAGGACATCATCACTGTGGCAGAGGCATTTTGTAGAGATCTGACACATATGCAGAAATCAGCTAGCACAAGCAGAAAGGCTTTTCAGGCAGAAGGAACAGCATGTAAGACAAACCTAAAACAGGAGTGAATATGGCAGATCCAGGAACTAAGAAAAGCCCAGTGTATCTGGGGCACAAAGGTCAGGATTGACAGAGGTAAGGGTAGGAAGGCAGGTAGATAGCAGTATGTAGGTAGATAGGTAGGTAGGTAGGTAGATTTCAGAGCTTAAAGATCTGACAGCCAGAGGGGTGTCTATCAGAAGCATTAGGGAGGACAACAGAATCCATAGGCAGTCATCGAAAAGAGGAATTGTTTATGGGTTCTGATTTAGTCAGGCAATTGTTTCACACGCACAAAAGAAGTCAGAATTGATTAAACCTACCAACGCTAAAGTCTTGAGTGACCTGGAAGAGAGAAGAGAGATGCTGCTAAGAACACAGAGCCACACAAGAGCAGACCTGCACAGAGAGTGCTTTGAAAAGAACAGTAAAGAAAAATAACAAAAACTGCAGTTAGAAATGGTTGATGTCCATTCAGGCTTCTTTAGGAAAATACCAAAGATTGAGTGTCTTATAAAAAACAGAAATTCCCTTCTCACAGCTCTGGAGGCTGGGAAGTCTCAGAACGAGGCACTGGCAGGTTCTATATCTGGTTAGAGCCCACCTCTTCATGATCACTGTCTTCTTTAATCTCATACAGAGAAGGGGCAAGGGATCTCTCTTGGGCTTCTTTTATAAGGACACTAAAGCCATGTTGCAAAGGATGTGAATGCAGAGACATCATTAGCTGCAGTCATTAGGCAGTCAACCTACAATATGGGCCCAGGATGTGCTAAGGGACTGGATGTGAATTATTGGAAAAGAGAGGAGTCAAGGACAACTCCAGCTGCTTTTACATATGCAACTAGAAAGTAGAGTCCTCAGATATAGAAGATGGGGTAGAATTAACAATTCCATTTTGGATTCGATACACTGTAAGACTATTAGATACCTAAGTGCAGCTATCAATTGGATATATAAACCAGGGTTGAGTTAGGCTGGGAATCATAATTCAGAAAGGAGGGACTAAAAAGCAGTGTCATAGTCAGCTCAGGCTGCTATAATAAGGTATCATAGACTAGACAGTTTATAAAAATCAAAAATTTATTTCTCATAGTTCTGTTAGGAGTCCAAAATCAAGGTGTCAGCATGTTTGGGTTCTGGTAAGAACCTTCTTCCTCCTGGTCTGCAGATTTCTCATTGTACACTTGCAGGGCAGAGAAGGTAAGGGAGCTCCCTGAGGCTCCATTCATAAGGGCACTAATCCCATTCCTGAGGGTTCCACCCTCATGATCTAATCACCCCCAAAGGCTCCACCTCCTAACACAATCACCTTGGAGGTTAGAATTCAACACAAGAATTTGGTGGGGACCCAAAGATTCAGACCATTGCAGAACTTAAACATCAAACAAACAAACAAAAAAAATTCTCCAAGTTGGTCTTAATCTAATACACTGTATTAGTCAGGGATTTTCAGAGAAACAGAACTAATAGAGCACATGCATGCATGAAAAGATGCATTATAGGATCTGACTCACATGGTTATGGAAGCCAAGAAGTCCCATAATCTGCTATCTTCAAGCTAAAGAACAAGGACCACTGGAGTATAATTCAATCAAGTATGAAGAGAAGCAGGGGAGCTGTCAGCAAAGGTACTGGAGTCCCAAAGCACAAGAACCAGCATCTCTGTTGTCCAAGGGCAGGAGAAGATGGACAACCCAACTCAAGAAGAGGGAGCGAGTTCACCCTTCCTCCACCGTTCTGTTCTACTCAAGCCCCTAACAAACTGGAAAACACCAGACCATATCAGCGAAGGTGGATCTTTTCTCCTTGTCTCCTGAATCAGATGCTTATCTCTTCAGGAAACACCCTCACAGACACATTCAGAAATCATGTTTTGCCCGCTATCTGATTATCCTTGAGCCCAGTCACATACATTGACACATATCATAAACCACCACATAGAAAGGCAAGCTTTTTCTGTGACCAGTTCATATGGGATGTGGGTCAAGAGCCCAAAGTAAGAAAGAATCTCAGTCAGCCCAGAGCTAAAAGTTACACTAGGTCTTAGTGAGAAGAGATAGGAAGTTCATATCTAGTTATTATTCTTAATAGACTACAATGGAATTAGGGTTAAGTTTTATATGTAGTAAACAAACTGTATGTAGTTCTCATTTGCTAGTGTGAATCCTTTAATTATCTTCATATTCTGAGGAACCTCCTCAGATAATGTTCATTAAAATAATAGTAAAAGTAATAACAATATCCAAAAGATGTTGACTGCATTAACAATTATATTCAAAATTTTGAAGTCAAAAGCAGATAAGGCAGGTAAGTAATGCTTCCCAACTCACACAAATGCTAAAAAATGCTCTACAATACATCCTGTCTGGATGTGCTACCTGCTATGGCAGGTCTTACTTAACGTTCATCCTTAGCACATAGTCCACTTAGCACTTTTTATGGATTTATTTGCATGTCTGTTTTTCCCATACCAAGGAGTTAAGTTTTCAAAACCAATATCTCAAAGGCCAACCCTGATGTAAAGGAATTAGTCATTATTTTCATGCATAGAGAACAAAGTTTCCTTTCCTCTGACTGTTGGCATAACACACTCCCACCTCAAAATGCTCACGCCAAAACTGTTGATCTCACAAATGAGAGCCATTTGCTATAATAAGTGAAACAAACAGAAGAGGTTATTGTGTTTTAAAATTTGGGAATCTGGAACTTTTAAATTTTGCCTCAGAAAATCAGCCAAAGCTCAAGCAAGCTGTGTGTTTAAATTTCTTGGATGGGGACCACCTGTTCTTGGTGAACTCCAACTGATGAATCCGTTCCCACAAAACTTCTTTTAGTGTGCCTTTGTGATGTACACACACCCTGGGCATTTCACAGATGTTTGTGGAGTTGAAAAAAGAAGGGAGGCAGGCTGGGAGGAAAGGAAGAAGAAAGGGCAGAAAGAAGGGAAGACCAGCCAGTAAGGACAAGGAGGGAAAGGAAAAGAAGGGTTAAGAAAAGAGTGCTTGCTGAGCTAAAACACTGCTGTTGAACCTTCTGTGTGTGTCTGATAGCAAGAGGAGGTCATTTTGAAGTATCAAGTCCATTACCAGTCTTCTCATCTGCACAGATCATTTATCACCGCTAAATTTCTAAAGACTAAACAGCACCTTTATAATATAATATAAATTGTTTATAGGACTTTATTGATTCTTTAAATAAGTGAAAAATATGTGTGCTCACATTTCTGTATAAAAACAAGTATATTTAACAATTATAAGCCTTCGAAACAGAATTTTGATAATTCCAGGCAGCTTTTTCAGAGTAATTCAATCAATAGAAGTAGTTTAGCACTTATAGACAAAAAGAGATGTTTACCAAATAGAAAATGCCCCCATTGGACAAGAGTTCTGTGTATTATAAACTTAGAACAGAAAATTCTCAGTAATCCATGAATTATACAAATTTTATGCAACTGTTTTTTCTATCATTCAATAGTTGCCATAGCAACTTTGCCATTCGATTGTGTATATGCTACCTTGAAGACACAAAGCATTATTCTCTCTAATCTATTTAAAGTGAAGTACTATGTTATTTCTCAACATTATGTTCTGTCTCTTTAGAAGGAAAAAATTACTGCCATCTTACACGATGCTGTTGTGCTAGTTTCATTTTGCTTGGCTTGACTTAGCTTTGAATTCTCTCTTTCGTTAATGTTTTCAAACTGTTAAAAAGTAATAGGGAAAGAAACTGATAAAGTTGGGGTATTTTTGGTGAGTAGGAAATTAACAGTGGGAAAAGTAATCAAGAATATGAAAGACAAATTTTAAAACTGTACTCTAAAGCTTACAAGGGAGTGAAAATCAGTATATGTATTTTCAAAAAGAAAAGCTAGGCCATTCCCAGCATAAGGTGGTTTCTGGAGACTGAGTGATATTCTGTTTCTTTATCTGGGGGCTGGTTACACAGGTATGGTCAGTTTATGAAATTTCAGGTGCAGGAAGAATTGCCAGTCCTACTGACAAGAAAATTCCTGGTCAAAAAGAAAGTCAGTGCCCTATATTTATGCTTACAAAATTTCTGAAGCATTTTAATGATATCTCTGGGATGCTATCTATATTTAATGTTCTTCGTAATGTCTTCTTATCTGAAGTGTTGATTCTGTAAATATTTTTTATCTGAGCAATGGATCTTTGGAATCATAATACCATCTTTCATAAGGATAATGCATGGTACTAAAAGCCCAGCTAATAGTGCAATTCCTTTTTTTAATTATCTCCTCTGGCATAATATAACCACCTACTTTCAATTATTATTCTCATCATAATTAAGTCATAGAGACACTCTGTCTCTGAATATGTGAATAGTATAATATGAACAAAGGACAGAAAGTCAGAGTACAACTTTGAAAGACTACCTCACTATTTACTGAAGCATTTTGCTGTTACATAAAATACTCCATTATAGTTTTTTTTTTTAATATGGTAGCATAGGCAAATTCCAAGGAAACCATTCCACGTAAGTGTCTATAAATGGTTTAAAATGTTGCTCAAGGAAGTAGTACAAACCTGGGTTTGAATCTCAGTGTCTTTGCTTATCACTGTAAGATCTTTTGAAACTTCACTTTCTTCATATTTACATAACCCTTTCCACCAATCTTTTATCCTGGGGTACACAATGATGCCACACTTTTAATATCTGAATTAGTACATCTAAATACCATCCTGCAAATCTCAGTTCATACCACTTCCAGGTATTCCCCTGGACCATAAGTGATGCTTTTACTGTCCACAACAACAATCCCATTTACCATTGCCAGAGAATATCAGCAGCCCATGCAAAAGGGCCTCTTCCCTGATGACAGTCCATATGGTATAGACAATAAACTCAGGCATCCTGAGAAATTCCAACCAAATTCCAGACAATTGTCTTCACTGCTGTCTTCTACAGCAGTTCCTCAGGTACTGGAATCAGGAGGGATTTTAGCATCGGTAACATGTTTGGTCCAGAACAAGCTCACCCCTTCCAATCACTCAAGTCATGGACACACACTTCTCCCTTTACTCACAAAGTATACCTTGTTGTTATTATTATTGCTATCATTATGTACAATAAGCATTCAATAAAGGTTTGTTGGGTAAATGAATGAATGGGTAGTTGGATAGAGAGCATCTTCCCCCTAGAGTTGTGAAAATTACATGCATGGAAAGTGTCTAGCATAAAGAACCATGTGACTTAAAAAAAATGTTAGTTCTCTGTCATTCGGCGGCAACATTAAGTCAAATAAAATCTCTAATTTATCACGTTTCAAAACATGATTTAAAAAGCAACAACATCCACTTTTGAAATAAAAGAGTTAATCCCTTAGTGTCTGTAGTCATGGATATAAATGAAATCAGCAATTAAATTTTCTTTCAATGCCAACATCCTTGAAACTGTACCTCCCAATTATGTAAAACACTACTAAACAATGAATCCATAGACCTCGCTTCATCAGTTTGAACTACTGCATGGAAACATTTTTAGTTCTTTTGATAAAAGGCTCGTTTTCATCCTACAGCTTGGGGGAAATAAGAAGAGGCAGCAACATTTTATCATAGCAAAGGGAAAAGCAGAAATTCTCTGAGAAATTTACATTTTTTCCTTTTTGTATAAGCAATAGTGTTCAAATATTTGTCATACTCATTTTCACAGCTTTTGAAATAATTGTGAATTTCACACATATTTCCATAAAATTTTATTATACTCTTTTGAAAACAATTTATTTAATAAACCATTTCTTTCATATTTATGATTATTATTATTATATATCTCAATTCTTGATTATGATTGTGATGACCATTTTACCCCAGGTTTTCAAATGTCAACATTACCAAGTTGTCTCATATTCTTCATGGTCTCCAGAGAATCTATAGCTCTGATAATACATTATAGACATGGAATAAATATTTATGGAATTAGTGAAATTTGATACCATATATATATTATTTCTGTAAACAGAACTATGAAACTATTGATGAATAAGTTCCAAGCCTTCACTAATCCTCTCTTGAGTACAATTTATAATAATCACTGTTAAAGAGAGAGTGTTCTAGAATTGGGTGTCATTATGGAGATATAAAAATTGGGGGAATTGGGATTCTAAAAAATTAGAAAGCAAAGTCTTGAATAGAAGGGAAAAAATTTAACACATTTTCATTTCTTTTCCCATAAGTTTCATGTAAATATAAACTCAGTAAATTCCTTCATTAGACTGTCCATGCTTCAGAAGTTGACAGTGAAAATGAGTGAAAATGACCATGTAGCCCTGATACTGATGTCAGGTTAGTTACTAATCATCTCATGAGGTCCACTGAAGCCAGGCCACACCCTGAGGTAGGAGATGAAGGCATCCCTGCAGGGAATGCATCTTTCCTACCATATCATGAGAAGATTAATCCTAAACCAGAAAGTGGAGTGTGAAGACTGGAGGACAGAAAGACATCCCTCTCTAGAATTAAAACCAAATGGACACAGATGCTGAGCTCCAGAGAGGCCTAGCACTCTTCAAGTGCTGAATCCCCTGGCCACAGAAAACCACATGGAGACCAGGCAGTTCTGTGAAGCCTTGGAGGGTTTTTTGTGGCAAGAATAACAAGGGCCTAACCAACAAAGGATGATATTCTGGAATTGCCATGTCCTCTGACCTCAAAAATATCTGGGAGACTGAGTTCTGGCTGCATTTGTGAATAATGAAAAATAACCAGAAGTGACTATTAAACCCCTGGTAATTATATAGGGCTCTGTCAGTAGAAGGTCTCTAAGGAAAGAGTGGATAATGCTCAGGCCTGTGGAAATTCAGAATGTTGCATCTGAGATTATCATTTATTTGTATACCAACCTGAACATACCAGTTACATTTGGAAAGGAATATTAAATTAAACTTCTGAAAAGTTAGTCTTGAAATCACAAAAGAAAGAATTGTGTCATGGGAAATAAGAGAGTGTATAGAGTACAAATATAAATTCTATAGATACTATATGTAGAAAGCAAAATCATTAAAAACTTTTTTAATGTAAACAAATAATTTTAAGTTCCAGATCTTTGAATATTCTTACATCGCTTTAAATAATGACCCTACATACTTTCACTGACTGTTGAATACAGCATTCTAAAACTAAAACTCACAAAATCGTGCTATCTAAGAGTTAGAAGGGACTTCTGAGGGCATCAGGACCAACCTCCCCTATCCAGAATCCCTTATATAACACCCAAACCACAAAGACACAGCAAGAAGTTGTGTTCTTGGATGATACTGATGACCTGTGTGAGATGAGCCAATTTTTTTAAATTATGGGCTAAACACATGTGTTCTGTTAATCTAGCCAGACCGTCATACATCCAGAGCAACACCTGGTTATGACTCAAGTTCATTACAGGACTATTATGAGAACTAATGAACGAGCTTCTTTACCAGTTAATTCCTAACACACACACACACACACACACACACACACACACACACACACAAATATCATATCTGCTTAGAAGCCAAGATGATCCAAAAGAAGAATCTGAGGACTTAGTAACTAGCATTTGCTTGTGGGAGTAAAGCACAGTCTTTGTTCGATCTCAGAATGGATTCTGGACTATACTCTTGACGGAGACACATGACATTATTTTCTTAACTCCTATTTTCTTAGGTCCTAGAACTTAACTTCTTTTCATGAACTATAGAGTATTTTTAAATCCACAATAAAATTTTCTAGTATGGTGGTATGGCGTTATGTTAATTTGGTTGTAAATCACTCATACATATTAAAAAAAAAATAAAAAGTGGGAGGGGGCCAGTCATGAATACTTTGGTTTGTCTTGTTCTCTGTATAGGAGAAAGTAGGGGAATGTCTCAATAGGAATTTCAAATTTTTTGAAAGGCGCTTTTAAGTGCTGACATAGTGCTGGCCCTATTTCACATAGAGAAAGGGGCTCACAAGCCATGCAGATGGCTGATAATTATGCACTGCTCCTGATTACACCACTTGGGGTTGGCCTGTTGGCCTTTCTCCTCTGTCAGAAAGGATTTACTCAGAGAATCTGGATCTTCAATGGTTTGCACTAAAAGCACTGCAATTCCTTAAGTTGCTGATACATTTAGGGCAATGCTAAAAAATTAAACCTTCCCTGCTGCAGAGAACCTTTTGGAAGGTGTGAGAAGTGTCTTACGTAAAGTGATTTTCTCTAGGATGCTTCTTGTGACACTGTCCTGGGTTTGCAAATTAGAAAACTAAAATCGTTTCTCTGAAAATTGCTCCCAACAATGTTCCAAAATTTAAGCGGCTTTGCATAGTTTCCAAAGCAAAACATTATTTTTGAAGGGACAGAGGCTTTCAAATTACCATAATGAGTGAGCATACTTTTCAAGTGTTTTGACAGATCTGCTATCACAGATATTACTAAAAATCTACTCAACACATAAAGTAGTTTTTTAAAACAGTATAAAAGCACTGAAAAAAATAATAGATGTTGAATCCCTTAAGAAAAATGTGCTAAGCAATTTTAAACAGTTAACAAGATGGTGTTCCTTGGGGGAAATTAAGACAATGCTCTCCTTGTGGCAATTACTCGCCTTTGTATTGAAGCCTTGCCTTATTTTTTAATCACCAAATAGAAAATAAGAAATTAAGGTATGGTGAGTTACAAAATACAAACTATAACAGAATATACATGAGAAATATCTTAAGTTAATTAAATAATAATTTTTACATTCATCAGATAGAGAGAATGGCAGAAAAATTATTTAAAGTCCAAAGTCCAAATGGCACAACATAACTACTAGAGGTCGTGAGAAGCAATTAAATGATAAATACCAGAGAAAAAGAAGATTTGAGCTCATTTTACAGCTATTATAGAGTATCTGGAAGCCAAATATCTGAAAGTGTGTGGAAAAGATTTATATGGCATAAAGAATTACATGAATTGTAGTATTAGAAAAATGTAAATGTACTTTCTATTGGAATTATTATAGCTGCTTAGCTAGTTGCTTTTCTCTGACATTAACTCTCCTGAATGAAAGTGAATGTTTGACCCCTCCTTAGAGCTCTAGCCAGTCTACCTACAGTATAAGCCCTGAAAAACTAACTCAGTGCAGTTGAGATTTGCCCTTTACTGAGAAAAACAAATTTTGACTTCATGTGGACGGCTCCTATTTTTGTAGGTCATAGTAAGCAAAGGGCAAAATTGCCAAAGTAATTTGGTTTAACTTGTCAGCATCAGCAGCTTCCTTAAAATGTTTTCTCTCTTCTTTATATTAAATATATTTTAAACGAGTTTAATTTGTTTCTCTGGGAAGTGCAGCTCATAGTTTTCAGAGTTCACAATTATTGAATTACTCTTAATGTTTGCTATAATTAGTCCTTTTCTATGTTTTAACCTATATTAAAAAATTTGACCTCTTCTAGGTGAGCAACATCATAAAAATATGGCCACCTTAATGCTTCAGAAGTCAGTCTAAACTCTTACTAATTTAAAATAGATTGATAACTGCCAACAATTCTTCTGGATGTTTTCTAATCTTTAATGACACAGATGTCACTAGATCAGTCCTGCTAAAGCAATTTTACTTCTCTCAAAAAGAAAACAAGATATTTCCCTGAAGTCAAGAAGCCCACCCTTTGGGGTTGGCTATTATAATATCTCTGACTCAAAGTCACAAGAATATGAAAATCCAAGAAAACATTCAGTCAATAGCTCATCAAAGCATAAAACAATAAAATGCCATCTATACTTATTGTATTGGCAAAAACTAAAATTAGAGTTATTTTAACCAATGTTTTAGAAAACCTGTTATAAAAATTAGAAAATAAATGAAATTTATCTCCTACGTCATTCAATAACAGAGTTAATCTGAGATAGGTCATTAAGTATATTGGAAAAATTAAGTTGGAAAGAAAACATAGGATAATGTCTTTGTAACCTTTTGGTAAAAACTTAGACTACACAAGAAACAACTACGTATAAAAGAAAAATGAATGCACTGTATTTCATCCTAATTAAAATTTCTGCTCATAAACTACTCTCTAGAAAAATTTCCTAACATATATATCTGATGAAGAACTGATATCCAGAATACATAAAGAATTCCTACAAATCAATTATTTAAAATAATTCAGTTTATAAAAGTGGACAAAAGACTTGAATGAAGGCTTTGCAAAAGATATACAAATAGCCAATAAGTATATAAAAAGGAGCTCAACATTATTAGTCAAAAGGAAAATGCAATTTAACATCTCTACAAGCTACTAGAATGGCTAAATTCTAAAAGACTGACAATACCAAATGTTTGCCAGCATGAGAAGCATCTAAAACGCTCATGCATTGCTGGTGGGAGCATCAATTTGTATGATCATTTTTGAGAGTTTCATATCAGTTTCTTTAAAAGTTAAATACGCATCTACACCATAACCCAGCAATCCCACTCTTAGGTATTTACTCAAGAGAAACTAAATGAAGAACATGTGTTGAGAAAAAAAAAAGTCACATTCATAATAGCCTCAAATTGGAAATAATGCAAGAATTTATCAATAGAACAGATTTTTTTCAAATGCAGTAACTTCATATAACAGAACATTGCTGATATTTGCAACAACATGAATAAATCTCAAAAATGAAAGCAAAGAAGCTAGAAACAAAAGAATACCTACTGCATGATTTCATCTATAAGGAGTCCAAAAAATAGGCTAAGTTAGAAAGCTAAAAAGTACTTGCTTCTATGGGGTGAGGACTATGGAAAGAGACACAGTATAACTTTCTGAATAGGAGATGTCCTACATCTTTTTTTATATGGAAGTTACATGGGTTATACAATTGTTAAAATTTATGGAATTAAGCACTTAAGATCTACGGATTTACAGTATGCAAATCATACCTCAAAAACGTTTTTACAGATTCACATTGTATGGCAATCTACATCTATTCCTAGTGGTAGGGTAAATTAGTGATGTACAAGCAGTCAACTTGATAATAAATCTTAAAAGCCTTAAAAATGTGAAAGGCCTTTGATCAAGTGATTCTATTTATAGTAATTTCTTTTAGAGAAACAAAGATCTCTGTGTGCACATATACACATATCATATACATGTGTTTAATGTGTGTTTATATGCATGTATAATGTAATATATACACACATAAATATTTATAGCATTAGAATTTTTATTCCAGTATTATTTATAACATAGAAAATTGAAATAACCTAAATGCTTAATAATAGAGACTTAATTAAATAATGATATTTCTGTACTATAAATATTATTTAGCCATTAAAATATTTAATGGTAAATAAAAGTATTTTTCAACATATTAAATAAAAAGAAAATTTTAAAATAGTACATACAATATGGATATTCATTTGGCTGCTTTGACAATAACAATGTTTAAAAAAAATGGAAGGTTAGTTTTTCCCTTCTGTCAAAGCTGCTGTTCAGTTTTGGCAGGTAGGCGGCTCTGCTCTACGTGGTGAAGCAAAGGTCAAGCTCTTTCTATCTAGCTTCTCCACCATGCCTAGGGTATCTTCTATATGATTAAAGCTGGCTCACTATCACAATGTCTGCACTTCATTCCATAGAAAGGGTGAAAGAGAAAGTAAGAGGCACGCAATGCCCTTTCAAGGATCTGAATTAGAAGTCACATACACCATTTCTCCTAGTCCACTAGTCAGACCAAGTGTCTGAATGAGCTTGGGCTGCTATAACGAAAACTACAGCCTGGGTGCTTATTAATAGTAAAAATTTATTTCTCACAGTTCTGGAGGCTGGAAGTTCTGGAGGATTGTGGTGCCAGCATGGTCAAGTGGGGGCCCTACTCTGGGGCACAGAATTCTCTTTGTATCTTCAAATGGCAGAAGGGTTAAAGAGTTCTGTGGGGCCCTTTTATAAGGGCACTAACCCCATTTGTGAGGGCTCCAGCCAAAAGCCCCACCTACTAACATTATCACTGTTGGGGGTTAGGATTTCAACATGAATTTTGGAAACACAAACATTTAGACCTCAGTACCAACCTACCAGGCAGCCTCAGAAATGTCTCTAACTGGTCCACAATGTGCCCACCTAAAACTTGAGAGAGGATAGTTTCAGTGGTTAAGAAAAAAAAAAAGAAAAAGAATTAATGAGTTTGTATAATAATCCAGGAGACAATAGTGGATATTTCTTCAGAGCAATGCTGCATCATCAATGTTTTTGATAGCACTGAGGATAAAACCATTAGGAAAAACAGATATTAACAGCTCTGGATCAAAAAGTGACATGAAAGTGCTGTATTCTTAATACAAAGAGACTTTAGAACTACTTCTACCAATTTGTTTGTCGTATATTTTCATTTTTTAGATACACTCTAAGGCCACCCATGATAGAAGTCTATATCTAAACAAGTCTAAAAGAAACTTTCCAATGAGTATAAACTTTTTAATATAAAATAAAGCAGTATTTTATAGTCTAACAGCATTTCTTCTTTCTTAGTAGTAAATAGTATAAATTATAGTTAATGGTATCTTAGATTTGATGAAATACAGTAAAATGTTAGTAATCATTTGACACTGGTAATTATTTTACATAAATGAAATTACAATTGGTCTTTATGTCATTCTTTACACTTGTACTTTCTCTCTTTTTTTGCAATAAACAAAATTAGATGAATAATATAAATTTTAAGTGGTCCAGTGGGGTAGACTAGTCTGCAAGGAAGTCTAAATAAAATATTTTTTAAAAGGATGCTCAGAGTACATTTGTCTAAATATTAAAGAGCTGGGCAAAGCAAGAGGGTGGCGCATCTGAGTCCTAAAGTTGATGGTGGGGGATACTTGCAGGCGCTGAGCTTTTACATGGTCTCATTTGTACAATGAATGAATTAGATCCATTTGAAAGCTAAGCATAAATATGACTAAAGAATATATTGCCATGACTGGCAATAAATGAGTGAAAGAATAAGTGTGTCAAACAAATGAGTTACTATATCTGATCATTTATCTGTGAAGCTAAAACCAAGGCAATCCCTTTCTCTGCACCCTACTTCAAAATTAGCAATGCATTATTTAAGTAGACATATTTCTGTAATTAGAAGCTTTTGCATTCTGAGCTTCTTGTGCCTATTTGGCTGTCATAATCTGGATGATGGCTCAGCTCATTTAACACGTTTTTTAAAATTCACCCAAATATCCAAATTTATTCTTTTTATTTCACTATTATTATATCATCCTGCAACTTATTTTTATCTCAACACATCTTAACTATCTTGCTCTCCTCTCTAGTCAGTAGCAATCACAATTAGAACAGTTTTAATGCAAACCAATTCCAGATTAATATATTATTCTACAACAAAGAAACTGTTCCATTCAGAAACAGAGTGCTAACACCCAGATTTATTTTGAATACAAAAAAAGTAAGAGCTTACAGAATAACTTAATTCTTTATAATGTATGATCACAAGCAAAATTACCTAATTCTTAATGAAAACAAGGAGATCAGATGCTATATCCAGTTTAGTATTCACTCATACACCTTTATAGGAATCAAGGGGACCCAGCAGGAAAATATAGGCGTGAAAGCAGTACTTTTGGTTAACCCAATAAGCACTAATAAAAACAACCAGATCAAGAATTTAAATAATTTTGTCTGATTCCCCTCCCAGACATGGGGGAGCCCAGAAATTGAACTCAACTAAGACTAATGATGGGGAAGAAAGCATATTTTCCCAGAGGCCGAGGTGCTTTTAAATCATATTGTACAATAGGAGGGTCAAGGTCAAAGGTGAACACTAAATGCAATCCCTGGTAGATAGCACAAGTAGGTTAGTAGTCTTAGTGGACCAGGCTAAATGAGAGAAACAAAAAAGAACCCTTAAATTGAAAACCAAGGAAAGAAGAATAGGGTGAGAATGTCCAAATTGAAAGTGAGGAGCAGGGAATAAAAGAATTTCTTGAGATACAGGAGCAGGATTTTAGCTATTTTTTATAGAAAAATCACCATAATTGTACATAAACAGAAAAGGTGCTATGAAGGTCACTGTATGAGCATGTGTGGTTTAATCTGAAAATCATCCCTTCCATTGAACTGTTCCTTCCTCCTGTGCTGCTTCCTACCTTTAGTCACAGGTGTGAGCACATGATCCACGTGGCCAGTGAACACTCTTCATCCCTCTATTCACAGTGATGGATCCACAGGGTGGGCATACAATGAAAACCAGATCAAATCTATTGTTTGCTAAAGGAACACCGAAACAGATGATGTCTCCTATGCACTGTGATAACCATGGTAGCCTGAAGCTGCCAATGACATAGAAGCTGTCCAACAAGAAAGCCAAAGAAAGAAAAGTGAAACCCAGCTACAGAGTGAGGCACAGCATCTAATACACCATGTGAGGCCCTGGACTTAGTCTTGTTTGAGGATAATTCAACACTCTAAATTTTTCAGTTAAAGGAACCAATAAATTTCATACGTGTATAAAAGGCATATATTGTATCTATATCCTTACTCTTAAAACAAATGGAAACATACCCTATATATTGTTCTGCATGTTGATTTTTTCACTTAATACATTTTGTAAATTTCCCATGTTAGCAGTTATAGATATACATTATTATTTTAATAGCTGCATAAAATTCCATTGTGTGAATGTGACATGGTATATTATACCAGTTCCTTGTCAGTCAACCTTTAGATTGTTTACAATCAGATGCTACATCAAACTACACAACAATGAATATTCTTAGATGTATGTCTTTGTGCTGTGTACAAGTATATCTCTAAGCATTTGAAGAGCACATAGCAGGTCCTCATTAAATACTTGCTAAAAGAAGAAATCATGAGGTATCTGGAAATTATAATATATCAATGAATAAAAAAAATAAGGATTTGTGTTCAGTATATAAAAGATAACTTTTAGACTACTAGAATTACCCCAAGATAGAATGTCTCATCTCTAACTAAGGTGGTATTCAAAAAAGAGATTAGACAACCACCTATTAGAAAGCTGAAAATCTTAATACCAGGCAATGTGACAACCTCCAATTTTCCTCCTGTTACATGGCTTACATTTGCTACTGTGAATTTTTGCTCATTCTTCAATTCTGTACTCCATGCCCTTACTCTCTTGGATCCAAATGCCCTCAAATTCTTGCCTTGCTCTTTGAACTTGACTTACAGTTTTAGCCTTTCTAACTCTTTGGAATAATTTTTTTAAATTGTATTATTAGGTTCAAGTATATAGTACATTGGGTAGACTTATATAGTTTATGAAATGACCCCCTTGATTGCTCTTTCTCTTCTCTGTCTGTACACATAGCCATTATATCAATGCTGACTACATTCCCTATGTCATGCTCCCCACCCCCATGACCATCACCAATTACTAATTTGTACTTCTTTAAACCTTCACCCCTTTCTTCCAGTCTCCTAACCCTCTCTCCTCTGGCCATCATCAAATTTTCCTCTAATTTGTGAGTCTGTTTTTGATTAATTTGCTTTTTTATTCCTTAGAGTCTACATATAAGTGAAATCATATGGTATTTCTCTTTCTCTATCTGACTTATTTCACTCAGCATAATAACCTCTAAGAGGTCCATCTATATCATTGCAAATGGCAGGATTTCATTTTTTTTTTATGGCTGAATAATATTCTATTGTATATATGAACCACAGCTTCTTTATTCAATCGTCTGTGGATGGGCATTTAGATTGCTTACATATCTTGGCTAATGTAAATTGTGCTGCCATGAACACAGGGGTGCATAGATCTTTATGAATTTTTGTTTTGGTTTTCTATGGATAAATACCCAGAAGTGCAATTGCTGGGTCAAAAGGTATATCCATTTTTAACTTTCTGAGAAACCTCCATACTGTTTTCCATCGTGGCTGTACCAATTTGCAGTCCCACCAACAGTGTATGAAGGTTCCCTTTTCTCCACATCCTGCTGACACTTGTTCTTTGATTTATTGATGATAGCCAATCTGACAGGTATGAGGTGATATCTCATAGTGGTTTTAATTTGCATTTCTCTGATGATACCTTGGAATAATTTTTGTTCTTTAGTAATTAAACATAAAAGCAATAAATAAGAACAGCTAGAGATAGTAAATCATATAACTTCTTTATCACCCTCATGCACCACTCACATATGCTCCAACAACTCGTAGTTACCAGGTTCTGCTCCCTCTCAGAGTTCCCATTACACATAGAAACACAGCTCTAGTACCTTCATTTATATTTCATAACATTCATATCCATGAAAAATGTTTTAAAATGTCACAACATATAATTTATCCCCTAAAAATGAAGTAAATATAACTAAAAGTTTCACCTGACTCCCTTCTGATTTACAGATTCTATAGGGACAGAAAGAAAATAATTTACAAAGTTATTAACATAAACTATGTGACTAATGTAATCTCTATAATACATATGCCTCAACAAAATGGCCAAGGATTACATTTTATAGATTCCAGGGTCACTTAGAAATAGTAAAAGTCACAAATATTAAAGCCTATAATGCCAAGGTTTTCTCTCCTACACATCTTACTCAAAGATGCATTTTTTGCCTCCATTTCATGCTTTTCAGATTATCAAACAGCATCAAAGGTAACCATAACTAGATTACACGTCATTTACTTGATGACTATGCATACTTGCTCATTTAGATTTAATAACTCAGTGTCTCCAGAAGATTTATAATTTACCTAAAATTCACTCAGAACAGGTTTAAAAATGCACTGTCTTCCAACAGAGAATTGGCCTTAGTACCTGTTGTGAGAGATGAAGATGTGGATTTTTTCTAGTCTTCCTCATAACAATTCAATACAGTTTGTTGCAGGTGGAAAGAATCTAAAGTCAGTTCTTTTTAAAAAGGGCCTCTGTGAATACTTTAATGCCCTTGGGCCATATTTTTCAAATGTGAAGCCTTTACATGTCTATGTAAATATTTCAGTCCATTTCTATTTATTTCTGCAGCATTATACATACATATATCAGCAAGTGTATATGGAGTGACTTATTTGTATGACTTTGTCTTTAAATTTGCATCTTTCTGCACTTGGAAAGTGAAGTATTTTTAAGAGTAGGCAGCTTGTCTACACTTATACACAATTCCATTACAACAAGATCCTTTATTTCAAACATACAAGTAAGTACTCAAAGCCCTTTCATTCCTATTAAGAGAATAAGGATATAGGTAGACTCAAATTAGCAGAGACTGTCTAGTCTGAGCACTAATCCAGGGGACAGGAAGCTGGTAAAATTCACCCAGATGGAAGTATTGCACTAAACTATTGGTATTCTCAGCTGGAGCTAGTAATTTTTATAAAGGAACATGCTTGAGAATAACATATATGATAATTATTTTGTTAAATTATTAAATGAGATACGTATTATATACATATGAACCACCTGTGACTTAGTTTTAATCACCTGTTCCCCCTCCCACCAAAAGCTGGTCCATGCACTCCCTCTGGACATAGCCGGTCAGTGTCTGACTGCTCCGTGTCTGCCTGTGTTCTGTTTTTTCAGTCATCTTGTGTAGATTGCAGCTCACTCCCAGATTCTCATTATGTTTATTCTGCACCTCTTTACTGCATTACTCAGTCTTTCCTGTTCTGAAGACTAGTTCTTAGAATCTCACCTTCTCCTTCTCCTCTAATTACTCATCCTTACACACTTTTTCTCTCTTTTGCATTTGCTCACTCTAAGCATTGCACTCCACTGCCACTGCCCCTTTCAGTTGAAAATACTTGGCCTTCCAGTGAACTTCCTGGAAAGTTCTTCATCTTTTCATTCTGAATGTCTTCAGAGGACAAGCCAAGACCACTTCGTGCTGATATTTTACTCATCAGAGAATAACATCATTGTGAGTGTGAGGGAGATGCCTCAGAACAATGTTAATGGTGACCCTTCTAACTCATGGCATCACCAACAGCTGGCTTTATTATCTCAGTATTTGCCAAGGGAAGGGCTAAGCTGAAGGGGCCCAGATGTACCACAAAAGTGCATCTTAAATGGAATAATGTTGGTGTCACACAGCTTCTCCCATATTGGCTCATCCTGAGCACATTTCCATTGAAGTGTCGCCCCTCTATATCACCCCATCAGACCCTACCCATCCTTCAAGGTTCAATTAGTCTAAATTGGTTGAGAACCCAAAATAATTTCCCATTTATCTCTAATAGATGAAGCCAAAGTCACTTTAGGAAATGCCTCTAAATATGGCTACATCCAGCACCTCAGGGTACCTCCTGCCTTTTAGTCTCATCCTGCTTGTTCTATAATTCCCACCACATAATTGTCAATCTCTTTGCTCAGATGCATTAAATCAATGTCTCTGGTACATACTTGGCTCTCATTTCCAATCTCAGCCCTGGACTGTTTAACATCCCTCCCTTGACTCTGTGTTCTCAGGCTCTACTTTTAAGAAACCAGACTAAAGACAGTTCCTCACAGTCAGACTTAATTCTGGTTAATGTAAAATATATTTAAAAACAGCATATAATCTGTGAAGACATATTTTCCCTGATACTGGCCCCTGAATATAGGAACCAAGTTTCAATCATTAAAAGTAGAACACAAATCGCATCTAACTTTCCCTCAAACATTTGCAATTCAGGTTCATAACTTTGGAACCTTTACCTGGCTCCAAACTTTCCATTCTGAACCCTATTTCCATTCCTACAGTCCTTCAGACTTGGTATAAGAGCCTCACATCTCTCAGACAAACAATGCTTTGACTCACATCTTTAGTTCCCAAAACCCTATGTCACTTTAGGTTGGATCTCTATGCCTTGGCCTGTCTTTACTATTTGTAGTCCTGGAAGTGCAGGAAGGAAATTTTTATTCTATTTTTAAAGTTCAATTATTTTTCTAATAACAACTGATGCATTGAGAGAGTTTTGAATCCCTGAACTTAAGCCCAAACTTTTTCAAAAAGAAAGACAAGTCTAGAGAGAGGCAAGATCCCATAGACTTTATATAGTGCCAATCAGAAATAAACTGAAACCTGTCAATGGCTCTAAACCTCCTAAAACATGCCATATAAAATTTATTTACACTTAAAAATATATAAACCATGTCCCAAAGCAATGAGAATTATGTGAAAATTATACCCTCTGAAATAACAATATCAATTAGCTAGCTCCCAGCTGCAACTTCGTTAATTTTCATGTCACCTTTTATTTTTATAAAAAAGTGAAATTATGATACTTTCTAGTCAATACAGTGGTCACCAGTTGAAATTCTGCCAACAATTCTAACAACTTTGAACTTGCATCTTAAAAAAAAAAATTACCACTGCTATATGCTAGTTCCCTAGGTAACCAAGACTACAAAAATGGATTGGATGGTCACAAGAAAGCATAACACATACATACACTAAACCAAACAAAAGGCAATTCTGCTTCATTTGCTAAAATAGATATGACCAAGTGTTTTTACATGGTGGCAGATGGTAGCTGCATTAATATTTATGTTGGACATGGCAAGAAAGGCCCAGAGGAAAAAGACTTTAGACTTTGTATCCTTAGAAAACACCAGGTAAAAATCAACATGTCAGTGTAGAATGAGCTCAGGCTCCCAAATCCAAGTATGAACCCCTGCTCTGCCACCCCCCAGGTACCTTATCTTGGGTAGGTCGTATGTTCTCTGAACCTGCTTCCCCATGAATTAGAGCTAAATTATAAGACTGTAATGAAATTATATGAGATAATGCTTGTGAATCATAACTACGACTACCATTTTCCACATGTTCGCCCCAGGTTAGATATGTATAATGACTGAATGATGTAAGTACAGTATGTTCATTTTACAAAGAAAATAAGATTTGAGAGTTTAAATAACTCATCCATACCACATGACTAATTAGTGACAGATGTGAAATTCAAACCCAAGACTGTTAGACCTCAAAGTACATGCACTGGACTGCTCCGCTGTCTTGCAGAGGGAGAGTACTTGAATCATGCTAGGCACTCAATAATGCTCTTCTTATTTCACATTATAAATGTAAGGGGTGCATTGAGGGCTTCCAAGTTACACAACTCTAGGGGAGCCATTCATATCAGTCTATATGAATGGCACACTTGGGGAAGTTGTGCAGTGCACAGCCAGTACTTCTACACACAGTGGTCCCTGGGCACTATTTTCATGGGTCTCTAAAATCTAGATAAAGGAGATGAAAATTGACTCAAAAAAGGTTTCTATCTGTAGTGGGCCTATGATATTTTGGCTCTCCCAGCACCTTCTGAACAGCTTTCATATATCTAAGGAAAACTCTAAATTATGACTCTTATCTCTCCAAAGCAGAATTCAAAATTTCTTTTCCTAGCCCTCCTTGCTTAGGCAGTTTGAGTATAAGTATATATAAGCAGAGGACCTTAATTAAACCAATCAAACTCATCTAAATTTCTTTTCAGAAATGATCAGTATGAGCCACTGTATCTGACTGTCTTACCTCACCCCAAATGTTTAATTTTTCACTTTTGCTACCTCTTTATGAAACAGCCCCTCTGTCATGTGAGATCACAGCAAGAAGATAGCTAGCCATCTATGAACCAGAAAGTGGGGTCCTCACCAACACAATGCTTCAGAAGTATGGAAAATCAATTTCTGCTGTTTATAAACCACCTAATCCATGATATTTTTATTATAGCAGTCTGAATGGACTAAGACGCTGCCCATGCCTAAAAGTTGTACCTTGTTTTACAAGTATTCCTATATAGAAGAAAAATGGAAATTTAATAACTGATTTTGTTAATCTTCTTTTTCCTTTTAAATAACACATTTTGATTTTTTAATGTAATCCTTCAAGCAGCAGAGCTTTCTTTCTATCTTGTACTATGTTCCTGAGTTCAACTATCTCTTCTGTTTCATTAAAACTCTCAACTGGGCATTCTCAAAAGCTCTTGGCAATGTAAATTAATTCCTATGGGCTCAAGCATAATCATCTGGTAACAGAGCAGTGCTGAGAATATAACCTGCCTTGGGTGTCAAGAGTTGCCCAGGCCAACCTAGCTGTAATCATTATTTATACAGACACACCCTTTAGCAGAACCTTAACCCCTTCCACTCTGTCAGAGGACTTCAAGAATTAATGATTAACTGTAAGACACCATGAACACAGATTACCAATTTCCCACCCCCATTCACACTCTCCAAGCTAATCAATTTGACCCCCCATGTAACCTATAAACACTGACTGATCACTCCTATCTGTATTTGTACATATGCTTATGCAGAATCTGCCCATTCATTCCTTATTTTGAACTTCAGAGGGAACACACATTCTCTGTCCTCCAGGTCTAGAACTTATTAATGAAGTGAACCTTTGTAATTACTCATCTCTACGAACATTAATTTTTTATCTGCAATATGCAATATAAGAGTGACAGAACCTACTTCAAGAGTTATTCTCAGGGTTAAATGAGATAAGGTATGTAAAGTACCTGGCAAAGTGCCTGGTACATAACAAAGCTCAACAGAAGTAGGTTTCCTTCCTTCCCCTTCCTCTTCTCCTCCTCCTTCTGCTCCAAATGGTCTCTCCTCTCCCTGAGCTCTTCTATACAGTGATTTATTTCTTCTTCCATTCAACTAGGCCCTGGTAAGCTCTTTTACTTAATTAATTTTGGTTATATATTCAATATTGAATTTGTCCAAAATTGTTCTTGAAGTTGAGGTATATGTACAAAATACACTTAGGACCCATTATCAATGAAAGTTCAGGGTAGTAGGGGCAATAAATTTTTTTATGTATATATATTTTCTTAAGTTTATTGAGATAACATCGGTTAATACAATCCTATAATTTTCAGGTGTACATTGTCATTTGACATCTGTATATTCTATTGTGTTTACCACCCAAAGACCAGTTTCTTTCAGCTACCATATACTTGATCCCCTTTACTCACTTCACCTACCCTCCTACCCCCTTATATTTGACCTCCTTTAACCCTTATACCTCCCCATTCCTCCCCTACTCCCTACCCTTAGATAACCACTAGATCATTGTCCATGTCCATGAGTCTCTGTTTGTCCTGTTCATTTGTTGCTTTTAGGTTTATATCCCACATATAAGTGATATCATGTGATTTTCAACTTTTTCTGTCTGGCTTATTTCGCTTAGCATGATTATCTCAAGGTCCATCTATGTTGTAATAAATGACAGTATTTCATCTCTTTGTACAGCTGAGTAATATTCCATTGTATTATATGAACCACAGCTTCTTTAGCCAATCATCTATCTTAAGCCATATTGGTTGCTTCCATGTCCTGGCCACTGTGGATAATGCTGCTATGAACATTAGTGTACAAATATGGGTTTTCAAGTCTTTGGGGTAAATACCCAGTAGAGGGCTTACTGGATCATATGGTAGATCAATTCTTAGTTTTTTGAGGAACCTCCATACTGTTTTCCATAGTAGCTGTACCAATTTGCAGTCTCACCCACAGTGAGGGTTCCTTTTCCTCTGCATCCTCTCTAACATTTATTATTACTTGTCCTGTTGATTATAGCTATTATAACAGGTGTGAGATGATATCTCACTGTGGTTTTGTTTTGCATTTTCCTAATAGCTAGTGATGTTGAGCATCTTTTCATATATTTGTTGGCCAATTGTATGTCCCCTAGGGAGAAATGTCTGTTCAGGTCCTTTGCCCATTTTTTGATTAGCTCATTTGTTTTTTTGTCGTTATGAGTCACATGACCAAAAGAAATAACTCACTACAGGAAAAAAATTCTGTAGGCATAATTAGGTTTGTTATATTGTTACCTATGACTATCAAGACCATACTTTTTAAAGCAAAAAGCAAAAAACATAAATACAAAGATGATTATAGGGATAATGAAACAAAATATTTAGAAACTTAGAATGTGTAGTTGCCATTTCTAGAAAAGTAAATAAATTAAAAAACGTAATTATAAAAAAATAAGAAAACGGTTAATTAGAAACTAACCCAATCAAGGTACTATGTAGACTTTAATAATGGTAATAATAAAGTCAATGTAATGTCATTTCAAATTTTTTAAATCTAATATTGAAACTTTTTATAATATGTGAACAAAGATGTTAAATGAATATGTATAAATAAAATGTCTATTTTGCGTGTTCATGATTATTTTATAAAAATCTCTTTGAAATCCTTTTATAATAATTTACAATTTCAAAAAGGATGACTGTTTCTATTCAGAAAATGCTTTTATTTTTACAGAATTATTTTAAATTGTTTTTCTGCTTAATTTGTAACAGCCTTTTATTTCCACCAAAACAAAAAATCAAAAGCATCAAGAACTTAAGCAAATATTCCCAAAATGTGAACTTACATTGTGTCCTGTCAGCCTCTACTCTCACCTCCCCATCCGAAAAACTCCAGTCATTCCCACTTAGAAAAGTTGTGTGGTTTTCTGCACTCAGTATATAACATATTTTCTGATCAAAGCACAAAGCATTTAATTATGTATGGTATAAGAATTTACAACTGAAGTTACCTCAATGAGAATGCATTTATTTGGAGACAAAATAGATTTTCCTAATTCTTCACTTTTCTAGACAATAAAATAAGCGAGGAAGAGCTTCACTGGACACATGATATCTAAATATGAGATTAGTTGTCAATCTAATGTAGAGCCAAAAAGAAGAATAGGAGATCAAAAGTTAAGAAAAGGAACATGTTAATATTTTATCTTTTTCTCTTTTTACTCGCTAACATTAAAATCATGACTTCTTTAGCAATTGATTTTAGTGTGCGTAAAAGATCCATTTTTGAGTTACTTATTAACTGTTATGGAATTTTACTTTCTCAAATTACAAGATTAATGCACATATTTTAAAGAAAATATCAAAATAATTAGAAGTCATAATAATGTCACATATCCAATTTTAAAGAAGCAAACTACACTGATTTTACATTATCAGTCTTTTAAGTGTGATAGATATGCATATGCATTTTATTAAATTTTTAATAAATGTAACAAACTAGACTACACATAGTAAAATAATTATTTCCTTTAATACTCAAGATTTTTTTTAGATTACATTGAATACCACTGTTTTTCTTTCACAGGAATTATTAATCTTGAAAGGTCAGCTATAAATATCTTTTTCTAGTATCTTTGTGGCTGGATGAAACTGTCTGCCTAATGAGCATGGTGCTTGTCAGGCTTGATTTTCTTTCTGTGGTTCTAGGCGATCAGTAACTCAAAATATATTTCTTATAGCTATTCTGCAACAGAAGCCCAAATCTTTCAGAGGTGCTGGTATGGAATGCTAGCCAGGGAAGCAAAGAGAAAAGACAATTAGCTTTCTGAATCTCCAGGAATGCTCAGGGGACCAGGAAATGGAACAAGTCTCTGCCACACATAGAAATAAATTACATTTAAGCAGCACATTACTGTTTATTAGGCATTTTACACACATATCCTCCTCCTTATAGATGATGGAATAAACTCTGAGAACCCAGTGATATGGCCATGCTGATGAAGAGCCTGGAAATGAAATTGTCCTTCTCCAAATCCTACGCTGACCCAAGTATTCCATCATAGCTCAATGAGTTTGGAGTCAGACAAACCTGTGCTTGATTTTCACATTCTGCCACTTCTCAGTCTTAAGCACATTATTCAAGACTTCATTGACTCAGTTTCCTCATATGTAAAGTGGGATAATAGGAGCTCAGATTGCATAGAGTTGTGAGAAATAACTCATATAAAGCACTTAGCACACATATAACCCTGGGATCATCCTAATTTTAGTTGCAACTGCCACTACTATTACTGTCCCTCTTCTCCAGATGCAGAAGGCAGCAAGGTGTGGTGTTAGTAATGTTGAATTCTCAAGTTAAACCTGTCTAGGTTCAGATCACACCACTGCCAAGTAAAAGCCATGTGACTCTAGACAGTTTACTTAACCCTCTGTTATCTGTTTCCTCTCCCTTGTAAAATGAAGGCAATGATAATAAAACCTATCTTTATTGATTGTTGGGAGAATTAAATGAGTCTTATAAAGGGAATGCTTAAAATAATGCCTAGCATACAGAAAGCACTTAATAAATATTAATTTTAATCTATTGTCATTATTATCTTATTAATTCCACACCTCCCGAAATTCCTGACATTAAATCTATTTTTATTTATTTTCCTATTTATTTTTTGTTTATTTATTTTTTTAGGCACAGAAACCCTTGGTTGACCTCACAGATTGCAAGGATCTTATCAGCTTACAATCCCTTATTTTTTATTTATTTTTTATGCCTACAGCACGTGGTCTTCCTAGGTGGTTAAATCTATTTTTAAAAAGCTGAGAATCTATTATGTGTAGATTCTGGCAATACCTAGAAAGAAAGAGATGCTTCTTATCTTAGGTAGGCATAGTTACAATCTATTTTATTAGCTAAGACATCAATCTATATGAATGATACAGGCATTATATTCCAACTGCCAATGAAGGGATAAGACAACAGGTAAGATTACAGACCAGAGGAGGAAACCACTTTGAAAACATTAATCTTCCTTCTTTGAGAGGTTTGTTATTTGTAGCCAACCAAAGAACCAGAGAGCAAAAGGGAGTGAGACATAGTTCCAGGACTCTAGAATTTCATGGCCCTGTAAAATTTATTTATAAATCAAGATGAATAGGACTTCCTAAGACATTTTTATTTTGTCAAGTGGGTAGAGACATTAAGAAAATTATCCTCTATTTGTACTGTAATTTCTTGATGAAGAATCTTTTAATGCCAAAAGTTGGTAGAAAGAAATAATCTCAGAATAAAAAGCAATCCTTATCAAAAATAAATGTGTGTGTGTGTGTGTTGTGCATAGGTACATATACATTCAGAGGCACATTCTCATTTCCTCTTAATACTCTCTCTTTGTTTCTGATTTCTCTTCAGACTGACAAAAACCTCATCAAAACCGGAAGCAGGTCGAATTCACAAACCAGTATTTGGCAATGGCTGGATAAAGTGCACTGCGGAGTGTAACGTGTACAGACCAGGTCTACACTGGCAGTGTAAAGCAGAGTTGGAATCAGATAATTTTAACCAAAATGTTTGTTTGGCTTCTATTACTAAAAGAACTTCTTTCTTAACCAGTCTTTCCAAAAATCTGCTTCCACTTCATGATTCTGTTTGGTGGGAATAAAGACTTTTTTAGACTTACCAGGCCAACAACCCCAGCCCAGAGAACGTGAGCCACAATGGGTTAAACTGAAAATCATAAGCTGGGCCAGTAAATGGAGATGAATCGTTAGTGTTCCTAGAAAGAACAGCTCCGTTTTCCAGATTTCCTGAGGAAGGAGCTGCACAAAGTAGCTTATTTGATTTTGCAGACGGAAGCAGGTAGCATGAATCTAGCAGGAAACAGAACCCTCAAGGGGATATTCAGGGAATGTTTTAAAGGAAGCATTTTAAAAATTTTTTTAAATAACGACTTCAAGCGAAGCTAGAGATGTTATGTGGAGGAAAGAGCACAGACTTTGAATCTCTGCACAACCACTTCACAGCAATGTGTGGGGCAACCCCCTAAACCTCTCTGCGCCTCAGTTTCTCTTCTCCAAGTGGGGAGAGGGATAATATACACTTAACAGAGTTAAAGATTAAAATATAATAAATTGCAATGTATATAAATTGTCTGGCCATCATTAAGTGTTCAAAATGGGTGCCCATAATCATTATGGTTAGAAGGTTCACTCAAATGAAGGCCACTATGGTTGTTTATTCATACAGCAAACGTGTACTGGGTACTTGCAGGGCCAAGCAAGTCTTTGAATGCAAGGTCCTCAAAGTCCACTGGCAGAGTCAGGGATCAGAGAACTAGTACAATGGATTTTGACTGATTCTACAATAAAAACCATAGACAAAGGACCATAGTGAGACCATAGACAGAGTAATCAAATGCCTAGAGGAAGAACCAGGAAAAAAAAAACAAAGCTCTTGAACTTACCTCTTGAAAGGTAAGCAGGGACTCATTCAGTTAACAAGGTAAGGAACAGCATTTCAAACTGGGGGAACCATATATGCAAAAACTTGGAAATATGGAACACCGTGTGTATTCCAGGGCACCTTTCTAAAAACTTTCTAAAAACTTTTCTCAAATATTCAATCTGTTATGAGGATTTAAATAGGATATGCACACCTTTTTGTCAAATGTAATAAAAACTTACAATGCAATAAAAGGGCCATGAAGCAACTGGCAGTTTGTTCCTAACCTCCATGCAGCACCCCCACTTGGCAACTTGGAAGGGTCGTGAAAAAAGGGGTGGTGTTAAAAGTGACTCTTCCTCCATCCCTCAGTCCTTTTATGGTTCTGTGTATAATGCACAATATTATTTGTGCTTAACACTGCAACAACAAAGCATCGCATTTTCATGACTCAATTTTTGAGACCACATTAACCATCATGGAGGGAAGTTACTTTTTATATACTAAGACACAAATAACTAAAAGCCAAAATAATGCATGGATTTACTGCATAGATTTCTTTCAGACTGGATATATTATGTCTGGTGTTGACTTTTGACTGAGTTTTTCAATGTTTCCATTACTATTTTAAAAGACGGCCTAGCCTTTTCTGAATCAAAATCTTGAGCTACAATAAACCCCTCCTAGGTTCTATTAGCCTTGGGGAAATTAACTATTTGCCATAGGGAAAGAAGCTCCCCACCCAAGAATAAACTCAAACTGTCCGACACCAAAGAACATTCATTGTGTCTCAGCAGGCTGGTGCAATGACCTTTCAAGAATCAAGATGGAATTATGACTTCAGAGCCATGACAAGCTAGAAAATCACCTGCATTTTCCTAGATTGGGAAATTGAGGTCATTGAAAGCTGGAACCGTGGCTTACTCACCAACAGAGTTAAAGCAGTTAGGACACAAAACCAACCCAATGGGCTTAAACAGAAAATGGCTTTTCTCTTTAAGTAAAAAGTCCAAAGGTAAGGCGGACTTTCAGGTGTGGCTTGATGTCAGGGCTTACCTGCGTTGATGGTATTACCAGCACGTGGTTTCTTTTTTCTCCTTATCTGGCATTGCCTTCTGCTCACTGGGCTTTCATCCAAGGCTCCATGCAGTGGTAAGCAGCTCCAGCCCCACCTCTTCTCAAGAGCAAACCGGATGGAAAGAGGATGTTTCCAAGCCACTCCCCCAAAGGCCACTGTTCCTTCTGATGTGTCCATCACTGGCCTATTCTGAACTCAACACTGGGCCAGACAATAGAGATGTGATTGTCTTAGGTCTTTTGGACAAGATACACCTCTGAAACAATGGGTGGAGTGCCACCTGGCCCTCACAAACAGAAGGTGGGGAGGGCATGGCTCCCCACGTGAAACCTGGAAGTTACTGCTGAAAGAGAAAAGGTTCTAGGGAAGCAAACACCTAATTATCCTGTTTCTGCTCCTTACTTCACACTGCCCAGGCAAGTCGATACTTTGACTTTTAGTTTCCTAGTCTGCACTGGGTAGTGATCTCTCATACACTCCTGCTATATCAATGGGCAGATTTAAAGACCAGAAGAAAATGAATGATCTGAAAGCTCTGTCTATATGGTAAAAAATATTTACATAAAAACAATGTAAGATTTAAATATGCACAATGTCCACACAGAAACATGGTATAATGTGGGAATTTTGCAAAATCACTTGAGATTTTAAGCGGACCAAAGAACCTAGTCTTTCTAATCATAATCAGCCTTCACACACCTCTGTGTAAGAGTAGTAAACATAAAAAATATAGGAGACTTCAAAGAGGAAAAGCCTAAGAGCATTGAACTTTTTCAAAAGGAACAGCTCTTAATTCTAAATGTTTTCTATTTCAGAGGGAATTTGCTTATGGGAGATAGGAAACACTACTTAAGGAAAGGATTTAAGAGTGACAGAGAGTAGCCTTCTAGGCAACACCCAGCCTTGAGGATTTTTTATTTTTCCAGCTCCAAACCAAAGTGGAATATAAGCCTCTTCCCACCTTAGCAATCGCAGGCAAAAAAAAAAAAAAAAAAAAAAAAAAGCATTAGTCAGAGGATTTTTTCTTTGTGTTATTTCCTGCATTGCTTAAACCTGTGTGAGAGCCAGTTGAGATGGAAATAGCTAATGCAGTAAACATACAGTAGTTGGATTCTAATTGATGATGAAAGACTGAACTCTAACCAACTGAAGTTGCTCTGTCCTGAGGGAAAAAAAAAAAAAACATTCTCATACCAAGAATCAATTAGTCCCGTGCAGAATGTCCTGCAGAGGAATCAACATGGAAGTAAAAGAACAACAACACACACACACACACACACACACACACACACACACACACACACACACCTCAAAATAAATAAACCCTATCTGGCTCACATCACAGGACCTCTACCAGCCCCCTCCAAAGTAGGCTGCTTAAAGATGAGAACCACACCTTTGTTGTCTCATGTACATAATAATTTGCATGGATTCCATCCCATAGTAGGTGTTTAATAAATATTTTTAGAAGTGTAGGTGACTTCAATGAGCAGAGTATAAATGAAATAATGGATACTGTAACCCCTCTGACAAAGGCACTGCCTGCCAACAAGCACTCCGAAGATAGGTTAATAACAGACCCAGACCCATCTTGGTCCATTCTAGCTAGCGAGCTAGCTATCTGTCCATTTATCTACCTATTTAGTAAAATAAGCATAGTTCATTTCTTATTGTTCATTCTGTTTCTCAACCAATCTTTTGTCTCTCAGAGTCCTGAGTTCAATGAGGCCCTTTATTGTTATTGTTAAAGAGAGAGAGCAGAATCCATTGGACCAAATCTATGTTTTTAGATAAGATCCTATTACTTTGAGCAGAAGTGATAAGCATATGAATAGGGAGTCCAGCTGTTTGAGCAATATCTTACAGGACATGCAAAATAGTCACAGTACATTGGGATGGATTTCAAAGCCAGCCATCTAACAAAGTTTTTTCACTTGTTTCTTTATAACTCTGTATATGTGGCATCTCTCTAAGCAAATGAACTCTAAAATCTGAGCTACCCTGGTCTCCTACAATTCCAGATGCCTCTGTGCTGAATTCCACAGAGGGACTGCCCCCTCCTGTTTGGAGGGTCTTGGCATGCAGAGGCAAACACATGATACTCTTGGGGATGGTATATTAATACAGCTTTTTGACATGAAGGCTAAGAGACAGAATCCAGAATCATCTTGGTGGCTTTCTACCCTTTGCACTGGCCCTTATGACCTACAAGTAAAGCCATTTTTTGATGCTCATACCCACATATCCTTGAAGTAGGCAACAGCTTCCACAGCACCAAAGCACAGCTGCCATTTTTAGAGAACAGCTCAACCACCTTATCTCCCAGATCACTTCAAGCCATGTATCACCCAGCCTCTGGTTCTAAACTCACCATGGTTATCAGCTTACTTTTTCAAGATCTGGATTCTAGTCTGGCTTTTTGGCGCTACATTTCCTTCTCTATAAAATAAAAAGGTTAGATTGATGCTCTCCAAAGTCCACAAGCTCAAAGGGACCTCTTATCTTGTAAATGCTAGGTTGGTGTGAAAACTGAACGGTGATTAGTGTAAAATAAGTAAACTTTCTGACTGGGATTAAGCTATGCATCTTAATAACTAATATTTTTTGGGTGCTTATTGTGTATCAGGTATTATTCTAAGCACCTTACATGTTTTGACTTTTTTAATTTTCAGAGTCCATGAGAGGCAGATACTATCTATCATTATCCTCATTCCGCAGGTGAAGAAATTGAGGCACAGAAATGTAGCTGATGGTCCTGGGATTTAAACAGACATCTGGATCCAAAACTTATTCTCCCAACCACTACTCAATACTGTCTTTTAAGCTTCTATTTCTCTTGACACTGTTTCCTCGGCCCAATATGCTACACCTCCCTCATTTCAATAAATATTTATTGAATGTTCCCAGAACAGTGCCTGGAAAAGGAGTTATAATGGAGAGGTAGAAAGATAAGGTCCCTTCTCTCACAGAGTTTGTCTCTAATGACAGATACAGCTAAGAAAGTAAGTACATGCTAAAAAATTAAATATGATATAGATTTTAATTATTGCTCTTATTACATTGCACTATGGAATTATTAATTACTGGTTGTTATTACTATTGTTAATATACTTTATCATGAGAACAAATATAGGAGACATTTATCTCACTTAGGTAGTCAAGAAAAACCAAGTGACCTCTAATGTGGCATGTAGATAACAAACATTTAGCCAAAAAAAAGTACTAGGGAATGGTCCACAGTAACATAGAGCATGTCAGAATTAAGGAATTGAGAGAAAGTGAAAAAGGCTTAGGCAGAGAAAGCAAGGGGAGAAAGTGATGAGAGACTGAGCTGTAGAAGTTAACAGAAGCCAAATCATAAATAGCTATATTAATAAGTTTGAACAAAGGGAGAATTACCTTAAAGCTAATAAATAGAACCTTTCCAAGTCCCTGGAAGGGGCCCTAGCAAGGGATTCATGTGGACATACGTTTTCAGAAATTTTGCAAAAGAAAGACACTTTCACTGAAATTGGTAATGACAGCTGTCTGGTCTATTCCACTCTGACTTCCCCACCATCAAACTTGCTCTTGCATCAGGTAACACTGAAATGGCGAAGATTTTTGGAGGGATCTAAGGGAAGTTGAGCTGATTATACACTTACTTGCGTTTAGTGTTCATAGCTGTTTCTAAACATGGTGCTCTTACTGCAAGCCATCTCAAGGTAAGGAAGGCTTTTTACTTTTTCTTTTCTTTTTTTTTTAATGAGAATAGCATATTTGATAAAGTTTAAATGCATAATTTTTATTGCCATTTAGAAAAATGTATCCATAAAACAAGTGAGAAATTACAGACTCCTAATTTGGGTGTATATGACAACATAGCCATAAAATATGTGAGGAATTACAGACTCCTAACTTGGGTGTAGATGACAAGTATCTTATTTATCATTTTTAAATTACTTTCAAAATAACTAATAAATTTAGATTAAAATAATAAAATACAAAATGCAAGCAATAGAGATAAGGAATTAAACCAATAAAATTTATTCTGACACTGAAAAGCAAATTGTAACAGATATATTTTAGATCATGCCAAATGAAATGATTAAGGGGAAGAAATAAATTTAGAATAGAAGTAATGAATAGGCTTTTAGATATTTTGATAATCTAATTAATGAAGAGGAGAGAGTTATATGAACACATTGGGAAAAGATTTGTGTTTCTTGCTAATTCGACCTGAAATATTCAAATCAACAAAGATGATGGTTAACTCTTAATAATCCACTGCAGAAAGAACATCAATAACAAATTGCTTCATGTGTATCATGAACTCTACTGATGCTGAAGATTACACTGAACAAGAAAATTTTAAATGTCTTGAAACCTTACAACTCACATTTGGAAGAAATTTAATAGAGGTTACCCCAAATTTGACAACAAACTTAAATTGTTACATAGCATCTAAATAACGAGCTGTGAAGCTTTTCTAAAAAGAAAATTTTTCGTAAAACCTTTTCTAAAATATAATTATTAAAAATCAATTTTTGAATACCATGCCGAAAAAAATATAAAACATTGAATTATTGACTTATACACTCTATTGGAGCTATAAAATCACTGTCATATGAAAACATAATTAAAAAGTACACAACTAAAAAATGAAGGAAAGAAAATATTCTAGTAGTGTAGCAGGCAGATATTTAATAAAAATAAAATATTGTTTTTTCTCATAGGATATTTGAGGTATTTGTCAGAACTTTTAAATGTGTAATTTGTTGCATTTTATTTTCTCATTTTTAAATATTCACTTTTGTTTCTAATTTTTGTGCTGATAATTTTGTGTTGTTTTTCTAAAAGAGGATCCCTAAAATGGTATAAACCTGAAATCTTTCTATGAGTTTGGACATTATTCCAAGATACTGCCTTCCTCTTCATAGTTTATTTATCCTTCAATGCTCAGCCCAAATGCTACCTCTGTCTCATAGTTCTTTGTGTTGATGTCTGTTTTCACAAAGAAAAGAAGAAATTAAATGTTTTAAGCAACTACCCTGTGCTGGACATCACATTAGGAGCTTTATGATGTTACCTCATTGAATCACATATATTTCTTGAAGGCAGGGAGATTGTTTTCCATTATATTTTCCTAAACCAAAAATAGCGCTCTCTATGAATTCTATAATGCTAATTACATATCTTAACAAATCCTGCTTAAGTGTGCTGGTTAAAGATAACATTTAACCCTTCAGATGACACATTATAAACAGAAATAGCTCCCCAAAATGCAGCTTCAGGTTAACAGTGGGTTCTTTGTCCACTGAGATAGTTCTTCCAAATGTTACGGCTGTATGGACAAACTGTTCACCTCTAATCCAAGACAATCTCATGCCTGTAATTGCATTTAAACCCTTGGGACTTTGGTACACTCTATTTTCTGTACCTCGCCCTACCTAAATATATTTCCTTCCAGCTCATCTAGTCAATTCTTAACATCCCCACTGAGAATGACACCCAAATCCTCAGGGATTAAGCAAACACTGCCCTTGGCTTTCAGCATTACATTGTTAATCCATTAGGATTTACAAAATTACAATTTAAAAAACAAGGACATAATTCCATTGCCCATGATTTCAGATGGCAAGATCAGATCAATTAAGGCTGCCAACATATGACATAATTAACACAACCCTGTATGGAGGGTATTACAGCACATATGGTATGATATGTAAAACCAAACAATGTTTTTTATAATGTGACTGTAGATATTATAAAGTTAAAGATCAAATGGAGATATCTTCCTTAGTTCTTCTTTAGGCTGCATTTTTAGTATGACCCTGACTGTATTAAGTGTCAATTTCATATATGATGGTGAAATTGTCTATTGAAATAGAAAGTTATAACCAGCATTTTTTACTTTATATGTCAGGTTCTTAATAGTTTCCTAAATAACAAGGAACACTCTTAGTCAGTTGGCATTTTCCAGTGTTTTAATTGCCTGCTGTGATATAATTATTGTGACATTTTGGGATGTTTTTAACATCCTGAATTAAATATTCTGACATCCCACAGAGCACTTCATGAAAACAGTCAAACTGTATTCAAGTCATTAGCAGTCTACAGCTGTCCTTTAATATTAAAATTATTTTCAACACAAAACACAGATGAAAATTATTTAGTAACTTTGAGCTTGGGTTTGATTTGAGTATTATATTACCTTAATTTGTCAGGTAAGAAAGATCAGGGTGACTCTCAGATTCTTCCATTAAACTTAACTGAAGCACCAAGTGAATTAAGGCTACCTCATGATAAAAGATAATGAACAAAATGTACTGATTTCAAAAGTGCAATTAGCCACGGATTACACAGCCACAAATTCTACATAAAGGATAATCAACAGAACACCACATCTCTTTATAGTCCTAGAAAGCTGTCTCATTTTATTTTATTCACATATTTATTTATCCATCTATCCGTTTATTTTTTTCATATAATATGTTCAAAGAAAGATATACTTTCCGTAATTGATATATTTAACAAGCCCTATACATACAACACCTCTTGTGGCAAAGTCCTAATGGATTTCTAAAGAAAAAGCCTGACTGGATGGACCAGTGATGAGCATAGGGATAACTCACCATCTTCACTTGTATGTCTTATAAACATCTCAAACTTAGCACAACTGAAACCTTCTCCTTGATTCCCTTGCCTTCTCCTCTCACAGCCTCCCCATCTCAGGAAATGCTAACTCCATGCTTCCAGTTGCTCAGGCCCACAACTGGGTATTATCACTGATGTCTTTCTTGCTCTCACATGTAAAAACCCAAACCATCAGAAAATTCCATTGGTTAACTTTCAAAATACATCCAATATCCAACACTTCCCACCACCAACTCCTCTGCCTCTTAGTTAAAGTCACTATCATTTTTCCTATATTGCGAGTAAAAAAAAAAAAAAAAAAAAAAAAACATGTTAACTATTATAAGCATATAAAAGCATATAACTCAGTGGAATTAAATTTATTCACAATGTTGTGCAAGTATCATACTATTCACTATTCATTTCTAGAACTTCTTTATCATCCCAAACAGAAATGTTGTACACATTTAAATAGTAACTCCTCATTGCCCACCAACCCCTGATAACCACCTCTATTCCACTTTCTCATCTATGAATCTGAGTCTCCTAGGTAGTTCTTGTAAATGAAATCATACAGTATTTGCCCTTTTATGTCTGGCTTATTTCATTCAGTGTGTTTTAAAGGTTTATCCACATTGTAGCATGTATCAGAATTTCATTTTCCTTTCTAAGGCTAAATAACATTCTATTGTATGTCTATGCCACCCTTGATATACAAGTATCTGTCTGAGTCCTGCTTTTGATCCTTTTGGGTATATACCTAAAAGTGGAATTGCTAGATCATATGGTTAATTCACTTCTATTCCTCAAACCTTGCAACTTTCTGCCTCAAGATCTGTCCACTGACTATTTCCTCAGCCTAGGTAACCAGATGACCACACGGTTCCAGTCATCATTTCTTCAAGGTTTCTGCTCAGATATAACCCTACCAGAATTGCCTTCTTTATCTCCCTACCTAATATAGCCCACAAATGTGTGTGTATACACACACTCGTGTGTACACATACCAATCATACTCCATGTTCTTAACCTACATTTTTCCATAAACTTTATTATATCTGACACACATATACATTGATCTATTTATTGACTGTTATTTGCTCACTAGAATGTAAAATTCCCAAGGACGGGGGTATCATACAATCTGTTGTTGTGTTCTAAGAGCCTACATGGATGTTGAGCAGAGATGGAAGCTGTGGCTGATGCTTCTGTGCTCATTGCCCTCCCTCTGCTGTGAAAAGAGTTTCCGTGTTATCTTTGAAGGGTCCTGAATATCAGGGATCCTGGCCATTTGCAATCAATAATGGTCTCACTGGAAACTCCAATCCTCCTAACCATCTCAACTGTCCTTTCTTTGGGAATAAAGGAAAAGGACAATAGGACAATTTTTTTCAATAACTTATTTTTTCCTCACTATAGAAGTAACACAGTATGTTCCTTCTAGAGAATGTAGGGAATCTAGATAAGCACAAAGAAGGAATTAAAAATCACCCATTATACTCTAATCAAAAAGGAATGATTCTTAATGTTTTCATGTACATACTTCCTGTCTTTTTTCTGTTCAGTTATTTTTTTCTAATAACAGAATCAAAAATACATATTTTTGTACCCTCCTTTTTTCACTAAATGTTATATATCACAAGCGGCTTAGTCCCTAAATGTTCTTCTGCAACATCATTTTGAATGACTGAGAAATATCCACTAAATGAAAGTACCATAATTTAACTCTGTATATTGGGCATTTAAATTGTTTCCAATTTTTCTATATTATCAGCAGTGTGACATCTTTAAAGCTATATATTATGGTATGTTCAGAAAATGTCCTTATGATAAATTCCTAGAAGTGGACTTTTGGGGTCAATGGCTATGTGGAATTTTAAAGATTTTCATATGTACTATCAATTTATACTTTCCCAGGCAGGGCAAGAGAATACATGTTTTAGGAGTATCTGTGAATTGCTGTTGTCACCTACAGCTACCATAGTTCTCAGTGGACTAAACAGGACCTACCTCAGGAGTAGGCTCATGTGGGATGGATTAGGAGGAGCATAAACAAAGGAGATTAGATTAGAGGAAAAGAGCACAAATAGGGATGGAGAATATAAAAACAGACTTTACCTTCTTCAGAGTCTTTGCCCTTGACTGACTGAGGTGGGAAACAAGTACTGCAGGGGCAGCATAAGTGTATTTTAAGTATTTTTTTACTACATTATTTTGCCTTCAATAAAATAACAGTAATTTTAATGCAAGCAATACATTGATTATGACTGGTTTTTCTAAGCCTTGGTTTAACACTTTATGACACAGCAATTCAAAAACTGCTTCTGAGTTCAGTTTATTTCAGTGTTTGGTTTTAATGGATTTATAGCTGTTTTTATCACTGAGAAATAGAACTTGCAAAGGCACACTAAACACAATAAAAAACTAATGGGACTATGTTCAGTAACAACAGTCATGAGATTCATATTTCAATCCATTTGTAATTGTGTCAAGTGTTTTTGGCCAACTTCTAGCCAGATTAAATCACTGTTTTGAATTGTAATGTGACTGACAGAGAACCTGTATTAGAAAGTAAGGGGGGCAGAAACGAAGTCAGATGTGCCTCATGGCTATACCCTTAGGGGCTGGCTCACATGTAGGAGGCACACGGTAAATACTCGTCCAAGAACGACATAGTTTCATTTAGTTCTCATTACAATCTTAAAAGGCATCCAAGATCATTCACACCACGTAGGTAAGGAAGCTAGAAGGTATGTAACTTGCCCGAGAGCAATCACAAGATGATTTTAAAAGCATAAATAGAATAATGCACTGAGCAATTTAGAATGCTTGCTTAATCAAATCCAAGTAATGATTAATGATACTCATTGTCAGTAATATTATTCAGCTCTTAAACAAGTCTTCAAAAAAAAAAAATGAAAGCAGTTAGTCAGCCTAAGAAAACAGTTAGAATCATGCATCTAATTTCTAACTCAAAAAAAAAGAAAAAAAGTTTGTGAGGTATAAATCAACATATATTAAATTACTCCCTTCCAGCAAGGCCTAACCTATGGCCAGTCTATTATTTGTACATACCATAAAAAGATCACCGATAAAAGGAATCCCTGGCTTTTCCCACTTCTGTAATCAGTCACCAGATACTGAATGAACTGCTATGAATCAAAAACTCACTGGATGCTACATAGATAGCTGTGGGTGGTGTGGTAGATAGTGCCACAACCAACATGCAATTTTTAAATGTTTGCTAAGTTAATACAGGAATGAGTCAAAACTTGAGTCTTTACACGAACTTCCTCTTTCATGGTACTATTTCCCACACTACCAGTACTAGGCACCCTAACACTTCCAGCCTTTGAAATAAGATAAGAATATATAATACACACAACATATAAACAACTAACCAATAAACCAATTTTAAAAACTAACCAATAAAAAAAATGGACATTATTTAATAACTACCTAGTGAGTACCTGTTATGTGCCACATAGTGTTGGTAATGATTCCACACTTGTGTAGTTCTTTAGAGTTTACACAAGGTTGATATCCACCTTTTCTGGTCTTTATCTGCAGTGAACCCTAACACTCCAACATGTGGCCTCATAGCCACTTAGTTCCTGATTCATCCCCTCTAAGACCCAACAACTAACACAGCAACCATAGATTAGTCTTAAATTCAGTGTGCTAAAGTAAGCCCTGCACTCTCATAAGCCCACCAAGTCATGACATTCTCGAAACACTTTTGAGAGTAACCATATGACTGGCTCTGCCACATGTCCTGAATAACTCAAGTTCTTTCACTAGACCTGGAGCCATGCCTGAACCCCACCCAAATTGAGCCTTAATGACTATACTAACATTTGCTAGACCCTTGTCAATGAGGCTCAGACCAGATTTGTGAAAATTCCCCTTAATGCAGACCAGAGCCAGCCTAATCAAGTCACCAGTCAGTCCAGCAGGTCATCTGCAAGATTAGGTGTCAGGCCCAGACAAGGCTTGATCAGACTCTGTGGCACACTGAGGTTACAAGAGTGACAGAGGGGAAAAAAAGCCAAGGATCAACGCACTGAGGCCGAATCTTGCAGCTGGCCCAAGGAGTTAGCTTACAACCAACAACAGTAAAAGATGCAAGAATATCACAAACTCAGTGAATGCAGAAAAACAGTCTGAGTCAAAATTGAAGTGGATAAGAAGCCAAAGATGCCAAGGATTTAATTTTGAGAGCCCATTCCTATTAGCACTGAGTTAGCCAATGGCTGGGTTAAAGGCACAGGAAAATGGGGATGCTGTCACTTAAAACCAAAAGAAAATTAAGACAAGTCCTCATAACAACATAAAGCATATTATTCCCATTTTACAGATAGGAAATGAATGCCTGAAAGCCCAAGTATTTTGCCTGAAGGACCGTGGTCAAGGAGGAAGATGTGTCTAGCACCACACATAATGTCTGACTCCTAATAAGCACTTTATACATGTTTTTGCTGACTGGATGTAGGCATAGGCCAAAACTTGAACTGAATTCTATGGTGCATATTTTACATGTAACTCTTAAATCTTGCTATTTATAAGGTTTTACATAAACTAGGTCTTTAATGGTATTATCTACCACACCGCCCTTCCTCCATTAGTGCTAAAGAAAAATCAGATAATTCACACTTGGAGTCAAGTGGTCTAATGCAAGTCAGCTTTGCAGAGGCAAGTTTTAAAGGAGAAATGTGAACCTACGGAAGGGTCTGCTCTAACAGCGGCAATAAATGAAAATGTGAAAATGGTAGCCATCTATTTGCATGTTCTTGACAGACACCAAATTTGCCCGGCTGAAGACACATTATAGTTTATTTCTGTACCCCTGAAACAAAATCACAGTGGACACAATAGTGCTAACTTAAATGACATCCTGAAATGACAACTCCTATGTAGAATATCTCTCTCTCAGATCTCCTCTTTCTATATGCTATCTGGTCAGAGCCAGTGGTGGAGAGTATCTATATGTTAATGTGTTGAATATGTTGAATATATGAATAGTAAACATTTGTTTTGAATTCTATTTTAAATTAGTAATGAAACTTTCTGATAAAGAACTCACTAGAAGCCTTTTTTTTTGTAGATAATATTGGTTATCACTGAATCACCGATGAACTTATTAAGTGCTATACAGAACAAACAAGTGACTGCAGTTTACCCGTTATGCCTCTGTTACTTAGCTAATAGCATAGATCTGAGAGCACATTCCTGTAAATGGTAGAATAAAATACACAAAATAACAATAAAACAAGCCAAAAATCTCAGCAGATGGAGACATGAAAGGTTAAGGCTGACATTTCTTCTTTAAAATAAGTCACTAGGATGGGAAGAAGGAAGAAAAATGTCAAACAGACGGGAGGCAAAACAAAATTCACCACAGTAGCTGGCTTATGTCAAAATCTCAAAGGTGACTAGAAAGGCCTTTCAAGTCTAAATAAAGATGGGAAAATACCAATAATTATGCCTCCTGTTTATCACCTTTCAGAGCGGAAGACATTTTACAAACTTTAACTCATTAATCCTCACAACATGACTGTGAGTTAAGTGGACGACAACTGGTTTACCTTGTTTTGCAGAAAAATGATGAGACCCAGGGGATGAGATGAGTGGCAAGTTGCTGCACGATGCCTGTGGGGCAGCCAGAGAAGAGACCCAAACAGTAAGTAACAATTCTAAAATCTAGACACTGAATCACAGAAACTCAGGCCCCTCCAAATGAATTAATTATAGCACCATCGAAAATCCTAAGATTGGAAAGTCATTCTCTTCTAATTAGCTGCCAGGACTATAATTCCCTGGTCTGTTCCTTCTAGGCGTCAATGAGAATTTTTTTAATTTTTAGGAGTATCTTGATGCTGTCAGTACTAATAAACACAGAACCAGAGCTTTAAGATCATAAGTCATTAGATGCTGAAGATGAGGTCAATGTATTACTCTATACCTATATTACTCTCAAGTATTCTGCATTTCTGTTCAAAATGTTTTCTTTTACTTCCTGAAGAAGACCAAAATCAGGCTTGGTCTTGGGATATGTGTTACCTTTCTCCTTAAGAAGATAAAATATCCCTACCCTCTTGAGGTCAAGCTGGACCATATCACTGCCTTTGGCCAACGAAATGTGAGCAAAAGTCACATCAGTCACTTTTGAAAAGAAGTTTTAAGAATTAAGACACACAGTTAGCCATGTGTATTTCTCCTCTGCTGTGAGACCTGCAAATTGCAGAAACAGACTGCTCCATCAATTCACCCCAAGTCACGCAGTTGGAAATGGAGCTGCGATCTGAATCCAGGCATTTGAGCTCCAGAGCCTTTTTTCTTAACCGTTATTCTGTACTTTCACCAGTATAAATAGTGTGGCCTAAAAGAGTGAGAGTGACTTGCTCAGTACAATCCTTGCAGTAATCAGTAATTTCTTTAGACACTGGAGAAGATCCACCTGAGGCTTAGAAATGTTTTATTTCCTTCATATGTGTTTGAAGTGTTTATGTAAAAGGCATATTTTTAATGTTTAGGCAGAAAACTATTTATACTTTTTAAAAAAAGTGATCAACTCTTCATCTAACTGGCTAATACCTGCCCTCAAGGGTTTCAATTCCAATTCTTCACTCCCAACAATAAGCTGGCCAACTGACACCTTCCTAGTTCCATCCTCCTTCAGTACTGTCTTTTAACAATAGCCATCCTTCCCAATAACAGTTCTTTATTCCTCGGTTTTTTCCTACTCTAGAAACAGAAATCCAAACTACAACTTTTGAATATAAGTTCCCATTTCAATCTGCCACTTCCCAGCCTTCCCCATCTCAAGAATCAGCACCTCCATTGACTCAGCTGCTCGGAAACCAAAACTGGAGTTATTCTGTACTCCTCTCTTTCACTCACACCCTTCATTTAATTCAACAGCATATACCGTCACTGTATCTCCAAAATATATGTAACTATGTCCACTAGTTTATGCACATCCTACCAGTCCCAAACGGAGCTTCGACTCTCCCAGGACTATTGCGACAAACTCCTAACGTGTCTCCCTGCTTTCACTCTTGGCCTCCTACTCTGTGGCCTCCACAGAGCAGCCAGAGTGATCCTTCTAAAAGATAAATAGGATTGTGCCAATCTCCTCCTCACCTTCCAAGAGCTTCCCACCTAGGTATGGATTAATGTTTAATAATCTATGAGAAATCACTGAATGCTGGGTTGGAAAGAGATAGTAATAGTCTGAAATCATGAGTAGTGGAAATAAGCTCCAGGACATGACTGTCTCACCTTACTGAGAAAAAAATCCAGAGTCCTTATTATGAATTCAAAGCCCTACATACTCTGCTCCTTCAAACTCGCAGACCTCAACTACTCTTCCCCTTGCTCACTGTGCTCTAGCTACACAGGCCTCTTTGTCATTCCTCAAACAATCCAAGCATATACACATCTCAGTGAGTGTTCCTTCCACAGATAGTCATAGGGTTCCCATCCTCACTTCATCCAAGTCATCTGCTCAAATGTTGCTTTCTCAATTTCCTATATGATAAAGGAACTCTCCCTCTTCATCTCCTTGCCTTTGATAGTTTGTATCATTGTGTAACACACTACTATAATTTTCTTTATCTGTCTATAAATCTATTGGGGATATAAGCCTGCTATAAAGGACACTGCCTTAATTACTGCAATATCCCCAGCATCTAGAATAGGTTCTAGATCATTACAGATGCTCAATAAGTACTTGCTGATTGAGTAAATACATGAGTGAATAAAGCAACTAATGAATGAATCACTTAAAAATTTTTAAATAAAAGATAGGAATATGACTAGTGGAAAAGAGTAGGGAGCAAAGACCAAGCATCTGTCCTAAGTCCCTAAATAGCAATGAGGCCCAAGTTATAACTGCCTTGGTCTGTCAAATGGTGGGGTGGAGGGTGGGGGAGAGTGGTGTGAAGTAAATAAGAAGTGAAGGCTGAATGCAAAATGTCTGTGCAAAAGAAATTAGGCAAGGTTTAGTAACAAAGAGCTGACAGTGGAGCTGTTTTAAAGAAAAAAGAAAGTAAAGACAAAATAAACATAATCCTGGTCCAGTAAAGAAAGTCCATGAGTGGTGGTCAAGATAGGAAGACACTAATCCAGGTCCTGCCTCTTACATGCTAAGTGATCTCAGCCAGGAGATTTCACCCAGTTTTCTAATCTGTATTTTAAAATCAACAAAATTGGGAATGGGATGTCATGGTTTCTCAGACCCATTCTTATTGCTTGAGATCATGTGGTTGCAAGCAACAGAAACCAACTCTGGCTCTCTTAGGCTGTAAAGAAGGGGTACTGGGTAGCTCTCAGAATCAAAGGGAGAGCTGGACAATCAGGGCCAGGAAAGGATAGGAACTAAGGTCTGAGTATCACTGCAAGAACAGAGTAATAGTAGTACAAGTACCAGCAGCTACATTTATAAATTTTACTGTATTTAATATGTACCTGGCACATCCTAAACTCTTTAGATATTCTAACTGTTTAATTTTCACAACAACCCCATGAGTAAGGTACTATTAATAACTCCATTCCAGAGATAAGAGAGGTGAAATCACCTGCCCAATTACGGTCGCTTAGCTAGTAAGGGGTTTGAACCCAGGTTCCTGAGTCTTACTCTTGGAAAGTCTGTGCTATGTTACCTTTTTGATGAATAGTCAGTCATGTCAGGGCCCCAAATGACTTCAACCATTTTTCTGCCTTTGTGTTATTTCACCAGGATTCAAAATCCCAGGAGAGGTAGCACAATTAGAATAGTGTGAGGACTGGTTTGAGTCTCGTGCTCAGCACTTGACTAAGGGAGGCCAATTCACTTTTCTGACAATATTCCCAAGACTGTACAGAAAAAAGCAAAAGGAACTCCCTTAAAAGGAAACAGGTTGGCATCACCCAAAGCAAAGAGAAATGGATCTTATCTGGCCAAGTATAAAAGTTGCTAGCACACCGTTTCATTTTTTAATTAAGGCTTGTAAGATTTTCAAGACCCCTCTCATTTTACTGCGTGACTGTGATTTTCATAAAATCTTTAGGAGTCAAGCAGGAATTAGCACAGGACTCTAATACGCTTTATAAAAGGAAAAAGAGAACATGAACAAAATTGAGAACCTTTTCCTGACCTTTTAATGTGTATCAGAGCACTGTGCTAACAGCTTTACATATAATCTCATTTCATTCTCTCAATATTATGAAATAGGTATTTCACAGATGAAGACACTGAAGGTTATAAAGATGTAATGATTTGCCCAAGGTCACACAGCCAGTAGAGCTGAGACTTAAACCCCAATTTGTCAGATAAGAATTTTCGTTTTCTTAATTTACAAGATGTTAAGATATGCTGGACCGTACAAAAATTGGAGTGGTCCTTTAAGCAATGGGAAAACAATTCTGAGCATGTATAATACACAAACGATTTTATAATATAAACCTAAGAAGATTAAATTAAACCATAATTGTGAAAATAACTTTAGAGCTAAAAGCATTAATTATACTGCATATATCATTATAATTAGTACAAGAATAATAAAATCCCATATTGATTATGAAATGCATTGACCCAGTAAAGTAACCAAAAAGAATTGCTTTTATAATAAAGCTTCATAACCTTGAACTTTCTTTATAATCATGCACTTCAGGTGTTTACCACACTGTGATATTCACTCCAGGGAAAGAGAAAGGAGAAAACAATTGAGAAAGATTGAAGGTTGATGATGCCTCCCAGTCACCCTTAAACCAAGTGAGTTGTGATTCACTTTAACCCTCTATTTTCCTTGCAAAGAATATGATCAGTTCACTTGTAGAGAAGTTTTGGCAGGCAATTACAATTTACAATTATTTCACATAATTGTTTTATGAAGGGGACGATACTGCAGGAAAATTTCTCAAAATATGGAGCAGGAAGATTAAAAAGAAATCTATAACTGGTCATACAGAATCAGACATTTATCTATTTGTGACTATTTGGTGGGAGGATGGGTATGTCTACATATCCAGTACATATCTATGCAACATACAGAAATATAAATATGCAGGCTAGGACTTTTAGCAACAGACAGAAACTGCAGGTAATCCAGGGTAAGTCATTAACTAATTACATGACTCTGGGCAAGTCACTTGATTTCCCTTTGCCCTTTGGTCCACCCCCCAATTGGGCACTACACAGAAACTCCCTGAAAACCAGATGTTACATCAAAGCCAATGTTTCCTGGAGGCCAGCCTTGCTGACTTCTTTGAAAAGCACTAAATTTAGAAGTAGCGTGCAAATAACACTGCTCAGATTAAACTCGCTTATTAGTGGTCCAGATGATAATCAAAGGCAAACAGATGGTCGCTTAATGAATGTTATTGGAAGGAAGGCATCTTTAAATATAGCAGTTGTGTGAAAAGTTTGCTTTTTCTTACAAGTTATTTTGATAATCATGTTAGAATGTTGGCATCCTTTTCCAGAATATAACCTTGTGGAGCCTCATAGACATCTTGAGCCAGATCAAAGCTCTGGAGAGCCAGCGAAAAGTTTCTCCAAGTCTAATAAGCAAAATTATACAGTTAAAATGGAGATCCAAAGCCTTAACAGAAAGCCTATAGTTATCAAGAGCCAGAATGTGTATCTTAAGGAATCAGAGATATCAAGCATACCTTGCTTTTTAGAAACCTGACATGTAAAACCAAATCTATACCAGTGCCAGAAAAGGGAATGAATATTTCTTTTACAAAAGATTTATAATAGGATTCCTATGCCCCAAAATACCCTAACATGTTTTTAAAATTATTTGAGTTTTTTTAAAGAACCATGCCATCCATCCTCCTTGCTCAGCAAAGATGTAGTTGGTTAGTGGCTATATCTCATTTCCTTCTATACAGAGAAAAGAATTACAAATTACATCCTAAAATAAGATAGTTTTCCACATGACCACTTGAGACTGAACCAGCATCAACCTATTGATGTTAATGAATGTTATAACACAACTAATATTAATTGAATATTTAGAAAAGTCTAACTGTAAAAGATATTTGTCAAAACAAAACAAAACTGTACACACTTACCAGTTTTCCTGGAGTACAAATGGGGTTGATAGAGGCACAGCTCTTCAAGGTTATGTATCATTCAAGGTTCATTCAGGATACAGAAACCACACTGGTTAATTGAAAGAAATGAATAATATGAAGTATTTTTAACTAGATACAGAGTTATTAAGTAGATAACTGATGTAGTAAAAACAGAACTCCTAGTAGTGGTGGGCTGCAGTGTTTCAGCTAGCCTTGCGATTGAAGAAAACTGATTTACAGCATCTGCCAATTTCCATGATGTATGCATTCCCACCATGGCTGCTTTCTAGTTACCAACAGTTTAACAATTAACTTGCAAAATTTCTGAAAATTTAACAATCATCTCTCAAAAGCCAACATGGGCTGGCTCTAGCACAGAGATAGCAACAGCAGGAAACAGCTAACACCCCCTAGGACTTAAGAACAAAGAGAAGAGGCTGAAATTAATCAAAACTTAGAAGCTTGTAGGAGGAGCCCCAGAAGAGCTGAAATAGAGATCTAAGGAGGGTGTGCTGCTCAGCTGGTGTTGGTGAGGGGGAAAGCGGTCCATGGGACTGAGAACCTAAAAAGGAGACACCTCTAAAAGGTGTGAGACAGCTCCCAACAGTCTGAGCCTCACCAGCCAATTTGCAGGAGGCAAGTTCCTGGCTTCAAGGTAAACCATGTGCCCCCAAAAGGCCATAGTCAAAAATGCGGATATGTTAGTGGTCCAACAGGACTCCCACAGTGTGTGCTATTCAGGCATTGGAGGAATATAACATAGGGGAGGATATTGCAGCCCATACTGAGGAGCTTCAGTAGTTACACAACACTTGAAGCAAAAAACTTCAACTACATGGGTCAAGTGGCCTTTCTTCTGTTCAAATCTGGTTAAAAGGATGAACTGTGCCACACACTCATCAATCCATCCAGACACAACAACTTGTAGCCCGAATTCCAAACACCAGAGACTGAAATCTTCAGCCATTCTCAAGGAATCACCTCAACCTCTGAACCTTCATTGTGTTCCTACAGGGCATTCTCTGTATTAATTTGTCGTGGTCAAAAGACAATTAGAAAACAGCTATATTTGTATCTATTTTTTATTGCATACCTCTCTGGTCCACGTTGTTTCTCCTCGAAATGCATTCCCTTGAAAAAATATTCTGTCGAAGTGCGAAAAATAAATAAATACATTAATAAAAAGTAGGTGAGGCTGGTGCCAGTGACTCAGAAGCGGGAGCACAAAATTGAAAAGTATTAGAGAAACTGCAAACTGGATTCAGTTCTGACTAGGGGGGAAAAGCCGTAGGGATGTGGACACACATCGCTACAAGGCCGCTCCCAGGAACAGGAAACCACTAGGCCACCAACAGGAAGCGGACCAGAAGGAACTCACCTGCTTTCTTCCTCCAGCCTCATGATCTCCCTCTACTACCCCCTAATGGAAGAGAAAGGGGAAGTCTTCAACGCGGAATAAAATTTCCAGAATTCCAGCTCCGACATTGCAGAGCTGAATCTGGAAAGGAGGGCTTGGAGCTGAAAAGCAGCTTAATAACTGGCACGGTTATAATCAGAAGAACAATACTAGTATACCCTTTATAATCTGCAATGCTTTTAAAATTTTATTTGAAATAACAATTACTTGAGTATTAACAACATGCCAGAAACCATGGTAAATTTTATATACAAAGTATTTCATTTTCATCATAATTCTATGAGACAGATATTGTTAACTCCATTTTATGTATGAATAAACAGAGGTACAAAATAGATAAGGAAGCTGCCAAAGATTACACAGCCCGATGGGAACTGCATAGCTGTCAAACCTAAGTCCTCTGACTTGATTTCACCATGCTGTCTCTTAGCCAGAAACCTATCATTTTCAGTTAGGAAAGAAACCAAACTGTCAGCACCAACTTTAAGGTCAGGAAGACTTATCTTCTTTTAAGTCTACTGAATATATAAGTCTACTGAAGACATATTCTTTTTTATTTTTTTACTTTTTTACATTACAATTAGCATACAATGTTATGCTTCAGGCATACAACATAGTGATTAGATGTTTATATAACTTACAACTCAGTAAGTCTAGTACCCATCCAACACCACACAAAGATTTATATGCTTAATGTGGTATAGCAGAGATCCTCTTCTTGCAGTTCTTTTTGCTAGTCATTGCATTAAAGAATTTTGGTAGTATGCAACAAGTGCCCTAATTAAGAGGTCTGACTGTTAAAGTCATGGTCAACTGCAAGAAACAGAAACCATAAAAATAATAAGCCAATTAAGGAAAATAAAATAATAAGACATATTGAGGAAATGCAGGCTGGAAACTCTCCTGCCTGAGCTGACACTGCAGTCCAGAAGTGAAATTTCATCTTCCTCAGGAAAACCTCAGTTCTGTTCTTACTGTCTTTGAACTGACTGGATCAGGCCCACCAGATTATTTAGGATAATCTCCCCTTACTTAAAGTCAACTGATTGTAGATATTAAACAGGTCCATAAAATATCTTCACAGACACCCAGATGACTGTTTGTATAAGAAATAAAGAATTGAGGACTTTCTGGACTTTATAAAATGGATCCTATGGGAGCCACAACAGTAACGTCAACTGACACATAAGGGGGATGTTCTTAGGGTGTGACCACACCACCCAAAACCACAGAAATGCCATCCGAGACTGCCTCCGATAAGCCCCCAACTGCAGAGATCAGTAAGCATGAGGATACCACCTCGTAAGGTCCATGTAAGCTAAACACCTTAGACACATGATGTTCAAGCCTGATCTAATCATGGTCAGGTGCACTGAAAGCAGAAGATTCTGGCCACCTGCCATTACAGCCACTAGCTTGGGTTTTCACATAGCTATCCACACCACCGGTCAACATAGCTTGCTTTGGGGATACTAAGGATGTTTGTCCCTTAGCTCTGTCACACAAGACTCTGTACTTCCCCTCTCCATGTTGTATGTTAACCTACATGGGTACCTGCCTGGTTTACTTGAGAAGGTTCCACTCAGTAAACCTGGCATTGTGTAAGGACACAAATGCTTTCAAAGGTGTTATAACTTTCCATAGCAGCTTTCCTTGCTCATGACAGTGTTTGATTGAATAACTGTGCATTATAGTCTAGCTAAACTGACATACACAATTGACCATTACACTCACCCATTCACAAGTGGTCACAATGAGATGAATTCCTCCAGGAGATATGCAGTGTAGGAGGCCTACTTCTTCACATTCTCCTCCTCTTTCATCCCCCCACTCTTGACAACGTGGACCCTTTGCCTGGACTCAGGCCTGGCACTGGTGGCCTGTCTAGGCCTGCCACGTGCCCAGATTCCCATTGAATGCTTCCTGGATAAACAAACAGGATGATTGTAATACATGTGAAAGGGGCAAGGTGCCACATAAAAATTAATAAAAGATGAAATGTGAGAGTTTAGGACCCCAGAAAACCAAAAACAAACTTTGACTCCTAACCCTTTCTTCCTTTCTCCTTGATTCAAATGTACAGAACAGAAATTAAATACTCAGGTCTTGCAATCAATCACCTGGGCTTGAAATGTAACCTTCAATAAGTTTATAACCACTTTAAACCTCAGTTTCCTCATCTATATAGCATGGGAAATTAAAAAATCTTACCTTGAGTTGGTTATGAGGATAAAAGGAGAAACATGTGCAAAAGCACTTTGCACAAAGACGAGCACATTCTCAGATTTTTTTCTTAAGTTAGCTGTTGTTATCACGAAGTACCTCTTAAGTGCCAGACAGAGTAGGGGATACTGAGAAAAGTAAGATGATTCACTTTGAGGACCATAAAATTTAGTAGAAATGTCAGACAGATAAACAATTTCAATACGATGTGGGGATTAGGTAGGAGAGGGGGAAGCGGAGAAAGGAATGACGACTCCAGCCTTTACAGGAAGCCTTCACAGTAGAAATGCCCATGAGAAGGGCTTCCAAAGATCAGCAGTGCCTTCCTGAGCACAAAAGCAGGGAAGGGCACTGAAAACACAAGGAATAGTGTTACCACGAGAAAATAGTGTTACCGCAATGAGAGCTATAACAGAGCATTGCAATAACAATGCTGTAATAACAAAAACCATCACGACAAAAACCCCAAAAAGAAGCCAGAAGTGGAAATGTCTGCGTTATATTCAGGCCATGTTGGGTGGTTCCAAAGGCAATCTTAGGTGATTGGCAAATGAGGTCATTTTGATTGATGTTTGGTTGCTATGTAATTCTTTGCCTAGTGGGCATGTGTTTACCCAGAATTCAGTCTGTTATAGATTCATGAACTTTCCAAGCATAAACATGGTATTATAATAAAACTTGAATTGTGGGAAATTCGGTAATCCCTTCTGCCCAGGCATCAGTAGCTGGATTAGGCCAGCTAAGAGTATAGCCTTCCTGTCCTTTGTCTCTGGGGATGCAGGAGGGATTCTCTAACTACCAATAGGGTGTTCTTTGGGCAGTCTCTAGGCTCCTTTGTTCTCCCTGTCACTCATGTCTGACTAGCTACCTAACAAAAGCATGGGTAAAGGGCAGAAGACTAGAAGAACACAGTGTGCCTAGAGGAGAGCAAGAAGTTCAGTGTAAATGGAGCACGGGGGATGTGTGGTTGGTGAAGGAGAAGTGGGGGAAGGCAGAGGAGGTGGAGAAGTGGGAGGATGGCAAGAAATAAAGCCATCTGATGAAGGCTGATATGGCATGCTAAGGAGTTTGGCCTCTATCCTGAAGGCAGTTGGAGGCAGACTTCCAACTCTGCTTTTGGCCACAGAGCAATTGTACTGTAAATTGATAAAGCAGCATTTGTATTTACTTGTCTGCGAGCCAGATATAGCAAATACACACATCCCCATGGAAATGTTCCTCGCCAGGATCATCAGTAATCAGGGCAGAAGAGAGACAGGGGGATTACACATACCAAAAACAAGTCAACCATGGCGCCCAACCCAGCCCATCACCTTACATCATCACATGGCTGAACTTACAGAGGATTTGGGAAGGAGGAAAACGTTCTTAGTTGAAACAGAGGGACGAGTCCCCACATAGTTCTCTCTCTCTTTCCTCTTCCTTCCACACTCACCAGTTCTGTATCATTTTACAGTTAACTATTCCCTCCTCTTTTCAACACTTGCTTCTCTTGGCTGCTAGGACATCTCATTGTCCTGGTCATCTGTCTGCCTCTCAGTTTCTCCTTCTCAGTCTCTTTTGCTGGTTTCTCTTAACGTGGGAACCCCTTGCTTCAATCTCTGGACCTCTTCCCCACCCTCATGCATTCCCAAGGGCTTTCATTATTACTTTAAATACTATCTATGTGCTGACAGTTTTCAAATTTATATCTCCAGCTCAGACCTCTTCCTTGGACTCCAGACTCTGTATCCAATTGCCTGCTCAATAATTCTACTTGACACAGTCAGCCTCTCAAACTTAAGATGGATAAAACTAAACTTTTGGCCTTCTAAGCCAAACCTGTTCAGTAAACATAAATCACATGAATTCTTTTAAAACATAAATCACATCGCCTTACTCCTCTGCTCAAAACTGCCTAATAGGTCCTCATTTCGTTCACATAAGAAGTAAGATTTATTCACTGAAAACTGCAAAACATTGTTGAAAGCACTTAAAGAAAATCTAAACAAATGGAAAGACATCTCATGTCCATGGATTTGGAAGGCTTGGTATTGTTAGTATTGCAATGCTTGCCACGTTGATCTACAGATTCAATACAATCCCTTTCAAAATCTCAGATCCAGTTTTTGTAAAAATTGACAAGTTGATTCTAAAACTCCTGTGGAAATTCAAGAGACTCAGAAACACCAGATCATCTTGAAAAACAACAGAGTTGGAAACCTTTCTGATTTTAAAACTTAATATGACACTACAATAATCAAGACAATGTAGAGCTGACATAAGACTAAACATAGAGATCAGTGGACTAGAATGAAGAGTCCAGAAAGAAACTTTTGCATTTTTGGTCAACTGATATTTAACAAGGGTGCCAATATAATTCAATGGAAAAAGAATATTTATTTTAACAAATAGTACTGGAACAACTTGATATCCACATGCAAAAGAATGAGGTTGTACCTTACCTCTCAGATGATATATTTTAAATTTAACTCAAAATAAACATATATAACATATGTAATTTTTAAAAAACTCAACACATGGACTGAAGAGTATAATCAACAAGTCTGAAGATAAACATGTGAGTTGGAAATGTAAGCCAATTTATGCTTCAGGAACACAGTAAGAAAAGACAAGGAAAAAATGTGTAAAAGAAACTAAAAGAAATATGTCAACTAGATTCAGAAGTTTAGAATTCATTTAATAGGATATCTGCAAATCACCACAGAGAGAATGAAAAATATATAGCCAATGAAATAAAGAAAATATCCCAGAACTAAAGAAAGATATTATAATTCAAAAAGTCAAAATATACAAGAATTTTCAGTATTCCAAGGAAAAGAAAAAAATCCTAAAAGCTTCCAACTGGAGTGGGGGGAGAATAGAGAGAAGGAATTAACAGATATAATACAAAAGACTGAGATTTAGATTGACATCAGAGTTGTCATCAATTTTAGATGCCAGACATAAGAGAGAATTATCTTCCAAGTTCCAAAAGGAAAATATTGTGAAACTAACCAAACAGGCATTCATATTTTTCTAAAATGTTCACCTTTACAAACTTAGTATACCGCAAACTCATTAAGAGCATAAAACAGAATAAGACAATACAATGGGGATTCATTTGAAAACTAAAGGACACTATTTCAATTTATTTAACACATATATATTCATCTCTTACTATATGCCAGGCAGTAGTGTAGTTTCCAATGACACAAAGGTGAATATGATGCAGTTCATTCTCCTTATTCACGGATTCCATATTTACAAATTTGCCTCCTCACTAAAGTTTATTTGTAACCCCCAAATCCATAGTCACAGGGCTTACACAGATTAGAAAAATCTTGAGTCACCCAAAGTGCACATTCCCATTGAGGTCAAACAAGACCCGCCTTCTCATTTCAACTCTCCTACTGTAAACAACTGTTTCATGTCCTCTTTCGTACCACATTTTTCTCATTTTTGTGCCCTTTTACTTAGGGGAAGGATGATTTTGCTGTTTATCTTGGTCCCCAAACATAGTTGTTGTAGTACTGTCTAGTAGTATTCTTAAGCACAAGAAGGCCATGATGAGCCTTACAAAGAATATAATGTGTGTTTTTTCAGGTATGAGCTACGGTGCTGTTGGCCATGACTTCAATGCTAATGAATCTATATTACATATTAAATAAGGTGTATTTAAACAGAAACATACATTTAAAACAAGGTTATGTACTCATCAGTAGCTGGAAATGTGACTACATTTCCACAGGACCCTGAGGCTGCATTTCCCCTAGGAGCAGAGCTTCAGAATTCACTAATTCAGTGTTCATGGTGACTTGCTAGAAATGACCACCACAAATAATGAGAATCAACTATTTCCTTGCTCACAGGTAGAGCACAAATTTTTTAAACATGCGATTTTGCATAAATAAAAAACAATTTAAACCATCTAAAAGCCTGAAAAAAACCTCAACTATAAATGTTCTTTAAACTTCACCAGTCACTTATTGTCTTTCTTTCAGTATCAATAATCTACTAGTTCAAGCCTCCTTAAATTCCTAAAATGATGGTAAGGAGTATTTACATAATCATGTAGCCCTCTTTTCTGAGTATGAAAGCACATTGTGTTTTTCCTTTATTTGAAAATCACTATAGGTTATTTTTTTGGATGTTTTTGTAATTTCTATAGGAGTCACAGTATATCTTCCACTTTAAAAGGTGGAAAGTTCTGTTTTTTAATCTTTAGAACAGGCAACTATTTCCATCTTTTTAAATAAATTAGCCAATAATTAAATAGTAACAAGTGGCAATGCACAAAACAAATGAAATTAATGGAACAAAAAGCAGAGTACAAGAAATAGTGAGCTTAATGAAGAAAAACTGGGAACACATGTTAAAAGCTTTGAAACTTTATATTCATATTAATTCTTATAAAAAATTTTTAATTAAATTTTTTATACTTCTTTAAGAAATAGAACCTATTTTTAAGTTAAAAAATCACCTTTTTGTAATTATTCTCCTTTATCTGCATATTTGGCAAGATTTGATTCTCAGCTACTTATCTGTAGTAGTAAGACTTACAAAAGAAACAAACAAGATTAATGAGAATATCACTCTAACCTATTTTGAAGTCATTTCGATTCTTACTGTTTATGAACAATAAAGCAACTAAGCTTGCATACCATTTTGATAATACAGGGAGTCAAAGTTCAAATATGAGAGAGTGGAAAAGAATTCTAAAATTTTTCAACTGTCTTAGAATATCCCCTATAGAAGCCAATTCCTAATTGTTTGTGCCTGTTGTGATACATAAGACCGTGATTCCAAGTTTGCTAGGGTGAGACCGTTCAGCATATACTTGTATAATTCTTAATAGTGCTTCTTTTCATCTGCAAAAGCATTCTAGCAATGAGGAACATGTAGGGAGAGGATGGAAGAAGGGGGCTGGTGTGATTATTTTTCTGTTTCACCATCATCCTGTATGGTTTTCTTCCCAGTGACCTGCCATTGTTTATTTTCTGGCTCAAAATAATGCATAGTTTTTTTTTTAATCACAATTAAAGACACTTCTTTTTATTGAAGAGTTAAGCGGAAAGATTTTATCATTTCATGGAACAGTAGAAGAACCAGTTATTCATTTAATCTGATATAAAATTATTAATTTTTTTGTTTTCTGAATCACATAATTATAAATATTTAATATCTCATAAGAGCAATTGCAAAAATAAAGGTAGAAACAGATTTCTGTATCCTGTCTCTTCAACAGCTTAGTCAAAAGGAAAATTTGTTCATCTGTGTCAATATGAAAATTCCAGGCCTTTGGGTGTAGACTAAAAATAGCACTTTAGACTACAAAGAAACCACAGGCTTCCAAAGCATTAACCAGCAGGAAATGAAAGAAAATGAAGGGAGGAGGGAAGGAAGGAAAGAAGGAAGGAAGGAAGGAAGGAAGGAAGGAAGGAAGGAAGGAAGGAAGGAAGGAAGGAAGGAAAGAAGTTGCCTCTTCAGTGTTTGTAATTGCTTGGTTTGTACTTTATTTAAAATAGTTGTTAAATTTCTTTCTGAAAGGCTAGGCAGTGAAGATTTTCTTTCCAACTTAAAAATAATAATGACAATAATAACAATAATAAATATACTATGTGATAATTGAAGAAAATGCATAATGACCAACAAAGGGTAAATTAATTACATTATAAAATGAGGTAACATTATATTTCTTATAATTTCATCCTAACTGCCTAGAGAAATAATAATGAATATATGTGTGAGAATATATTTCTTTAGTCTACAGTTAATTTTTGGTGTATATTTGGATTTAATAATCTGTAATAAATTTGTAGCCTTTCTAAGGTTTTGAAGCCCAAATGCTGGGAAACCACAGTCTATAAAAAGAACACAGGAATTGGAACCAATAAACCATAGTTTTATTTCCAACTCTACCTCACTTGTTTAACTTGAGTAAATCACCCAATGACTTTGTCCCTCAGTTTCCTCATCTGTCGAATAGAAATGCTAATACCTTTCTTACCGCATCTAATTGTTATAAAGAAGAAATGAGAAAATAGATGTGATGGCAGATTGAAAGTTACAAAGTACTATACAAGTTATTTAAATTATTTATTAGTAAAAAATAGTGTTAAGTGTTTAATGCCTAATTTTAACAAATAAAAGCAAACTTCCTAGAAATACAGTTGAAGTAGAGTTATGTGATATTTTGATAAGTTTGGAAACAAAATACTTTTTTCTTAAGAAATTAGATTTCCTGCAATATAGTCTTCAGATGCTAATAAGAGGTCCTCATTATTCAAATGAAATGGTATTTAAATTGAAAACATAGGGATAAAAAGCATGTCCGAACACTCTTTGATCCTTATTCATTTTCTACTTCATGTAATTGGTAAAAGTACACGCCTTATCTTCCACTCAAATCACAAGCTTTTTGAGGACAAAGTTCCCTTTTGTTTCAACTTTATAACCTTCACAGGGCCTTTGCACATAATTGAGGCAGTAATAATTGTGTCACAGGCTCCCAACAAAAATGAAGCAACTCAGTTTCAAATCTGGGTCTATCTAACATCAAAAATCTTGTCCTTTCCTGATACCAACCCATTATCATCAATTAGTCGTTCATTTTGTAAAACAACATTCAGGGTTCCATGGGCAGCACATCTACACTTCTATGTGAGATTTAAGTTAGTCTATATAATCCAGCTTAGGTTGGAAATAATTTCAAGTCCCCAAATTGCATTCCTGACTCATGTTCTGCTCCCATTCCACCATCTCAAATTTTGCCTCCTTGGTTCTTCTCCATGAAGAAAAGATAACCATGGCCTTTTAATCCTGTGAACCAAACATAGTCTCCTGGGGCATTTCCCCACCGTCAGGCAGGAAAGAAGATATTGCACCCTTAGAATCACTCTAATTAGAATTCGAATTGAAATCGATATTTTGAAAACTTCCAAATCTAAATGTTGTTCATTGGTATCCCTGTGGACATTAAACCATTGAGAGACTTCTCTATTTCAAAGTGCTTGTTTTCCACCTTGTCCCTAAGTTCCCAGTGCAGACCTCACCCTTCACCATGGCTGGGCTCACTCAGGGAACACTGCTGTGTAAAGTCATCAGTTGGATCTACCTCACTGCTTGCTCATCTTGGCCTTGTTCTCCAGCGTCTGGACTTCTTAGAGAAAATACTGAGAAAAGAAATATCCAAGGCATCTATTAGAAACTGTAGTCCTACATTTTCCCAAAGCCTGTTCCTCAGGAAAATAGTCTCCAGAGATGCTACACACACACACACACACACACACACACACACACCACAACACATGTGCACATACATACACACATGGAGGGAGAAAGGAAGGAAGGAAGGAAGGAAGGAAGGAAGGAAGGAAGGAAGGAAGGAAGGAAGGAAGGAAGGAGGAAGAAATAAAGAAAAGATTCTTGTGGATGGATAAAAAAAAAAATAAGAGAACAGCATACTTTAAACCTGCTTGCAGATTGACAAGTGATTTTCACCAGTCCTCACTTCCCTAAGGGCAGAAATGATGTCTCTACCATGCCCAAAGGCCAGCATAGTGTCTAGTTCAGGGATGGTCCTTAATACATATTTGTTAGTCAAAAATTAAATACATTTTTAATACCACACTCTGATAACTACTATTTAAAACTTTTGGGTTTTTTTGGTTTTGCTTCACCCAGAGTTACCCAAATATATCTGAACACAGAATTCTTTTTTCAAAGAAATACTGTTTTGTATATCTGGGAAATGTTAATGGGCACAGTAAATCATGCAAGAGAAAATTCATTTTGCTCTAAAGGTTAGAGAATATTTTGTTTGAATTCTTTTGAATCTTGACTAGCCCTGAAGGCAATCATACTTTTATTCAGTGGTCTGAATAACTCCCATTAGAGAGGGGCATTTGAGAAGGAAGTAGAGACCTTAAAATCTTTTAAATTTTTGTTCAGTTTTATGACACGGTGGGAAAATTAACCAGCTTGATTGTAGGATATAGTCTAGCTCTGGGTTCTCTGATGATCTATTTTTCTCAGACCATGTAAATACCAATTTACCATCTTTATCATATTTTTGAGATAAAAATACAATTTTTTATCACAATGTCAACATAATTTTTTAAAGGTTAAGAAACAAAAAAAAAAAAAGATTTTGAACAAGACTCAGTGACCTAGTTCTACAAGCATAGAAAGAGCTAAACGTCCCCGAAGAATTTTGAATTCAAAAGTCTAAATTTTACATTTTTAAAAGCTTTTTAAAATCAAATGTTGAAAAAAAATGAGTTGCATTCTTTCAAAAATACTGCTAATGTTCTTAAGCATATATTGCTTTTTTTTTAACTTACTCAATTTACCCAAATTTTGGTTAGCTTTAGTTCCTCAAAGCTGACATAAAACACTTTTCAATTCAATGGATAGGTAATCAAGACTATTGGCCCTGATTTGTACAATAATTATATTTTTTAAAAAATACACAAACAAACAAACAAAATATCATAGTAGATTCCAAGAAGTTCATTACCTTCTCAGATCAATATAAATACAAAAATATAAACTCAGATGTTAAATAAACCTGGCTCAACTAAACCAAATGAGTTAGGAGTCTTAAGCCTCTGCTGTCTCTTTATAAAAATGGGCATAATTATAGAGTTCACTTTATAGATTATTGCAAAACTGATGGAAAAGTGTCTGACTCACAGAAATCACTCAATATTAGCATTTATTTTTAGCTCAATTCCCTACTTCATGGAAGTTAAAAATGAGACCCAGACAGCATAAAGTATTTGTCTAAAGCAACAGACGTAGTTAATATCAGACAAGGAATTGTAACTGAATTCTCACAATACTAGTCCAGTTATCTTTCTACCACATCATAATGACAAAAAAATAGAAGTGGGAAATATAATTTGAAAACACACAAAAGTTGATGTATGGAGGACCTGTAAATTGATACAACTGTGAGAAACAGTTGACTTAGGAACTAAGAAAACATTTGGGCTAATAAAATGGTTATATCCATAAGGTTAGTCATAATGACCACACTAAAACACCCTTACATCACATTTTGAGGAACAATGGAAAACACGAAAAGATGGAGAGGAGAAGGCAGCTGGTTGGAAAGACATGGTTGCAGACATTTGAAGATGCCAAGACTAAGAAACAAGTTTTCCTGCCCACTAGCCTGAGATTGAGGCAACTGGGAATAACGATAATCGACACTGAGTGAGGACTCACTATGTGTCAGGCATGATTCCTAGCTCCCCACGACATAGTTCTATAGGTGCTCTCAGGGACTCATTAAAGTAGGTACCATTCTAATCTTCCCTCTAGGTGAGAAAACAGAGAGGCTCAGAGTAGTTGAGTACCTTGCCTAGGGCCAAACACTTAATAAGTGGCACAGCCAAGAGTTAAAGCAAGTGGTCTAACATTAGGTCCAGAACTAATTATTATGCTAAAATAAAAGAGAGGGAGAGCAGGGAAATCAAGGGATATGATGACTTCTGAATGTTTTTCCTTTGTAGGCTTAAAATCAAAAGACAAAGATGTATTTCACATATATGTAAACATGTTCATCCACATAACTCATAGCATACATGATTTTTATCAATTTTCAGGTATAGTTTATGGAAGCTGTTAAAAATAGTGTAAAAGTTTGTTTAAACCAAAACAATCAATGTATGAGAGAAGAGGTTCCCATGTTTTACAAGTCTGGTAAACTTTCTGAGACTAAGAATCATTCAATTCCAACAAATCTAAATATATAATCACAGTCCATTTTTAAAACTCAGCCATATCTGACCACATTTATAAGTGGCAGTGATTCCATAACATGAAACATAACATAAAATGGTGCAAGATGCAAATGAATCAACAGCAAAGAGAAGGAGAGGATGGTGTGTTATATCAGGAGGCCGAACAGTACTGACACACTCAGCTTTGAGGTATCTGTTCAGATACTGTTGTCATCTTGCCACACTTGTTAACAATAGTGTAGTGTTCAAGCATATGAATTTTGGAATTCTACAAATCTGTTTCTATCCCAGATCTGCAACTTGTCAGCTGTGAGAACATAGTCACGTCATTTCATTTTACTAAGTTTCAGTTTCTTTATATAAGTAAGGCAGATAATAGTATTATCTATTTCACATGCAATAATACACGTAAGAGTGCTTATCACAGGGTGTGCCATGTAGTAGGCATTCAAATGATTAGCACCACCTAGATTATATTTTATTTTGACATTTATAATTTCTAAATGCTACCAATGACAGATTAAATAAATTATACTTAGTCTCATTCTCTTGAACACTTATTTCTCATCCCCTTATACTTCATGACCCGTTTGACACTTCAACTTCTCCTTGAACTTCTCTCCTTCCAAAAGCTCTATGATTGAACTGTGTTGTCTTTTCACTCACCCCTGTGATTGTTCTCATTCATTTCTTTCTTCTATTTTCTCACTGTGGGGTACTCAAAGATTAGCCCTTGGCATTCTTTTATCTCTTCACATTCTCCCCAGCAAACTCATCTGCTGTCATAACTGTCTTAGTCATATGTAGGCAGATAACCAAATCCACTTCCACCACTTTCCTGCATGCACTCCTTGCTCGTATCCAGCTGCCTCTGGGCATTTCTATATGACTGTTTGGCCTCTGTACATCATCATCTATCTTTTCACACAAAAGAAGCAAACTCTCAACTTAAATAGAAAATCAATTGATTGGAAGTCTATGTGGACTAGCTTAACAGGATCAATGGGAACGCTGGAGAACCAGCCTCAGGTAATAGGCAGAAACCAAGGGGGAGCCAATACACAGCTAGCCCCAGGCAGCTGGGGAGTCTGCCCCTGTATCCTCACCACCAAACACTCTCAGGCTGCTGACTCTCAACTCTGTCACACACGAAAAAATAATCTTTGACCATCTGCTGCCCACTTCCATCATACCTGCAAGAACTAAAGCTTCAGATGGGAATATCTGTTGTGCCCAGTGTTGGTGGCGTACCTTCGCTTCATCTACTGTATGTAAAAGCTTGAAGAGAGATTATCTGCTCCCACACACACACTTTTAGCTCCCTTTTTACTTTCGTATTCTTCCAAAATATCTAGTGTTTGGGTGCTGCGTAACCCAAAACATATGTTTTCACATCTTCCTATAAAACCAACTTTCCTGCCTGACCACATTTCTCTTGTCATCATCCTCAAATCACCATATGTATCTCCCCACATGTTTTGGGTATTATAACACTTTCTTCATAGTATCTCCTTTACCCTACTCTAATATCAGATCACCTCATGTGGCACTTTTGAGATAATCTTCTCACTGGATTCTTCTCTCTAGGTTCTTCCCTTATACATTTGTTGTGGACATTTGCTCTTTTAGTAAAAGATTTTCTTTTGGATAATTACCTTTTCCTTTGTTGCATCTGGTAACATGAATTAAGGTGATCTGACCTCCAACTCCCCGTAGTATATCCACAACTCAAAATAGGCCATCACATGCTTCCTCTTGGAATACAAATATTGACCATATGTAATACAAAGACTGAATATGTTATCTTTTTCCCAAAAAGTTTGTATATTAGTTTTCTATTGCTCCTTAACACATTATGAGAAACTTAGCAGCCTAAAATAACAATCATTTTAGCTCATTATCCTGTTAGGTCAGACATCCAATCATGATGTAACTGAGTTCTTTGCTCAGGATCTCACAGAGCTAAATTCAAGGTGTTGACTGAGCAGCTTTTCTTTGAAGTCTCCAGGGAAGAATCTGTTTCCAAGGTCATTCAGATTGTGGTTGCAGAACTGAGGTCCCCATTTACAGTCAGCTGGAGGCTACTCTTAGTTCTCAGGGGCTGCCCATGTCTTCAAAGTCAGCAAAGAATTGCCATGGGGTGAAATGCCTCTCACATTTCAAATCTCCTTCCAGAAAGAGCTAATCCCTCATTAGGGGTTTCTCTATTAGGTTTAGCCCACCTGGATCATCTCCCTATTTTTAAGGTCAACTGATTTGGGACCTTAATTATATCTGCAAAATTCCTTCACAGCATCACCTAGATTATTGCTGGATGGAATAATTCACCAGGGACCACAAATCTTGGGAGTCATCTCAGAATTCTGCTTACTATTATTACTAATTATCAAGTTATTTTTATTTAATAATTCCTCCCATTGACACTTATTTTTTATGTCATTTTAATCATTTTGTATAAATATATAAACCAAGATTCTGTTTCTATGCTGTTTATACTTTATTATTTTTCAGCTTATCTATGCCTATAGCATTTTCATGCAATAATTTTTAATTATAATATTTATAATGTATTTTAATATATGATATGGCAAGTTTCTCTTTATCACTTGATCTTGTCCAGATTTTTTATTGTTTTAATTTTCAATGTTTCCATAATTGAAAAAATAAAGTAAAATAAATAATCCCATTGGAATTTTTATTGTAATTATCTATTTTGCAGATCTGGAAAATAAATTAGACAAAACTGGAAATTCAATTGGAACTGAATTTGGGGACAATTAATATTCATATTAATCTGAACTCTTCATTACTAGTGAAAGAAATATAGCACAACTGTCAATATTTGTAAATCATTAAACAGGGTCTAACATATAGTCCAAAGTATCTAATACACAAATAAGTTATCATTTTGGTCTCAGCTTAAATATTTTCTCATCATAGATGTCTTTCCTGACATTTCACACTAAAATTGTTCTCCTATCACTTTCTGTTTCATTGTCCCTTTTAACATTCATCATAGCCCTTATCTCTACCCAATAATTTTTATGGGGCCTTTTTTAAGACATGAGGGTTTATTGGAAGGACACTAAATTAGTCACGGAATAAAAAAATAAAAATAATAATAAGGAGAGGTCAGTGACCAGAACCAGGGACTTGATACCTCCAGGGCATTGCTGACTTTTAAGTCTCATCACTGCTTTTCTCTCTGGGCTTCATTCTCTGCTACCACAGATTTTCTTCAAATGGTAGGACACTAGCTTTCAAAAGTCCCAGATTTATTCTTACAGCTCTAAAACCGAAAAGCCAGTGGAATATTTCTCTTAGCTTTAATTTTTAAAAATTCCGAGATGGTTCTGAAAGTCTTAGTTTGGTTTGAGCACTCAACTTTTGGACCTGCTACTCTAACAAGGAAAATGAAGTACTATATTTGGCCCAGGGTTGGTTATATACTCACCTCTGCATACTTTCCAAATTCATATCTACTGCAACCATCTCATCCATGAACATAGTTTATATCTCTATTTATGTAAGTCTCCTTTTTATTATCTCTCAACAAAGTTTTGTAGTTTTCCAGATATTACACGCTCTTGTCAACATTTCTTTTATGTCTATCTCTTACTGCTATCATGAATTGCATTTCTCCTTCCTCTCTCAGTAATTATTGCTGGTGATATGGAAAATACATTGATTAATTTGGATTTCTTATTGCTTACCTTTCTGAACTCATTTATGTGGAATGTCATAATAAAAATTCTCCTGTTTTCAATGCTATAAAATAATGAATCTGCAGCTACTGCCATGATTTGGTAAGACTTCATCCTCATATACTTAATTTATCCTACCCTCTTACAGTCAACTATGAATTGTCTGCAGATTAACTCTCTGTCAAAATTCCACAAATTGTAAAATTGAGGTGACTATGAAGAACTTAACCTGACTTTCTAAAGCAAACACTCAAGAACCTGTCATTTAAATGAGTAACCATTTCCCCCAAGGCTGCCACCTTGAAAGTCATAGTAAATACTTCTGGCACGTATTCCCAGTTCCTTTCCCCCTTTTCTGAGGACTTCTCCCAAGCCCATACCACTTTGCTCAATGCATTGGGCCTTTTGACTGGGTCAGCTCTGTTGTCCAATCACAGTGAATCAGACAAAGGGTTAACACTAAGACAAGGTACACTACTGAGCTCTCTCTGCTGGGAATTTGTGATTGAGAATCGGAAATAAGGAGCACACATCAGTAATCTGAAGGTGCAGAGCTTATATACTAAGAACTGGAACTCCATTTTTCTACCAGCCATTTTCAAATCTCTTCTCCATTTCCCTGTATACAGAAAAGCTTAAAAACTAAAAAAGGAGGGGAATGAGAAATAATAATGCAGATATACAAATTGTAATTGACTCTGTGGCTCCAGAGGGGGAAGAGAGAGATAAAGATAAAAAATGGATTTTGACCACTTATCAAATCCTGCTTTTAGATTTACAAAACACAGTTCCATTTCTTGTATTTGGATTTCTCCAAAATATCCTTGTTTACTTCAAATAAATCACCCCTTATGTTAAGCTATTTTGTGTGGGTTTCTGTTACTTGCAAATAAAGAAACTCTAAGAAAAAAAAACTAAACCCCATTCTAATCATTCTTTCATCATGCAAAACATTTTTGAAATAATTACTCTGTAATTGCCTTCCAAGCTTTGCTCATGATCTTTCATTTGATAATATATCTTAATCTTTTTAAAATAATTTTAACAGCCAAAAGTCTTTCAAAAATGTATGACCTTTAAAAGTAAGGATTTAAAGAACACTCACTGACCCAGCTTTCACCAACATTGCCCTTAAGTCATATCCTTTAGGTCATTTTTTAAATGTTACAATGTTACTTTTAAATGTGTTTCCTGGTTATTCTATCTAAAAAAAAAAAAAAAAGGGTTACCTACTTTTTTCTTCCCTCATTATACCCCCTGTATATCTTTTGGAACACTTTCCATGATTTGTAATAATGTGCTTTTCTTTCTGCTGGTTTATTATCTGTCTACACTAGACTGTAGGTTCCTGAAGACAGGAAAGATGTCTATTCCATTCTGTTCTGTGCTGTATACCAAGCACCATCAGAGACCCTAGAAATGAATCAATGACTGTCATTCTCTCTTCCTACTTTGTTCTAACCCTAAAAAAATATTCCATTATCATCAAAGTGTCCTTGTCAACATTCTTCCTGCTCATATGTCACAATCATCATCTACTTCCAGTGTCAGGATCATTGTTATTTGGGCTGTTTGTGTACTACATAAAGATACTATGCCAAAGAGATAAGCAGAGCTGCAGTTCAGCTTATGCTGTCCCTAGCTGGCATGGTGAATGTGTTCACCAAGAGAGAGCATCTTTCACAATTCACACAGACTCCCTATAAGCCAGAAGAGACCTTTTCCTGACTAGACTCACTTCCATCCTTAAGTTGATCCTTTTCTTTGTATTTTGTTATAGATTGATTGTGTCTTCTCCCCCCAAACAAAAAGATATGTTGAAGTCCTGACCCTAGCGTCTCCGAATTTGACCTTATTTGGAAATAGGGTCATTGCAGATGTAAATAGTTAAGATGCAGTCATATTGGAACAAGTGGGCCCCTAATCCCAAATGGCTGGTGTCCTTATAAGAAGACAGCCATACAAAGACAGAGGCATACAGGGAAAACGCCCATGTGACAAAGAAATGGGAGTGATGCAGCTGCAAGCAAGGATCTCTAAAGATTGCCAGAAACCAGGAAGAGGCAAAGAATCCTCTTATAGGTTTCAGAGAAAAAATGACCCTGCCAACACCTTGATTTCTGACTTATGACCTCTAGAACTGTGGGATAATACATTAATGTTTAAGCCAGCCAGCTGGTGGTAGTTTGTTACTACAGCTCTGGGGAACCAGTACATTTGCCTAATATCTCCTCCATTTGTTAGGTGAGTCTGATAAAACAGAGACAAAAATAAAATAAATACCCTGACTACTGCTAACTTAGCAAACACCTTTGCCCCTGCTTGATTAGTTTTCTCCCTAGTTGGATTGAAAGAAGCCTATTACTCCAAAGCAGATGCTGTAGCAAATTTAAGGAAGTCCTCTTTATATAACCAGAGATAGCTGATTTGGCACCCGAGCTTGCACAAAAAGCGTATTGTGGAATCACTTTTCAACCTAGAAATCTAACTTTCTTCAATGTTCCCTTGCTGCCCACTCCTTAGAACTACCATTCAAAAATAAATCTAGAGATTAGATTCTAATGGCTGTCACGATGTGCTTTGGCAAGCAATGAATAGCAAGGTCATTCCTGAGATTTAAACTCTCAAGAATAGAAGCTTCCTAAACTCAAAATATTCCATGATAACAAAAACTTTCTTCACCCATTTGTATGATCTTTTTACATCTCTGCCATAGGCACTTAGGAGAAAAAATAACTGATTGAAATACAAAGATATTAATGTCCAAAGGACAATGAGATATATTTAGACCAAGATATGAATATAGATCTCATTAGTCCTCCAATAATAGTCTCCCATCAGCAGAGCAAAGTATTTAACTAAACAAGATGGTGAGCCAAACCATGCACTTCAGAGTGGGTAACAAATACATCAATATAAATTTGCAACCCATTAACATTACAGAGATTACTGCATTACCAAATTCATCCTCAGAAAGAAATCAAACCAAAGTTATTAGAGTAGTCATTCATTTGGCCTCTTTTCATAAATGAAATCCATGGTGTGGGCCCAAATGGTTGTTTTTATTTTTTGTCTTTGCCAAAGAGCTTAATCAGATGAGTTTATTTTTAACAAAATTTACTAGTTAGTAATAATCGTTTTTAAATTTTTCTAGAAAGGAACATCATTGTGCAAATACTTTCTAATCCATTTGCAAATTCAGGTTTAAATTGAAACCTGTAGACATAGTCCCACAGAGACTGAAAAAAGTCACATTTGTGGATGAATTTTTTCATATATTACAGGCAAGTTTTTTTCTTTTTAAAGTATGGAGGCTGACAAAAATTTTGTTTTTTAGAACCTTGACAAAATAATGTTTTTCATTTAAATTCTAAAACAGCTATATTATGAAATCTTAAAATTGTCAAGCAAATGCTCCTGCATGGTAGTATTTTTTAGTGAAGCAAATAATTTTAAATTGGTCTTTATGTGATTTAAAATGAAAATTTTAAACATATTTGCTGAAAAAGTTTTCAATTGATAAGAAAGCAAATACAGGGTAGAAAAGGAAAGTACATTTTTATGTATGATTCTGAAACTGTCTCAATTTAGGATGAGAAAAACATAAATATTTTTTAAATTCCCAATCCTTCCAAGCCTTCTTTTATGAAAACTAGTTTATTTTTATTTACTCACTCACTCATTTATTTATTTATTAATTCATTCAAATATTTACTGAGTGTTGGCTTTATATAAGGTACTAGTAGATGTTATAATTCTATAAACATGGGCTTTTTCTTGTTTATATGATCTTTAACGAAAGTATTTGCCTCGGAAAACAAAAATGTAATATTTCTCTCTAAAGAAATTAAGCAACTCATCTAGAGAAAATTATGACATTTAACCATAGCCATTGATACCTGTGATGGATTGTCAGAATGGCTCCCAATTCTTCCCTCCCCACAATCCTTGCCAAGGTTCATCATGGGCAGAATATACAACCCATCTCATTGACTTTGGACTTGAAGAATGCATGACTTGATTTGACCAATGGAATGTTAGTCAATGTGATACAAGGAGAGGCTTTAAATGTTTTATGCTGTCTTGCTTGCCCACATGAACTTCTGACGTCTTCATGATGAGGACACATCCCATGTAGCCATGGATCCCAGAATGGGACAGGTGAAATATGTATAAGACTGACTTGAAACCTTGAACCAAGCATACCTGAACTCAGAAAACCCACAAGTCATTAAGCTGAGAGAGGGAAAGAGAAAGAGGGAGATAAGCAGGGAGAGAGAGAGAGAGAGAGAGAGAGAGAGAGAGAGAGAGAGAGAGAGAGAAATAAAAATGATTAGATTAACTATTGGGCTATTAAGTAAACATAGTCATAACATGTAGACAACTTTTATTGATTATGAATTTTTCGGACCAAACCATAGATAAAACGTAAAACATTTAAATATGATTACAGAATAAATTTCCAATGTTATCAAACTTGGTGTAAAAATATGGATGATGAAAAGTGGAAACTGAAAGGGAAAGAAAGAACAAATAGGAAGGTAATAGTGCTAAAAAACCTTCATCTTGAAAATTGGAGAATCAGATACATTGCCTATGGTTGATGGAACAAGTAATAAAAGTATAGTACATTTTTTAAAAGTTTAATCACTCTATTCATTTTCTAGGGCTGTTATAAAATACCACAGACTGGGTGGCTTAAACGAGTATTTATTTTTTTAGCTCTGGAAGCTAGAAGTCTGAGATCAAGGTGTTGGCAGAGTTCATTTCATTCTAGGCCTCTCTCCTTGGCTTGCAGATGGCCGTTCTCTTGCTGTGTCCTCACGTGGCCTTTTCTCTGTGCACATATTTTTGATGTTTCTGTGTGTTCAAATTTCCTCTTCTTATAAGGACACCAGTCAGATTGGATTAAGGGCTGACCTAACAACCTTGTTTTACCTATTTAAGAGTCCTGTCACCAAATACAGTCACATTCTGAGGTAGTGTGTTAGGACTTCAACGTATGAATTTTGGAAGGATACATTTCAATCGATAACTGTCACATATGTATTTAAAGACACGTGTTAAATGGTGATATCACTATATTGACAGATAAGAGGGAGGAGAAGTGAATAGTTTGATAATGTGTAAAATTGAAGTCAAGAAATAATGATAAACACATATTATTTAGACATATGGAGCTAATTCAGGGCTGCCACGTTGTGCAAAGTTGTGCAGGGTACAATTACATATGGCAGTCCTGACTGACCACAAGAATAACTATTAACATAAACAGTTAAAAAGTTAAAAGTAGACTGCTCTGGGGAACAGGACTGGGATTGAGAAAAAGTAAGACAGGCTTGTTTTTTCATTAAAAAAAAAAACTCGGTACTAGTTTATTCTTAAATCACATGTATATACATCACTTTGATTAAAAAATTTTTTATCTCAAATTTAATAAATACACAAATATTTTATTTCTCCTTTGCCTTCCCCCTACCACTGCCTTATCTCCAAATTTTATTAGCTCTTGAATAGACTCTGGTAGTCTTCCAAATGTTTTCCTTTCCTCTAATACCCTCAAACTCATCCTGCAATGCCTCTAGAATGTTCTTTCTCAAGTTAAAATATGATCAGTCAACCCCCTGCTTAAAATATTTCCGTGATCCTGCCATACCCTGTTCAATGTTCTTTAATGAAAGGATATAAGATTTTCCATGATCTGACCAAATCTCCAGTCTCTTCTCTGACCATTCTATTATTATTTTATGTCCTCTTAAAACTAACCATTCATCATGCTATATCTGCCTTGAGACTTATATGATATGGCTAGAATGCTCTTTTGTCTTCTGAACTCCAACATTCCCCCTCCCCACAATTCATTGCCTTCATTTGGCTTACTCTCTTATTCTCATTCTTTAGCTCAAGGTTATAAAACAGAGCTCATTATAGGACTTGGTTTCTTTATCTCCTCTTGTGAGCTCTCTTTCTTGGTGTTAGTTTTATTCTCAAACTCCATGTAGTTGTAAGATGGTTGTGACACATTTAGTGGAAAAAAGTACGGGTCCTTCCCAAATCTCATTGTGTCTGATTAGCCCTGATGAAGTAATATCCTTGGGTCAGTCACTATGCCAGGGGAATATTGTTCTCATTGGCCAATCCTGACTCGCCTGCTCAAGTCTACAGTCAGACTTGATGGAGTCAATTCCATGAGAAGCAAATAAACTGATAATAGGAAAGGCAATGATAATCAGGGGGGAAATCAAGATGTAATTTCTAAAAGGTAGGTCTACAAATACTACGAAACGAACAGACAGACACCAGGATCACAAGAGCAGATTCTGTGAGTTAGCAGCAAAGACCCATCACTTAGTGCACCATTTGACAAACGTTAGGTGCCCAAAATGTTTATTGAATTTTTATGTGTGGGGTATTGTTTTCTGACTAAAAGATATGTTATGGTATGATATATATTTTAAATATTGATGTTTTAAAATTAAATCACTTAGTTTATGCAAATGAAAGTTATTTAAGATATTTTTGTAAAAATGAACAGTAATTTTACAGCTATATAAAAGTTCTAATAATATTGAATTTGCAAAATAAAATTCTGTCATATTTTTACATATACTGCAGTCTGTCTGAATTGAAAAAATAATAAAAGACCCATCCCAAAATAGTTGACATATTGGAGAACTTTTATTTTATTTTATTATTTTATTTTATTTTATTTTATTTTATTTTTTATTTTATTTTATTTTATTTTATTTTATTATCTATCTTTAAAAGTGCTCAAAAACCAATGCTTTAAAAGAAAATGCTGCTTCAGCAATAACTCGTGTATAATCTTCGAGGTGCCAAAACAAACTCTTGGATCAAGATGTTCATAACAAAAAAAAGCTTGCTTTTTAAACATACAAGAAAGTACAGCCGAAGATTTGTTCTCAAAAGCGAGTATGCGAAAACCAGACCTCTTTGAGGAATAAAGGTGTGCTAACAGGCATTCTATCTTGAGATTCCCCCAACAGCATGATGCAACTATTTCATTAGCTGCATGTGGGTGACTTGATTCTTTTCACTCTCTCTATTCCTCATAGAACCTATCTGGGCAGCTATTTAGTACCACCAGGCCAAATTCTTCCTTCACTTCTTCCTGCCAAGTAGTACCATAATTGTCATCAAGATGTGATCATCTGTTTCATATTGCTTTAACTCATGCTCAATGATAGCACCAGTGTGATTTGCCATTTTATTTCAGCCCTTATTCTTGGAAAATCAAAAATATATGAACACTTCTTTTTATTCCCTTTTCCATATCATAAGACTGTGAATAAATTAACATTGTCCTGTTTGATGCATTGTGCTATTTGATTGGAGGAAGAAAGATGACTAGAATGAAAAGAGAAGGTTTTTAAGAGAGGAAATTGGTTGGGGTAGGGAGAGAATAAAAACTGCTTAATAGCATATAAAAGCTTTCCCAGTCCAGAAATGTTCTGCCGAATACTATAGCCTCTAATCGCTCGTGACTATGAAATGTGGCAAATCTGAATTGAAATGTGCTGCAAAAGTAAAATACACTTACAATTTCAAAGATGGTATAGAAAAAAAATGTAAAATATCTCATTAATAACTTTTATATTGATTATATGTCTAAATGATAATGTTTTAGATGTATAGGATTATAAAATATGTTCTTAAAATTAATTTCATTTTTTAAATGCAGCTATTAGAAAATTTAAAATTGTTCATGCAGCTTATATTTGTATTTCACATTGTATTTCTATTGAACAGAGTTGGTCCACAATTTATAGACCAGGAAGTGAAAAAGGTCAGAGATGAGATATAAGAAGATATAAAGTCAAATGTAACCAGAATTCTGTTTTGAAATGCCATTTTCTATTTTAAAAGGCTTATTTGGAGGAATATTCATCTCTCTAATATAGGTCAGGGTAAAGTAGGTGAATTTTTGTCAATAAAATAGCTATTGTTTTTGCCTGTCCTGATATCTAAATTCTCTTTTTCTAACAATAGGGCCATGATATTCTTTTAAGAAACCCATCTCTGATTTTGAGTCCATGTGGATAAGGCTAACTCATGATTCATTCTGGAGTTGCTCATAAGACCCAGGACTAACCTATCAAAGTATTCCATTCCTTTGGACAAAATAATTACTTTAAGAAATAGATAAGAGGTCCTCTTGAGAAGGATCTCCAGTTTCTTGCTAAAAGGTATAAATTCTGTTATAGGTATCCAACTAGCAACGTGGGGTAAATTTAGCAAAATCTTACTCTTCAGTCTGCAAATTTAGCTCTTCCCTCTACTGTTTGGTGTCCTCACATCTATATTCTCTCCAGTTCAATTTCTCTAAAAAATAAATTCCTGTTCTCTTGCAGGAGTTTGGATAAAAATGCCTGGCTGCATGTGGTGGAGGGAGAATCTAGAGGAGGAGGAGGTGGTGGTTCTCACAGTTTCTTTACAGCATCTTTCAACCAATCCCTAGGCTTTCAGCCATGCCTCTCACCGCTACCTTCTGCCTTGAAATTCTGTTTCCTGGGAATAAGGGAGAAACAGAGATTGGGGGAAAACCAATGGTATTCCAAATAGTTGTTGAGTTTTATACTTAGAGTTCATTTTTCTTGCAAGTTTCTGGTTTAGGGCTTAATAATGTTAGCATGTAAAAATAAGATCAGGTGATTTTGCCTATTAAATTTGAAAGCCTATAATAGGATAATATTAAATTGTTTTTTACCCTCCACTGTTGCATAAGTGATTATTAATTAGAACTAAATCTTCAAATGTTATATAATTTTGACATATTAATCACTAAGTTAAAAGGTACTAAAGCTGTACCAACTTTATATTTAATTCCTATCTCTTTTTATAAGGGTAAATCATAGTATAATTAAACTGCTTCATTCTTTTCTATCTTTATTTCACCTTTGTTCTCTAAGTGGATATTAATATGAGCCTCTATCATATCTCACTGATTTTTAATAAACCTTCTTTATTATATTATTTTAAAATAAATATATTCAATCTGCTGGATTTCACTTCAGAGCTTTATTGTTAGGCTTCTTTACCATGAAATATTGGTATTTTATACTATTTTCATATCAAAATAAATATTTTCTAGATGTTGAAACTAAAGACCAGACACAACCTATTGTCAAGAGCATGGAAAAACAATTTTTAAATTCATAAATTGCTCATATTTCTGTTCCCTAAGGCATTTTAGTAAGTAAAGTGATATGCTTTATTCATATAAAACACTGTGGTTTGTTTTATTAGGAGTTTCAACATGAAGAAAGGCCAAATAATTTCTTGGCTTGAAATATAACTCCTTTAAAATACAAACATGTCACCTACTTTTGTCATTGTCTTAACACCAAGGACAAAAAAGAAGTTAGGATTTATGGGTAGAATGATGGTGGAGGTTTGGGTGAAAAAAGTCTTATATCTTTCATATTTTCTTTTTAAAATCTCAATTTGTTATCCTTTCATTTCAAAAAAAAGTGTTTTTGGTACCAACTAAATGTAGAATGCAAGTATATAGAAATAATGATTACCCAGGCCTTGACCTCACAATCTACAAGTTGGGAGAGTGGAACAATAAGATAGATTCACAAATACTGTAATTACATACATGGAAGAATATAATAGACCCATGAGAAAAAGTATAAATAAAATGTTGTAAGAGCACAGAAAGGGGTAATCATTTAGTTGGGAAGTATTGAACAAGTTATATGAGAGTAGACAAGTGTCAGATGGGGAACAGGAAAAACCTCAGTTTGGCTGTGATATATTAGATATTGTGGTACCATGCTTTTGTGTTTGTGTCACTATCTTCCCCCAAACATCAGTGCCCCTTATAAAAATCAGATAAAGTCCAAGTTCCTCAATTTCTGATTCTTTACAAGGCAGCTTTATAACCTGCTTTTCTGCTTTCCAGTATAAAGTAGTGGTTAAATTTGAAAAGAAAGACAGATATTCAAATTCCAATTCTACCACTAACTAACTGAGTGGTATTTGACAAGTTAACTTCTCTGAGTCAATATCTTAATTCTTTCCCTGTGATATAGGGATAATAATAATAATAATAATAATAATACTTATTGTATATGGTTATGATAAAGATTAAATAAATTAATAGTATATGTAAGTGCTTGACAAATCATGGCTTAATTATAGCAAAAAGAGTCAAGATTAAGAATCAGGAAATTTGATCTTTAGTTCAGTTACTGCTGCTTACAAGCAATGTGGCCTACATAAATTGTTTATTCACTCTGGGCCTTAATTTTCCTATCTGCAAAAATAGGGGATTGACCTAGATGATCTGTACTCTCTGTAAAAGTCTAAGTGCTACAGATGACATTTTTATTTGACTTTGATACTGAACTATGAAGTTGGAATAAATAAGAAAAACTTGCCATCATACACATATAATACATTGAAATTTTATTAGAAGGCTGAAAATGCAAGTGATAATAATGATTTAGGCTGGGAGAGTGATTTCAAGTGGACACAAAAAGAGTACTGATAATTCAGATCCTATTATCGTATGTCTGGATGTAAGAGAAAATAGATGGTAAATGGTATATAATTCAAATGCCAAGCTCAACGATATATGATATGGTTATCAAAAAAAGGCACACACTAATAATTGGTTATTCTGACAGTTTAAGGCCTGAGATTTCTAGTACAGTAAAAATTCTTTCCAATTATAGGATATTTTATATGAAAATGGTAACATGGTGAAATAGTAATATTCTAAAAACACTCAATGGTTGAATTAAACAAAGAATGTAAAGAACAGAAATCTGAGATAGCACCCTGAGTTGAGTGACAATATTATATCCGATATTATGCCCATTATTTTGTACTCTAAGAACAGCCTTAGAATGGAAAATAAGTAGACATTACAGTTTAAGAAATGAAACATATCACCATTATATTTCTGTTTCTTCAATTTTTACTCTCTCCTGTGAAATTTTATCTTTGTTCCATATTAAATGTACAAAAAAGATGTTGATGACATTTAGAAATGCATCAAGAAGACAAAATCATATTGTCTTCGATATCTCTATCTGCAGTATTAAAATTAAATGCATCAGCGTGTGTACATCTGAAATGATGGTGTCCTTAGAGTCCACACTCCCATAAGAAAAACAGTATCTTTGGCTCATAAACATAGAGGTATCTAAGATGTTTGCATAAAATTTATCATAATGATTATGTGGCTGATTAAAAGATTTCTGAAAAGGGTTTAAGTTCCATGTCCTAAATTATTGGTTGATAAAATTTATCTGATTTTTAGATCTCTGATCAGTGCAATGCATTACGGGTTCAGAACTAAAGGATATATGAAGTGTGATATTTTTAAAGCAGCTAGTAAATTTACTTAAAAATGGCTTTTCAGTATTATGAATCACTTTATATTAATTAGGGCCTCTAATAATTATGCCTCACAATTACAAATCTAATTCATACAAAAGTATTTAGAATATTAAATTGGAAAATGTTTATTTTTCTTGTTACATGTTGATAACTCATAACTGAATGGGTATTTTATAATCCTACTAGTACAATGGATTGTTTATTTTTGTTACAAAGTAAAAGAATAGCTTTCATTTGCAGTTAGTATCTTAAAAACGTGACTCTAGTCATACCTCTTTGTAATCTCAGATTACTGTGGTAACATGAGTGTTTCAAACTACTCCAATTTTTTTGTATGTTTGTATCATATTTTCCCAAAATGTAACCCAGATTGGGAACTGACTGCCAAATTGTTAAATAAATCAAGAAACTATCAATTTGGCCAGCAGGTTTTTTCCGTACAGTATTGGAACTCTATAGATGTACTTATCAGTTTTAGGTGAATAATAATGAACTTGATGGGTAGTTAAGGCGTCTTCATTGAAGTAACGACCCCAATTTGTTCCTCTCTTCCTGTATCCATGCCATTTGTTAGTGTCTTCCAAACTTTGTTTGGTCATCTTATTTGCCTTGCCCAATGGGGCAGCGGCAAGTAGACATAATGCAGCAGAGACTTGAAAAGTGCTTGAACGTTAGTGCTTACCCTCTGGTGCCTCACATGCTGCTACTATGTAAATAAGCTCTGGCTAGCCTCTGAGTGATGAGATACATGAGACACATGGCTCAGTCATGCGTCTCAGCACAGGGGAGCCAAACTCCAGACCAGAGTGAAGCCATGCTAGATCACACAGCTTCCAGCATTAACAACCTGAGATCGCCAGAACTGCCCACCTGACCTATAGACTTTCCAGCAATACCAAATGGTTGTTCTTTTAAGCCACTAAATTATGAATTTGTTTGTTACACAGCAATGGATAAATGATATAACAGGTATAGGGAATAGATTACAGAACAAAAACATCTTTTCAAAGAATATTGACATTTCATATCATATATTTGAAGTTTTACTGAGATTCCTTTGTGAGTGACTAGATTTCCAGTGTAGGAGACAATCTTGGATATGACACTCTCCTGTCTTTGGCTTTATGGATATCTGGCCTAGAAATTCTAGAGATATGATACTCATTAGTTTTGCTTATTAATATTTCTATTCCCTTTTCGTTTGGGGAACATGGTATCATTGCAGTTTTCCATTTGTCATAGACTACAAAAGTGGCTACAGATTATTTCTTTCCCTCCATCCACACCCCTCTGCCATGTGACTTGCACCTCTCTCTGTTAAAAATTAGAATCTGTTCCCCTCATTGACCCTGGGTTTGGCTATATGATTGCTTTAGCCATTTGGATCAGAGCAAATGTGACTCAAGCAAAAACTTAAAACGTGATGTGTGCGTTTTGGCTTGCTCTCTCGTTGCTCTTGGAACCCTGTGGCAGCCACCATGTGAATAAGCCATTGCTAGCCTCTGGATGATAAGAGACACCCAGCCTGCTTGCTCTGTTGTCCCAGCTGACAGTCAGCTTCCTCTCAGGAACAGAGTTGCCTCCCTGACAGGCAGCTAATCACAAACATCTGAGTGAGCTCAGCCCAGGCCAGCAAAACTATCTAACACAAACTGCCATTCCATAGATTCATGAGCTAAATAAATAGTTGATATTTTAAGCAATTAAGTTTTGCAGTGGTTTATTACACCCACAAATCTATCTTTCTGATATATCACTCTTTTGAAGTGAGGCATGACCACATGATTTGCTTTACCCAATGAAATATGTCACGTCTGGCCTTTTAAGAGCTGGACAATGGTTTGACATCTTCTTTCTCTTGTCATGGTGACTGGGGAGATTCCAGATGGTGGAACTCCATAAGCCTGGGTCTCTGAATGGACCTGGAGCTGTTCTCCCCACCCTCCTTCTCACTGACTTTTAGAGGACATATAATTAAAAAAGAAATAAATATTACGTTTAGTCACTAAGATTTTAAGTTTCTTTTACTAGATTTTAACCAAGCTCATTCTTACTATGTAGAAATTGATATTCAGAAGGTGGTAAGGTTATGATGATGGAGACCTAAAATATGTGGCTGTAACAGAGGCTAAGTGACTTGTAGCAAGGAAACTGTTATAGGCTGGAAAGTTGGTAATCCATGTTAGCTGTGGTAAAATATTTGCTAAAACTGTTCATGTGTGTCTCTCATTCTTCACCTTCCTGAATATAAAGGTTAACTATGGTTCTTCTGTCCCTGTCCTACCACTGTATGTTGAGTGTACACTTGTGTGTGTGTGTGTGTGTGTGTGTGTGTGTGTGTGTGTTATCAGAAAATAGACACTTTGTCTAGTCATATCTCTGTAACAAGAAAAGCTTATACCTACTAGGGACTAGGAAGCATCACACAAACATGCTGGAATTTGAGATTAATGCTATTATTGAATAAAAGTTTCAGACTGTCTCACTTGTAATAGGAGTGAATGCATTTTGTATTGTAAGGAGAGTAAACTCTGAATTGGTGACTAGGAGATGGATTGCAGTAATCATTGGTGGTGTTCACCAGTAAATTCTTATTAACTTCCTTTTGAGTGAATAGTGGCATTATAATTCTGAGCTCCCTTGAGGACAGGCATGCCCATGTGATGTTCTTTAATCAATGAAATGAGAGTTGACTTGCATCACTTTCAGGAAGAACCAGTTTGCCATTCATCTTCCTTTGGCCTATCATGCAAGTGGGGAAGTTCCAGAGATTGGAGTCTTCTTAAGAGATCTGTTTCCCTGCCTGGTCAGAACAACTTGAAGTGAAGCTCCACTCTCCTCCTCCATGAAAAAATTTGGATCCTTTGTTATCGTTTGTACCACACCATGAAACAGCCATCCTAACTAATGTAAATTACTGTAAAAGTAATCAGGAAAGTTACAAATGCTGATCATCTTGGCAATTATGAGTGGAATTAGTAACTGAAACCATTCACTGATATTCCAAAGCATCTTCACAAGTGATTTTACTTGCTTCTCCAATTGTGACCATTCTAGAAAGGCGATCATGAGATTTCAAACTTCATTTTTTAAAAATTTGTGAAAATGTAAAACTACATCTTCACTATCAAGAGGTAATAATGAACAATGGAATACTTTCTTGTCAGGGGGTGGGAAAAAGGTGAATAAGGATAAGCCACAAACAGGGAAGGTGGTACTGAACTCAGGATTTATAGGCGTTTCCAAGAAGAATTAAAACGTATTTCTCACAGACGCGTGCATAAATTTCCAGTAATACCATGTACTTCTCAGGAAACTTTGGGTGCCTTAGCTTTGGTTCCCGCCCCTGAAACAGACAGAAACACATGAGTAATCGCGGTGTCCAAAAGTCAAAAACGTCCTTGAAGTTTCTATTTAATCAAAAGCTTTATCTCTGAAGAATAAAAAGATATTTTCTCTAGCACGGTGTAAAATTTATTCCACAACTTTTGTAAAGTGCTAAATCTCGTGCCAGACTGTCCTAGGGGCAGGCAAGCGAAAGATGTCATGGTACAGAAGTTTCTATGGGTCGCTTACCTCCCGGAGCTTACTTTTTGCAGAGGATAAAAAGTTTCTCCTTTTGGAGTTTTCACCCAATCACACCCAATCCCCGGTAAATACTTTTCGGTGAAAGTCCGGCATCTTTCCCCTAACCCTTTCAAATAACTCTCGCTTTCCAAGATCTATTTGGCGTCAAAACTTATATCAGTGAGGAATCTCTCTACATATCTGCCAGTTATTCGAGATGCAGCCGCATGGCCAGCTTGCTCTTTCCCTGCAGTGGCGGGATGACAGTGACCCCAAACCATTTCCAACACTTAAAACAAACTGCAGCCTGAACCCTCAAGGAGCGGACAACTCTTTTCGGGTTTCGCCGCCCTTCTATAGCGGAACCTAGAGAAACTTAAGGCGGCTGGGTCAGACCAGCGCACCGTACCGGGCGCGGGGCGACGGAGGCCAAGTTCACCGGCGCAGAGAAGTCAAAGGCCGGGTGAGAGGTGGACTCGAGTGCCCATCCTCGTTGGACTACAAAGGCCGGCATGCACAGCGGCGGGGCGGCGAGCCCCGCTCCGGGACTCCGGCGCAAGGGAGCCTGGGAGGTGGAGTCTCCGAGCGGCCCGCGGCGCGTCGGGAAGGCAGCGGGGAGCTGTTCATCCTCTGCCTAGCACAGGCCGGTTCCCGGCCGGGCTTCGAGCCGCCAGCTCTCCCGCTCAGGGTTTTCGCGGGCGGGCGGGCGGCGGGAGCAGGATGGCTCGCTCGAGGAGGAGGAGGAGGGGGCGGGAGGAGGGAGCGGGGAGTGTGGGGCTGGGGAGGCGGGGTCAGCGGAAGCGGCAGGTTGCTTCCTCCTCCTCCTCCCCGCTGCCTCCCCGCCTCCGCCCGGAGGGAGCGGTGGGAGGGGGAGGAGGACGGGGCCGGGCGCACGGGGAAGGTAGTGACACGTGTCAATCAACCCCCCCACCCCCGTCTCTCCGGGGTGGGTGGGGGGGACGCGCGCGCTCCGGGGCTCGCGCCGCGAGGGCCCGCGCCCCTGCCTCGTGCCCGCGCCGCCCGTATGTAAATGAGGGCGCGTGACGCGGGACGCAGATGGACAAGGGAAGGGAGAGAATGGCCGCCGCCGCCGCCGCTGCCGCCGCCGCCGCCGCCGCCGCCGCGCAGTGCCGGAGCCCGCGGTGCGCGGCGGAGCGCAGGGGATTCCGGCGGGAGCTCGACTCCTGGCGCCACCGCCTCATGCACTGTGTAGGTAAGAGAGTCGGGGGGGACGCTCGAGCCGGGGCGCCCCGGCGGCCGCCGCCGCCGCCGCAGCCCGCGGAGTTGGCCGCCGAGCGGGGTCGAGTGGACTCCCCCCCGTGCGGGCCGGTTCAGTGGGGCGGGGGGGGGCGGGTGCGGGGAGCGCGATGGGGCGCGGCGCCCGCCTTTTGTCTAGGGGGGCTCGGCGCGGTCCGCGCTGCCTCCCCTTCTCCTTCTCCTCTTCTCCTCCTTCTGAGCTGTTGGGCTCCCCACGAACTGTTAGTCGGGACCCGCGCCCCGCGCCCCGCGAGGACGCCGCTCGCCCGCCCGCTCGCTCGCGCTGTCCCCCCCGAAACTCGGCGGCGCGCCCCTTCCTCCCTGTGTCAGCAGGAGGGGAGGATGCGGCCCCGCGGGGTGCGCGCCCCGAGCCGCGGGGCGCCGGCGGGAGAAAGGCGGGCTCCGGTCCGCGCCCCCGACGCGCACACACACACACCCCCTTTTCGCCGCCGGGGGAGCCGGGCGGGCCGACGCGGCTGAGTTCTGGGGGACAGGGACGCGGGTGAGTCTCCCCCCACCCTCGGGCGCTCGAGGGGCTGGGGCCCCCGCTGGTGGGCAGGCGGGGGGGCCAGGGTCGGCGGGGGGGCGTCGCCCGAGGGGCGGGGGCGCCCCGCGCTGCCCTGGCGCGCGCGGCGGCGCCGGCGCGGTGTGTACCCCTTTAAGAAGGAGCCGCTCGAGCGCTGACGGTTGGGATTTGAAGTTCTTCCTCCCTCTTTGGAAGTCTGGACGAGAAAGGCGGGGGGCGGGAGGGGAAGGGGGTGCCGCTGTTGCCATGGCGATGGCACCCTCGCTCCAACCCCCCACCACCGCCACTTCAGGTCGCGGGCGCCCCGACGACTTGGGTCCCCTCGCGCTGTCTGTCATGTGACGGCCCGGTCCCTGCACACACACGCACACATCGCCCCCCCACACACACCCCAACACCACCCGGCCCCGCTCTCCCGCGATCCCGTCTCCCCCCACCCCCCTTTTTTTTTTTCTTTTGCCCGCGGTCGGGCTCGTTCTGGCTTCGAACTTCGGGGCTCGGGGTGCTGTCGTCGTGCGGGGGGTTCCGGGTGGTTCCGGGAGGTGCTGGCGGGACCCTCCCCCCCCTCTTCCCGCCGCCTTGGCCGTCGTCGCCGCATCTTCTCCGTCCGGGCGGGACGTGCGCGGGCCGAGGTCTCCCCGCAGGTCGGTGCCGGGGGGCGCGGGGGGCGCGGGGCCCGGGTTGGTTCCGTGAGGGAGGGGGTGGGAGGGGAGGGCGCATTGTCCGCGGGCTGGACCGCGGCCGCCGACGGGCCTGGCGCTTGGAACCCGGGCGCGCGCGAACTCGGGGCGCGAGCCCCGCCGTGCCGGGAGGAAACGGCTCTGCCCCCGTTTCCTTCTCTTCTTGGCGCCACCTCGCGCCCCTTTCCCCCCCGGCCCGCTCCGACCGGGGTGCGTTAGCGCCCGCGGAGCCCTCTCGCCCCCTCTCCAGCAGAGGGGGGAGCGACGTGGCGGGGCCGCGGAGGGCGCGGGGCGCGCGGTCCGGGGCGCCCGAGTTGCGGCTCAGACAGCTGCCGCGTCGCCCTGGGAATCTGCCGCGGGCTTTCCGGGGGAGCGCCCTGGGAAGTGGCTTTGGTGGAGAGTCGGTGGTTTGGGTTCTGGTGAAGACGTGGCCAGAAGCCGCTCGGGGCTCGTACGTAAAGAAGCGTTCGGCGCGGGGCGACGGACCGCGTCGCTGACCGCTGGCACCGGCGTCTCGCACCGCCAGCCTGTCCGCCCGCCGCCGCGCCGCGGGCGGGAGCGGGCAGGACGAGCCTCGGCGGCCGGCGGAGCGGCGGCGCGAAGCCCCCGAGGCTCGCTGGCGCGACGACGCCGTTGGCCAGTGCTTCGTGTTTCCTTTTGAATCCTCGGGGTTGTTCCCCTCCTGTCTCCTGGCGCGTCTGGACACATGAAGTGTGGCCCTGTATCCCCGAAATGTCTGTGCTTTGGAAAACTAGTCAAATTTTAACTGAAGATGAAATCGGTTGAATCTGCCGGGAAAAGCGTCGTTCTGCCGAACCTGCCCCATGCCGCCGTGGGCTTGGGAGGCGCTGGGATCGCGTTCGCGCTGTCTCTCGTGCACCCTCGGTTACGTGTGCTGTATTTGAAAGGAGACTTTTTCCTGGGCTCTAACGGTTACTCCTCGCAGCCCCAGTTCTGGCCAGGAGACCTAGTAAGACCGCTCTCATACTTTTATTTTTGACGTCGATATTTTTAAACAATCAGTAAAACTTTTAAACGGAATACACACTTGTTGATTGGGCTTTCCCATATCCTCTGTGTGAAACACTTACTCATGGTGTGAAGTGGGATTAAATGTGGTTTGTATACTTATTGTAAGTTACCTTTTGCTAGTAATGTGTTTACGTTCAATACTTTTAAACATATTTGCAAAAAAAGCTATATTCTTTTTCCTTTGCAAGTGTATATGTGCGTGAATACATCATTTTTATAAAATATTGGAGGAAGAAAAAGATCCCAAAGTGTTATTTTTAAATGAGATATGGAAATCGTATGCAATGTCTCAGGGTCGAACAGCAAGTCAGTATTGAAACAGTAGTGAAATTTTAAATTTCGGTTCTTAGCATAAGTCTTTAATGTGATTATTTTTTTTCTAATTCATAATAGTCCAATTTTATGGAGACAAAGTTCACTTTTGTTATATAAATGCTTATAGTTAGCTAAGATGTTTAACTCTTGATAAGGAAAATGATGTTTATTTTCTTCTGTTTGTGGAACTCATCTCTTTAGGTTAGATTTATAACTAATGATTTATTGCTCTGTTTACAGTGGGGCGCTTTTTATAATTTGATTATTTTTCTATAATCATCATATATTATGCTATAATTTTGAGTATGCTCATTTAACGAAGTTTTCGTGCTTGGATATAGTAAGTAGTATCCTAGTATGCATATAATACTGTGGTATAACAGTAGCCCTGAATCTTGTGGAATAAATAATGTAATAAATAAATAATATAATTAGTATCTGATAAGTTACAAAATTAAAAACAGTAAAGTCCAATAGAAAAGAATTTTTAGACATTGTCAAAACTTCTGTGGTCTATTTAGGATATTTGGAAGATAGGCCAAGTTTATTGTTTTTTATTTGTTTTACTTTTGATTCTGATGTAATTTCAAACTTAGAAGAAAAGTTGGAATAGTACAGAGAACTCCTATATACCCTTACCCACGTTCACCCATTGTAGTACATTTTGTTGCATTTGCTTTATCATTCTTGCCATATATCCATCCATATCCATTGACCTACCTACCTACATACCTGTCTATATTTTTTTATGAATTTTCTGAACCATTTGAAGATAATTTGGAGATATAACTCTTTACTCCTAAGTTTTTCAGTGTATATTTTCTAAAATCAAAAACATCGTCTTACCTAAGCACAGTGTAATTATTAAAACCAGGAGATTTAACATTGACATCATATCTAAATCATAATCTATTCAAATTATATCTATTTTATCTGTAAGACACCCCTCCCCCTAACCCCAGCCCGGATCATGCAATGCATTTGGTCATCATATCTCTTCAGTCTCTTTTAATCTAGGACACTTCCTCAGCCTTTCTTGCATTTCTTGACCTTGACATTTTTGAAAAGTACAGGGGAGTTATTTTGTAGAATGTCTCCCAGTTTGAATTTGTCTGTTGTTTTCTCATGATTAGATTGGTTATGCATTTTCTTTTCTTTTTTGGTCAGTAATACCTTCGAAGAGATGTTCAGCCCTTCTCAGTACATCATATCTTGAGGTTCATGAAGCTGATCTGTCATGACAAACATTAGGACAAACCAACATCATGAACGGTGAAGTTAGCTTTGAAAATTTGGTAAAAAAGCGGTATTCACCGTATTTCTCCCTGAAAGTTATTATATATTCTTTTGTAATCAATATGTAATTTTGGGGGAAGTACTCTGAAGAACAGATATTTATATAATCTCATCCAAATTTCACCCCCAAGTTTTAATATCTTTTTATGATTTTCTAGCTTCATCATTACTTCTATAATTAGTAGTTGATATTCTGTCATAAAGCAGTCTCCTTCATTATTGATTTATTCAGTTATTTTTATCAGTATGAACTCATGGATTCTTATTTTATTCAGTGGTTAAATTTATTACATTATTATTTTTATGTCTGAGTTGTCCCAATTTTGGCCAATGGAAGCCTCATCAAGCCAGTTCCAGTGTTGTTTGACAATTCATACCTCTCACCCATTCTGCATGCAACGATGTTATGAGTTCTTCCTTCCTGTCCATACAAAATGTTCCAGGTTCATCTTTTACTTCACCTGTCCCAGCCCTGACATCAGCCATTTCTCCAAAGAGTCCTTTCTTCTTTTTAGTGGGAAATACATTTTGATACCCAAATCTGAACACTAGATTTCAGGACTTTTTAAACCTTATTTTTCTGATAAAGAAGCTAATCATCAGAGTAGTTGATTTGCCGAAGTTTGCAACACCAAAGCAAAATTTGATTAGACTTGTCCTATAAACTCCAGAGTGCATGCTATTGTTGTCCACTAGAAATTTAATAGCTAAATACATAATTTAAAATTTACTAGTAACCACATTTAAAAAGCACATTTTATTTAGCCCAGTATATTCAAGTATTTCAGCAGTAATCCATATAAACTTGTTAATGAATTAGTTTACATTCTTTTTTCTTTTAATATTAAATCCTTGAAATCAGGTATTTTACACATGTAGCACATCTCAGTTTGGATTAGCCACATTTCAGTTGCTTAATAGCCACGTGTGATAAGTGACTGCCACATTGGACAGCACAGTTCAGTTCTGCAGTGTAGTGGCTCTAGCCAACTCTTAATTACCATGGTACCGCTTATTTCAAATCTGATAATAACGAAACCTAAAGCTAATTAATCTTTTCTCAAATCTTTTATTTGGATAGTGTAGTGCAGCACATAAAAAAAAAAAAGGCTTGAAACTAGACTGTAGGCATTTGCATCCTTCCATTACCACTTACCAGTGTAGACAAGTTATTTACCTTGTCTGTACTTCAGTTTCTTATCTGTAAATTGGAGATAATGAGGTTGTTTGAGAATTAATTGTGTTGATATATGTTAATATATGTCCGCCACATAAATGTTAGCTGTGATTATTATTACCACAGGTTATTCGCAGATTCTGCCTTTACAGTTTTGCCAGTAGATTCTTTCTGGTGGGGATGCAGATGAACAACAAAAAGATCATGAGATATGTTAGAGGAAAAGATAGTAAGGGCTTGAATGATCTGTATTCTAGCATATTCTGTAGCTAGAGTCATAGAGTTCTAAAATCACAGTAGGTCATTAGCCTAATCTTTTTTATTTTTTACTTTTGTATATGAAGAGACCAAAAGATGTTTGATGCCTTCTTACATGCTAAGGAATCTTTTGGCTTTGTAGTAACTGAATACAAGAAATTAAATTCATTTAAAAGATCTATATCATACTGAGTCATCTTGAAGCTACTGTTGATAATCTCTATTTCATTCGTCCTGTTAACTGCATCGCTTAGAGTTCTGCACTCTACAAGTAGAGTGGACTTTCTCCCAAACTACCGGCCTCGTTTATAATCAGCAGTACCAGTGTCAGAGGATATTCTCTTCCTTTATTTTTAGCCTCTGAAGAAGTTATGAGAGCAATTCATAGAGCTATGTACCACTTACAACACGATAGCTCTGGTAAATAAAGTTCTAGATACCTACTTGACACTTCTTTCTGGCTGCTTCTTACCTCTTGCTCTTATGATTTTCCACTATCCTGTCACTATTGCCATGTAAATCCTAGAAGAGTAGATTTTCTGAGAAATTTGGATTTGTTAAGGATTGGTATGGGTGGGTCAACTACCCAAAAACCTTGGCTGTATTTTTTTCAAGCACTAGCAAGTTTTTAAAAAGATATAAATTGTGGCACTGTCTAATAACATGCATTAAATGACACATGGAATCTATGATGATAATGAGTAATTGGGTGGTTAAGACTTATGTCCAGATTTCTCTGTGTAATCGGTCTATCAGTGAATTTTGCATGTGAAATTAGAAATTCTGTGTTCTCCTGGATTATTTTATACTTGGAAGTGTAAAATTCTGCTACCCTTGGGACCTAGCAGGGTACGAATTTTCTGTTTTTGCCAGTGTTAGATTCAGGCAGCAGGCAGGTCCGAGTGGAGGGTAGCCTGCTTTCCGCATGGTGCTGACTCTTCGTGTCCACGCTGCTGTCCTTGGCTGGCTGTGTGTGTGGACCGCTCCCTCTTCGGCTCTGCACCCTGCCACACTGCCGTTGTGTCCTCCATGTTCCTCTGACATGTCTGACTGTCAGCCCTGGTTTTTCTACTCCAGCGCAGTCCTGGGAGGAGCAGCAAAAGCATGTATACTTTTGGATATGCACTTTTTCTTCCTTATCGGTAAATCCAGTCTTTCATTTATAATATTCTACATTTTGTGTATGTGTGTGTGAAGTTCCTGTGTTCTTTTCTGATAATTTTTCTTCTTTTTTGGTATACATGTGGCCAGCATGCACAGGTGATAACGGTTAGTCAGAGGACCAAATTCATAGGTTCAACATTTGGGGAACCTATTTAACTTTATATTAAAGTCCATACTTGGGGCTGAATCTATCATTAAGTAATTCTTTCAGAAGTCTTTTTTCACCACAGAATATAGATAGGAGACTGTGAATAGGCCCCAACCAACCTACTGCTCCCACTAGGCATCTCATTAAGTTAACAAGATAATGCCATATTTGTACTTGAAGAATGGCACTTTGTTCTTAATTCAAGCTAAATATAAATTTTGAGAATTTTGTTTTCTAAAAAAATAAAACTTCGAGTGAAGAATCACTTTTCTGTATCTCCTCTCCTTTATTCATAGAGTTTTCCCACAATTGGCAGCAACCCTATCCTGCTTATTTACATTTGCTTCATTTTTTTCCTTATTTTGACATATTGCCAAATTATTGTTACTTTCTTTAAAATTATCTCATGGATTCAGTTTTTCTGAAAGAGCGAGCACTTGGGCAGATTCAGATAAGATTGTGATTTACATGAATATCTGCATTGCCGGTTTTACCATCTTTCAGTCTACCCTGTAACTTGCATTAAATTATTGTTTGAAATAGCTGCTTTGATTTTGTAGTTTATAAAGCAGTAGTATCATCCATTTGTCCTTTTTCAGGTAAAAGCTGCTAACCATATGCAGTTAGTTGATTAGAGTCCACCAAACTGCTGCTTCCCTGTTTGTCTAGTTTCGTCTTTAGACAGCCCAACCGTTTTTATCTGCTTTTGCTTCTCTTTATGTATACATCACCCCAAATTCTTGAGGATCTTTTTAGTCCTATCTTCTACCCTATATCCTCAGTCACCTTTGTAATTCATTTGCAACCTAGAGTCTTTTCTCAAGTACTTATGGAAAAACAAGTTTGAGTCCTTTCTTCATTAATTCAAATTGGCCAATTCTTTTCTGATGGGTATGTGTAAGTGACTTTGTCAAGTAGTCTTTATATTTAGATAGTAGACCATTTATTAAACATGTGGGGACAAAGGACTAAATCTTCACAGATGGCCAAAGGATGAAGAAATGAAAGAATACAGTTCCTTCCTTAGTCTTTGTCATTGTAACCTTAGTCACAAGTCATTTCACCTTCCACAGATAGAAATCTGTGACTAGGATATCTGTCCTCAAGTGTTCACTACTTTTTGTTTTTATGGAAAGTGCTTTAATATTTATGTAATAGTGGTTTCTGGGCTAAAGATAGAAATTAGAGAATTATCATAATAAAGATAATGATTTAACCCATGAAAATGGATGAGTTCACTTAGAAGTAAGGGCTAGTATAATGAGAGGAGTAGTAGTACTCAGTGCCACAAACCTTAAGGAATCTTAACATTATTTGGGCAGAGAAAGAACAGTTTCAAAGGCCACTGAACTTTTACACTGAGAAGTAAGGCTAAGTAGAAAACCAGGAGAGAGTAGTATCACCAAATCTGAGAGGCAGAAGAATGTTAAATATTGTGAAGCAGGGAAGTACATTACTTTTGGCAACTTGGAGGTGCTAGGTGACCTTTACTAAATAAATTTCAGCTGAGTGGTGGGAATGGAAGCCATACTGTAATAGGTTAGAAAGTGACTAAGATATATATATAAGTGGAGATAACATTTGTAGTACACTACTCCTTTGAGATGACACATTTTGAGGAGCAGATAAATGAAGCAGTAATTGAAGGATCTGGAGTCTAGGGATGATTGCTTTTTTAGGTAAGAGAAACCATTTATAGTACTCAGTAAGATGGAAAATACTTTTTTGAATAAATATTCATGATTATTTTATTTAATTAACCTGGAAGTTGACAGTAACAAAATATTGAGTCAGATAAATTAGATAAAAGGATGGGCTTGGTTTGAATCACTGAATGTGAACTGTAAATTTATTTTTGTTCTTTAAAGAGTATTTTGCTAATGCAGTTTATCACCAAGATATGATATACATGGCATTAGTGTGTTGCACATTTTAAAGGAATGATTTTTCGCAATTAATTTACTGTTGTCACTCATCACATATTTTGAATCCTACTGTGTGCCAATTGACCGAGATTTTCCTTGTGATGAGGATTTTAAGATTTATTCTTTCAAGCAACTTTCAAATACACAACACAGTATTATTAACTGTAGTCATCATGCTGTACATTACACCCTGTGACTTATCTGTAACTGGACAGTTGTACCTTTTGATCCTTTTCATCCATTTTGCTTGCCCTCATCCCCTGCCTGTGGCAAGCGCCAATCTATTCTCTATCTTTGTGCTTGGTTTAAAAGTATTAGCTTTTTAAATGGTAAAGTTGTATTGAAAAACTTGACTTGGAACTGAGGCCAGACTTAGACATTGGACTTGTTTACGTCATATCCTACTGATTTGAATTTACCAGCCTAACAAAGACAGCCGCTGAAGTTGCGGGTCTCTTCTAAAATACAAGGAAACTCTACCCCAGTGAGTTTACCAAGCAACTTGCTTATTGGTAGGTATGACCATCTAGGCAGAGTGAGCAGGAGACTTGGCCATGTATGAAAAATGGCCTTTAAAACATTAACCCATCTCGTTAGGAACAACTGTCAGAATGTTGCTAGTATTAGTCTTTCCTCTTCCCTTCGGAAGGACTGAATAAGGGGTAGAGAAAAGGGTGGAAGTTTCTTCCAAAATATTTCTCCCAAGAATGGGAAAAGTGTTAGGAAAGATAAGAACTGTGGATTGGGTAAAAAAAGCTTATTGTCTACAATAGGTGTAGGGTTTAGACTTTGCTTTTTAAGAGCTCACCATTATTGGGGATGTTAAGTATTAGAGTTGGTATAATATGGAAAAGCAGAGGAGAGATCAATTAATTTTGACTTATGGATCTGAAATTACTAGGCTTCGAAAGACTGAGTAGGGGTTAGCAAACTTTTTGTATAGGACCGTATAGTAAATATTTTAGGCTTTGCAGGCCGCATGGTCTCTATTGCAACTACTATGCTGTCAAAGTGCAAAACCATTATATAAATGAATGAGCATGGCTGTGTTGCAATAAAATTATTTACAAAAATATATGGATTTGGCCTACAGGCCATAGTTTGCTGATCCTTAAGTGATCCAGCAGAAGAGCTGGTTGGAGGGAACAAGCAAAGAGTTAGAATAAGAAAAGGTACAGAAGTTTAAATGATATAGTCTGAAAATATTCAGCAATCTAATATCATTATAATATAGAATGGGGGTTGGAAGTAGGACTGGAAATATAAATTATGGCCTCCATAAGGAGGAAATTATGAGCCTTTAAAGTTCTTTTTAAATGGATAATAAGCATGATCAGATAAATTTGCTTATTTTTATTTTGAACATCTGCTGTTGGTTCGGGTTTGAGGGGTTTTTTTTGTTTGTAATAGTTTTTAAGAAGCTTAAATTAAAGGAGCCCTTTTAAGTCAAAATTGGGAAAATGAGCAATCTCCACTTCAATATATTAATTAAGATATTGGATTGCCGAAATCCTCTGAAGTGGCACCCTTCTTTTCTAATTGGATCTTGAACAACTTGAAAAATGGGAACGATACAAACCAAAATGTCACTTCTATTACTGATAGAGGCCAGGCTAGAGGAGTAGCTTGGTGGGAGAGTCAGGTGGTCTGGCAGAGGCCAACTTACTCAGTGCTAGGCAGGCTAGGGAAGCAGAGCAGAAAATGAGCTCTTGGCAGGTACATTCTCTCAACAGCTCACTACCAAGGGGAAAAAGGAGAACCAAGCTCTGTCTTCCCAGTTATTCTTCCCCAAACCACCAATCAGATTAGTCACTTCATTTTCCTAGGGTGAAGAGACGCTCAGGTAGAGCATCATTTCTCGTAGGAACAAAGAGCAAGGAAGAGGTTTTCTCTGACAAACAAGGCTCATTTTTGAGAGTTGGAATAAGTGTACTGGAAGCTGTAGAACTGTTATCCTGAAAATAAGTCAAACTTCCATATTCTGGATACTTTTAATTCTAGCGTTTGAAACAACCATATTTCTTAAACTCTTAAAATAAAATTGTTCTTTTTTTTTTTTTTTTTTAATGAACTGGATTTTTCTAAGGCCAATTTAAGATACCTAAATGTATGTTTGGCTGGAAAAGAAAGACAAGATTTTTTTTTTTTTTTAATCTATTTTCAACTGACTTAAATTTAGAAGGAGTTAGTATGAAAGTTTTTTAAGGAGAAAGAACAGATACTTTGACAAATAGATTATCCTTTAATTAGCTCTGATTTGGGGTGCCTATGCAGATTATCCACTTGTATTTCTTTAAAATGTCATCAGTTGTTCTTCCTGTCCTTTCCCTTCCCTTCTTGAACAATTCAGTACCAAAGTCTTTAGGTGGAACTAAGCGAGCTAAGTGTCCACACTGGATGGGGGACGTGGGATGGGGAGCACATCATCTTGGAAGAGTGGGATTTCAGAGCCTGACAGGGGTGAGGAAGGTCCCCATGTGGGTTGATGGTGTAGTGAGGGGCAAGGAGCAGTCTGCACAGGAGTCTACACAGGAGGGCATGTTGGTACAAGTTGTCGAAGCCCAAGCAGAGTTGCTGTGGTCTCTGTGAAGGAGGGTAGCCTGGTATGAGAGTGGCTTTGCTGGCCCCAGTGAGGGGTGTCCAAACCTAAACAGGGTAAGAGGACGAGTAGGGCATCTCCTGGGAAGATGGGGAGACTGATAGGGTGTAAAAAGTCATCCCCGTGTAGGAGCTTGCTGTGGGTGTACTGAGGCTTACTCAAGTATGCTGAGGTTGGAGTCCACACATGGCAGCTTCCAAATGCAAGGTGTTAGAGCCTAAGGGTGAGGAGAGGGTCGTCAGCTCAATATGGGACGTAGAGCTTGAGCAGGGTAAGGAGGATATTCTTTCTTATAGGAGGGGAACCAGGCATGAAGATTAGAGGCCTGAACAAGGTGAGGAGCTTATGCACTTGGAGGAGGCTTGGAGTGTCGGGCCAGAGAAGGGAGCAGGGAGGAGGGTGTCCATGTGGGGAAGGGGAGGCAGCCACGTGGGAGATTGGTTACATGTAGGGAGACTAGTCAAATAAGCAACTATTAAGGATAATGGGAGCTATGCCTCTCACTGTCTGAGAAGTGTTAACAAAAATGAAAGTGGAGAAAACTAGAATGCCATTTGCATTGTTGGGTTGGAAATGAGATTTTGGCATGAACTCATGGTTTTCATTTTAGATGAATAGATAGGCAGGCAGACAGACAGACCCAGAAATAGAGAATTAAATGTGCATAAGTATACAGTTGACCCTTGAACAATGTGTAATCCAAAATCCATATGTAACTTTCAACTCCCCCAAAACTTAACTGCAAATAGCCTACTCGTGACCGGGAGCCTTACCAATAACATGAGCAGTCAATTGAGATGTATTTTATATGTTACAGGTATTATACACTGTACCATTACAATAAAACAAACTGCGTAAAACTGATATTAAGAAAATCATAAGAGAAAATACATTTATAGCATCTATCGAAGAAAAAAAACCACAAGTGGACCCACACAGCTCAAACCTCTGTTGTTCAAGGGTTAACGGTATACAACACACTCTATATGTCACTGAGAAGGAGCCTAAGAGCAGTGACACCTTAAAAGCAGTGAGCATAATGTATCATCGTTAATCTCCTGGTTTTAATGATTGTATTTGTAAGAGAACGCCTTTGTAGAAAATACTTTTTAAAGGGATGATGTGACATCATGTAGGCAGGCCATTTACCCTCACAGGGTTGGAAAAATAAAAGTCCTTATCATTCTTAAAACATTCGGTAAGTGTAAGATTGTTACTAAACAGAAATAAACATTTATAAGCAGTATCATTAGTCGAAGTATTACGTTTTATTTGAATTATTCACTTTCAGCCCTTGAAACCACATAGTAATATATAAATTGTCTTCAGATTTTTCAACACTAAGAATTACCCTTTGAAATGATACTAGAGGTAGCATTAACTGAAATAATGACAGCTCGTATTTACTGAGTGCTTAACCTTGTGCCCATCACTATGCTAAGCTTTTATGTGTATTAATCACATGTGAAATAGTACAGTTTTTATCTGCATTTTGTAGATGAGAAAACGGAGGCTCAGAGACCCTGACTTGCCCAAGACTAACTAACCATCTAGAAAATATGAAAGTGGAATTTACATCCAGGTCTATATTACTCTTTCGGTCAGTCCTGGTTAAAAAGTTAGCAAGTCTGATCCTTCTTGATCAGATAGTTGAGTCTCCAACTATAGTTTTCTGTTTTATTTCAGAACCTTGAATTCAAGGGTAGGGAAAAGTATTCTGGGTTTAGACTCCCTCGGCCTTTTGTTCTTGGCCTTAGAATGAGAGAGATTGGGAGCTTCTGTATTTGAATGCACATATCAGAATTAAAGGTTCCCTTGAGATGGGTCACTCAGGGAATAATATCTGCAAATTTCTTTCATGCTCTTGGGAATGGCAGGGGAGAGCATGGAGTTAGGCAAGGGTTTTCCCCAGCACAGAATGTCAATTTTTTATAAGTATAAACTAGATATAAAGTTGCCTTCTATCTTAATCCCAAGAGTTAGGGCCCTTACCCTTCCATGTCTTCTTAAATTTTCTCAAGATTGGCAGATGATGAAGTAGAATATAGCCAAGGAAAATTTATTTCATTTTGACTCTCCTTTGCCTGTGTTCTCCTATACCCATTATCAAATGAACTCAAAAAGAGTGGAGGCTTTGGCTGGAAATAAAAGATAAAGATTTATTCAAAGGTCTTAGGGTTTGCAAACGGGAAACACCACTAGGCAGTAAACAGAGTGTTCCAACAAAGAAGAAAAAAGCTGAGGGTTCTTAGAGTAAAAATACATTCTTGAGAAGACTCAGTCTTGCCTTCTTAGCCTCTGGATTGGTCCAAGATGGTCATCTTCTAGATGACAGGTAGTCTGAATAATGGAAATCAGGTTATCTGGGTATGTGAACATTGTTTTCCTGAAGAGGGCAGGGACCCCTAACCCCCCCCCCTCGTGGACTGGTACCAGTGTGTGGTCTGTTAGGAACCAGGCCGCACAGCAGGAGGTGAAAGGTGGGTCAAAGCTCCATCTGTATTTGCATCTGCTCCCCAGCTCTGGCATCCCTATCTCAGCTCCACCTCAGATCATCAGGCATTAGATTCTCATAGGAGCACTGGTCCCTGGTGCCAAAAAGATTGGGGACTGCTGCTTCAGGAGGTAACCAGAGGGTTATCTGGAGGTTTGATGTATATTCAGGCATTGATGCAGGACTGGAAAGTTCAAAAGTTTAAGTTCCCAGGCTAGTTAAAACAAGAATAATAGAATCCTTTCCTGAACATACTTGATTTTAGTAATCTAGCATCTTGTCTAGATGCTAACTGCATTTTATTTCTTCACTTTATTTTTCACCATTTAGAATATAAGTAGTGCCCTACTAAAATTTGTATTTTTAAAAAACACACCAATGTTATGGCATCAGCCTAATCATTGCCTGTTTTTTCCTCCTTTGCCTTATATCTTGACCTTTTAATATTTCTATTCTGGCGTAAGTATAACTCAGAAATAGGGTAGAATTTCCCTATGTGTATACATTAGTTTACTTATCTAACTTGCTGTTACATAACTAACTAACTTCACTCCTTTTATCAGTCTGAACCCGCAGATCCTTTTCTCACAGTTTTTGTTGACCCACTCATTCTTTCCACCCTTCTAAAATTGCCTTTTTATTTTATTTCAATAATAATAGGATTGTCGTGGTTGAAGGAACCATGGCAATCCTCTAGAGTCCTTTCGTGCATCTCTCTTTTCCTTCATAACATTTTTTTTTAGTAAATATCTGTGGGCCAGGTGTAGTGCTAGGGAGCTTAATGCACTGGATTGTCTTCCTGAAGCATGATTTTGTAAGACAGACAAGGCTGTCATACTATCCAGTATGAGAAATGCCATAATAGAGGCAGATATAATATTAAAGTTGTATAAAGGAGAGGAATGATCAGGTGTCCTTGTATGGGTCTGTGAATGGTCGTTGGATGATGGTGGGACATGAGAAGAAAAAAGAGAAATAGAAGTTGAGTCATGGAGAAACTTCTAAGCAAAATACAAGAGTCATTACCATTATTTTTTAATCATTTTATTTTACTGTGGATTATGCATTAAGTGCTTATACTAGAATTCATTTGATTTTCACAACAGTCGTATAAATAGCAACTATTTTTATCATTCCCACTTTACAGATAGGGAAGTTAAGTAACTCATAGGTAGAGGAAAACCGTTGAAGGGTTTTAAGCATGGGAGTGACATAGGTTAATTTGTGGTTTTATAAGATTACTCTGCCAGTCGAGTAATAGACTAGAACAGGCAAATCAATCAGGAGGTTGTCAAGATAGCCCAACCAAGAAATTATGAGTCTGAAATAAGAGTAGAGGTAGAAATGGGAGAAGAGGAAAGAATTCAAAAGATATGAGTTGTTAACAGATTTTAGTCATTGATGAACTAAGGGCATACAGAAAAAGAAGGGCTTCTCTGGCTTCTCTTTAGGAGGCCAGATTGAATTATTGTACCATTATCCAAGATTGGATATGGAGCAGCATGTTTTTAATTAGAGGTAGTAGTCAGTATTTAGGCTTATCAGTACCTAGGACCAGCACATGAGGGTTTGCTAGCTTGCCTTAAAACCAGTTGTTGCAAGAGTAAGTACAGCAAGACCTCTAAGGAAACCAAGACCAATAAGGAAACCAGTCATGGAATGGAATTCCTCTGATAGGTCATTATATAAATTCTGAGTTTTATAGTTCCATGACTCACTCTGCAAGAATGATGTGGCACCTCTGCATTCCTGCATTCTTAACATTTGAAGGTCCAGGAGTGGTTTTGGACCTTGATTATCATCTGTGTGTAGTGGTTATTTCGGTTTTTTTGTTCCCCCAATTTTTTCCCCCTTATCTGTCTGGAAAATTTAGCCTAGTTAGACTAAGTAATTTTGTTTTGTATTTTTTGTTTGATGTGTGAATAATTTTATAATAAATGTAAGTAATTTGGAAAGACTCTCTCAAGTCAGCTTCACACTGTTGAAGTTGGTAGAATGAAGGTAACATAGCTCACTGCAGGTTTTAGACTCCCATAGCTTTAACATATAGTGATTCCATCTTTACACTGCCTTGATCTTCATTTTTTGTCTCCTCCCAGTGACTAGCCTATTTCAATATGTGATTTACTTGATCTCTTTCCACTTGTATATCTTTCAGGTAGCCTAAATATAACATATCTACAGCTGAACTCTTGATCTCCCTCTACCAAATACCAGATCTGTTCCTCTGACATTCTTCATCTCAGTATATCTCATTTTACAAGTTGGAGACCTGGAAGTCATCCTTCACTTAACCTCCTTCTCATCTCCTGTATCCAGCCCACCAATTGTTGATTGTACTTCCAAATATGTCTTAAGTCCACCCCTTTCCCTCCATTTCCAAAGATTCTAAGTCAGTCTTACTTTTTTGCCTGGACCAGTGGCAAAATTCTTAATGGTTTCTCATCCTCTGCTCTGATTCTTCCTTAATCATCTATGTTGCAAACAAAAATCAGATGAACTATTTGCTCTACTCTCAACCCAATGATTTCCTTTTACAGCAGAAACAAAAGCTTGAAAGCATGATATGTTATGTTTTTTGGAAAATTATTATAGCATCGCTGAAAGTTGCAATGTGGCAGAAACCATGGGGCACAAAATTTGGCTGAAGGCCAAATTATGAATTTCAAAAAAATATATTGTCCTAAAGAATTAGTCCTTATTCTGATATTTAACTGGGATTCAATTGGCATTTTTGTTAGCTTGCTTTAAAGTGGGTGGGTTCACAGGAATGCCATATTACACATTCCATTCAGTGAATTTACTGTAGCAATTGTCTGTTTTATACCAATCCCAGCAAGCTATGATTACTTCTTTTCTTTGGGGAAATCAAAAGCAGTTTTCCCAGGACAATATTTGAAAACTCGGGCATAATTTGTAAACATCATTATGAGAAATTTCAAATATATATGAAAGTAGAAGAAAGCACAATAAATCTCCATATCCCTGTGACCTAACTTTAACAGTATTACAGATTCTAGCCTAACTTTTAGTATTTTCAATCAGAATAAAAAATTTTATATGTTGGTTGACCTGGAAGTCATCCTTCACTTAACCTCCTTCTCATCTCCTGTATCCAGCCCACCAATTGTTGATTGTCTGAACGCTGTAATCCATTCCATGTTCTGATGTGAATAAACCCAGAGAACACATTTTGTTGTAGTAGTTGTGGATTTATGCCAGGGTTGTGAAAAATATGACGTTCATAATATCTTACTGCTTGCTTTTAGGCTTAATATAAGCTATTTTTGGTTGTATATGGTATGGTTATAAACCGAAAAAGTTGAGAACCAAACTTCAGAAGCTTACTCTCTATTTCCTTTTTCCTCTCTTTCTCCCCACCCCTTACCTCCCAATCTGCCACTATTCTCACTCTCTCCCATTTTTATGCTCTGCATTTTGAATAGTTCTGAAACCGATAAGAACCCATTGCTACATAAGTCTTGGATCTGACATTTTGTTCTTCAAGCAAACCAAAAAAACCTAACAATTGTTGATAGACTCACTGCATGTGCTCAAGAGCAGTTCATTGTTTTGTTTTGTTTTTTAATTTAATTTTATTATTAGTTTCAAGTATAGAGTACATTGGCTAGATATTTATATAGTTTATAAAACAATTCCCCTGATTGCTCTTTATCTCTGTTTCTATACCTAGCCATTGCACTCCTGTTAACTGCATTCCCTATGCCGTGCTCCCCATCCCCTGAACATCTATCAACTACTAATTTGTAGTTCACTGTTTTTTAATCTTTTAGACACAACGAATTAACAGTGATATAACTAATGTATCAAAATCCTCAGATCATTCATCTTATCTGGTGGTTGTTGAAATAACACTAACTTACGAAGAATATTTTCACATTAGTGTTATAATATTTGTAAGCGCTGGCGGTAATTTGGTACGTACTTATATCTTGGACATTTATTAAAAATCCACACCAAATTAATTTATGCCTTGGAAAAATCTGAATTTAGGAGATATGGATAGGTGGATATAGAGATACAGATGTAAATAGATACATGCATATGTGTATAATTTGTCTTTAGTAATAACAATTGATTCCAGGAAGCTATTTTAAAGAATAAGTACTTGAATTTTAATGAGCAGTTAAAGAATGTTCTTTTGCCATGTGTGTGCTTAAAGTTACAATTATATAAAAAGTATTAAATTGAGATTCTGTAGTAAATTGTAAGTTTGGAGTACCTTGTATTCTAGTTGTCACTTAATAACTGTAACATTGAGAAAGTTATAAGCTGTTCTCTCATATGTTCCATATGGATTTTCTTTTTTTAAATTTATTTTTCAATTATAGCTGACATACAACATATTAGTTTCAGGTGTACACCGTAGTGATTAGACATGTGTATGCCTTATGAATTGATCACCTTATAAGTCTGGTACCCACGTGGCACTATATGTAGTTATTACAATATTGTTGGCTATTCCCTACATCCCCGTATGACTTTCTATACCTGGCAACTGGTGCTTAATCCCTTTCACCTTTTTCACTCATTTCCTCATTCCCCTCCTATCTAGCAACAATAGATTTATTCTCTGTATCTATGAATTTGTTTCTGTTTCTTCATCTATTTTACTTTTTAGATTCCACATGTAAGCTATATCATATGGTATTTGTTTTTATCTGTCTCATTTATAATACCCTCTAGGTCCATACATTTTGTCACAAATGGCATAATTTTTTTTTTTTATTGTCGAGTGATACCTTATTATGTGTACACGTACCACATCTTTATTCATCTACTGAAGGGCAGTTAGGTTGCTTCTATATCTTGACTACTGTAATAATGCTTTAATGAACATAGGGGTGCACATAGCTTTTTGAACTAGTGTTTTAGATTTTTTCAGATAAATACTCAGAAACAGAATTGCTGGGTCATGTGGTAATTCTATGTTTAATTTTTTTGAGGAACGTGCATACTGTTTTCTGTAGTGTTGCCCCGATTTACAATCCCAGCAACAGTGCACAAGGGCTTCTTTTTCTCTACATCTCCAGCAACACATGTTGTTTGTTGATTTACCGATGATAGCATTCTGACAGATGTGAGGTAATACCTCATTGTGGTTTTAATTTTCATTTTCTTGATGATTCTTACTACCCAAAACAATCTGCAGATTCAGTGCAATCCCTATCAGTACCTGGGACCAGTGGCATTTTTTAGAGAACTAGAACAAAAAAAATCATAAAATTTATATGAAACCCCAAAAGATGCTGAGTATCCAAATCACTACTGAGAAAGAAGAACAAAATTGGAGGTATTATGCTACCTGGTATCAACCTGTACTACAAGACTGTAATAATCAAAACAGCATGGTAATGACATAAAAACAGACGCATAGATCAATGGAACAGGATAGAGAGCCCAGAAATAAATCCACACCTACATGTCAGTTAATCTGTAACAAAGGAGGCAAGAATATGCAGTGGGGTAAAGACAAAATCTCTTCAATAAATGGTTTTAGGACTGGACAGCTACGTGCAGAAAAATGAAAGTAGGTTACTTTCTTAAACCATATGCAGAGATAAACTCAAATAAAAAGACAATCTACTGAATGGGGGAAGATATTCACTAATGATACATCTGATAAAAGGTTAACGTCCAAAATATATAAGGAACTCGTACAACTTAACACCAAAAAAATAATAATAGCAATGCAATTAAAAAGTGGGTAGAAGTTGACATTCATATGGCCAGCAGACATACAAAAAGATGCTCGACATCACTAATCACTGATTTTCAGATCAGTGCTTTTAAAAAAATTCTTCCTTTCTCTATTCTGGACATCTCTCTATGATTTGTTGACAATCTCTTCTTGGCACCTTCCCTTCCCTTCCCTTCCCTTCCCTTCCCTTCCCTTCCCTTCCCTTCCCTTCCCTTCCCTTCCCTTCTATCACTCCCCTCCCCTCCCCTTCTTCTGCACATCTTTTTTCCTTGGATAATTTCCTAAACTCAAATGTGATCATATTACTCTCCGTGTAAAAATCTCCGTTGGTTCCTCACTTAAGGTAGTGTATAAATTCATAATATGATATTGTCATTCTACCTTGGCCATTGCTATCAGTAGCACAGTAATAGTATAGTATTAATTGCAGCTAATTTACTGAACACGCATACTTGTTCAGCCAGGCATGTGCTGTGCGTGTATGCTATCTTTTAATCCTCACAATAATCTTGAGTGTGGGTTTGTATCATCTTGGCACCCAACTAGTACTTAAATAATTGTTGCGTGAATGAGTTTTTTCAAACATTCACTCTTTCACTGCTAAAAATAAACATAAGCATAAATATGGAAATTGAGAAATACAATTTACTCTCTCTGTTTTATTCTCTTCAGGTGTGCAGTTACCTTAAAATTATAAAGTATGTTAACATTTTGTAGTTTGTTCAGCATCTGTGTTGTCCCTTTTGTACTTTTGTGCTACCATACAGCTAGCGTGTAAAGTATTTTTGGAATTTTTTAATAATTTATGCTACATTTTATAATGTTTTTGTGACATTCAGGCATTCTATGTAATGTTTATTGATCTTGTCTGTTTTATCTTTCTTCCCCAGTAAAGTATGAGCTTAAAGCAGGTGTGTAATGAAAATGTTTTTGAATATATGAAGACTGTCACCTGTTCTAGTTTTCTCTAAAGCCCTCTCTCACAAATGTTTATATTTACATTAGCTATCTTATTATTTTAAAACTCTTTTACTACTTTATTTAAAACTCTTTCAGCCAAATCCTCTGTGTCAAACCATGAAATTCAACTACATTAATTAGGTAAATCACTATTACAAGTCCTGGGGGGAAATACAAATAGTTAAACATCTAGCTCACTATTCTCGTTAAAAAAAGAAAGGAAAGGAAAGGAAAATATCTCAATTAGGGTGTGAACATACTTGGAGAATGTGATGCTGATAACAGAGAATTCTGACAAGATTGGAAGAGTCTTCGTGAGATCGTTTATGCAATACCTGTAGTATACCACTCTGTATTTTGCACATGAATAAACTGCTTCTTAATTTGGTTAATTTTTTGGTTTGTAACGCTGAAATAAAATGTTTTAGTTAGTTTGGCAGACAGGACATTTGACAGGTGAGCAAAGGTGGGAAAAGGCATTTCAGATAGACATGCAAAAGCGCAGATGTGTAAACAACATAATCAATTACTGATTTCTTAGTGGCAAGTAATTTGCTTATGACAGAGGTGGTATAAAACGAGTTTAGAGAATAGGCAAAGGCTAGATCAGGGAAGGCTGTGCATGCTATCTTAGAACATTACAATCCATCCTGGAAGTAGAAAAGACCCATTGGAGAGTTTTAAGCAGAATTAGTATTGTCTTCCGCTGTTTTAAACGGTGAAAGTTGATTAAAACAATGATTCCAATATTTATTATTAAGAGTCTTGGTAATCAGAGATACTCTAGTGAACTTCACATTTTCTGTACTGAGAATAATGTTTCGTAGAATTGAATTCTTAAGGTAACAGATTTACAGTTTGGAATTACAAAACTTATTTTGATTTATGAATGGATTATATGTCAGGCCTCCAAAAAATTTACAGAGTAATACATAGCCAAGTACCTTCTATCTTAAGGAATAAAACATGGCAGATGAAATTGAAATTCTCATCCATTGTTTGCCAGTGCTATTTCATTTCCTCCAATTTGGAGGTATAGATTTTTCTCTTGGTGTCAGTCCTCTATAGAGCATTCGTAGTCTGCTTTCTATAAGTTATTTTTGTATAAGAATCAGATAGAATTTATATACGAGGTGTCTTTCATGAAAGTTGCATATTGCATTTAGTTTGATTTTAAATGCTGAAAAAAGCTTCTGTGTAAATTGTTTCTTCCTAAAGCATGTTATTACCCCATATTTTGTCATTTCATTATTTATAAATCTAGTTGTTTAACCTGTTAGTTTTGCTTAAAATGAGGCATTATTAGTGGTATAATTCTAGAGTTATAACTTTTTAAGAGCAATTTACAAACTTAGTCAAAAGATAAAGGGAAATAATGTGGACACAGCCCGATCATAATGTATTTCCAGAATTTGTGCCGGTGTACTTAGGTAGGAGTAAAATCTGGTCCTGATACCTGAATTATATATTTCCAGTTTCCAAAAGTAACTAAGAAGATTTAAATACAGTGAAATAATTACTTGAATATCAAATCAACTGTGTCTAAGTCTTGAACAGGATAACCGTTTATCTTATACATGTGCTTTTTCCTCAGTAATTCTTTATGACTAGTTTAGTTTCCACTTGTTATATAAGTGTAAATTAGAGAAAGAGGTGGATAATTAAGGTAATTCTTGGAGTTTTCTCTTTTAACATCTATTCAGACATGTTGCTGAGTTTTGAACCGAACTTGGCACTATTGACATTTTGGGTTGGACAGGTCTTTGTTGTGGGGGAGTTGTCCTGTGCATTGTAGGATGTTAAGCAGCATACTTGATACCAGCAGATGACCAGTAATTCCATTTACATGCTCACGTTTGGGGATTACAGAGACTTCACGAGTATGTAATAGTGACACCTTTATTAATAGAGGCACTGCAATTCTTAAGTCAAAGTGCAAAATACATTTGACTTATGCTTACAGAAAGAACAGAAGAGTAAGAAACGACTTACGGGGCAGTGATTAAACTGAAACTAAAGTGTGTTAGTTTTTAAGAAATAGAAAAAGCTCTAAACTAAGCAAAACACAAATGTGGGTTCTTAGAACAAGATAGGATAAAAATAAAGGGCTGTGAATTTCAGAATGATACTTGATGTGAAGATAAGTATTAATAACAGACAATTTTGACCTACAAATTGGGCTGTGTTCTAAAAGCTGTTTTGAAAAATGAATGTCTTTGGTCTCAGAGTGAGATTTTTCCTCCCAAACATTTATTCAGCAAATAAATTCAAGTGCCTAAAATAGGCCTGACACACAAAGGCTAACATAGCAGACAAGATGGCATGGTTCCTTCCTTCTAGGAGCTTAAAATTTTGTGGCATTTATCAAATGAAAATATCAAATCAAGATTTAGGTATGTGATTTTTTTACTCCCTGCTATTCCCTTTCTCCAGTTTGAGTTGAGGGCAGAATTCCCGTCTCTTCTTACTCAGCAATGTATCCCAGCTGTTAGACACACAAATATTTGTTAAATGAACAATTAATTAGTTGAGAAGAGACATTAAAAATTACACATGATTAATTAGAATTACGGTAAGTGCTCCAAAAGGAATAATGCAAGGTTATATAATATCAAGCACATAGTAGTAGGTCTATTCTAGACTAAGTATAAATTAGATTAGATGAAGCTTTTAAATTGAGGCAGTGATTCTTCTCTTTCCCCAGCTTTATTGGTGCACAATTGACCAAAAAAAATGTATATATTTAAAGTGTATGATGTGATGATGATTTGACATGTCTATATTTTTGTACAGTGATTACCACAGTCAGGTTAATTAACATATCCATCACCTTACAGTTACTTTTTTGTGTGTTTGATGAGAAAGTTTTAAATATACTCCTAGCAAATTTCACATACATCACATGGTATTATTAACTATAGTCACCATGTTGTGTATTAGATCCCTAGAGCTTGTTCATCTTATAATGAAAGGCTTGTGCTCTTTGACTAGCATCTCCCCATGTTCCATATCCCACAGCCCCTGGTAACTACCATTCTCTCTGTTTCTTTGAGTTTGACTTTTTTTTGTTGTTTTATTTTTCACATTCCACATATACATGAGATCATATGGAGTACTTGTCTTTCTCTGGCTAATTTCACTTAGCATAATGTCTTCTAGATTCATCCATGTTGTTGCAAATAGCAAGATTTCCTTCATTCTCGTGGCTGAGAAATATTTCATTGTCTCTATATGTCACATCTCCTTTATCCATTCATCTGTCTATGAACACTTAGGTCATTTCCATGCTTTGGCTACTGTCCATAATGCTACAGTGAGCATGATATCTGTGATATCAAAAAGATATCTGTGAGCATGATATCTGTGATATCAAAAAGATATCACAGATATCTTTTTGAGATACTGATTTTGTTTTTTTCAGAGAGATATCCACAAATGGAATTGCTGGATCATGTGGGCAGTTTATTGTTAATTTTTCGAGGAACCTCCCTGTTGTTTTTCATAGTTGCTCCACCAGTTTATATTTTTATCAACAATGCTTTTTTGTCCACATCTTGGCCATTACTTGTTATCTCTTGTCTTTTTGATAACAGCTATTCTACCAGGTATAAGATGAAGTCTCATTGTACTTTTGATTGCTTTTTTCTGATTAGCAACTTTTCGTGCACCTGTTGGCCATTGTAGGTCTTCTTTGGAAAAATGCCTGTTAAGTTGCTCTGCCCATTTTTTAAATTGGATTGTTTGGGTTTTGCTATTGAGTTGAATGAGTTCCTTATATATTTTTGGATATTAACCGAATACATGTTTGCAAATATTTTCCATAGGTTGCCTGTTCATTTTGTTGGTGGTTTTCTTTACTGTGCACAAGTTCTTTAGTTTGATGTAGTCCCACATGTTTATTTTTACTTTTGTTTTGTGCTTTTGGTATCATCTCCAAAAAAATCATTACCAGGACCAGTGTCAAGAAGCTTTTTCCTTGTGTTTTTTTTTCCTAAGGGTTTTACAGTTTCAGTGATTCTTAAAACCAAGATTTTAAGAATTAGTAGAATTTATTCAGATTTGTGATGGGGGGGTGGTGGCGAATATGTTTTGGAATGTATATAGAAGGTTGACGGAACAGCTTTCTGTGGATGCCTGAGATGGGATACAATGTGACCTTCTTTAGGATTTGATTCTTGGCAAGAGTTGGGGCTAGTGGTTAGCAGAGTACCTGATGACATACCTTCTATTACGTACTGAAATACCGAATATTTGTAGTTAATATCATTACTATATTAATTAAAATAGAAAAAACTTTTAAATGGTAATTTTGAAATATTTCAGTCCTGATAATTGATGTAGAACTGTTTCAGTCAATTAGAAATGGATTTCATCTTCCATTTATGTACCAGTGATCTCTAAGTCTTTGTTTCTAACTCTAGATGTTTTCATTTAGTTTATGCCCACATATCTAAGTTAGCCTGTCCAAAAATGTATCCCTTTTATGTCTACCAATCATATAAACGAAAAACCAAAAACCGAAAAAAACTTCATGGATTTCCTGTCTCATTGAAATCTTTACTTCTCTCACTCCCACCTCAATGTAATGAGATGATGGCATCATTTAACTCTTATTCTATTTAGTAGTATTATATAACTCAAAGCCATTCACTTTCTTTAGGTAAACTTCTACTGCCTAAATTTTTCTTTTTTTCTCTCTGCTGGATTTCTGCCAGCTTTCTAACCGTTCTTTTTTTTTTTTTTTCTTCTCATTTAAGTCTGCCATTGCTGCTTGAGTGATCTTTTCTGAATGCAAAGCGAATTCTGTCTCTTGACTACTTAAAGGGCCACCATTGCTCATTCTGGCTTTTAGTTTAAAAATTAACTACTTGGCAAAAAAAAAGGGGGGGGAGGCTAAGTCCTTTAGGGTCTGTATTGTGCGCATCTCCCCACCCCTTTATACTGCCCTTTCTTCACATCACTTTCTTTATCTATGCATACTTTTTAAATTTCTAGACAAGGCTGTTCAAATTTAAATAACTAAAACTAAATAAAATTAAAAATCAGTTCCTCAAATGCTGTATTGGACAGTGCAGATACAGATAAGTTCTGTCGTTATACAGATTATATTAGGTAGTGCTGTTCTTGAGTGTGTTAAGGTTTTTTTCTCTATGTCTTTATGCATGATGCTCTCCTTTCTAAATGTGTAACATGCCCTTCCTTGTTTTGCCTAGTTTTCGTTCTTCCCTTAAGACTTATTTTGGGTGTCATCATTTCCGGAAAACCTTCCATGACACCATTGTTTCCTATCACCTCCAACCCCAAAGTCTGAACGCTTGCCTTTTTCCTTTATATCCATCGCATTTAGATCCAGGAACCAGTGTTTAATAATGAGAATCTAGCGGATATGAAGTTTTGACATTTTGTATAAATTATAGTTTTACTGTATAGTTTTATATTAAGTATAAATGAATTTACTACCATGGAAGTAAAGATACATTTAAATGGATTTATCATCTAAGTACTGACTGAAGAAGTACTTCATCATGCATTAGATTCTCATAGGAGCACCGGTATCTGGTGCCAAAAATGTTGGGGACCCCTGAATTATAATTGATCCTAGGAAAAGACAGTTTGTATGTTATAGAGGTCAAAGTTATCAGATTTGCTACTTGAATAATTGCATACATTTACTCAGATTTTAAAACAGGATTGGATCTGTCAATTCAAGAATTTGTCTGAAGGTAAATTTACAAGTAGAACGGCATGGTATCATATGTATTTTCATTAAGAAATTCAATATTTGTAGACATCAGGTCAACTTTAATAATTAACGTTATGATGTGCAGAGTGGGGAATGCAGAGAGCATGGGTATGGATACCTGCCTTCAAGTTTATGCTGTGGTTACTTTGTTATCAGCAAGTTTACCTCTGCTCAACTTTAGTTACCCACCACTCCATGTACCTCACCATCACTTGATGTGCTTCAGTTCTATGGTCATAAATTCAGATATACTGCTTTTTGACCAGGACAAGGAAAGGTTAGATTTAGCATTAGTTTAGGCCTTCAGAAGTATTAGTCGGTCAAAGAGAACATCAGAAAGCAAAATATGCTTATTGTTGTCGTTGTCGTCATTGTTGTTAAAGATTTCAAGTGTTTACCCAGGGCTGGTCTTTTGTACTAGGAAAGGGCAATGGACATTTTCTTCTTGCATATTTTCGACAGATTAGTGACTATTTTCAAAACCTAAGATCTGGATGCATCTTCTAAAAGGAGATTTTTTTGTTTGGGGATTATTAATCTAACTAGAAAAATGAGGCTATCGTGGGATAGGTTTTGATGCCAGGTATTAGAATGGCATTTTATGGTTTATGAAAATAATAGATTGATTGTCAAATATGTTTCTGATTTTACATACTCAAATTTGAAAGGTGTAACTACTAGAATCTCACTTTTCTGAACTCAGTTGAGTTTAACTGCATGTGGGGTTTGAAAGGTTTCATTGATGGAGCTTGCATACTTCAGATGTGTGGCACAAATAAGTATAGCAGAGATTTAAAGATAAGCAGAGATTAGGGATGGAGAAGAACAAGGAATAGAAATAAGCAAAGAAAAAGGAACCAATAGGGTATTTTGAGAATAGAGTTGAGACAGGATAACAATAGTAGAGGATTGACTAGTGGTAAAATAGGATTGGCTAGGTAAAATAGAATAACCGAAAAAATTATTTTCTTAATTTTTCATTTTTAAAAGTATTTCTTATAATTTTCATCTAATTTCCACCTATAAATATAGAAGTTGATTTCACCTTTCAGAGAAGGGAATAGGATTGTCTGAGGAACTCTTCTATAAATATCATAATCGTATGAACGTATTACACTGTACTTAGTTTTGCCTTCTCATCCTTTTAGTCTCAAAAAGTTCTACACCCTGAAGATAGTTTTTCTGTGTGTACTCTGCATCATGCTTTTGCTTTAAAATCATTGTTCTTCTGTGCAAAAGGCTCTTTATTTTGAGGACCAGGAGATTTTTAGTATGCTATGAGACAGCTAAGTCACCTTTCCACATTACAGTCACTGATAACTTTGATACCTGAATTTTAGTCTTCCATCTTTACTCTGAACCCTGACCATTATTCATGGTTGACTTTATTTTGTTTAAGGATAACCTGTCGATTCATCTAACTTCATAGTTCATTTAGTTTTCATTAACAACCTTCGCCTTTCTCTGTTTCAAAAACCATCTCATGCCTTTTTAAAAAAATTTGGCGAGGTTTATTAAGTAGAATGCAGTACCATAAGTTCTGACACACAAGACATTGAATAACTGGCTCCTCAACAATCAAGATATAGAATAGTTTTAACATCTCTAAAAGTTGTTTTTGCTTCTTTGCAGTCCTCTCCTTACCCAGTGCTAGTAACCACTGGTCTGCTCTTTGACTCTAGTTTCACTTTTATCCAGAGTGTCATATAAATGGAATCATAAAGTATGTGCTTTTGAGTCTGACTTGTTTCACTTAACAATATCCATTTGTGATATATCCATGTTGTTGTATGAATCAGTAGTTTGTTTCTTTTGCTGGGCAGTATTCTATTGCAGTATAGTTCGTTTATTTATTCAACAGTGGAAGGAAATCAGGTTGATTCCAGTTTGGGATAATCGTAAATGAAACTCCATGAACACTTGTGTACATGTTTTTGTGTGGATGTAGTTTTCATTTCTCTTGGGTAAATACCTAGGAGTGGAATCATTTGATCATGTGGTAGTATATGTTGAACTTAATAGAAATTGTCAAACCGCTTTCCAAAGTTGTGCTATTTTGCATTCATGGTGGAAAAGATTTGAATAGACAGAAAAGAATGGCAGTAAGCACATGAAAAAATGATCAGCCTCACTAATCATCAGAGAAATGCAAATTAAAACTATAGTGAGCTATGATGACTTTAGAAAGGTTTTAAAACTATTAGGATGGTTAAAAAGAGGGAAAAAAAGAAACACAATTGACTATACCAAGTGATATTGGGGATGTGGAGCTCCACTGTAACTTTCCTGCATGGCTGGCAAGAATGTAAAACGATACAATAACTTTTAGAAGTAGTTTGATTTCATAGAAAGCTAAACATAAACCTACCATATTACTCAGCCATATACTATTGATTATTTACACAATAAAAATTCAAACATATATCTGCCAAAACCTGAATGGAATAAAAATTGTAGTATATCAATGAAGTGGAATATACTGGGAAATAAAATTACAAAATAGTGATATAGGCAACAATATAGATAAATCTCAGAATCATTCTACTGAATGAAAAAGATCAGGCCAAAGAGAGGTAAGAGTCTGTGTTCATGATTCTATGTACAGTAAGATTCTATGGTCTTGAAATTCTAGAAAATATAAACTAGTCAATAAGTGACCAAAAGTATATTAGTATTTGTGAATGGAGGGAAGAGATGGATTTAAAAAAGAACATGATGATATTTTTAGGAGTGTGAGAAGTATTTATTATTGTGATTGAGGTAACGGCTTTATGGGTGGATGCATATGTTAAAACTCTTCAAATAGTATGTTTTAAACTTGTATAGTTTCCTAAGTACAAACTGCAGAAGAAAAGATCAGTGAATTTAGAAAATAGCAAGAGAGACCATCCAAAATGAAGAACAGTTAGAAAAAGAACTGAAGGGGAAAAGTGGAACAGCTTCAGTGACCTGTGGAAGCATATCTTATGGTTTAACAATATATAACTGGAATCTCAGAACAAAAGGAGGCCATACAAAAATTATTTAGAGTTATCTCAGGCAGAGTACACACAAAAGAAAGCCACCCAAGGTAGGTAATAATCAAATTGTTGAAAGACAGTGATAAAGAGAAAATCTTAGAAACAGCCAGAGAAAAAGACACATGTACAGAGGAACAAAGAGAAGAAAGACTGCAGATGTGTCAGCAACTTTGCAACAAGTAGACAATGGAAGGACATCTTTCAAGTGCTGGGATTAAAAGCTGTCAACCTACAGTTCTGTACCCAACAAAATATTTTTTCCAAATGAAGACATTAATTTTTCCAGAAAAAAAAAATGGTTGAAAGAATTTATTGCTAGCAGACTTCTAGTACAATAAATATTGAAGTAAGTTCTTTAAGCATAAGATTTACACAAAGGGAAGTCACAGAAATTATAAATATGTGGGTAAATGTAAGAAATACTTTCTCCTGTTTTAATTTTTTTTAAATATTTGATCTTTTAAAGTAAAAAGTAATCTACTGTGGGATTTATAACAGATTTTTATGTAAAATGTTTAAACAAGACAGAGGATGAGGGTGGAATATGGGTATATACTGCTTCTATCATTGTATATTGTCATACTATGTATAACATTTGAAGATAGACTGTGAAAAGTTAAAATGAACATTGTAAACCTTATAGTTAGCAGTAAAAATGAAAAGAGATGCAGCTAATAAGCTAATAGTGGCAATAAAATAGATACTAAAAAACTCTTAATTAACTCAAAAGACTATTATGGGAGGTAAGAGTGAGGGGAAGGAATATATAACAGATGGAACAAATAGAAAACAAATAAGATGGTAGATATATACTCAACCATATGGATCATTACATTACATATTAATAGTCTATAAACACTTCCATTAAAATGCAGAAATTTATAGACTGGATAAAGATAGAAGATTCAACTTGTATAATGGCCACAAGAAACTCAACATAAATATAAAGACAGATTAAAAGTGAAATGATGGAAGATATTATATAACACAAATTCTAATCATAAAAAGTTGGTGTGGTTGATATAACATCAGACAAAGTAGACTTCAGACCAAGGAATGGGATTTTAAAACAGGAACAGAATAAAGAGGAACGTTTTTAATAATAATGAGATTCATGTACTGAAGAGACATAACAATATAAAGTATATAAGAACCTACTAACAGCTTCAAAATACATTAAGCAGAACCTAAAGGAGAAAGATGAGACAGAAAATTAATAGAAATATAGATGACTTAAAGAACACAGTCAAGTAAGCCTAAGTGATATTATAGCACACTCCACCCAGTAACTGCAGATACACATTTTTTTCTAATGTACACAAAATATTCTCCATCGTAATAGATCATATACTACCTGTAAACCAAATCTCAATAAATTAAAAATGATCGTAATCTTACCAAATGTTTTATCATCAAAGGAAATTCAATTAGAAATCAGTAACAGAGAGACTTCTAGAAAATGCCCCAATATTTGGAAATTTAACAACACATTTATAACTTCTGTGTAAAACAAGACGTAAGGGAAATTACAGACAGTTTGAGCTGGGTTAAAATGAAAAGACAACTTATCAGAATTTATAAGGTAGACCTAAGATAGTTAATAGGGAGAAGGTTATAGCTTTAAATGCTTTTATTCGAAAAGGCAGTGATTTAGCATCTACCTTAAAAACTTAGAAAAATAAATGCAAATGAAACAAAAAATGTTAGGAAGAATATAATAAAGATGGGGCAGAAGTAAAAAACATAGAAATGGATGGACAATAATAAATATTGTCAGAACCACCTGTGGTATTTTGAAAAGATCAGTAAATTGCTAAATTTTGGGCCAGAGTGATCAATGAAACATAAACTAACATTGGAAATGAAAGAGGGATGTCACTACAGATTCTACAGGCATTAAAAGGGTAGGAAGAACTTTGAACAACTTTATGCAGATAAATACTATGACTTATGAGATACAAATTGCCCAAACTGACTCAATTAATAAATAGATAACAAGAGTAGTTTTCTATTGATTTAAAAATTGGATTCATAATTTGAACCTTGTCACAAAGAAAGCTCCCAGGACTGGTTAATATTACAATATAGAAACTCAGAAAACAGAAAATGGCAGCTCACTTCCTAATTTGCTATATGGGGTTCATCCTACCCTGTTACCATAATGAAATAAAGACATTATAATAGATAGGATACTAAAAATCAGTAGTCATCAAGAAATTTCAAGTTACAACCACTATGAGTTACCCATACACATTCGTTAGAATGGCTGAAATTGAAAGGATTGTGCCATTTGTTGGTAAGGCTGTGGTACAGCCCAATCTTTCATATATTACTGGTGGAAATGTAAAAGAGTATAGTCATTTAGCAAAATAACTGTTTAGTTCCTTAAAATATTAACAGCGCATCATAAGAACCTAGCACTCAAACCAGTAATAACATTCTTACATATTTATTCAAGAGAAATGATAACAACATATATTCATAAAAAATTACACAAGAGTATAGATACTAGCTTTCTTTATAATAGTCACATATTTTAAACCACCCAAGTGTCTATCAACATGAGAGTTGATCAACAATTTGTCCTATATCCATACATGGGAATTCATCTCAGCAATTAAAAGGAAAGAACTATTGATACATGCAACAGCATAAATGAATCTCACAAACAGTAGAAAAGACAAGTCTAATTTATAATGACAGAAAGTAGATTAGTGTTTCCTTGGTCGTTGGGTTCTTCCAGGGAATTTACTCAAAATGACACAAGGACACCATTTAGTTGATGGAAATATATCCTGTCTTGATTATGTTCTTGGCTAAATAAAAGTACTCATTCATGAAAATTTATTGAACTTTATCCTTCAAATGAATACATAGTATTATGAGGAAATTATATCTCTGTAAAGTTGACATTTAAAAAAATCAGAGTTTGTCAGTTGATTGTACAGAGAGAGAATTCAAGTGAAATATATATAGTGAAAGAAATTAACCAAAATGCAGTTAAGAAAAGAGAAAGAGATGTAAAATATAGAACACAACATGGAGTATATATGTGAGAATGACGTAGATACTTTTGATCAGAGTCTTAGGGGAGAGTGTTATCGTATGCTCACTAAAGGAGATACTTTAAATAGAAGGAAAATATTTCTAGATGGATACTCTGAAATGTAAGTAGTGAAAAGCAAAGACAATGGTAAATACGTGTACAAATATAAAAAATCTAGTGAAGTATACAGAACAATAATGTAAGTAGAAAGGAGGTCTAAGTCCTTCCAATATTAAGTCCTGGAAGGGTGGGTAAAAATTTTGATTAACTTTAAACTCATCCTAATTTCTGGGTTAATCTCAAAAAGAACAGATAGTGCATATTTTTCATATTGATAGAGGGGGAACAAAAGGGAATGATAAATGTTCAGTCAATTCCAAAATTTGCAAGAAAGTGAGAAATGGCACTATAGAACATATAGTAGTTAAGGAATTTAAACTTAAATATATTAATAACTTTTAAATTTAAGTGACTGAATTCTGACAAAATGTCAGGATGTTTTTTAAAAGATGTTATTTAATAATACATAAAGATTATAAAGAAATAATTGAAAAAGACATGGAAGCAATAAAAAATATTTTATAGCTATATAATGTGAGACTATATAGCCTAATGCAAAAATCATGGCTAGAAATATAAAAGAGTGCTTTATAATTATATAGAACATAAAACAATTATAAAATTAAGCTCTTAATAATATAGCCTCAAACACATGTAAAGCAAAAATTTAAAGAAAAAAGAAATGACAAAGTTTTATGGAAGATTTTATATATTTTTCTCAAGAATTAATAGAGTCAAAAACAAAACTGTAAGACTGATTTAAAGAGCACAATTAACATGCTAATGAACAAATTAGAATGCTGCATCCAGCAATTTTAGAGTACATATTCTTTTCAAGCATATGTAGGGAATTTTCACAAATTGTATATATCAACCATAAAAACTGTCAGAAAATTTCAAAGTGTTAAAATCATTGGGGCATTTTCTTTTACTACAATGTAATTAAGTTACAAATTTATAAAATGCATACTATATATATTTGGAAATTAAGAAATATGCTTTTAAAAACCATGAATCAAAAAAGGCATAATGGAAATTATGAAAAACTTTGAATGATGAGAAAATGTGACATATTGTGCAATTGATAGCTTTTCCACATAGGTGGAAATTGATAGCTTTAAATGCACGTCTTAGAAAAGAAGAAAGTCTGAAAGGTAATGAACTAAATACCCAGTTAAAGAAGGAAAAAATACCTACAAAATAAACTCAAAATAGAGGACAGAAAGAAATAAAAGCAGGAGCAGAAATTAGTGGATGAGAAAACAAACATACATTAAAGAAGGTCAAGAAATCAAAATTTTTTAATCTGAAAAAAATAATCAACTTGATTGAGAAAAAAGAGAAGGCATAAATAACAAGGATTAAAAAGCAAAACTGATATGACTGCTGATGCTATTGACATTAGATAGTTAAAAACATATAATGAAACATTTTATATAAGTAAATTGGAAAATATAATTGAAATGGGCAGGTTCCCAGAAAACTATAACTGAGATAGGGAATAGAATACCTGAATAGTCCTAAGACAGTTTTAAAAATTTGATTGGTAGTAAGCACTTTATAATGACTTTATTCTCAGTTGGCACTCCTGTTATATGCTACTAAATGTTGAAGCAAGTGATTTTATGTTTCCTAATTTTTTTCCAGAGAGTAGAAGAAGCATTGAAACTCACTTTTTAAGGGTAGCATAACACTGATTCAAAACCTGACCTAGTACAAAGGAAATTTAGACCAGTCTTATTGGTGAACAAAGATACAGAAATTTTAGAGGAACCATCAGGATAGGAAACCCAGCAAAAATACCTCAGAGAGGCTATTTTTGTCCGATATACCACAGAGTGATATCTTAAAGTAGTTATTTGCAGTATTATTTTTAGAGCATTGATCACAATGCTCCAAATATAATTAGAATATCTTCATAATAGAAAGAAATTTGGGACTTGTTCAATTTGAGGCTTTACCCAATATGAAATTCTTTTCTAGAGCATTCTTGGAAGCTGTGTCTGGTCATAGTTCATTCACTTTTCTGCCTGAAATTTCCACTCATAGGAACTAGTACTGAATCATTTCACAAAGATTTTATTAAGTACATATTTACGAAGTATCACAACTACTTTGCCAAATCTACAACAACGTAATTTGTAAGATGCATCATCTCTTAATGTTCTACGGAATGAAAAAAATGTTGTCACTTTTTGACTCTGACACACTGTTGATTTTAATATGCATCTTGATTTCAGAGATGTTAAAATGTTTTTTTAAAGCATCTAATAAGGACTTATGAAATATTTCTATAGTGGTAGTTCTACTTTATCTTCATTTTTTCACATCTACCATGTTACCTTTAGTTTTTTCTTCCCTAATTTAAGCATCCTTCAATTAGTTCCTTTTATTTGTTTCCCAGTTATTTTGCCATCCTTGTCATTTTCTTTTGGATGCCTTCTAGTTTATCAAAAAGCTGTTTAAAATTGAATATAATGCAGAATTCAAAAAGAAAATTATAAAATCTTAAAATTTTTATAAACAGAAAGTAGAATAAAAGCTATGTAAAATCATGAATTAGGATTTTGTTTTTAAGATTTTCAGTATTTTTTTAAAAAAAATAGTTCATACCCCTGAACAAATTGTTAGGATTTTTATAAGTAGATTAAAATTTTATACATCGTACTTTTTACAGGAAGAATTTATCTCCATTGACACTCATTTTACTCATTTTTGTAATTGAAGTTAAAGTTGCCACTTTTTTAAGTTAACCTTTTTGTAACAAATACAAACAGGATTATAATTCCTATTCTCTTTACAAAATTATTATAAAAATAATCTAGCTGTAATATTTTAACCTGAGAATATTTCTAAATGATAAAGGTGTTTACCTTTTTTACTAGTAAACATTTACATTTGATTATTTCCATTTATTTAAGTCATTTAATTTCTGAGTCACATGTGACTATTTACCATGTCGAGTTCAACTTAATTCAACTAAATGAAAAATGATACCTCATAGCATGTAAAAGTAAGTGTTTTCAGTAGTTAATATACTTTTCTCTCTTTAATAACAGGTTTTGAGAGTATTTTAGAAGGGCTTTATGGACCACGGCTACGAAGAGACCTCAGTTTATTTGAAGGTAATTTTTTTTTTAATTTTATTCTCATTTAATAGATGAAAAACTTTATGCTAAACATGAAATTGTTTTCTTATTTATTTTGAAAATATTTTTAAATAAAGTCCAAATATTACTCTCATTGTTACATTATGTTTTAATCTTTCTAAAGAAATTAGTACACTGATCAAAATAGAAAAGGAAGATTATTTTTGGCTCAATAGTGAAATTTGATTTTTGTAATTTTATGCATTATATTTCCTTACTTCTTAAAGACAATTTAAAGAGGTTCGATTAAACAGGTATTTGCTGTTGCTTATGATACAGGCAGCCAGGAACTCAGATTGTCACTCTAAGGAATCCCGCCATGTATGTCTAGAGTTTTATATTTATGTATAATACAGTTTGTTGTTTATTATATCCTTCTCTTCCAGTCTAGCATAAATCCTGGTGGATTTTGATATGTGATATAATTGCAGTGTTGCCATAGTTCATTTGTTTTACTGCTTGCTTGTAAATGTAGAGCACTAGGAGAGAACATTTTTGGAGACATCTGAAATTTTATAGTACAGTTCATTTACAAAATGGGCAGTGCTGGTATAGATCTCCTCCTTTGATTTTGATTGAATTATTTCTGAATCTCGTATCTGGTTAGTTTTGTGTGCTAACTCTGTGACCTTCCATTCAACTCTGGTACCTTCCTTTCTACTAAGATTCGGGATCCCAGTAGACCTAAAGGTCCTTCTCTCTTATAAATCTTTGGCGTTGAGGTAGTTACAGTGATAGCGGGACTAGTCAAAAGTTTTCTGCTAATTTTTTATTAATGTTGAGCAGGATAATTGAATTATAAATTTTAGAGTTGAAAGTAGCTATGAAAGATCATTTGTCCCAGCCACTCATCTTCAGATGAATGATATCCATGAGGAATATGACTTCAAAGATGGAGACTCCAAAATGTGACTGTTCTAGTGTTTCATTTTTCTTATGGTTAAGATCTTTCTCATATACCTCTTAACTTTAAATATTTCTCACTTTATCATAGTTTAACACTGAATTAAATATTTTACCTGATATATTTATAAGCAATACTGACTAATTTCAGTTTCACTTATTTTTCTGAGCTTAAAAATGATCAAAGGAAAAATCTAAAAAACAAGAATTTAATCTATGTTTGATATTTCTTCAGCCTTCCTTTTCTAACCTGCTGTTCTCATTCATGTCAGAAGTCAGCATTATACTTAATTACCTTCTGATAAGCCAAGTTCCAAACAGTGACTTCTTGCTTCCCCCACTTTATTTATATAGTTATGTGTATATATATACATACATATATTTATATTTATATATTATTATATATATTTACTTTCCTTCTGAAATTAGTCATTTATTGTCCAAAGAGCAGAACATTCTAAGGAAATAAATGCATGTATTTTATTTTTAGACTAGTATTTTTTTTAATATATGAGTAACACTTGCTCATTTTAGAAAATTAGAAAATACAAATAAGCTGAAAAGAAAAAAATTAGTCCCATGACCTACAGATAACCTTTAACATCTTATATAAATGTAAAATATATATTTGCATGTATTATTTTATTAATGTAGTATATACTGTGTATACAGCATATACACATTTGTGACTACTGTCACAAATATGTCATTTGCATATAAAAGTTCTCGATCAGTTCTTAATGGCTGCACATTATTTCATTGTGGATCTATTATAATTAACTAATTAATTTCATACTCCATTGCTGTATATCTTACTCCATTTATTTTTTTAAATTCGGATAGATTTTGTACTTTATATCCTCTTTCGTGTATTTTTTGATCGGAGGATTTATAAAATTAGCTAAGGTTCAGAACTTAAGCTTTTTCTCACACATACACATATACTTTATTGCACTTTCTCACCCCAGATGTTGTAACTTTTCTCCAAATTTCTTAGGTAAATTTTCCCCCTTTTTCTTGCTTTTTTCAATTAAAAAATTTTTCTTCTAATCAAAGTTATTGGCTTAAGAGTGACAATATTAATTATAGTAATAAATCTGTGTACGAGGATGAAGACAGCCATATGTTTTGAAGGAAAATTACACGAATGCTATCAAACTGTAGAGCCTTTTGAAAAGGCATGTAGATGCTATCTCCAACTTCTTTCTTAATCCTCTTTTAAATAAAGGTTTCCTCTGTGGTTCCAGTGTTAAAAGTGGTTTAATACTTAGATACTAGGACTACAAGTGTAGGTATTTCTCAGTATACATATCTGTGCAGGATTAGTTTGCTTTGTTTATGTTTTTATATAAATCATTGGTAATCTGAACCCTTCTTCAAAACTCAGGAATCAAAAAATTGGATAGCACTCTAAATTTTTAATTTTAAAATTAAATGCATAGTATTTAAATAATACATTTACGTTAAATGGACTGCATAGCAAACCTACTGTTTCTATGAAAAAATGTATTATAAATTTTATACTGCTACCTTAAAAATCAACTTTGGCACACTGTGTTTATAAGACTTTTGAATCATATATTAGTGTTTTGAGAAGTTTATATTTTAAGTTTTGAATTCGATTCAGAACAACCTCCAGATGGAATGGTTTTGAAAAGAAAGCTTTTGAGTGCTGTTAATTTGTAATTTGTTGGAAACAAAACAGAAGTCCTAGTTTCTGTCTTCTTTGGTCTGTTCTCATGACATTTTGTCCTTTTGAGGAAACATAACTGTTATTTCTTTTTGAAGTAAAGTCTCCAGAGAAACTTTGAATGTCATAAACTTCGCAATTTTTTGTACTCCCAGAAAGATTCCCTGTATTCTGCCTCTCTTTCTCTTCCATCTCCCTAAAACTCACTTTGCCTGTTGACTTAGTTAATCCTTTTTTCTGTCTTATTGATGAGCCAGTTTCTTTTATCCATGGACTCATCTGATTTACTTGTTCTGACTATGGATATATACAAAAATATGAAAAGAGTACGTAAGCCTGTGTAAACTAGTTCATAAAGTCCTTACTTGGTTTTTCTATAATCACTTTTGATAGGGAGATTGTACCTGAGGTCTGCAAGCTTTAGCATGTGAGCCAAATTCAGCCCATTGACTGCTTTTGAATGGACTGTGAGCTAAGAATGGTTTTTACATTTTTAAATAGTTGAAAAAAATCAAAATATTATATTTTGTGAAGATTATATGATGTTCAGATTTAATTATCCAGTTGATAAAGTTTTACTAGAAACAGCCTCTCACTTATTAACATATTGTCTATGACTGCTTTTGTGCTTCAATAGTAGAGTTGAATGGTTGTGAAAAGAGGCTGCATGGCCTCCCAAAACTACAACAGTTACTATCTGGTGATTTATAGAAAAAGTTTGCTGACCCCTGACTTGTACCACGGACTGAAATTTAGTATTTTGGCTTAATATCTTTTTTCCAACAGTTAACACTATGATGATGGAGACAACAAAGCCACTTTTTAATGAGATATATTGGATGGAATATTTGGAGTGCGTAGTTTGTGTTAGGAACTGTGATTAGCAGTGAGGAAAGGAAAATGAATAAGTGGGATCTCTTTGTACTGGAAACTCATTCACGTAGTATTAAGTCAAAAGTCATTAGTTTTCTAATGTGAGTTCATGATTAAGACCAGATAATCAAATAATACTATTTTATAGTTATTTATATAAGTTATATTATTAGCTCTTATCAGTGTGTACTCAAAAACTTATCTGAATGTATTCATCATGGTGTTTATAATGCCAAAATTAGAGAAACAGACTTAAGTATCCAACAATAGGGTGTTGATTGAAAAGGTTACAATACATCGCTTTGATGGGCTATGTTTATCTTTTAAAAATGATTTAGAAGTATATTTGAGCATGGGAAATGTTTACGGTAAATAAGCTTGTGTATAATATCCTAATTTTTAAAATAAATAGTGTTTTTAGAGCAGTTTTAAATTTACAGGAAAATTGAGTACAAATGTGAAGAGTTCCCCCCTCCCACCTTAGGTTCCTCCATATTAGTATCACTCATTAGTGTGGTGCATTTGTTACAATCGATGAACTAACACTGATGCATTATTATTAACTGAAGCCCTCACAGTTTACATGAGGCTCACTCTGTGTGTTGTACCATTGTGTGGGTTTTGCCTAATGCATAGTGTCACATATTTACAGCATCATACACAGTAGTTTTACTGCCCTAAAAATTACCTGTATTCCACCTTTTCAGTCCTCTCCCCTGTCCCCAAACCATGTCAACCCCTGATCTCTTTACTATCTTTTATTTTTCAGAATGTCATGTAGTTGGAATCGTACATACAATATTGAACCCATTCAGATTCGCTTCTTTCACTGAGCAATATGCATTTAAAGTTCCTCTACATATTCATGACTTCACAGCTCATTTGTTTTTATTGCTGAGTGTTATTGCCCTGTATGGATGTCCCACAATTTGCTTACTCCATTCACCTATTTGAAAGACATCGCGGTCACTTTCAAGTTTGGGCGATTATGAATAAAGTGGCTATATTTGTATGCAAGTTTTTGTGTGGACATAAATTTTCAGCTAATTTGAGTAAATACTGAGGAGCATCATTGTTAGGACTATGTTTCTCTTTATAAAAAGCTGCCAGACTTTCTTCAGCAGTGGCCATGCTATTTTGTGTTCCCACAAGCAATTTAAGATCTTTTTGTTCAACATCCTCACTAGCATTTGACGTTGTCAGTGTTTTAGATTAATCATTCTATTAGGTGTTTAGTAGTAGCTTGTCTTACTTTGTAGTTCATTAGAAGAATATGATATCACGCACCTTTTCACATGCTTACTTGCTCTCTGCCTATCATCTTGGGTGACATGTTCAGACAGGTTTTGGTATTTGGGTAATGATGGAATCATACAATGTGTGGGAAAATATTTTCTCTGCTTCTGTTTTCTAGAGCAGATTGTAGAGAAACCATCTGGGCTGGAGCTTTCTGTTTTGGAAGGTTGTTGATGATTTAATTTTTTAATAGAAATAGGCCACTGTCTTTATTTTATTTTTTCTTTAGTGAGATTTGGTAGATTGTGTCTTTTAAGGAATTCATTTCATCTACAGTTATCAAATTTGTGGGCAGCTAATGTTCGCAGTCTTATCCTTTCTTTAAAATTTTTACTATTAATTTCAAGTACATAGTACATTGGTTAGAAACTTATATACTTTATAAAACCATCCCCCTAATTGCTCTTTATCTCCTCTGGCTCTCCACCTAGCCATTTCGTTAATGCTGACTGCATTCTGAGTGCTGTGTTCCCCATCCCTGTGACCATCTATCAGCTACCAATTTGTATTTCTTCAACACTTCACCCTTTCTTCCCAGCTTCTCAAACCCTCTCCCCTCTGGATGTCACCAGGTTGTCCTCTGTATTTGTGAGTCTGTTCTTGATTAGTTTGTTCTTTTTATTCCTTAGAGTCTGCATATAAGTGAAATCATACGGTCTTTATCTTTTTCTGTCTGACTTATTTCACCCAGCATAATAACCTCTAAATCCATCCATGTCATTGTGAATGGTAGGATTTCATTTTTTTTAATGGCTGAGTAATACTCCATAACTTCTTTATCCAGTTGTCTGTTGATGGGCATTTAGGTTATTTCCAGATCTTGGCTGTTGGAAATTGTGCTGCCATAAAATAGGGGTGCATAGATCTTTACAAATTATTGTTTTGGTTTTCTTTGGATAAATACCCAGAAGTGCAATTGCTGGGTCAAAAGGTGTATCCATTTTAAATTTTTGAGAAACCTGCAGACTGTTTTCCACAGTGGCTGTACCAATTTACAATCCCACCAACAGTATATGGGAGTTCTCTTTTCTCTACATCCTTGCCAACACTGCTTGTTCTTTGATTTACTGATGGTAGTCATTCTGACAGGTGTGAAGTGATATCTCAAAGTGAATTTAATTTGCATTTCTCTGATGACCTTGAACATCTTTTCATATGTTTATTGGCCATCTGTATTTCCTCTATTAGGGTCTTATGCCCATTTTTTAATTGGATTGTTTGTTTTTTTTATTGCTGAGTTGAATCGGTTCTTTATATATTTTGGATGTTAACTTCTTACCAGATGCATCATAAGCAAGTATCTTCTCCCATTCAGCTGGTTGCCTTTTTGTTTTGTTGATGGTTTTCTTTGCTGTGTAAAACTTTTTAGTTTGATGTAATCCCATTTGTTTCTTTTTTTCCTTTGTTTCCCATGCCTGAGGGGATAAGTCCAAAAATAAATTACTTGTAGCAATATCAGAGAAATTACTACCTATGATGTTTTTTTCTAGAAATTTTATGATCTTGGGTCTTACAGTTGTCTTTAATCCATTTTTAGTCTATTCTTATATATGGTATAAGAAAGTGGTCCAGTTTTGTTTTGTTTTTTATGTATTTGTCCAATTTTTGCACCAGCATTTATTGAAGAGACTGTCTTTACCTCATTGTATATTCTTTCTTTCTTTGTCATATGTTAAGTGAGCACATAAATGTGGATTTATTTCTGGGCTCTCTATTCTGTTCCATTGATCAATATATCTGTTTTTAATGCCAGTACCATGCTGTTTTAATTACTGTAGCCTTGTAGTATAGTTTGGTATCAGGTAGCGTGATACCTCCAATTTTGTTTTTCTTTCTCAAGATTGCTGTGGCTATTTGGGGTCAGAATTATTTGTTCTAGCTCTCTGAAAAATGCCATTGGTATTTTGATAAGGATTGCATTGAATCTATAGATTGCTTTGAGTGGTATGTCCATTTTAATGATGTTGATTCTTCCTACCTATGAGCATGATATATGCTTCCATTTATTTGTATTTTCTTCCATTTCTTTTATTAGTGACATCATTTTCTGAGAACGGGTCTTTTACCTCAGTTAATTTGATTCCCAGGTATTTTATTGTTTGTGATGTAACTGTAAATGGGATTGTTTTCTTAATTTCTCTTTCCAAAATTTCATCATTGGTGTATAAAAATGCCACTGACTTCTGAATATTAATTTTGTATCCTGCTACTTTGTTGAATTCATTGATCAGTTCTAACAGTTTTTTGGTGGAATCTTTAGGGTTCTCTATATATAGGATTATGCCATCTGCAAACAATGAGACCTTTCCAATTCAAATAGCTTTTATTTCTCTTTCTTGTCTTATCGCTGTGGCTGAGACTTCCAATACAATGTTGAAGAGGAGTGGTGAAAGTGGGCATCCCTGTCTTGTTCCTGATTTTAAGGAGAACACTTTTAGCCTTTCCCCATTGAGTATGATGTTAGCTGTAAATCTGCCATATATGGCCTTTTTTAATGTTGAGGTATGCTCCCTCTGTTCCCTCTTTGCTGAGAGTTTTTATCATAAATGGATGCTGGATTTTGTTGAACGCTTTTTCTGCATTTATTGATAGGGTCACATGGCTTTTATCTTTCGATTTGTTAATGTGGTGTATCACATTAATTGATTTGCAGATATTGAACCAACCTTGTACCCCAGGAATAAATCCAACTTGATCATGGTTTATGGTATTTTTACTGTATTGCTGAATTTGGTTTGCTAAAGGTGGCCTCATTAAAGGAGTTAGGGAGTCTTCCCTCTTCTTGAATTTTTTGGCATAGTTTGAGAAGGATAGATGTTAATTCTTTTAGAATGTTTAGTAAAATTTGCCTATGAAGCCATCTAGTCCTGGACTTTTGTTCTCTGGGAGGTTTTTGATTATTGATTCAATTTCATTAGTGTTAATTGGTCACTTCAGATTTTCTGTTTCTTGACTCAGTCTTGGGAAATTTTTTGTTTCTAAGACTGTATTCATTTCTTCCAGATTGTCCAATTGGTTGGCATATAATTGCTCAAAGTATTTTCTTATGATCCTTTGTATTTCTATGGAGTCTGTAGTTATTTCTCTTCTTTCATTTCTGATTTTATTTATTTGAGTCCTCTCTCTTTTTCCCTGGATGAGTCTGGTTAAGGGTTTGTTGTTTTTGTCTATCCTTTCATTTTTAAATGTACAATGGCTCAGTAGTGGTAACCCATCTTTTATTTCTGATATTTTCTCTTTTTTTCTTTGGTTAGCCTGGCTAGAGCTTTATCAATTTGTTGACCTTTTCAAAGCATCATCTGATCTAATTTTTTAAAAGGCATGGATAAACTGGAAGAACATAACTACAAGTGTTAATCTTTGTCTCTGACTGATGGGATTATGAATAGTTTTCTCCTTTGTACTTTTCAATATAGTTATATGTAGTTCCATAATGAAAAATTATTTTTAAACACATTTCCTAGTGTTTAGTATCTTTCTTCAAAATCAGCATAGTTATAACCACTTTTTCGTGACCTTCATGAAAAATCTAGTTCAGAATTTTTTTTTTTTTTTTAACTTTTCGTTGGGGTTTGTATTTGGGAAATTCAAGAGTACTGAAGAAAATGAAAACATTCAAAAGAAGTGTGATAGTTTAAAATGAAATAAAAGTAACATCTATGGGGCTTATTAGGTGTGTTGTATATGTTTTTATGTACCTTTTACTACAGCCTTAAGCTACAATGAGTATTAGCTTCGTTTTACAGATAAGGAAATTGAAGCTCAGAGAAAGTAACTTGCCCAAGGCAACATCTAGAATGTGGAAAGCCAATAGTTTAGTATTAAGGCTTTCCAATTTCAAAGTCTGTTATCTTTCTAAAATAGGTTAGGTAAAATGGTTGGAGAGAGATTTTGACCACAAGAATATATAACCACAGTGGAAAGGTGGATCTTTGTCAGTCATTTACTGTCAGTTTTCATTGTGACATTACCTTTTATTAATAAGACTGTTTCTATAAAGCACATAATTTGACCCTTTCTGAGTTTATACTTTTGTGCATTAACATTTCAAAACAAAGCAACTTATTATAGAGAATACCTGATGCATTGATTCATTTCAAATTTTGTTTGAGAGATAACATGAATACGTTTTTTTGTAGTGTTTATTTAATTTTCATGACATAAAAATTAGATAATCTGGATAGAGGGAGGAATCTGGCCAACAGTTGATTTTCCAAAATTTATTTCCCTGTATGTAAAAAACATATTCTATTATAACTTATTTGGATTCAAAATTAGAAAGTAATGATTAAATGTTTGTAAGTAAAGTCGTAGATTTTTTTGAACCGAGCACAATTTAATGACATTTATGTAATCATTGATTATATAATTTTTTTCTTTTTTTCTTTCTTTTTTTCTTTCTTTTTTTTTTTTGCTGCACCCATGCTGTTGATTGTTAAATGTAATAGTCTGATCATGATACTGAGTAAATTTGTCTTTAAAAAAAGAGAGAGAACTGGGGGAACTTGCTATGCCTTTTAAGGCCTCAACTTGGAATGGTTTACTGTTACTTCTCCCGTATTCATTACATTGGTCAGAGAACTCGGCCTCTCTAGTAAGAGACACTGAATGATCTTACATTTAAGAGTATGAATGTGTGATTCTGTTTCAGTGACAGAGTGGAAGGTTGTAAAAATTATAAATGTACGTAGCTTTATTTGTTGGTTTTTAATTGTATAGACTGAATAAATTTTTTGATCTGTCAGGTTTACAAAACTTTTTGATCTGTTGGTTTACAAAAAAAATGATCAATATTCTTAAGATATTAAATTAAAATTATCTGTCTTCTGTGAACTAAACTTATTAAATATACTTGGTAGTACAGGATTTAAAAAATTGACTGATGATTCTACCTTGTTAATAATTAGCTTTTGCATGGTGTTTGTAGTTTGTATTTTCATGTTTTTCATTTGATCCACAAATAAGTTAGGATCCTAATTTTGTAGGTGTAGAAATTAAACACTTCGTGGCTTGATGAAGTTACAACTAGTAAGTTCCATCCACACTTTTGGAAACTTCAAATGCTATTATCTTTCCATTACCCCCTATTCTGGATCTCATGTTTCAATTTCCTGCCCTTGCCAAATTTAGTTTAGGTAAATATTAGCAGTACTTCTGGACTGCTGCCAAAGTCAAAGGAAGGTTTTACCATGCTCTGTATCCAACAAATTTTATTATCTTTTTTTCTGGCCCCATTTCTAGATTGATGCAAGAGTATCCTAGGGGCTTATTCTAACTAGTATTTATTCCTTATCATTTCACAAGGATTAGCTTATTTTCTGTGTGTAGCAGAAACATGTTTTAAACTTCGTATGTATTTCAAAAGTATGAGAGAAAATTATTGTGGTACACCAGTGCTTTTCAAATTAGTCCCAGTATAGCTGCCGCAGATGGTAATGGTTTTATGGCATTTATTTGGGAAAAGAAATTGGGGGAGTTACTGTTGCAGTAAGTTTGAAAAATCACTGTCTATACCAAGTATAGTTGAGGTGGCAGTATGTTATACCTTCATAAAATGCCTTCATTAGAAAATATTTTCCACAAATACTAAAATATATTATAGTAGCTATAAGAATATGCTTCAGAAAAAAAATCCATGTTTTATGTTGAATAATATAATTTATTTACCTGCTTTTTGTTCTAACTTTCAACAAAGTCCTTAAACAATGTAATAAAAAAATCTACTCTGACTTTTTAGTTATGGATTTCTATTTTTTTCTTGGACAGCATTCCATTTTCTCAAATCCGTAGGCTTTTCTGATGCTTTACTCCATTTCTCTGTTTTGTGTTGTCTTTCGTGATATGCAGATTTATCCACCCCTCCCTATATCTCTCTGTTCTGATTTCTTTCATAGTGAAAATAAAAAATTAATAGACAGTAATAAATTGAATCTTTCTGAAGACTTAGATGATACTTTGAACCCTATTGTTGGAAAATTAATTTATAACCAGCTCATTGTTCTTGCTACTTTGTCCCATAATAGTGCAAAATTACTCTCCTTACAGCCTTCTCTGTTTATTTTTTTTCTAGGTGTCATCAGTTTAATTTCAAAGTTAGTCCTTTTCCCCTTATTGTTAGTAGTTAGTTTTTTATATGAGCCTTTGCTCTGGAGAGTGGTAATTTTATTTGTTTTAATAAAGTTAGTGTATTTAATGAATATTTTTCCCTCTTTTAAAGACTGTGAACCAGAAGAACTGACTGACTGGTCTATGGATGAAAAATGTTCATTTTGTAACCTACAGAGAGAAGCAGTCAGTGTAAGTTTTAGTGCTATGAAATTATTTCTAAACTAATTGCACAATTGTAACACAATTTTTTAAACTTAATTTGTTCTGAAAATTTGTGACTTAAGAAGAATTTAAATACTTGATTTTGGGAATGAGAAATTAAAGTCTTATGTTGGAAGCCTAACATTTAGCTTAAATTGCTGATGAAAATCCCAAAACACTCATCCTTTTTGCTTACTTCACATTTCTGTCTTATAGTTAGTTCCCTGACTCATGAAGTTCAGTTCAGATCTGTTTTGTATTTACGTAGACAAGAGTGAGCTTAGAGGCTTGGTTTGGTCTGAGACCACCCAACAGTTTGATTTTTAAGTAATCACTTGGAGGATAATGTGGCATTACTTTTTAGCTTTTCACTTTCTCTTGAAGTCTTTTGGATATCATAATTATCTCCTGTGTAAAGGATTAAATATTAGTGTCTACTGTAATCAGGGCATAAACTAGACAAGCAGCATCTTCTTGCATGGTGGGAAGTTCGAATTCTTTATGTACTGTTTTGAGAGGGCTGAGGAGAAATTGAGAACTCAAGAACCTTTATTGATTTCGGTCAGATTATTAGGTAAACATATCTGCTTTGTTGTTGAAACTCATTGCTGGCATGCCATATAGTGAATTTTTTCAGCAATATATTTTATTTATTCTTCTCCTTTTTTTAACTGTAGTTTTGCTAAGAAATAAAGCTAAGAAGGCCCTCTATCAGAGCTAAATTTTGTTTTTCCTCACTCCTGTTCTAAGTTTTATGTTTTTTATATAATCTGATACATTTAAAAGGTAGAACAAATAAGCATTGAGAGAATTTTTGGCCATTTTTAAGGAGATTTCCCAAATTTAAATAAAAAGTGATATTTTTATGTTGTTTTCTTATAATTTTAGGATTGTATACCATCTCTTGATTCTTCACAGTCAACACCAACGGAGGAACTATCATCTCAGGGCCAGTCCAACACTGAAAAGATTGAATGCCAAGCAGAAAATTACCTAAATGCACTCTTTCGAAAGAAAGGTAATATTGGTAGACTTTGTCATTTAAAATTTGCAAGAGATCTAAAATGTTTGAATTTTTCTCACACACACATTTTTTAATGTCAATCTCTATTCCATTCTTGATTATTTCTCTTCATATCCTTAGTTTTTCTCCATATTTTAGTAACATTAGGATTCTCAGTTGCTGTGGAGGTAGTCTTCTATTATGCGTTCCTTTTCAATATTCTATTTTCAAATCTCTCCCTGACTTTATCGTAAATTTTCCTTATTTACTATAGACAGATGAGTTGTTTTTTTTTTTTCTGGTCTTTCTTTTTTTGTTGCTATTTTCAAGACTTCAAAAATTCTTTCATGTTCAATAAATGATAGATACATTATATTACAAAGCTATTAGAAATGTATCAGTTATATAATTTATCAGCCAGGTTGGAGTATATGTGCTGCCTTGCCATTTCAGTGTTTCTTTGGTGGCTTGAATATGCTTACTTAACATTAATATGTCAGTGTTCTTTTTTGCTTCGTGTCTATCTAAACTATTTAAAGCAAACGAGACTTGTTTCACTTGTTACCTTACTAGATACACATGTATCAGGCAGAAATAGTAGTCTTTACATCTTAGTTACTTGGAAAAATATAGAAATATAGAACCTTCCATGTTTTTGTTCTTCTCCATTTCTGTAGTAGTAGAGGGTCTTAATTTTTACCATGTCAACCCTTGGTACAAGTCATGGTGTAGAGGAATATGGGGTGGAGGGGGGATCATCTTACCTCCCAACTTTCAGAGATTGAGAAAAACATTACTGTATTCTCATCTAGGTATTGACTCTGTTTTACTCCTCTTTGGAATTAGGCAGCATCAGATATTTTATGTTAAATTGTTAACTTTCAGGTTTTAATAATATTGAAAATAGTCCTCATCTTTACGAAAGGAGGCTTTTGTTTAGTCTTAAGTGTTATGAATTCTTTTATGTGTTGAAATATGAGAATTTTCTGATTAGAAGAATCATTAATATGTTAAAAGGCCTAAAGTTAAGAACTATATTTTTTTAAGTGCAGAAAACTGAAAATCCTTTTCCATGTTACTGAAGTACTTGGTGTTGAGAAATTTGCACTGTCTTAAAAATTCTTTTTTAATTTCTAACTGAACCAATATTAAAACTATTTTACATACTTAAGAATTTATAATATTAATTTAGAAAATTTTGTTCTGCCAATGTATTTACACTTATAAGAAGAATAATGTTATCAGACATATCATTAAGAGAACTAGAAGAAATACACGCATTTACACCCATGCACACAGTGTTTCACTCATCTTGTAACTCATTACTCCTTTGAGTAATTTGTAATGGTAGCTGGAATTATCGGTAATAGTAACCTTTAATTTATAATAGTATGGAGTTAACTGCTCCATTGCCCTGTTAAGAGTAATCAGTAAAAACTTGATACTATTTCAGCTGATTCAAGCATCTGGGTCTACAAGAGGTCTCCTACCAGTGATTGGGTGAGTTCACAGATATTTAGTGACCTCTCCATTTGGAGATTTCTTGGTTTTCTTCAAAGGGTCTTTGAAGGATCACAGTGTTTTTAAATGAAAGATGCTTATTAGTATTTTTACTTTGCTTCAGGTCTTATATTTGTTAATTTATTTTTATTCCATTATCACTTTCCATATTTAATTAAACATAAGGATTTTTCTGTTTGCTTACTTAGGTTTGTTTTAATTCTTTGATTTTTAATTTTCTTTGCATAAAATTATTTTAGAGATTTCTAATATGGTCTGACTAGGATGGGGCTAGAGTAATGATAGTTTATAAATGGTCTTAACTTTTGTATTTGGTTGATTAGTCCTCCTATTAAGTCTACTCTGAAATAAAAGGCAAAATAATGTGTTTTTAAAGGCAGGAAGTATCTCTGAGTCTTTGGAGTATCAAATAAAATGTTGATAAAACATCTTGGTGAAGCTTTTATTTGATTCCTGAAAGTTACCCCAAAGCAGCCTTTTTTAGGAATTCTGGCTATTAGTAACATTAGTGCTATTGATACTTTAAATCTGATACTAGTTTGAGAAGCATATGCATGTTTAGCATCTTGCCAAAATATAAAGACATATTTTAATATCTTTATTGTACCTTGTTTATTATCTTTCCTAACTGTGGTCTTGGGGATGATGATAATAATTATAAGTTATTATTATTGAAAACTCACAACTTAGGTTAATGATAATAGTGATCAGTGTCTTCAGTTAGGATTGATTACAAAGCCTTCTTTGTGCCTTGTATCATTTAATCCCAAAACAATGTCAAGAGGCAGGTATTGTTATCTTTTTAACAGGTAGAGACAGTGAAGTCAGAGAAGTTAAGTGTCTTTTAGTCCTGAGTTATGAACATTTGAGTCCTCAAGAAGAAATTTTAAAAGGTAAAAGATGTTCTGTATAAGTACTAAGTAGAAAAACATTCTTTTAAGTACCAAGTAGAAAAACTATTCTCTACTACTTAGCAGCCTAGAGCTGGAATTATTTAACTTAAATTAGGCATCTAGAGAGGACCTATTAGAAATGTTCTGTATTTCTCATAGGTTTCCATTTTTCTCCACATGAACTGTAAATAGTTTTAGTGATTAGTTCCCTTATACTATGTAATGATAGATTGGAGGAAATTTATTAAACTAAGTACATTTTGGATGATCCCTGGTAATTGGAGGCTAATCAAAATATTAGCTGTAAATACATAGCTGTAAAACTTTAAACCTGATTGTAGTCTTCATGCAAATTTAAGGCAGCCTAACATACAAAATTGGGTGTTAGTAGAATCTCAAGACTAGGGCCTTTTAAGGGAAAAAGAAAACTTTTAATGGTCAAGAAAATTAGCCTAGTACTGAAATATTTCACGTGTCTTGAACTAAAATGAAAAGGGAAAGAGGAATGTGTTTCTTTTGTTCAGCTATTTTTTCCAGATATTTTTTACATATTGTAGTTTTATGGATGATAAACAGTAGTATTAAAAAACACTGAATTATGAGCCAGCCACCAAATCAGTCTACCATCTCAACTCTTGTAAAAGTCTACCATCTCAACTCTTGTCATAATTTTGAGTCTGATATTTTTAGATTCTTATTCTCACACAAAGATCGTTTTTTTAAATGCAGTTTTTAATAAACATGCTCTAACATGTAAGCTTTCCTCTCTATCATTTAATATGAGCTAGTTAGAATTCTGATCTAAATAATAACCTGTTCTCTATGGCACTTTGGTACCCCAGTAGCTGATTAATTCTCTCTAATTTCTCTTATTAAGGTATAAGAAGTCCAGGATTCTAGTAGAGAGTTTGATCAAATACTGTACTTGTGAAATAAATTAGTTTTATAAATTACCATCTCGCCATTTTTAGCTTACATATCAACAGTCAGCTATAATTTACCATCTGATTTTGGCTAGTTGTACATTTTATCCACAGCTTGTACAAACTGCTTTATAAAGTTTATCCATTGATTAGAACTCATTAATTTACTAATACTGAGTAGCAATCATCCCTTTTTATCTCCATATTAATTTATATTTTTATGCATGTGTCTTTTCCCCCTTAAAGTTTTTTGAGTGAAATCTTCTAAAATGTTTATATCCTTAGTAGAAGGGGAAAGCATAAGCCTAACCACTGAACAGATATGGATTCAGATCTTGCCCCGCCATATATGAGCTTCTGACAAACCACCCCTTTCATGATTTAGTTTTCTCATATACAGAAGCTTAATAATTATACATGCTTATACTTTGTTGTCTACCCTCATCCACCAAAGAATAGCATTATTAAAACAGAAGGTATTAGTTTAGATTTTATTGTTTTAATCATTGATTGGTATACTGTCTGTTCACTAGTAGCTTCTGGTAAAAAAAATAAAAGAGAGAGAGAGAGAGAGCGAGAGAGCGAGAGAGAGAGAATAGGCTATGGAGCTAAACCTTTTTTAAACCTGTTGCTTCTTTTTTCTCCCCCATTAAATAGCTGCAATGTTGATCAAGTTACTTAGTGGTATTGTATCACTGTGAAGATTATATAATGTAAATGAAACATCTTAGTGCCATATATGCTCATTCTCTGGTTTGCACCCCGAGTGATATATTATAGTTTATGTGGCCCAGTTAAATGGATATACATATTCGACTATGTACTTTTATTTGAATTAAGTCTGGAAAATAGATAAATGGCTTTAAAAATATTCTATCAATGACAAGCCTTCCTCCAAGTATATGCTGTGCTTTGTGAGATGTTTGGCTTATAATAAGAATGTGGCTAATTTGTAAGTAATATATATTCAAAGATAAATTCTCAATTTTGTTAATTGACGGATGTTCAACAGAATTTGAAGAACTCAGTTCTGAAGATATATTTTAGAGACTGACTGATTCTTCAAAGTCTGGAATTGATGAGCAACTCATAAAAAATATTGAATTGTAAAAGGTGTAATAGGGACAGTTGTGGTCACAGGAGCGTTGGACTTTTCCTTTAACAAGGCTAGGAGATTCACAGATACAGAGGTCCGGTCATGGCTTTAAAGAGGCCAAAAATATGGGGAGCAGGAAGGGTAAGGAGGGACAAAATGATTAACAACTAAAAGAGGAAAGCAGGTCTGTACCCTTTAAGGAAGACCTTATCGATGATTTATTACGTTAAGCTGTAGTAGGCCATGGCTTTTATTAAAACTTCAAGTAGGCTGTAGGAAATGAAACTTGGAAGTATGACTGGAGTCCAGCAGGAGTTTTCTTTTATGATAATGCTATGAATTCTTATGATAACATGATTCTAGCCCCTTACGTGCCCCCACCCACCCCCCCTCCCCCCCCAAAAAAATCACTGAAGTATTTTCAAAGAAGAGATCCTGTGGTTCTGTGTTCTCTGTGTTTCCCTGGTCTGGCAGTTCTCCCACTCTGTATGAGCAGTTGAGACCATCAAATCTGTGGAATAAAAAAAGGCTTTAGGAAGCCCATGTCCACTCATTTGATCTTTGATTTCGTATATATCCCTCGAGTGCATGTTAAGGAATGACGTTGTAAACCAAAGTGAAAGCAACAAAAGCAATATCTAAGTCTTCATTCTTGTCTGCTTTTGAAACAGCTAGCTCATTAGAGTTCCAGGAAAAAAAAAAAAAGTCTTTCTCTAATAATTTTTTTCATGACTTTCAGTACCCTTTTGTGTGAGTGTGAGAAAGGAGTATTTTCTCATTTTTGTTTACTTTTACTCTGTAAATTAAAAGAAAAAAAAGATTAGCTTATTGCTCAGTTGTTACTTCAGTTTTTATTCCCTTTATGAGTGAAGAATCATTTATTTATGAAATTTATTGAGTTACCTTGCTGTGGTCCCATGGCAGAGAACCAAATAGGTGAGGAAGGTACAGTGCTTAGTCTCAAGGAGGGACACAGGCATGTTATAGTAGGGTATAGTGCAGATGCAATAGAGAAAGTAGTTTGTGTGCTCTTGATTCTCTTGGCTTCTATACTCAGGAATGTTGAAATTGAAGACCAAACAAGCCTCAAGATATTCCTCCAAGAATTATGTAATCTTTACTTTGTATCCTTCCATACTGTAGTGCCAACTCCTAGAGAGCAAAACATGTATACTTTCTCAATGTGTCTTTATTATCCTGAACAAATATTATATTAGAATCTTGAGAATTGATTTTAATACCAATGAAGTGATCTTTAGGTTAAATATAGTTCTGTGCCTCTATAGCTGTCCCATTATTTTTTAGATGAACAACTTTAAAGAAAAATACTTGTTAGTAACTTATTTGCATTTTATTAAAAGTCTCATTCCATTTAAAATTAAAGGTAATAAAGTAAGAAAGCAACATTTGGGGGGGGGGTCTTTTATGGCTTATATTCAGTAAGCAAGAAAAGAGCAATATTAGTCTTGCTAGTTGAGTATTAAGCTTCACTCCTTTCTGCCTGTTACTGTAGCAGGTGGGTATTCTAAATGATCTTGTCATACCAGAGAACAGTACGTTTAAATCCTATAGTAGTCCATGGTAGTCTTATCAAATTTAATTGATTTAGAATAGAGTTTTTAACCTTTTTTGGGTTTTACTCCATTGTTAAAGCATTAGATTTTCTTGGGTAGGGAGTCTTTTTTTTTTTTTTAACACCTGTACTTTGTTTTCCATCTGTTCCCAGGAATGCCTCAGCTTTAGCTGATCTAAAAACTTGTCTGGAGATGTTGGTATCTGAGTGCCACATCGGGTACAGTGGACATGTTCTACAAGCACTGTGCCTCTCCCAGCAGCAATTCCCCCACACTATCTTCAGGACCAGTAACTCCTAAGCTCTGTCAAAGGTGGCTATGAAAGCAGTTAGCCATCATCTAAACAGCTGCTTTGTTGGGTCAAAATGGACTACTTAATAGCAATTGCCATAGCTGCTGAGGATAAAAAAACAACGACGACAACAAAAACAGTCTATCACAAGAAATGTTTCAGCATTCCAAATAATTTCTAGTCAGATTTTTACCACAACACAAACTATTGTGTAGACAGCATAGAGATAACGTATCTAGAGTAACTCATCTGACTGCATCCCTGTAGGAGGAAAATGGTTTACCCATCCTGTTCAGAGGCATAGTGAATTATTTCATATCTCTAAGGTAGCAGTTAGGCCAGCCGAAAGGCTTGTGCCATTATTATGCTGACTGGCTTGCATGGCAGAATGTCAAAGTAGATGGTATAAGAAGTAGAAGCTGGGCAAAGCAGGGTGTGAGTGGAATGTCTGGTACGTGGAATGATATTGTATTGACAGTCTATGGTTTTGGTGGTTATGAAGTGATTCCTGATGGGCATAGATTTTTAAAAATAAGTTTAATACAGTTGTGATTTATTTCATTTTTCTGAAAACATTCAGAAACCTCTGGATTTTTTTTACCTTTGCCTAACATTCCATTCTCTGTCTGAACTTCTCTTTTATTCTACTTCACAATTGTAAGAAATGAAGCAGTGGGTATAGTATTTTATCATTGCAATTTTAAAATATCATATGCTATTTTGCTGCTATAGTGTCCATGATATTGTTTCATGTTAATTTTACTTCCTAGCTTAGGGGTTTTTAACCTGGGATATTCCCCAACAAGTTCGTGGGTAGGATTTTCTTGAGTCCGTGAACTTGACAACAAACAACAGTAGTATCTTTCCTAGCAGTAAAAGTCATACATATTTTCATCATATTATATCCTAAATTATTGTTTATATTCTCACTTTGAAATTATGGTAGATATTAGACTCAACTATTAGATTTTATATTTTAATACATTAAGAAAAAAGCAGATATATTACCATATCTTAATTAAAAATATTTTTGACAGTTATATTTCAATATAGTTGGTTTCTTTTTGTAATCCTACATATTTGTACATTGAAAACATGATTCTGAGAAGGAGCCCATAGTTTTCCACACTTATGTTGCAGGAGGAATTTTAAGTTCAATGAATCTTAAGCTAAACTTACTGTCCTTTTTAAATGTTCTTTTCCTTCCTATGTTCCCAATTAATTAGTGCCACTGACACTTCCCCGCTCACACAGGATTAAAGTGCAAGAATCATTATTTTTTGTTCTCTCTTACTACCTCCTCTGAAAGGGGTTATTAGTAAGTCGCTAGGGATTGTTAATAAGGCTGCTATGAACATTTTTACACTTTTTGGACATCTTTTTCATTTCTTGTAGGAAAATTCATAGGAGTAGAATTGCTGGGTCATAGTGTCAGTGTATATTTTAAACGTGTTAGAAACTGCCAAAGCATTTTCCAAATTTTTTCATTTCACAAAATCATTGGAAATACATGAGAGTTCTAGTTGCTCCAGATCTGTCAGGAACAACCATTACCAGTTTTTGCTACTAGCTAATTACAGTAGGTGTGAAATGGCATCTCATTTTTCTTTAAATTACATTTCCCTGATAACTAATATATTGAGCGCTTATTCAGGTTCTTTTAGGCAGTTTCTATATCTTTTTTAAAGAACCCATTTAGGTCATTTGCCCATTTTTAATTGGTTTGTTTGCTTTCTATTGTTGATTTGTATGTGTTCTTTGTAAATTTTGAATTCAAGTTCTTTATCAGATTATTTAGTAATGTTTTGTGTTCGTCGAATAGTGTTTTAACCTTGTTTAAATGCCTTTATACTTATACCTCCTAATTCTTTCAGCTTTGTGAAGTTGAAGGTACAGTTTTTATACCCTTCATAAGGTAGCCAAAGAAACTAGACACAGAGACGAAGCCGAGCTAAGAATAAGATAACTAAGAAAATATAAAAGGGATCTCTGAAAAGTTGAGAAAGGCTTGGCAACTTTACTTTTTTGAGATGGGCTTTACAAACTCTTGTATATCTAACCAGTTAAGCTTTAAACATATTTACAAAATGAAATAAAATTGTGTCCCCAAGATCATTATTAGATCTATAAAAAGTATTCATTTGTAATATCCTGGTAGTCCAGTGGAGGGCTGGAAATTTGAAGTTATAGGGTTAAAGCCTTTTTTAAAAATTCTGCTACAAAAAATAAATAAGCTCATTTAAAGATGATATCAAATTCTAAATATGTGGCAATTTATAAATGTAAGGCCCAGGTTAAATGACTTTCCTGGCAGCTTCAGTGCTAGATCTAAAACTAGACCAGATTTTGTTCACTTTATTACTCTAGTTGCTTTGCTTGAGCAATATGTAGCTAGGCTTATCATTGGATAAATTAGTAATTAATATAATAACTCAGGAATTTCCTTTGTATTTTTAGGAATATCCATTTTATATGGCTTAACTATTCTTAATTGTGGGGCAAGATTGTTTGTTTTCTGGTGTTCTAAGTGTTATATTTGTTAGTATGTCCTGGAGAATGATGAGAAAAAGGAGAAGAAATCTAAGTCTGTAATGTTTTCTAGTTATTGCTTGTCTCACAGGAAATTTTTGATAAAATAAGAGTGAAGTCATTAAAAAAAAATCTGTTATTTTTTTTAATCTGAGAAATTCAGTTAGCCATGTTCTTATATTCTTATAAATGCATTTAAATGTTAGATATACTAATACTACTCTTTCTATCGATAACATCTTTTTCTGATAATAAAGTACAATAATTACAGAAGATAACATTTGTTTATTAATAGCTCTTTAATTTTTTTTTCTCATCGTTTGGTATAGTATAGATGCTAGAGCTTGTTTTATTGAAATATGTGTGGCCTGGACGTGTATTTTTTACAGCATGCTAGGAAAACATTTGCCGTAGAGTGTTGGCAAAATTTGTCTAAAATTTTTAAAACTATTAAAATGTTATCCCAGAGCATTGTTAGATTTGGCATTAAGAAGTAGGCATGAGGAAAGAGACTTCACATAAAATGAGAATAATAGCTCCAGTATGTTCAGGTAGATCAAAAGGGCATTGAGTGTAAGTCATTTCATAAATTCTTTAACCTTATATGTAAATTATGTGATTATAACATTTATATAACGAATTATGAAATTATTGCAAGATAATATAAACTGACCCATGCATACTGTGTTAGTTTGTAACGTATATTTGTTGAATTTAATCTCTTTAATCTACTGTGTCTGCTTCTGCTGACGGTAATTGGGAACCTTCTATTGATACTGTATGTGAGTAAAGGTTTGGAGTTGGGGGAAACTAGAATCTTCTTTTCTAATGAAGTTATTACACCACTCCTACTAATCAATTAGAGACATTTCATTTATATGACTCCTGAGATTTGGTCACAGTAGAATTAGAAACACGTGTACAAAAAGAAAGGGGTGGGTCAAAGTTTTTCTCCACAATTTTCTTATAAAATATAAGTCTTCCTCTATATTTGAACTCATTATCTGAACTCAGGAATTGAATAAATGCAGATAAATTTTCAGATAAATCTCTTGTTATTGAAAACTCAAGTATAAAATAGATTCACATACTGCAATATCTCTTGCTACCTAAACTTGCTCTTCAAATTATGTGAATTCAAGAACCAAATAAATTTGAATAAGGAGTGATACTTGAGCCACTGTTTTTTATTTTTAAGTCAGACAACGTGCTCTGATAGAAAGAGTAGAATCTGGGAGATAGGAAACTGATGTTCTAAACTCTGCCACTATCTGTCTTGATCTCTCAAGATTTTTGTTTCCTTTTCTGTAAAATTACAATGTTGGATTAGATTCTGACTCCCAGCCTGGTGCATTTAGTGGTCCTGCAAGCTGGTAAAAGTTCAAGAGCAGTTGTGACATTACAGAAATCCAGAAAAAGTCATGTTTACTTTTAGTAAAACTATAAACCAAACAAAAAATTTCTTTATATTTGGTTCAAATTGCAGTTTCTTCATAAAATTTGCCTGGCAAAACAACTTACCTCTTACTGACAAGTCTTTGAATTAAATTTAATAGGGACTTAGATTATGAAACATTGAGAATTTTTGTGTTGAATATTGTCTAATAATGTGTATTTCTCAAGGTGTGGATGACCATAGTTTACTCTTACAAATTAAGATTACTACATTTATTTCTGGACAAATCAGAATCTGTCAGTGGCTATATTTTTGTATTGCCTAGTAATGTGAAGTAGACTTTCAGGGGATTTACTTCCAAGATTGGTTTTCAGTTATTGTGTACTTAGACTTCACTTTGTTTCTGTTGTTTCAGAACTACAGTTAAACCGTGTTCTAAAAATTCGTTGACTAATTCATTGGGAACTCTGAGTAGTACTTTTTCTTGGAAATAAATGTTAAATAGTAATTCTCCAGTGTACGAAGTCTATAATGGTAATTAAAGGTTAATATACTCCTTTGTAGTACTATTTCAGCCACATGCTGCCATCATTTTGTTCTGAAGGATTGAATTCTAAATTTGGAAAAATAAGGATACATGTAACTCTTCTTTCCAGATACTTCTTTGATTCTTTCCTTCTTCCCCTTCTCTCCTATCCCCACCAAAGTGGCAGTATATACAGTATTTGGTCTTCATACTTAGGTAAAATACGTACTACTCAGGTACCTGAATAATAACTTTAAGGTGATATAAAAATATGGGGGAAGAGATTGTTTTTCATAAGTCAGTGCTACCTCATTTTTTTCTCTCTAAAACTACATATTTAGTATGTCAGTTTGAATGCCAGTGGATAAGCAATAGCTGCTTGGTGGGTATTAATCTGTTTTCACCCTCTGTTTTTTCAGAAAGACATAATACTCTTTTTGTGTCCCAGCTTGAGGAGGAAAGAAATTTTAAAATGCCTTAATGCCACATTTAGTGAATGCTTTTAGCCTATGGAGAAAGACACTTTACTAATGAGATACTTGTTCCCCAGTAGTCAAGAAATGTCAGATGGATGTGCTATGTAGTTGTCAAAATGAGAGTTGGAATTTGGTTTTTAAATAGCTTAATGTAACACCTTTTTTATTTACCCATAATGTAGAATTACTGTTGCTCTGTAATTCTTCAGATCTACTTTTTAGGTTTCTATGATTATTTACCTACTTATGGAATAATATAATTTGCATCTAAACCTAGTTGTCTATAACTCATCTTTCTTCCAAAAGCATAAATCATATTATTCATTAGTGAATAAATATACTCTCAGAGCATATATCTTCATCAAATCTAAACATTATGAACTGAACAATGCATCTTGTAATTCTTTATTCTAAAGGACCTCTGGTGCCATCTACTGAATAGTTTTCTTAATGGAAGAAAAGTATGTGGAGTCAAATGAATTTTCACCTACTCTGACTTTGTTTTGTTTTGTTTTTGAATCAGTAGAGGGTTCTTTAAAACAATTTTAAGTTTACAGGAAAACAGAGCCAGAAGTGCAGAGCATTCCCATACACTTGTCTTCCCCCCTCAATTTTCCCTATTAACATCTTTCATGGGTGTGTTACATTTTTTACAGTTGATGGATTATTGTTGATACATTAAATAAAGCCATAATTTATATTAGTTTCACTCCCTTGTACAGTTTTGTGTTTTGCCAAAAGTACAGTTTCGTGTATCCACCATTATATTGTCAAACACAATAGTTTTGCTCCCTAAAAAATCCCCTGTACTTTAGCTAGTCATTCCTCCACACCTTGCCGCCAGCATGTGTCAAACACTGATCTTTTTACTGTCTCCATGGTTTTGCTTTGTTCTGGAATGTCATATAGTTGGAATCACACAGTATTTTTGGATTCACTTCTTTCACTGAGCAACATGTATTTAAGGTTCCTCCATGTCTTTTCGCGGCTTGATAGATAACTCATTTCTTTTTATTACTGAATCACATTCCATGCTATGGATATACTACAATTTGTTTATCCATTCATCTATTTACGGACATCTTGATCGCTTCCAATTTATAGCAATTATAAATAAAGCTTCCATAAATATTCACAGGGATAAGTGGACATAAGTTTTCAACGCATTTGGGTAAATAACTAGGAGTGCAATTCCTGGATCCTCTGGTAAGGTTGTTGAGCTTTATAAGAAACTGTCATGTCTTTCAGTGTGGCTGTACCATTTTACAACCCACAAAAAGTAAATGAGAATTCTGATTGCTCCCATGCTCATCATCATATGCTCTGTCAGCGTTTTGGATTTTAGCCACTTAATAGTTGTGCAGTGGTATCTCATTTTATTGCAATTCCTTAATGACATATATTGAGCATCTTTTCATATGCTTATTTGCTAATAGTTCCATTGACCTCTTAGTCTGTTCTTTGTTCAGCATCATATAACCTTGATTACTGTAGCTTCATAGTATGTCTTGAGGTTAGAAATGTCAGTTCTCCAATTTGGTTCTTTTCTACTATTGTATCGGCTAGTCTTTGTTCTCTGCTTTTCTATATAAACTTTAGAAGCAGTTTGTCAATATCCACAAGATAACGATTGCATGGAATCTATAGGAAGAACTGACATCTTAACAATATTGAGGTCTTATCCATGAGCATGGACTGTCCCTCCATTTATTTCATCCTCATATAGATCTTGTACATACTTTGTTAGGTTTATACCTAAGTAATACATCGTTCAGGATGCTAATGTAAATGATATTGTGTTTTAAATTTCAGATTCCACTGGTTCAGTAGTGGTACATAGGAAAATGATTGACTTTGCATATTAACTTTGTGTATCCTGCAACCTGGCTATAGGTGCCTATTAGCTCCAGGAATTGTTTTGTTGGTTCTTTTGGATTTTCTATATAGATGGTTATATTATCTGCAAACAAAGAGTTTTATTTTATTCTTCCCAATCTGTATACTTTTTGTTTTCTTTTGGAGGAGTCAGGGGAGCTTACCACATTACCTAGGGCTTTCATTATGATGTTGGGTAGGAGTGATAAGAAGGGATATCCTCACCCTGTTTCTGATCTTAGGGGGTAAGCATCTAGTTTCAACCATTAAATAAGATGTTAGTTAGCTGTAGGATTTTTTGTAAATGCTTTTTATCAAGTTGAGTAAGTTCCCTTTTGTTCCTAGTTTGCTAAGAATTTTTATTATGAATGGATATCGGATTTTATGAAATGTATTTTCTGCATCAGTTGAGGTGATCATACGATTTTTCTTCTTTAGCATATTGATGTGATGGATTACATTGATTTTGAATGTTGGATCAGCTTTATATACCTGAGATAAATCCCATTTGGTCATTGTGTATAATACTTATACATTGTTGGATTTGATTTGCTAATTCGTATTTCGTTCAGAATTTTCCCCTCTATTTTCATGAGAGATATTGATCTGTAACTTCTCCCTTGTAATGTCTTTGTCTGCCTTTTGTATTAGGGCAATGCTGACCTTGGAATCAGTTAGTAAGTATTCCCACTACTTCTATTCTCTGAAAAAGATTATAGGGAATTGGTATAATTTCTTCCTTAAATGTTTGGCAGAATTTACCAATGAAACCATCTGGGCTGGTACTTTCTGCTTTATAAGGTTATTAATTATTGATTCAGTTTCTTAGCAGATACAAATCTATGCGGGTTATATATTTCTTCTTGCTTGAGTTTGGTAGATTGTATCTTTCAAAGAATTGGTCAATTTTATGTGTCAGCAAATTTGTGGATATAAACTTTTTAGTTTTTAGTAATATTCCTTTATTAGCCTTTTAATGTCCATTAGATCAATAGTGATGGCTCTTTCTTTATTTCTATATTTGTAATTTGTGTTTTCCTTCTTTTTCTTGGTATCCTAGCTATAGGTTATCAATTTTATTGGTCTTTCCAAGAATCAGCTGATCCTAATATTTAAAAAGGCATAGAATATAAGCTGGATTCCTTACTCTTAAAGTCCTCTTACGCCATCTACTAAATTTTTTTTTTTTTTAAGGAGGAAAAAGTTCTGAAAGTATTTCATGGATTTTTTTTCTTAATATCTTTAATTGTTGCCATAAGCTTTTTAGACCTCATTTAACATTGTAACATAGAGACATATTAAAAAGATAGCAGAGAGGTTCTTTTTGACAAGGTAACTGTGTCCCAAAGAGAGTTTTACTGTGGATATTTAGCTATCTCTACCCTTTTCTATGAGAATTCGATACCAGAATAATGGGAATTGTTATGGGAATTATGACAGTATTGAAAAATCATTAGCTCTTTTGCTTATTATTCTACATTTAGTCTCAAATGTTTCCATAGGGTTAGAGCTGCCCAGAATGATCCCATAGGAAGTTTAAATGCCTCACTATATCATCGAACTTCAAAGGTTATTGAAAGTAGATCTTATAAATCACTTTAGTATATTTAAATTGCCTAAGGAGATCATTCTGAATCTTAACATGAATTATGTCTTTTAAAAATAAGGCATATGAATAAACTGGATTTTAAACAAATCACTAAAGAAATATTTATTTTGAAAATTTATATGATTAATTACAAATAACCTTTGACATGACGGAACTTTATAACCAAGGAATATTTGTGGTTTTTTTGTTTGTTTGTTTCTGAATATGTAGAAGATTAGAAATGTGAAACACTAGTTAAAGAAACAATGAAAAATTCTAGGTTAAAAGAAAACTAAAGTAGTGAAAATTAACGTATATACCTATGCAAAAGGAAAACATCTCCCCTGGTAACTTTTAGCCATTGACTATTTGTCACAGGTTATAGGACTCTGAATTCATACTAATTCATAAATCTAGAATTTGATTTTAAATCACCTTGGGTTGGAAGCAACTAAGGTGTCCGTGAACAGATGAGTGGGTAGGCAAAATTCGAAATATACATACAACAGGTTATTATTTAGTTTGAAAAAGGAAGGAAACTCCAACATATGTTACAGTGTCGAAGAACTTTAAGGACATTATGCTAAGTGAAATAAGCCAGTCACAGAAAGACCAATACTGTATGATTCTACTTACATGAGGTATTTGGAGTAGTCGAAATTATAAAGATTGAAAATAGAACTGTGGTACCGGAGGTGAAGGGGGATGGGAGGTTATTTTTTAATGGGTATAGAGTTTCAGTTTTACATGATGAAAAGTGTTATGGAGTTGGATGGTAGTGATGGGTGTTTTTTGCACAATATTACAAATATGTATAGTATCACTGAACTCTACATGTAAAATAGTTAAGATGGTAAATTTCATGTGCTATTTTAGTACAATTAAAAAAAAAAAAACATTTTTCATCATCTCAAGTTAGTAGCCTCTCCAGGTACCTAGCAGAATGAAAGACATAGGCTGTCTTAACATGCCCAAAACTTAATTCTCAAAATAGTCTCAAGTATAAGTTCTTAAAAATATGAGCTCATTCCCCTCACCTCCAAATAAACAAATGATAAAACCCAGAAGCAAACACTGTTTGCAGTAGTTGCCAGGTCAAAACTACTTTTTAAAAATAATTTAAAAATGTTATTTGCCATTTTTGCCACTGTTGACATTTGCAGTGATGGTACAAAAGTGATGTTGGTTAAAATAGCTAGTGCCTTAGTATGAATGAAGCCAATGGCAGTAAACTGCACCCAATAGTCCTTGTGTTCTTTAGCATTACACACATTGTAGTAAAAAAGTACATTTTTTACTACATCATCAAGGGCATTCTTAACATATTATTTTATGAGTATGATATTGACATAGGCAAAAGTCTCATATCGTTTACACACAACTACAGAGCAATCTAACATCAATACAAACAGAATTCTACACTATAGTAAGAAAATAATACATCATGGTCAAGTGAAAATTGTCCAGTACTACAAGAATTGTTTGTTATTTGAGGAAATCTATTAATGTAATTCACCTTTTAAAGTAAGGAAGAACAAAAAATGCAGTCATCTCCACTGATACTGTAAAGACCTTTGGCTGGCAAAATTTAACATGTGTTCCTGATAAGAATATTCAGTTAAAAAAGAATTAATGCATATTTCTTTAATGTGGTAAAACACATACCATAGTTTTAAATACAGCATAACACTTAATATGGAAACACTGGCAGCATTCTTGCTAAATTTAGAAAGATACAGGATTATCATCTGTCCCAATATTTAACATTGTATTAGAGATTTAGGCTTGTGTGGTTAGACAAGAGAAAACTGTTTTAGATTCATAAGGTTTGGAAAAGAATATAACAAGTTCTCTTTGCAAATGATAATAGAAAACCAAGAGCATTGATAATAAAACTAATTCAAATGGTAAAAAAAAAATGAGTGAAGTATCAGGATATAAAATGAACAGTCAATGACTTTCATGTACATATAATAAGATAATATAATACCATTTTCAATAGTAAATTGCATACAAGCAATTTCAGTTTTCCATAAGTTAACATATAAATTTAATGTGATTTCTTTAGAAAGTTGCCCTCCTCCCTCCATACTTGGAGCTAGCATATGGAAATGCATGGAAAAATAGGTTTTTAAAAAGTATGTTACTGGCTCTTCCAGTTATTAATACCTCTATGATTAAAACTGTAGTACTTGTCACCTGAATGGACATACAGACTTACTGAGAAATAGACCCACATACCCAGGGAAATTCATGTGTGATGTAAGTGGTATTTCAGATCATGGGAAAATGGTGAACTATTCAAAAAATGATTCTGAGATAACTAGAAAACCAACTGGAAAAAGATAAAATTAGATGCATCCCTCATAGGTACACAAGAATAAATTTCAAGTTGGATAAGAGATTTAAATAGAAAATAATGTAACCATGTACATACTAGGAGAAAATATCGGCACGTTCTTTTATAACCTGGATGTAGGGCAGATACATTCTGTGATGTCAAGTCCAGATGCAACAAGTTAAAATATTGACTACTTTTTAAAATATTTATTTATATTAAGGGAAAAATTATTTGTTCAGCAAGAAAGCTCCATGATCGAAGTTGAAAGACAAATGCAAATTGAGAGAAAATGCTTTTAATGTATATTACAATGTTAATTTCCCTGTTACATAAGGAATTTTTTTTTTAATTATGAGGAAAAAAAGACCAAACACCCAATCGAAAATGGTCAATAAGCATGAAGAGAATGAAGAGAGTGTTACGCACACACACACATACACACACACACACGAGTAAGGTATTCAAATGGCCCTTAAATTTATAATAGAACCTCAAATTAAAACTACTGAGATTTCTTTCAGTAGTAGATTGGCAACAATTTTAAAGCCTGACAGCACTCTGTTACGGAACTTCTGGGAAAGTCGCTTTTATCTATTTCCGTGAAGAGTACGAAAACAATACATTTCCTACAAAAATGTATTAGGCAGCTCTATTAAAACTATATATGTATTTACCCTTTGATCCAATAATCCGACTTTTTCGAACATACCTGGAGATACCTGTTTAACAACATGAAAATAGATGTGTACAAAATTGATTATTACAACATTATTTATAATAGTAAAATATTAGAAATCACATGCCCATTCATAGGAGAAAGGTTGACTAGTATGTGAGAGAAACATACAGTGAATTACCATGGAGCTAGAGAAGAGAATAAAGAACATCTCTAGGAACTGATAAGAGTGATTCCCTTGCTGTATATATTTTAAGTGAAAAAAGCAAGAGGAATAAAGAAGTATGTTAACTTTTAAGAAAAAGAAGAATATATGAATCTATTTTCTATTTTTACACAAATAACACAAAAAGATAAATTAGAACTAATGAAATTGGTTACTTTGAGAGTGGTGGAAAAAATAAAGAAAAAATAAGTGGAACTTCTCTAAGTTTTAGTTTTGACTTAGGAGACACATTAATTAAAATAAAATTAAATCAACAAGGATGAGAGAGGGAACCTTGTAATTGAGTACAAACCAACAAAACAAATGAGCCTAACTGTATATCAAATTGATAATACAGAACACAGGAAAAAATAATTCAAACAACATACTATTCTGTACTCAGTAAGATATATTTTAAGATATATATTTCAGTGGTGGTGTCGATTTAGTAATTCCGAGAATTTTTGCTGTCAGAGAAGGGAATCAAAATATAGAATGAAGGAAGAGAAAGAGCCCTGCATTAAGGGTATCAGTGTGAACTCATGATTTTAATATATATTTATTTGGGTGGGGGGCATTTGTTAGCTTTACCTACTGTAAGATGCTAAAAGCAATGACATTACAGTAGCAATGACCACAATTAGCATCCAAACACTGATACCTAATTAGCAGTCCCTACCACATGAAGGAAAATTAGGATGCTGAATATTGATTGATTTCCTAGTCAGGGACAGGGAAATTAAAAGTAGACATAGAATATCTTTTTATATGCTCCCCAAATAAGGAAGTTCTCAAGAACAAGACTAAGGGTTTCACTGGCTAAATTTGGAACAATGTGTACATTAAAAATGAATAATGATGCAACAGATAAAAACATTGAATAGCAAGAAACAGACTGTGTTTATAGTGATAAAAACAAAGCAATAACAACTGAACCCCCCCCAAAAAAAGTGAAGGTAACAGAAGAAAAGGCATTTTTTTCTATAAGTATGCTATATAAAAATAGAAAATGAATAATGAAATAACAAAATTACCATTTTGCAACCACTCGTGTAACAGTTGATTCTTGCAGGAATTACCTGATGCTAAAACCACTGGGTAAATAAAAGATGGTTGGGAAACAGGATCATCATTTTAAAGTATTATTCCACAGAGTACTGATTACAGAGGAGATATTTGTTGCATATGACCTCAAGGCAAGTGATCAACAATATTATTAATATTGAGACAAACTGATATAATACACCAAAGAGGCATATTACCTATGTACTATTTCTGTCAAAAATAATTAACCGGAATCAAAATCATGAGGAATCCAACCCATATTGTGGGACAAACTACAAAATAAATGGCAAGAAAGTCAAGAACAGGCAAGAAAAACAAGAAGATTAGGGACACATTATAATTAAACATGAGATCCTTGATTGTATCATGAGATTGGGGAAAGAAAAGCTATAAAAGGACATGACTGGGAAAGTTGGGGACATTATTGTTTGTATTAACTTTCTTAAAAGGGGCAATGGCATTATAATTATGTATGGTATTGTTCTTATTTCTTATTACTCAAGTATTTAGGGTGAAAGCTTCATGATATATGCATTACTTTCAAGTGCATCACTCATAAATAACCTGTATGCTTGTGAATGTGTAAACCAAAGGACACAAAATGTCACAAGTTGTTGAATCTATACAAGTAAAATTTTATGGAAGTACATTGTATGTCAACGTTTCTATAGATAGAAATTTTTAGAAATAAATTATTTGAGGGAAGATAAAAGGCAAAGGCAAGAACTGTATACTATAAATGTTTTCATAGGACTTTGCTTTCCTTTTTTCCTTTCATTATATCATTATCTGCACTAATAAGATACTTGTCATTAAATTATATCAATGTACATTGGAGTTCTTCATGTTCTGTAAAGTGCTATATCATTTGTTAATTGTTGTTAATGCAGCTATCAAAAATGGAGAGAAGGGGATGGAGATGGGAAAGAAGATAACAGAAATACCTCCATCCTGGCCTTTAACGTTTTTTGTTGGATTAGTCACTTCTATTTTCCACATCACCAGTCTCATAGCAGATACACCTGAACAATTATTCTTAGATTTATTCCAAAAAGAGCTATCTTTGGTAAATATTAGTGTTATATAAGGCTGTGAATACAAAGAAATTGGAATCATTTGGTCCCTGGTGATTCACATCACTCCACGTTTCAAAACTGGGGAAAATGGGAGGCATTACTGTTCCATAGCAATTCTGAAATCCAGCTGCGCAGATTTTGGAAGTTCTTTGATTAGATCTTACGGCCTGGGAGTAATTTATTTATTTATTATTTTTTTTTTTTTTGGTTCTTGAATCAGTCCTTTTGGATCTACCCTCTTGAATCTAGGTTTCACTTTGAGTTATTTTTCCTTCCTATTTTTCTTTCCTATTTTTCTCTTATATGAGATACAATTCATTTTTTTACTATATTTTATTTGCTCTGTTTTATTATATTTTATTTACTATAAAATACACCTTTTAAAAGTATTCAGTTCAGTGGTTTTTAATATATTCATTCACAAGTTTTGCAACCATCACTCTAAAGAAGAGTTGACATTCATTTGATTTGTTTCTACTTTCTGGCTATTACGAATAATGCTGCTGTGAACATTCATGCACCCTTTTTTGTTTGGACATATGTTCTTCAGTTTTCTTGGGTATATTCCTAGGAGTGGGATTTGCTGGGTCTTAGAGTAATTCTATGTGTACATTTTTGAAGATCTGCCAGTGTGTTCAAAGTGGCTGTGCCATTGGGCATTCCTTCCAACAGTGTATAGGGTGTGTATTTTCTTCACATCCTTACTAGCACTTGTTATCTGCATTTCTTATAATGCTCCTTCCGATGTGGAGCAACATCTCATTGGAGTTTTGATTTGCATTTCGCTAATAACTGATGATGTTAAGCATCTTGTCATGTGCTTATAGGCCATTAGCAGTACCTGTTTTGGAGAAATGTCTACTAAAATCATTTCCCATTTTTTATAAGGCATTTTTTTTTCTATTGTTGAGTTGTAAGACTTCTTTTTATACTGTGGACAGTAGACTCTTAACAGAGATACAGTTTATAAATATTTACTCCCGTTGTTTGGACTGTCTTTTCACTCCTTCATAGTGTCCTTTAAAGTCTAGTATACTTGTTTTTTTTTTTCTTTTGTTACTTGTACTTTTAATGTCAAATCTAAAGAATCATTACTTTAATCCAAAGTCATATTCACACATATGTTCTAAGATTTTTATATTTTTAGCTCCTATATTTAGGTCTTTGATCCCTTTTGAGGTAATTATAACATATGATATGAAGTAGAGGTCCAGCTTCATCATTTTGCCTGTAAATATCTAGTTGCCCCAGCTCCTTTTGCTGAAAAGACTGTTCTTCTCCCCACCTCTCCCCAACCCCCTTGAATTGTCTTAGTACTCTTATCAAAAATAAATTGACTATAGATGTCAGGGATATTTTACAGCTCAGTTCTACTCTGTTGATCTGTCCGACTCTCCTTAATGCCAGTAAAACCCAGTGTTGATTAATGTACTTTATAGTAAGTTTCTAAATAAGGAAGTGCTAATCTTCCAACTTAGTTCTTTTTCTATATTTTTATGTGTGTGTGGCTACTCTGGATTCTTTTCTATTCCATGAGCATTTTAGGATTAGCTTGCCAATTTCTACAAAATGCCAGCTGAGATCTTAATAGGAATTGTGTTGAATCTTTTGATTAGTTTGGGGAGTATTACTATCTTAAACAACATTGAATCTTTCAGCTCACTTACACAGGATATATTTCTATTTAGGTTGTATTTATGTTTTATAATTTTCAGTGTACAAGATTTTATACACCTTTAGTTAAATTTATAAGTATTTTATTCTTTGTGATGCTGTTGTAAACAGAATTATTTTTTTAATTATTTAATTTTGGAATTGTTTATTACCAGTGTATTGAAATAAGATTGATTTCTGTACATTGATACAGTATTCTTTAACCTTGCTGGACTAATTAGCTCTAAAGATTTTTTTGTGTGTAGATTTCTTAGAAATCTTTCTATACAAGATTATGTATGCTTCTTCCTCTCCAATCCAAATGCATTTTATTTATTTTTCTTGACTAGTTATTGCCCTGGCTAGAACCTCCAATACATGTTAAATAGAAGTGGTGAGAGCATTTATCATTGTCTTGTTTCTGATCTTAAGATGGAAGCTTTTGATCGTCATCATTAAGTATGATGAAAGCTCTATAAATTTTTCATAGATGCCTTTTCTTAAACTGAGGTAATTTCCCTCTATTCCTAGCTTGTTCAGTTTTTTTATCAAAAAAAAAAAGGGGGGGGTATTGGATTTGTCAAGTACTTTTCTACATCTATGGAAATTATTATGTTGCTGTGGTTTTTTACTAATCCCTTATATTACACTGATTGGTTTTTATATATTGGACTAAACTTGCATTCTTGGGATAAATGTCACATGGTTTGGTATATTATCCTTTTTGTATGTTGATGGGTTCTGTTTCATAGTATATTGTTCAGGATTTTTCTGTCTATTCCTAATGGATAATTTTTATTTGGTTGAGTAGTTTTCTTTTCATGTAATTTTTTTTATCTGGTTTTGTTATCAGGCTAATATTGGCCTCTAATATTGGCCTCAAAGAATGAGTTGAGAAGTTGCTTCCTCTTCTCTTTCTTAGAGTTTGTGAAGGACTCGTGTTAATTCTTCTTGAAATGTCTATTAGTATTCACCAGTAAATCTGCCCCTGGGCTTTTCTTTATGGAAGGTTTTTGGTTATTTATTCATTCATTTAGTCTAGCCAAAGGTTTATAAATTTTTTTATCCTTTCAAAGAACCAACTTTTAATTTCATTAACCTTCTTGGTTGTTTTTTCTCTCTTTTATGTTTTTTTTTTTTTTCTGCTTAACCTTTGTTCTTTCCTTTTGCTTGCTTTTTGGGTTGTTTTTCATTAATTTTCTCTAAAGCTGGAAGATTAAGTTATTGGGTCATTGTTTTGAAAATGTTTGCATGTGATTACAGGTATAAATTGTCTTCTAAGCACCACTTTAGCTGTATATCATACTTTTTGCTATGTCACATGTTCCTTTTCATTCAGTTTTTAGTGTATTCTAATATCCCTTGTTACCCTATCTTTTACCTATTAAATGTTTACAAATTTTTTCACATTTGTTAATTTTTCTACTTTTGTTACTGATTCCTTGTTTCATTTCTTTGATGTTGGAGAACATACTTTGTATGTTTTTAATCTTTTTAAATTGATTGAGACTTGTTTTATGGCCTGACATATCGTGTGTCTTGAAGAATTTGTTGACAAAAATATATGTGACCCTGTTTGGGGGCAGAGTGCTCTCTGTATTTGTGTTAGGTATAGTTGGTTTGTGTATGTTCATTCTACTTGTTGATTTTCTGTCTAGTTTTTTTAATCCATTATTAAAAGTGGTTTATTGAAGCCTCCATCTATTACTATTGAATATCTATTTCTCCCTTTAATCTGTTAGTTTTTTCTCTATTATTTGGTCTCTGTTGTTAGGTATATATGTGTTTAGAATTATTATATCTTCTTAATGGATTAAACCTTTATCACTATAAAATGACCATCTCTGTTTCTAGTGACAATTTTTTCTTAGAATGGATTTCATCTTCTATTATTATTACCACCCCAACTTTCTTTTGATTGCTCTTTGCATAGTATGTCTTTTTCTATTCTTTTTCTTTCACTGTATTTCTGTCTTTGAATTTAAAGTGTCTCTTTTGCCAAACTCTGCCTTAGCCTCTACATTTAATGTAATTACTGAGAAAGTAGGATTTTAATATTTCATTTTACTATTTGTTTTCAATATGTTTAATTTCTTTTTGTTTTCTCTATGTCTCCATTACTTCCTTTTGTGTTGAGTTGAAATTTTCTAGTGTACCATTTTAATGGTTGTTTTTTTACTATATATTTTTTCAGTTATTTTTTTAGTAGTTATCCTGGGGGTTATAATTAGCATCTTCATAAACAGCAATTTAGTTCAGATTAATACTTACTTAATTTCAGTAGTATATAAAACCCTTGATTCTACATGTGTGCATTACATTTCTTCTCCTTTGTGCTGTTATTGTCCTCCATGCCGCATCTTTATACATTGTTTGGCCACCAAGAAGACTCATAATTATTGCTTTGTGTAGTTGTCTTCAAAATTAGGAAGAAAAGACTTAGAAAGAAAAAATACATTTATCATTTAAAAACATACATTTGCACTTCATTTTACCTATATAGTTATGGTACTGGTGCTTACTATTTGTATTGATTTGATTTACTAGCTAGTGTCCTTTCATTAGATCAGGTCTGTTAGCAAAAAAAAAAAAAAATCCGTCTTTATCTGAAAATCTCTAAATTACTCCTTTTTTTTTTTTATAAAGGTTGGTTTTGCCGAATATGCAATTCTTGATCAGTTTTTTTCTTTCAGTTTCTTGAATATGTCATTCCACTACCTTCTGACCTTCATGATTTCTGATGTGATATTGGCTGTTAATCTCATTGAGGGTTCCCTGTGATGACTTGATTTTTTTCTTGTTACACTCAAGATTTACTCTTTGTCTTTGTTACTTGAATGATTAATTAGAATGCATCTAAATGTGTCTAGATGAATCCAAATATGACTTTCATTCTACTTGGATTTTGTTAAGCTTTGTATAGTAAATGTTTTTCATCAAATTTGGGACATTATCATCCATCGTTTTTTCTAATGATTATTGTGCCTCTTTCCTTCTGGGACTGCCATTTGTGAATACTGTGGGTACATTTGATGGTGTCCCACAGATTTCTGAGGCTCTGTTCAGTTTTCTTTCTGCCTTGCCTTCTTTATTCCTTCCCCTCCCTTCTTCCTGCCTGCCTTCCTGCCTTTCTTCAACCCTTCTCTTCTTCCTTCTCTTTCCTCCCTCCTTTCAGACTGGGTAATCTCAATTTGCCTACTGTCAGATTAACTCACTCTTCTCTGCCAGCTGAAATTTGCCATTGTATCCATCTAGTGAATTTTGCATTCTAGTCAACATATTTTTCAACTCCAGAATTTCTACTTGGTTCTTTTTAAATTTTTCTATTTATTTCTATTTTTTATGTAGTGAGATATTCTTCTGATACTTTCCTTTATTCCTTTACACATGGTTTCCATTAGTTCTTTGAACATATTAAAAATGGCTTATTTAAGGTTTTTTGTCTACTAAGGCCAAAATCTTGGCTTCTTCACAGACGTTTTCTGTTGACGTTTTTCTTCCTGGGAATGGGCAATACTTTCTTTTCTCTTTGAGTTTCACATAATGTTTTGTTTAAAAAACTGGATATTTTAAATAATACAGTGTGACAATTATGGAAATCAGATTATCCCCCACCTCAGAGTTTTTTGTTGCTGTGTGTTATTGTTTGTTTGTTTAGTGGCTTTTCCGAACAAATTCTTTGAAATCACTTTATATTGTGTGGCCACTGACATCTCTGCCTAGTTAGCTTAGTGGTAAACTAATTATAGAACAGATTTCCTTAAACTTCTAGAAATATAAGATAATCAGTCTTTGCCTACGGGCTGTTTGTGTGTGTTGGGGAAGGCTACCTCAGAACTGGGGTGGGAGGATGGGAACAGAGTGATTTGAAATGCCATATAGAGTGTTATTTTTAACCAAGATTTAGCCAATATTCTTGAATAGACATATTCTGGAAAGATTTTGTTGAATTTCAGAGTTTTTTTGTTCAGTGGAGTGATCTCTCTCCTGAAAAAAAAAAATGAAAATGAAAAATTTTTATGAGGCCCACAACAGTATAAAGAAAGTCAAATTTGAAGAAAACCCATCAACTTTCTGAAGCATATTTTCCTACCTGTTTCCCTAATTTGGTCTTTGCTCAACCTTTCTTAATTAGAGCCTCATTTGCTATCTGTACTGACTGAAATTTTTCAAAACAATCAAGACCTGGTTTCTTTTTGTTTATAGTTTTCCCTTTAGTATCTCTCTTTCTTTCTCTCTCCTCACATTTTACTATAATTAGCAAGAGGAAACCGGAATGAAATTTCCTTAGATAGATTACCCAGCTTATTAGGCACTTTTTATTTTCCAACTCACTACAGACAAGTTGTCATTTTGCCACTACATAATAAGTATATTATTTCCTTCACTTTCCAATAACAATTATTTCATTATCCTACAAGTCTTCATGCTTCAACTTTATCAAAGACCACGAGGCTTCTGTTAACAACTTCAGGGTACTCTAGGCTTACATTAATACTCTTCTCAATGCCCCACTGTCTGGTTCGAAAGACACACCTACATTTTAGGTTTTAATTATAGCAGCATCCCACTAATATGTACAAAAATCTGTATTATTAGCTATTACTATTTAACAAGCTATCTCCAAAATTTAGCAGATTAAAACAACAAACATTTATTATCTCAATTGTTTTCTGAGCCAGAAATCTGAGAATGGCTTGACTGGATTTTATGGCTCAGTTTCTCACTTGGCAGCAGTCAAGGGGTCACATGGGGTTGCAGTCATCTGGGATTTGATTGATCTGGAGCATCTTCTTCCAAGTTCATTCATTTGGCTGTTTACAGGAAACTTCAGTTCCTCTCTATATGAGCCTCAACATAGAGCTGCTCACAATATGGCTTCCTCCAGAGTGATTAATTAGAGAGAGAGAGGTGGCAGGGTGGAGTAGGAGTGGGGTTTGGGAAGAGGCAGTGAACATCAGCATTCAAGAGTGTCCAAGATAGAATCCTCAATTTGTTTATAACTCAATATCAGAAGTGATGAGCACTTTTGCATTGCATGTGCTCTTAATCACACATACCACCCCCTGACACAACGTGGAAGGGACTAACAGTGTGAAACTGGAGATGGAAATCATTGAGGGCTCTCTTGATATGTATGGGCCGTCACAAAAAGCACACATGTTAAACTTTTGAACTAGTTAAATTTGAAATGTGAAAAATGAAACGATAGGACAAAAATAAATTTGTTCTGTCTTCTCGGGGGCAGTAGACACCATTTCCATGTGACATTGTCTCTTATTGCCAAATATTTATTACTTGCTTGACCTTTGAAACATTTATGTTTATAATCCCTGTCCTAGACTTTAATTAACTCATTTGCTTTTTTGTAGTTATGACAGCTTGTACAGTAATTTAGAAGGCTCACTAGCTAATTAGTAACTGAGCAGCTTTTTATTTTTTGTCTCTTTCTCTTTTTTATTTGATTTTTTAATTTATTTTTTTGCCAATGCCTTTCATCTTACACGTAGCCTTATTCCCCACAATAAAGGGACAAAAACTGAGTAGGTCAGTAAAACAGAGTAGCACTATCTATACTGCTTTGAAATTAGCTCTAAACTCAACCCTAAAAGATAGCCCTAGTCACATGTTATGAATCCAATTATGTTTTTGTTCTTCTTGGTAAATTTATTTATTTTCAATTTATAAGATGACAGTCCATAAATTACAGGACAGTTAACCTAAATACCTCTTAGTCCGCTGTCTCTTAACACATAATGAGAAGTAAAATTAGTTTTGAATAAAGGTGAAGAATGTTCCCAGGAACCTTCAAAGATTCCTGGAGATAATAATCAAGAAATAGTATAAACTGGGAATTCTTATGTGCAACATAGAAATTTCTTAATTTGGTAAATCGCTTTGTTTAGGTTACATGTGCTGATATCTATTTTGAACCAAAAGTATCACATGGACTGAGAAATTATGTTCTTTGTATTTCTCAGTTAATAATTTTATATTTGCCTTAATATTTTTACTTTTTAGGCATTTTGTGATTTAAATAAAATATAATTGCTCAGTCTGCATCTTTTTCTGCTCTGTTATTTTTAATATAAATTAAGAGCTAACATTTATTACACTGTTAAAATGCCAAGTACAGGAGTTTATTTTATCTGTAATCTCAAAATATTTGCAAACTTAAAATATTCTGTGAGCAAGCCCTACCATGATTTTCAAGATTTTGTTATTTCCATTTTTATTAACAGAGAAACTAAATTTTAGAGGGATATATAACTAGCCTAAGATTCCAACCTATAAGCTAAGTCTTTTTTCCCCCCCAGTACCTCAAAACAAATACCTCTCTTCCCTACTAGGTCAAAGAATAAATGTGAAGGCTAAAATTTTACTTTTTTTTTTAGACTTACAGTCCCTTTTCTCAGCTATTTCTTCAGAATTTAAAATTATTTGTTTTAAAAGAGGTAATATGATGGAGTTGTTTATTGTGTAACATCTCCAGTGGATTCAGAACAGCACCCTGTGATCAAATACATTGATATTTCTGCAGGCTCATAAATTTATGTCAGTTTAGATCACATTTTGCTACCAAATATTGTGGTGGTCCTGGTGGAGGTGTTTGTTGCCTCCAGGTGGTGTTTTTAAACCTTGCATTTTAAAAAGGCATGAATCTATAACGATAAATGCTAGTTGAAGGACTTGCCTGCAAGTGTCTTAGGCAAGTGTTCCTAATACTGAACTCCCAAACTAAGGAGACTTAACCCTTCAGTCTCAAGACAGCCCTGGGTCAGGACAGTCTTGTCACATAACACTGATCTATCCAAGAGTTGAGGTGTTTAAGGAGCAAATAATGAGTATCTAAAAAGTAGGCTGACTTCTCAGAGGAAGAAGTATGAAGCCTAACCAAATATGCTTACTCATCTTTCTCAGTTTCCCAGTCATTCTATCTCTGAAGCAGCAGAGTAAATAAAAGAATTGGAGTGAGGCCAGAAGTATGTGTGTAAAGCCAGTACCACCCCCCCTACAGTACCAGAAGTCTTTATCACTGTTATATGTTGTGTTTATTAGTGGTCTGGCCTTATTCTGCACCTCACTATAAAACCATTCATTTGTTTTTACTTCTTGTATCAGTTTCAAGCAGAGCTGTGCATCACTACTGACCTCATAATAGTTATCTTTGATCGACATGTTGGGGGATCGAGGATTGATCATGACCCTTAATAATGAAATTATATTGCCATTTTTATAGGAGAATCTTAGTACTTGTTTGCTGAAATGTTTTGGAGTGAAATGTCATAATTCTGCAATTTATTTTAAGTGGTTCTGCAAACCAAAAAATAAGTTAAAGCAAATGTGGCAGAATATTAACAATTCTTGAATCTTGGTAGAGGCTCTCTGTGCGATTATACTATTCTTTTCTTTATAATTGAAATTTATCAGTATAAAAAGTTGAGGAAAGAAAAAGACCTTGATCATGACATTCAAGCTATATATGAAATATACATTTGACAGAATTGAAGAATTTAATAGTAATTAAGTAACGACTGTTTAGATGTTTTCTTTAATAGTCAATACATGTGCTTTAACTTAAAAATTGCTGTTTCTTATACTATTTATGTTCACATACTATGTTTAGTATATGACAATAAGCTATTCTGCTTTTATGTCTAATTCTTTATCTGCATTTTAGTTGGGACTGAAAAGGTTTATTTTTAAGAAATGATTAAATATACCAAGTGTGGGTTAATACATTATCATAATACGAGTAAATCTATAGGGTTTCTATTGTTAAGTCCTAGAAACCAGTGGCAATTACAGATTGATGCTAAAAGACTTCTGAAATCATTCATTTGTAATACAAATAAGTTTAAATATTGGTATTTTGCATTTTATTTTTTTAATGCTTATTACATTTATTTCTTCCTTAGATCTTCCTCAGAACTGTGATCCTAACATTCCCCTAGTTGCTCAGGAATTAATGAAAAAGATGATACGTCAGTTTGCAATTGAGTACATTTCAAAAAGTGGTAAAATTCAAGAGAATAGAAATGGTTCCATTGGACCAAGTCTAATATGTAAAAGTATCCAAATGAGTCAAGCAGAAAACTCCCTTCAGGAAGAACAGGAGGGCCCATTAGACCTCACTGTGAATCGAATGCAAGAACAAAATGCTCAGCAAGGTAAGAGTGTATAATATATAATTTTATGTTTTAATATTCTTAAATATATGTCACCTTATATTCATAGAGAATTTTAGAAGTAATATTATTTGTGATTAGCCTGTGTAATATGGACTAGCGAGAAGTGCTAAATTAGAGCTTTTCTATTGCTTTTGACTTTTGGTTTATAAAAGAAGAAATTTGAGTTGCTCACAGTCTCTTTTCACAACAAGATATATGGTGAAAGGATCCTAACAAGCAATTTAAAAGCAAAGAGATGAATGTGATAAGAAGTTACTCTAAAAATATGGGATCTGCACACACAAATATGCAGCTAAGAACACTGATCGAGCACTTGCTCCTCAGTTTTTTGCACTTAGGTGAAAAATAAAAAGAAATGGATAATTTATTTTCAGTTGTTGATTATGGAACCGGGGAAAGAGAAAAGTTAATACATGTGATCAACATAATATAATTAACTGTATAGAGATTCATTTTTCATAACCTGAATGATGACGGCTCTGTTGGACTTATCTGATAGTTCGTTGAAGGAAGAGCCGTGATTTACAGAGAAAGGAAGAAAGGGCCTTTTAAGTGCTTGTGGAGGATGCCAAATAAATGTTTGCTTAGAGAAGAGAAAGCAAGTAGCTTTTGTTAAAACAAGTTGGAGATATTGTTCACAGTCATTGAAGTCAGAAAAATACCAGCATTAAATTTGGTCCCAGAAGGCAGTGTGGTATTTGAGGCTCTGAAGAAAAGTTCAGTAGTTGTCTTTTCAGTTTGTAAGAGAGATTAGGGAACTGAAATATGGAAATAATAATTTTAATTATATTAGTTTATTTATGCAGAAAAATGTATGACATTACAATAGAGAAAAAAATGTCAAAGATGACTACAATGTAAGGCTTAAGGAAGACAGTATGTCAATACATAAAGTTTTGGAAGTTAGAAAGCATAGGATTTCTAGAATGTTTGTTTTCCTTTTCCATGTTGCACACAATCTTATTATCTCTTCTCCTTTGTGGGAGGCAGTTCAGTGTTCTAGAAAGACTAAAACATAGGCTTTGGTGACTGACAGACTTATGGGTGAAATCCCAGCTCTGCTACTAAAGTTACCTGAACAAGTAATTTTTCCTAATGGAACTTTAATTTCCTCATTGTTATTTGGCAATAATAATAACAAATTCATTGTAGAGACATGAAAGTTAAATATAAAGTAACCAACTCATAAAAGATACTTAAACACTAATCTCACTGTACTCTTTACCTTCTCTTCCTTACCACCCAGAAGAGAAGGCTTAGAAGTAGCATGATAGTGAATTTTTGTGTGGCTGTTATTCATTGAAGTAGCTCTGAACTTCCTCTGAATGGCCCAATGAATCGAATTAGGATTACTAGCTAGAAGTTAGATGGAAACAGATTTCAAATTCATAAAGAAAGAATGTTGCTAAGGATCGGACATTTCTTAAAGTGGATAAGAGCAAATGGTTCCACGTTGCCTTATCGTTAGAGGTAGTTAGAGGTATTCAAGAGCATCAGATGAGTAATTGAAATAGATGACATTTTAAACATAAAATTTCATTCTTGACATTCTGTGATTCTGTGAACTTAAGTGATAAGGCAGGCCCAATTATGTAGAAGACTAGAAGTGTAAATTATGTATTGTGATATCCTAGGGAAAGTGTACAAATGTGTATGTGAACATCCTGAGATTGAAAAGGGTAGTGATAGTGGACATGAATCTATGCTTTAGTCTTTCTTATGATTTTAATTTGGGGGAATGACTTCTTAGATGGGATTTTGGTGTTCTTACTTCAGGATATAGGGATCATTTAGTGTCAAGTGTACCTTGTAGTGTAGGGAGCAAAAGAGAATGGTAATAGATGAGGCTAAAAAAATAGGTAGGGACCAGAGTATAAGAAAGCTATGTAGGCTATATTAAGGATTTTGACTTTTCTTAGGGCCACAGAAAACCTCCGCATTGCTTTCAACACAGACTAATGGAATCAGATTTTCCTTTATGAAACCGTTCTGCTGTAGGATAGTTTGGTAGGCTCTAACTTTGCCTCGTATACAAATTTTTTTTAATTGAGCACATACCCTTTGATCCATCCGTGTGTGCACGTTTGTATGTATATGTGTATCTATACACACTGATATTTTATATGTACTTGTATTTCCACAAATTAAAATTTTAAGGTTAAAGATGTTATAAACAATTTTTAAATATCTTGCTAATTGTGACTTCACCGCCAGTATCTTATTATACAATATAGACTTTATGAGAGTATCATTAATGATAGAATGTATAAATCCATAATAGTAGTAGTGTTAGTTCTGCCTATTTGCTGCTACTTACATTTTTCATATTATTCTCACTCTTTAATTTCTTAACAGTACTCATTTAAGCCAATTGTTCATTTTGTGAGTTCCTTTATTCAAGTTATAAATTATTTATAAATGCAATAGATAATCTAATCATAAATAATATGAATAGCTTATGGATAGTCGAACCCATACATTTATGAAATTATTAACCCCATATGGTTTTATAGGTTACTTTATATAACCTTAAAGTAACAGATAATTCTTATCTTTTACAATCTATTTTAAAGAATAGAAAAGAGAAGTATTGATACAATCTTTATACCAAAATCAGACAAAGATAGCAAAAGAAAGTTGCAAACCAATCTGTCTTACAACCCTCAGTGTAAAAATCGTGAATAAATGTTATAAAATTAAGCATAGTGAGGTATAAAAACGTAATTAACAATGACTAGGGAGACCCGGATGATTTTGATGGAGCACATACACTTGGATGCATTTGCTGCATTTGAAAAGCACAACATTTTATGATTTTCTACATTACTTAAAATAAAAGGAAAACCACATCATCACCATTCTAATAAGTATAGAAAGAAACCTGATGTATTTATAATAAAAATGCTTACCGAAAAAAGAATATATGAGCACCAGAAACATCATAACTCAATTATTTAAAGTAATGAAGAAGATGGAAGCATACACTATCACCAGCTTTTTTAACATTTTATGAGAGTTCCTGATTCATGCAACATGATGAGGAAAAAAAGTATGAAAATATGAATATATGCAATATTAAGTAGTGGCTTATAGAGAATGAGGAAAGTCGTAGTCACTTCCAAACAACATGACTGTGTAGGTAGGAAATATAAAAGAATGTTTAGGTGAACATTTAGAATTGGTAAAAAAGTTTAGAAACGAAACTACTTACAAGGTCTGTATATATTATTCCATATCAGCAGCCACCCAATTAAAAAATTTAGTTTTAAAAAACATCTCATCTACAATAGCAACAAAATCAGAAAAACATTAAAATACCTAAGAATAAAACTAATAAACTGCTTAAGACCTTATGGAGAATATTATAAAACTTTATTGAAGGGCGTAAAAAAAGACTACCAAAGTGAGGGTTATATTTTAAATGAATGTGAAGACTAAAAGATGGCAGTTTATTTTTAATGTACTTAAAATTCATTGTCATTCCTGTCAAAATTATGATAGGATTTATTATTAAAAAAAATAAAAATAAAAAAAGACTTGCCAAGCCTAAAATTTATGAGCATTAAAGTGTCAAGAATAACTAACTAAAGGTGGTGAGGGACTTGCTCTAAAACATACAAAGACTTATTTAGCACAGTAATTAAAACAGGGTGCTGTTGGCCATATACAAATCAGTAGAATAGATTAGTAAACCCAGAAACACTCCAAGCAGTAGTGGAATCTTGGTGCAAGATGAAGATGTCACTATAAATTAGGGAAAGATAGCCTATTCAACTGTGGTTCTGGGGTCATTGATTACCCACATACAACAGACAAATGACCAGAAAATGGAGATGAATCCCCACCTCACACCACTCACAAAAGTAATTCTAGTTGGATTAAAGGCTAAATGTGAATAGAAAAACTAAAAGTTGCAAAAGATTAAGGATTGTATTTTAATGAACTCAAAGTAAGGAAGAATTTCTTAAGGTGCAAAACTACCAGTTTGTACAACCATTTTGTAAATATGACTATACTGAAATGTAAAAATGTAAGAATTTAAGTGTTATAAAAGTCAGTGTGAGCAGAGTGAAAGTTTAAGCCTCAAATTTGGAGACGATATTTGTAACTGATGTAACTGTAAGCTATTCAATTAACAAAACTACTGCATGAGAAAAACACAACTCTTCAAAAAATAGGCAGAAACAGTTCCCAAAAGATAACAGATAAGCCAAAAACCGAAGAATAAGATGTTCAAAGAATTATCCTGCCCATTCTCCATCTTGATATAGGGTTCTCTGGTATAAGAGATGGTATTCAAACTCTGTTTGACAGTAAACCTGCAAAAAATTCTGTTAGACAGCTCTGAAAGTTAAGCTCATATCCCTGAAATATCTTTTCTTTACTTATGTTTTCCATCTGCAACTATATTTTACTTTATAGTACTTCCAATATTTATAGAAATTATTATATCTCCAAGACTACTCTTTTTCCATGCTAACCTTTAGGTTTTTTTTCCCCCCATCTTCAACAATATGAGAAAGTTTACTTCTTTTACTTACTAGTAGTGCTGTAAATATTTGTTAAAACTATTATATCTCTCTAAACCTGTTTTCCATACACATCTTTTTAGCTTTTTTAATTGTTTTTTAGTTTCCGTACTCCTTATTTTCCTTGCCCTATTTTCCGCAAACTAGACTGACTTTAAATATAGTCACCCTGAGGGAAGTATTTTCATTTACCTCTTAAATGTACTAACAAGATATTTTTGTATTAGAGATATTTCTTTTTGTACTTTCACTTCTGCAGTTTTTTGTAAATATTTATCTCAGAAACTGAGAGGAAGTAAAGTCATACATTGCTTGTACCAATGATTGTTTTTGTCCTGGCACACTAAGTGAAAAAAACAGGTAAAAATGACATTGACATATAAAAACTTTTCAGTTTTAATATGGGCCAAAATAAAAACTCCTAAATTCCAACGCACAGGAAGAAATTTGAAACTTATGGAGCTTTATCATTATCATGACAGCCACAAAGTAAACCCACCAGGCCTGTACAGAACAAGATCAAGTGTGGGCAGAGATGAAGCAGCAGCACTTTAAAGGCCTTGTTGGTGTGTTTTCTACCATGAGTTCCAGTGCATATCCTGGTAGAACTTCATTATAGTAAATATCTCACTGCATTGTTACTGTTTCTGATTTTCGCTCCCCACTATAATCTACTCTTGGGAGCAGGACCCTATCTGTTATTCACTTGTATCTCCCAGTGCATGTATGATGTATGACATACCGTATTTATCAGATTAAAAATCTTCATTATTTTCAAATATTGCTGGCAACTGAAATGAGATTTGATCACTGGATCTTAGCATTACAATTTTTTATTGTAAACATTTTGGATGGAAAATACTCTGAAATATCTTTATACATTCTTAAATAACATATGGAACATAAGTGTCATGACAAACATTAATTATTGAACTGCTTTGTAATGGCTTGACATTTTTGGAATTATTTTTCCTTAGTCTAATTGCCAACAGATAAGTAAAAAAAAAAAATGTAAGAATTATTATTTTGCACTGCTATGGCTATAATATGCCAGTCATTTTCTAAGCACTAAGGAAACAGTAGGGAACAAGATTGCATAGTTAATATAACACAGAGAGAGAAGGAGTTCTCTGTACCTCCTTATTACTTGTTTGTGGAATAATTAACTTTAAATCGACCCTATCAAAAGTCTTAGAAAACTTTAGAGCTGGAGATTTTTCATTACTTTATTCTGTAACATTGATTAGGAATAACAGACTTATAGAAAGTGTATTTTACATGCTACCAGCTACATAAAACATGAGCAAAATCCATGATTTTTTGAAGAAGGTAATCTTACAAGGTCTCGAAATAGTAAAATTTTAATTGCTGAAGAATACAGATTATAAAAGAGAAGACATTTCTTTCTTTGTTTAATGGGTTATAGCACTTTACTGTTGTTTATGAAATACAAATAAAAAAGTCAAAATCTCTGATTATAAGGCGTTCAGTCTCATAGAGGAAAAAGATATGTAAATCAAGAATTCCATGAGAGTATCATAGTATTTTAGAATACTATTGACTCAAAGGAGGCAGTAATCAGCCTCCAGTTGGGGGATCCCAGTCTTTAGAGATGAGTAGGAGTTTAACAAGTTAAAAAGGTGGAAAGAACTTGGTAGGCAGAGGGAACCATGTGCTGCATTTAGAAAGACCTGACATGACACCACATAGCATGTTTGAGGAACTACAAGTGGTTATATGGGAAGTGTCAGTTGGAGACCAAGCATAAAATTGGGTTGGATGGATAAACTAGAGCAGGATACTTCATTTAACAACTTTTTAAGGTACGATGCACTTTGTTTACCTGTCCATTCTCCCCTTTTACCCTTTTAATCTAGGCTTTCTAACCTCTAGCCATACTGAATTTCTTTCGGTTCTTCAAAAATCTCTTCAGAAAATATTTATTGAACACTTATTATGTACCAGGCACTATTCTAGACAGGGGGATACATCGATGAATAAAATAGACATGATTCTCTGCCTTTGCATAGCTTAGAGTCTGATGGCTAGTTCCGGTAAGTATCTAAGCAACTAGAATACAACCTGCTGAATGCTAAATAATATAGGTGAGTGTCGCAGGTATAGGAACCTAGAATAATGACAAGTAAAAGTTATATCCTGAGTGATTGAATGATGGGTAAGATTTAGTGAGAATTGGGATGAGTGTGGGATAGAGGAAGAGCAGATGGGGAGTCTTCTAGGCAGAGGAAACAAACTGAAGGTGCAAATGAAAGCTCAGAGATGAGAAACAGGGTAGCACTTTCTCAACAGGTTTTTCTGCTCCACCTTGAGCCCTTTGCAGTCCCTTCTCCCCACAGTAGGTTGACACTTTAAAAATAAAATTATGTCAGGCTTATTCCAGTGGTTTCCTGTCTTTCTATGAGGCCCAATGTGATCTGCCTCCCTGCACCATTTTTTCTCTCCCAGATAATCTGTTTGTTGGGTACCCTCACTTTGTTCAGGACTCTGTTCGGGTCAGAGGTCAGTACTGATAACACCCAATAAAATAGCAGCCTCCTCAGCCTACCCTCCTCACTGTGTCAGCCGACTCTGCTTTACTTTTCTTAAGTAGAACTTGTCATCAGCCTGAAATACATTTGGTGGTGGTGGTGTACAGATGACCTCACTAGGTGCTAAGCACCATGAGAATAGGTTCTCTGTGTGACATTTTTACTGCTGCTCTCCAAATTCTTAAAATAGCAATTTGCACATAGTGAACATGCAATGAAATTGTTATTGAGTTATACATAATAGGTTACGGGTGGGATATTTTCTTTCAGTTTTTCATCTGCATCTTTCCAGGGCACGTAAGTGTTAAGTAGATTTATATGGTAATAGTAAAACCAGTTGAATTTTTTTTTAACCCAGGTGTATTTTTGAGTACATTTTTAAGCGTGTATTTTCTTATAACGATCTTTATAGCTTAAGTTTTCAGTTTTAAGCTGTCAGTAAAGATATTAATAGTATTATTGCCTGTTTTAAATTCATAGTTTTATTTTTGTTTTTGGTTCTGAAGTTTGTCAGATTGACAATGTCTAGAGTGTTGAAATTTTTTAATTCGATATAGTAGTAATAAAAATAACATTTTAATAAATACATAATCACTTGTTTTCTAGAAAATTATTTTTCTTAAAGTGTTATATCATATCGTTATAAGTTAAATCTTTAATTACAGATATAACAATATATTACATGGGCAGTGATTCAACTCATGTACATTTCAGTTATTCAAAACAGTAAAAATACATTGGTTATACATAGTCACAGTTTACCTAAAATATATATTCCACATATTGCTGGTCCTAATTTGTGCTAATTGTTTTTTTATTCATTATTATATTTTCTATGCTCTATGTTTTGTGCAACTTACATCATTTCTACTTTCCCTGAGCATCATCTGGGCAGTCTTGAATAGAAAACAGTCATGGGTGAACAGTCAGATGGCTGTTCACTGCAAAACCATGGGACAGGTGACCAGGGTTGATTTTAAACAGATTTTATATCATAGTCTGTTTGTTTTCTCATGTCACTTGGCAGTATCAGCTGCTCCTCTGTTCTTTTTTTCTATGTAGTGTCTTCCCAGTCATGGCCTGTTGCTGAAGCCACACAATGAGATGGTAATGGCCATGTGTGAAATACAAGTGTTAATATTTAGGTCATGAGTTAGTATAGTAGATCAGCAAAATGTGAAATGTTAAAGGATTACCTGTCTGTCATAAATATAAAGTTTTTTCTCTTGCAAAAATTATAGGGGATGGAGTGTTAGATCTCTCTACAAAGAAAACCAGCATAAAATCTGAAGAGTCATCCATATGTGATCCTTCTTCTGAAAATTCATTGGCTGGGTAAGCAATATCTAGGAAATATAATTTAATATTAATATAAAATTATCTCTGCAGAAAACTCTTAATACTGCTCTGAGTAGATTGACATATATAGTTTTCCTCCAGAATTTTTGTCACTCATAAGTGTGTGTCTCTCATACCTTCCATTTGTCCTTTCTCTTTCTTTTTTATTCTTTTTTATTCTTTCTGTTAAAGAAAAGTTATCAGAACAATCACCAAACTTTAGTTCATGTTACTAAAATGAACTACCAACTTAACCATAGACTACAAACTAAGAAGCAGGACAAGTAACAAGAATTTTAAATTCAATATTCAGGAGGCAATTTTAAGGGAAATATGTAATTTCACTATTTAATTTTTTTAAAACAACACATTTTAAAAGTACTATACTTACTAATTCTTTTAGTGTTTATATTTTTCCATCATGCTTTAGGTGTGGTGGCAGACTCAATATATCTAGTAATCACCACAAAGAGTCCTTTCATACTTTGATTGAAAGCTGTCATTAAATTAATTGAATAAATAATTATAGTGAAATGCTGTTCTGTTGGATTTTTGAATTTTTTTTGTAACTTGCATCTTCCTATTAACAAACTACTCAGGAAGCTTTTTTTTTTTTTTCACATTTAAATCTTAGATGTAGAGTGTAATTTGTTTCAACCAAAACCATGGTAGCTTTTGAGCCCTGAGGTACAGTAAGCTTTCTGTTCAAGAAACTTCAAAATTACAATATACATATGAAATAAAAATAACATAATACCTAAAATTATTTTACCCAAATATAACTACCTACTCGTTTCAAATTGTAAGTTTTTGTCTAGAGAAGAAATGGTCTTGTGGAAATATGGAGTGTCTGTGTTTGGAAATATTTTTGCTGCTACAAATTTCCTTGAAAGGGGTTGACTCTTTTATTACTTGTTTAGCGGTAACGTCACGTTTCTACTAACAAAAACTCCTTTAGGATTTGGGTATTTTTTTTTTATAATGGATCTCTAATTGTACAAATAAAAATTATAAGCGTTGCTCTGCAAGCATCTGTCAGAGGAGTAGCAACATCATGAGAATATTTTTTCCAATACTGAGTTAGGATTTTATGTTCTTGGAAGGTCTGCCTGTTGAGGCCACCGTATGATTGACACACTGTCCTACGAGGACTGTAGCGTTTGCTTTGATAAGGAGTAACTACTACATCTCACAGACTTAAAAGAGTATAAGCAGTGATGTTACCTAAGCAAGGAGTATAATAAAGGAGTGGACCCTCCCCTTCCATAGCTGTGTGAGAGTCTCTCATGCATCAGTTTACCATCGTTTCATTCCATCCATCCAGGAGACTACACAGAAACAGAGAGGACTATGTGGAAAGAAGTGCTGAGTTTGCAGATGGTTTGCTCTCAAAAGCTTTGAAAGACATTCAGTCTGGAGCACTGGACATAAATAAAGCAGGCATACTTTATGGCATACCTCAAAAAACTTTACTTCTCCACTTAGAAGCCTTACCAGCAGGGAAGCCTGCATCTTTTAAAAACAAAACTCGAGATTTCAATGATAGTTACTCATATAAAGACAGTAAAGAAACTTGTGCAGTGCTGCAAAAAGTAGCCTTGTGGGCAAGAGCTCAAGCAGAGCGCACAGAAAAAAGTAAACTTAATCTACTTGAAACCTCAGAATTAAAATTCCCAACAGCTTCCAGTTACCTCCATCAGTTAACTCTACAGAAAATGGTTACTCAGTTTAAAGAAAAAAACGAAAGCCTACAGTTTGAATCTTCACATCCTACTGTACAGTTAAAAATTCCTCAGCTCCGAGTAAGTTCTGTTTCAAAACAACAACCTGATGGTCCTGGTCTGCTGGATGTTATGTATCAAGTTTCCAAAACCTCTCCAGTCCTGGAAGGATCAGCTCTCCAAAAACTGAAAAACATACTCCCTAAACAGAACAAAATAGAATGTTCTGGGCCCGTAACTCACTCAAGTGTTGACTCTTATTTTCTACATGGGGACCTCTCTCCTTTGTGTCTTAATTCTAAAAATGGAACAGTTGATGGAACCTCTGAAAACGCTGAAGATGGATTGGATCGAAAAGATAATAAGCAGCCCAGGAAAAAACGTGGCCGTTACCGGCAATATGATCATGAAATAATGGAAGAGGCTATCGCAATGGTAATGAGTGGAAAAATGAGTGTTTCCAAAGCACAAGGAATCTATGGGGTACCTCACAGCACTTTAGAATACAAGGTAAAAGAACGATCTGGAACACTGAAGACTCCTCCGAAGAAGAAACTCCGATTACCAGACACTGGGTTTTATAACATGACAGATTCAGGGACTGGCAGCTGCAAGAACGGCAGCAAGCCTGTGTAGATTACTTGTTAGGAAAATCGTTTGTGTGTACGTATGTGTGTGCGTGTGTGTGTGTATGCGTGCGTATGTGCACAGGTGTGTATTGGTGTGTCTTTATACACACATGTGGGAATTACAGATGCTCACTCTGACAGGAGACATGAAATTTTACAGTTCAAAAACCACTTACATGCCTTTTGAAAAAGTTTTATTCAGGGTTTTCACTGTGGACAGAATTATATAGTTGCTTACTTAATTCTGATAGTTTGTATTTAATCCTTGTATAAATAGGTGAAAAAGATTCAGGTTTTCTTTAGTAGTCAATAGCATAAAGCATTGTGGGAAAACAAGTAATTGTCAAGTGAAACATTTTTATTGGTGAAAGACCACTCCAGCCATTCAGTTGAACCATCTTATAATGGAAATATATTAAAAGTTCGTAAACATTTCAGCGTAACGTACTTACAGCTATTGTAAGTACGTCAAACAACCAATCAAAGTTTAAATAGATATCTCCATACTAAGAAAAATTAATGTATACAGTATTAGTACACTATAGTGCATTCTATGAAATATGAAATGCACTCAAGTGCATCCACCAGGAATAGGAAAGAAAACCTTAAATAATATGTATAATGAAATTTAATATTTATCATTTAATAGTTGATTTAGCAGGAAGTTGGGGTTTATAAGGTATGTACTTAAAAAAAAAACTGACACATATTTAACCCCAGCAGCTATAGAATCCTTTAATATAAGATGGAATACTAAGAACAAAAGTAATTTAAATTTAATTATTAAAATAATTTAATTCTGTTTTTCATTTGAAAAATAAGCTAATGTGTAAGGTTAGAAAAGAAAGTTGGAATGCAACTTAGAGCATGTTTTTAATGTGCACAGAAAAAGCTTGAGAATGATAATTTTGGTTTAAATGTGCTGGTTAGTTGATGTTATGACTACTTTAAATTTAAAGGATTGTGACACACTCCTATTGAAAAACCTCAGTGTAACTTTAATATATTTGCTGCTGTGACATTTCAAAACATTTTCAGTTTATCAAAATGAATTACAGATTTCATTTTGGTGGGCGAAACATTATCATTTTGCTAATAACCAAATTTTGCAGTTTGTTCAGGGTCTTGAATAGATTTACAGATATTTAACACTGAAGCTGTTTTGAACTTTCAGTAATGTAAACTCTCTACTAATTGGGTAGTTAGCTGGGCAGTGCATTTTAACTTTTACTAGACTCATAAGAAATACCAGTAATTTTTATATAGCAGTTTTAAAATGTGGTTCAGAGTATCCATGTTGGATTTATGGAGTATGCAGTTTTAGTAGTAAAATGTTATAAAGCATGTGCCTCCATATAACAAATGGGGATTTGCTTCACATATTCAAAATTCTCCGAGTACCCCCTTTCTCTGTTAAAATTCAGGTTCCGATCATTTATCTAAGCCAGTTTTCCTAAGTCCAAAAGGAATACTTAAAGCTGAATTAAAAAAAAAATAAGTGCACCTTGTCAAATACTTGTGTTTTGACACTTGTGTTTGTGTGTATCTAATTACATATACATGTAATACTAAAGAGATTTCCAGCTATTACATTTAAAAACTGCTTACGTATGTTTAAAGAAACTGAAGAGTGGGAGACTACGCAACCAAGTGGTTATTTGTTCTCTTAGATATGTACTGAACCCTCTTCAGCTGTTAATGTTACCTGCATACTAGGGTATGAATCCTCTTGCTCTTTTTTTTTCCCCCCCAAGAAAGTATACATGATAGATTGCAAAACAGCAGATGTCAGGGTCATCTTTCTTTTTAAAGAATTAAGCCATATTTTGTGAGGGCCAGAACTTGGATTATTTAATATATTTCCCCTCCCCCTCCTATTGAAAAACAAAGTTAAAGTAAATATTTCAACACAATTTTATTGACCTCTTTATACAGAATTTTACTTGCAAAAATTTGGGGGCTTGAATGCATTACATAATATTTATATTATATTGAGCTTTTTTATTCCTCACACTATATTTACATTAATAAATTGATTGAGAAGTTTATAGTAAAGGGATACTTACAGAACTCTTTTATATCATTTAAAAGATGACCTGACCAAAAACTTTACAGGATTCATAAAATCAGGGATCATTTTGCTATTGACTTCACAGTGATCAGTAGTTTTATAGGTAATATTATAGTTAATTTGCAGCATTTTAGTACTTGTATTATTTATTTTTGGTCAGAAATAGTAAATTAAATATTTTTTGATAGTTTATAGGTAATGATCAACCCATAACTTTTAAAAGAAACAAAATGTTTCTAATTATTGAGTTAACTTTTGATTATACAAACTAGGAAAGGCAGGGAAATTTATGGATTCCCCTTCTCCCCAGCGATTCTATTAAGATGTTCTTTATGTTAAACTTTCAGAGTACTTTATAAATTTAGTTACCAGTTACTATTTATCAATTGACAATTTTCTGAAATATCCAGTTTCAGCAGACTTTTAATGAAGATGAAAGCAACCCTTATGTGCTTTCTACTTATTTGAATGTTCCTCAAGTATTTTATATTTAAAAAAAAAAAAAGAAAGAAAAGAAAAAAACAGTGCCTCTGTTTTTAGAAAACTACTGCTCAGTAAAGTTGTTTAAACCATTTCTGGTAGCTAATGACAATTTTATATTAAATTGTATACTAACTTTAGTGAGACTGATTTTTTTAGTTGTTTACAGTACAAATACTTGTATTTGTTTTTTAATTGCAGTATTTTCATTGTCGCAGTAATTTAGTAAAACTCTGTGGCTGCCTTGATTTTGACAGATTTTGTTAATATAAACTGATTGTTAGGCAATTAGTTATATTTATGCATAAATCAATTGCACTATAATTCATGAATTATTTATTACAATATTTTCTAATGAATTCATGTATCTGTCTTGTGTTGTAAATGTACTGTAATTCTGTTCCTACTTTGTGTTGTTATATATCTAAATCTGATTGTATGAATTTTAATTGTTCAGTTAACGTGTTTCTAGGTTGTAATTTGTAGTAAAGCACTTCAATGCTTTTGCACTTAAATTTACAACACTGTTGGTGTGTGATTGATTTACTCATTCAGTAAAAGAAAAAAAGAAAAGCAAAGAAAAAAACTGACTACACTGACTTCTTTGATTCACTCTAGAAAGCAGTTTTAATATTAAATATTAGAAATTGACTTTCTCCAAAGAACTATTTCAACAACAAAACTTGTAATGGGCAAAATGGATAGTGACATGCAAAAAAATCATCAGGATGCTTTGGTCTATAAATCAAAACAGGAAAAGTTTAGAAAAAAAAATTTAGAATTAAAAACAAGATACGATCTTAAAGTTTTTAATCACTTGGAAATAAATTCTAGATTGGGGACATATGTATTCAGCTGTTATTTACTCATTTTTTAGGGTTTTCTTTGAGATTCTAACATGCAAGAAATATGGAACAGAAAAAATCTGAAGCCAAATAACCATATTGTGGAAGTTTATAATCTGAGAACTTACTTATATATCTGATAATATGTATGTCTGAATATCTAAGCAGGAACTTTATTAAACTCTTTTCATATAGCATTAGATGGAAATTACTAGCCACTGTGGTATTTTTGAAATTCCATTCTTTTAGTAAACTGAGTAAAAAACTTTTAATATATAGATTTTTTTAGAATGTCAGAAGAGAAAAAAATTATTGTGGTGGTTTTCAGAATAGGTAACACTAGCTGTCAGTTTTTATTATTTCTAAATTTTACTTTCCTAACAGAAAACAGAATGATTTAAACATTTTAGGAACTGTTACAAAAGCATATTAATCTTTAAAATACAGCATAGTGTATTTTCCTGAGAAACATGTAAAATCTCTTTAACTGTTTAGTCACAGATATATTTAATAGGCTATAACATAACTAAAGAAACTATGGAAGTACATTTATCAGAACTTTTTAAGACGTTCTTTTGCTGATGTGAAAATTATAACTTTTAATTTGTTGGAAAAGAGTATAATTTCACTTATATCTTTATATTTATTTGATAGTTAACATTTCCTCCTGCCTTTGTTCCCTACATATATATTTTTTAATTATCTAATATTGAATCTTGGGAGTCATTTCCATCATTTTATACTCCCAACCACAATAAAATTTACAAAAAAAATTATTTTCAGAAAGGGAAGGATCCTGGGGTCATGTTCTCTCTTTGTCTAGAGGTGGCAGTGGACTTTAGAAGTTTTATTGTAATTTCTTCTCTCTCTTCACTTTGGTAGCTACTGTATGTCAAATCACATGCTAGTTTTAGTGAAATATCGGTTGAATCGAGTAAAGTTATCTTTTTCTAGAAAAATTTTGACCTAATGTTCAAAATTGTTTTTGGAAATTGCTATTCAAATAACAATTTTTATAAAATGTAGATAAAATAGTGCATACTTATCTGTGAAACAGATTAAGCCATTTTTAGGGAGTAAAATAACAATTTCACTTTTTATTTTTAAAAAATTCTTTAATTTTTAATATTCTTTAATTTTTAATATACATGAACATAACCTTTTATTAAATAAAATGCAGTTTTCTGTAGCAATTCATAATCAGCATATCCCAGTTCTAACCCTAAATTTCTACAAACCAGGAGCTACTACTAGCAATAGCAAATATAAGAAACCGTGAGTGGGAGGCTATTTTCATGTACAGAGTTTGGTGATATGTTTGATTTAAATGGATACTTTTCTGAAACAGAATTCTTTTAATATATTTTATTCTTCTTACTGCTGATAGCTGAAGTTTAAAAAGTTTTTTGTAGACTTCTACCTTGGTTGCTAAGTAATCATGAGTCTTAGTTCAAGTTAGATGTATATTAGTTGCTGCAGTGGGACATTTTCCAGCATTTGAAATTAAATAATTAGGTAAGTAATGTCTTTAGTTTCAATGTAATTACTTTAGTATTAAAATTAATTAAAAATAGATTTCATTTTTAAATAGCTTAAATTTTTTATTTTCTTATTAGGTTAAAATGCCTGCAGCTGAATCTTACAAAAGACATTCTGATATTTACATGAAATTTAAATCCCGTAATTTTCCTTGTGACTATGCAGAATTCTTTTATTAATAATTTTATTTTTATTACCTTGAAAAATATATCTATTTTTAATAAAGATAATATTTTCTTCTACATCTTATTTTTCTTTAAACTAATATTGACTGATAATTATCAAAATAACTTATAAAATGTCTACTCTATAAAATTTTAACTCCTTCTGAAGCACTTTCCATTAAATGTTCTTAATATATTCAGAGCACTAAATGGTAGCGATCTGTAAATAGATCTATAATCGTCAGCTTTTTATCACAAAACTAGGGCTTTGCTTTGACACTTATACTTTGTCATAGGAAATTATCATCAGTGCTTCACTATATTTTTGCTAAACAGAAATGAAGATGTCCTTATTACAGCTCTGTAGGAGTTAGGAGTCCAGCAATACCAAAATATCTTTTGTTCAAACTCTTAAAATTATAACTCCTTATAACATTGGTATTTTTGCTGTAATTCATTTTTTGTTTGATTTTCATTTTTAGTTCAACTGTTGATGCAAAATCAGAGGAAGCTACTAAAATGGAAAAAGGAAAATCAGCATTAAGCAAAGTTTTGGAATCTTTGTGCATACATCACCAGCAACGAGTTTTGGCTATGTTGAAATTTCTAGTCCAAGAGCAGAACGCTGCTTCTCTTTGCTGTTGTAACACATCACATACTATGTCTTCAGAAACTCAAAAGCCCCTAATTGAAGATGATGTACATGATCTGTTCTGTAGTTGTGAATATAGGCTGGCAGAAAGCGGGTGTTTACAGAACGAAAGACAGAGCCCTGTGTTTGTGCCTCTGCCAGTCTGTATTAAAGATTTACATTGTTTACCTTGCCAAACTGTAACGATTGAACACATTAAGACAGTAGTGAATAGAGGAATTGCAAACAGTTATACTTCTCACAGGTGCTGTTCAGGACCATTTCCAAACATTCGCTCTACAAAATCGGCCTTTTATACTAAGCCTCTTTCGTCGAGGGAAGGACGTAATATTTCAGTCAGTCTTAAAGATATCTGTAGATCCCGAAGTCCCTCCCCGCCACCATTGTCACCTGTTCACACTGAAGGATTCGAAAAATGGAAAGACGTCATCTCAGAGCTCTCAGCCTTAGAAAATAGCAGACTTGAAACGAACATTAACCAGCCTCCATTTCTCACACCAGCAGAAATGAGCAGCAACAAGGGTGATCATGAAGGTAAAATACAGAAAACTAAAAAGCCCAGTAACTCTGATTCTTTGCTCTTGGAAGACAGCAATAATTGTACTTCAAACCATGAAAAAGGGGACACTGTAATTTTTCAAGATTTAATGGATCGCATTAATGAAAAATTAAAATCAATAGAAACTACGGATATGACAAACCTTATAAAATTATCTAGTGGTGATTGTAATACAGATAATGATTTAAAATTGAGAGATTTAATAACCTCCCTCTTGCGTAATGCAAAGGCCAGTGATTACAGTTTTATGGAATTACTGAGTCAACACGATAAAAAGGTTGAAAATAAAATGATTCAGACAAGATTTCGAAAGCGTCAAGAAACCTTATTTGCCATGTACAACTCTCCTGATTCTCCCGTGTTTAGAAGGCAGTCTTTGCAGATAAAAAGAGAACTTGCCAGTCTTAATGAAAATTTTATTAAAAAAAGATGCAGTGAAAAAATTTCTAGGAAATTGATATGCAACGACGTGATATTTTCAACGGACAAAGAAGAATTCTATCATTGCCAAGGGCCTTCTTTACAAAGTTTGAAAAGCCTTCAAGACAATAATGCAGAGATATCATTTTCACCAGATTATGCATTACAGTCATTGCAACTACCTCTTCATAATTTAGAAACTAACTTGGCTTTTGACACATTTTCAGAAAGCTTTAAAACACCTACCCCTGAGAGAATGAGCATTAGAAACTCACAGGAGAACTTTGCAGCTGGAAAAAAATTCCTGCGAAATCATAAGGAGAATCCAAAACTACAGAGTATGCATACTCTTTTGAAATATGATGTTCCTGGACTTTGGAGCAGAACTAAAAGAAACATTGTACCTCCAGGGTGGTATTCTATATATGTGACAAATAATTATGTTCTCAAAAAATCCCCTAAGGCCAAAAAAATTTCTGACTTTACAAAAAGAAAAGATCAAGTGAAAAATATTCAAATTGAAAGCTCGCACAATATAGATCTAAACAAAATTGCAATGAATTCTAATTTACAAGTTGTTGTGGAGCGCTTGGAAGATACGATAAATATGGCCAAGAAGTCATGGAATAATCAATCATTATTGGAAGGATATAAAGTATCCAAGAAATTGATAGAAATTGATGGTAAAGATCAAAACGCTGGTAGAAATATGACTCTTACTGTAAGTAGAATGACGTGCAAAGAACAGAGTTTATCAAGATCTGTGGTAGCATCCAACAATATCAAAAGCAACCATATGCCTCCAATAGATTTGAATAACAAAAGACTTGATAATCTGAAAAAGTCATCTGTTTTGGATACGGGTAGCTTTATTTCCACTGTTGAGAATGTACCAACAAAGTGTGAAGCCATCGAAAACTCTTTTTCCAGCTATTCTAGTCCTATCAAACTCATGTTTTTATCTGAGGTTAAAAGCAGTGAAGGAGTGAAATACACTTTAACTTCAGTCGGTAATTCTAAATCAAATATTAATCTTTCTTCTTTGGAAAAACATCCAGACCATCATGTAATTGAAAAAAAACCAGAAACAAATGAGGATATCCCAAATGCTGACTTTGAGAATCATAGTTCTACTCCTGATGACAGTGACACTCTTCAAAGAGAACTAAGTAAATTGGATGATGCAAAAGAAACTGCAGAACCTTCTGCAGTGTCTATAGATGACACGAATAATGATAAGCCACACATAGAAACTAAGGAAAATTCAAGCAGTGCAGTTGAGTCATCTTTCAAAAGAAAACCAGGCAGACCTAAAAAAATAGGTCCCCAGGTCGTGAAACAGATTAAGAGACCCATCGGAAGACCACCGAAACCTAAAACTGATCAGACAGACATCACCACTTGCCAGAATAAGTCCTTTAGCGCTGGAAAGAATAGCCCAGAATCTCTCCTATCAGAAGTCAAAGAAGGTATTTATAAAAAGAGTATTACAGTAACTGTTATTTATGGAAGGTCAAGAAGAACTAAAAGGCACGTTTCTGAGGGAAGTGCAAACCTAAGCAATGCTGTGTCTTTAAACACTAATGGTGCCAATTTCCCAACTGAATGTAATGGTCTCCGAAATCTTCGAGAATACGAAACTGACTCGGCCGAAAGACTAAGTGCTGTTTCGAGTTTGACTACTGAAAGTGAGGTCTTGGGGTCTGACTTTGAACACATTAGACCTTTCAAGAACAAGTCTGTGATACCTCAACCTTCCAAGAACATTATTCGGCCGAATCAGAAGCCTTTGGCAATAATTAGGAAGCCTGGTAGACCTGCGAAAGTGAAAATCTCTGGTATATCTGTTACTATTAATAGAATTTCACCTCAGGAGAGAGAAGTAAGTATCAGCAGCTGCTTACCGCCTTTAGAACAAGAGAATGTAGTAGAAAAAAGCCTGCCTGAAGAAAACCATGATCCCCAGTGCAATAGGGTGGATATGGATACAAGGCACAACGAAGAGGATGTATGTAAGAGTGGATCAGAAAGTATGGTTGCTGCTGTACCTTCGAGACATTCTATTAGGGACAGAAAACCATCTCTGCATTTCTTACATTCATTAGCATCTTCTCGCTCACTCATTTACAGAAACACTCTGCTCCGTAAATCATATAAGCTCCATTTGCAGAAAGGTAAAAGACAGAAGGAAAAACGTAGGCAGTCAAGAATAAAAATAGCTCCCAAGGGCACCCCAGCACCTAGGAATTCAAGGACTGCAAAAAAGTTTTGGGAAAATAAATTAATACCCATTTCTGAAGTATCCTTGGACCCTATAATTTCATCAAACCCTTTGCTCAGGTGGTGGGCTGCTTCTGCTTCAAACGATTCCTTATTAGAGGAATTAAACAATAGGTTTGAAAAAATAACAAATGCTTGGGTGCAGGTGAGTGGGGATGAAGCTGAAAATTGCGTTCATAAAAGAGAACACACTGCCAATGATCATATCAAAATAGCAAACCCTTTGGAATCCTGTGTTTTAGAACTTGAAGTTTCACCTGTAAAAATGCTTTTTCGGAAAAAGTATGATCTGAATGAGCTCTGTACCTGGTTTATGCAAACAACAGAAACACAGTCCCTTTCACTAGTTAGAAAAGCAAATGCTCGAAACCCTTTGGAAGTAATAAATACCAGAGGAATTAAATTAGGGACCAAATATTCTGATTTTAATGCCAGCCCCTTCCGAAAGCACTTTAAAAAATTTGCACTATCTTCTCCTTCAAAATCAGCAGGGAAGTTGCATATACTGCATAAAATGGTTAGCTCTCCACTCTTAAGTGTGAAAAGTAATTTAACACTAGCTAGATTCAAAAGGACTGAGTTTAAGAGGTTGCAGCATGAAAGGTGGAAAAGAGAGGGAAAGCTACATAACCATGGAACAGGTGATTGGATCTCTAAAAGGAGGAACTTGAGATTTTTCTGCCAGAACCAATTTTTAAATAAGACTGAGGGGGGAACAACTGCTGATATCCCACTCCAAGGAAGCACAGTGGATAATCAGTTTATTTTGCCACCTGAGATCAGGGATGACTTTTTGCAACAGAGGGTGGCAATGTCTGACTTCAGAACACATGCTAGTTTAGAGAATAAATTTCAGTCAGAAGCAAAGGAGAATGGAAAAAACTGCAGCCAAAAAGATTTTGAAAAGGGACCAAGACTGGGAAATGTATGTCCAAATAATTGGAGATCAAAAACCTTAAAAGATTGTAGAATATTTTTGAGGAAGATCAACTACCTTGAACACAGAAATACTTTTAAACTAAATACAATCATTTATTCTCCTGAATCCGTTGACAGTGGCAGTCATCATCAAACTCATGTGGAAGAATCAAAGCGCTTTACTTTAAGGTCCCATTCTGCTAGGCAAAATTCTTTTATAACACAATCTAAAGAAAGAGAAAATGCCACAGCAAATAGTGCTTCAGTCGATATATTTCCTGGCCAACTTGACAATAGTAAATTAAATAAATGTGTTAAGTGTGACAAGACTCCTCCTGATAGTTCTGAAGACCTTAGCAAATTGAACAAAAGAAAAAGACCTCCATGGAAGACCACAGAAATGTCAACAAAAAGACATAAACGACAGTCTTGCAACAGCGGACAAATGGCAAACTATTATTCAAAGTCCCAACTAGGTAAGTTTTTCTCTACTTAATTTAAAGTTTCATTGTAGGTGCCTTGAGTCAAGTATGAGATAATGGGTAGAAGAGGAACAGCTCATTCAGTTTTAAATTATTTCCAAAATATTTGGACAACCTAGTTTCTTGGCACCTAGTATGAAACTCATGAAATTAGGCGCTGCTAAATGCACCAGTGCACTTCCCCACGTCTTAATGTGTCCAGGATTTCAAGCAAATTAAAATGTATTAAACAGAGACATAGGAAGCTTCTAAACATATATCATTAACCAAAAATGTATCTGCCCTTGCATTTGATAGATCTAAGATAAAATATAGAAAACAGTTTGACAGAATATATGCCCAAATAACTCTCTAAAACTTAACTGTTACACTCTAGGCTAATATATATTTATTGTCTGACAATAACTGCGACCAGCCACGTGAAAGGAAGTAAAGACTTGTCTGATTGCTAAAGAAGTAAAGACCAGCCTTGGGCCCAATCAGCACTATTTTGGGAACACTCATGGGACTCTTATTTAAACAGTCTCAAGGAACATGTTCTTTTACAATTAATCGGAAAACTTGTTAAATAGTTGTTTTCACATCAGACACCAAACTAGGTACCACGGATATAAAGATGAGGATTTCTTTCCAGAGATGATCCATAGCCCATCTAGAGAGAAAGCCACATGCAGGTAATTTGAAGGCTAAACTCAGAATGAAACTGTAGTGACTGCATCACTCATTCAGGTGTCCTAACCTGACGTTGGGGCCTCAGGGGACACCTTAGAACACAGCGAAAATATGAACACCGTAGTTGCCAACGTAGCCAGTTTGGCTCGACTGATAAGTGCTACACACACAATTCAGGATATTGTAGAGTGTGGTGGTGCTTATTGATCACTTCCCTGACACAAATGGGAATTTAAGGATATTTTCCCATATAGTTGCATTGTTACGTTGTATATTTTGGGGGTTGGGGCAGTATTAGTGGCTTTATTTTTACCTTTTTAAGCTGTTTTTAAAAGTTAAAAAAATACTATCAGGTTTTATATTAAAATATTAAAAGCAGTAATTAAACTCGAATTTTAATAGGTAAGATGATTATTATGTCACCCCAAATTCAGTTATTTAACTAAATAACTTTAAAATACCTTTTCCAATAATATCCAACATGAAGTGAGTAAAATTTTTGACTATCTAACATGCAATGATTAAAATGTTAAAGACAGTCAAATTAGAGTTGCCATTATGAAAAAAGAATAAATCTAAAAACAATATGCCTTCAGGATAACTAAAAGTAACATTATAGCAAACAATACGTTAGGAAAAAAGAGAGAAGACTGATAGTGATCTAAAAAATACCTTAGACAATTCACCTAAAAATATACACTCATATTTTTAAAAGACTGTCATGAATGAAGAATAAAGTAGTGTTTCATTTTTTATTATACCATCCTCATTTCATGCTGTTGGAGTTTACCAGAGGTAGTTTCCATCAACTCATTTTACAACAGAACTGTATTTTATCCTTCTAGCTTCTTAAGGTATAATAAATGTAAAATTTATTTTAATATGATTCTTCATCTCATTAAATATGAGATTACCCTAGAAATATAAAATGGAAGATGCCTAATTATTATCTTTTCAAATTAATTTCAAAATCATTTTGTGATATGTAAAAAATATTAGTATCATAAGAGTCATCTTTTCCAATTTTTAAAATTATAAGTACAATTTCCTGTTCTGCTTAAGGTTTTATTTATCTTTTACTGATAACTTTCCTTCTTTATTTTTTAACATTCTTTTTTTTTACTCAATGAGGACATTTTTACAGAGTTGTACTTAAAACAATATTTGTTACACTTATTTGATTTTTAAATGTTTCTTAAGGTGTTATTTTTTTTTCTCATTCTTGGTATTTCATACTTCTTTTTGCCTTTTTGGAAATGACACTAAAATTCATTATCAGTTTTATATGTGTTTTTCTTCTTCATAGAATAATTAGTGCTTGGAGACTTGAGAGATACTTTTAACAATAATACTTTTGTAGAAGAATTCTTAATTCAATGTATATAATGAATTATGGAATATTTCTATTGTTGAAAAGTTTTGTTTCTACCACAAATGTCTTGTTGTTGTGCATTTCAAAATTAACTGTTCAGATATAGTTTAATACATAGGAATTTTAAAATTTATACTTTACTACATTTGTACTGCTGTATATCAACTGTGGACATGGAAAGGAGGAAGAAGTGCATGCAATTCCATCCTATTCTTAGTTCAACAAATATTTAATGAACGCCTACAATATGCGCTTAAACACTGCAGACGGTTCAAAAAGTTCCCTTTCCATGTAAGTGAGTAAATAAGACCAATGTCATTTATTTATCCAACAAACAGAGTGTATTTCATGTCTTAAGGAAGGTAATACATGTTTTAAGGAGAAAGAATGGTTAAAATCATGGTTTGAGCTCTCATGGAGTTTGTCGTCTCATGGAGGATAGTGAATAGGCAATTCCTGAGGAAAGGTGTGTGCCGTGATCCAGGAGAGGTGGAATGCAGGAGCACATAGGGAGGAAATCGTAAAATTAGACACCAACTCCCACAGAGTCACATCGAGGCTGAGATTTGAAGGGGGCCAAAGTAGAGTCAGGAGAGGGGTATTTCAGGCCAAGCAAACTGCATGCGGGAAATCCGGGCGACACAAGAGCGCAGGCTTGTTTGGAACACTCAGTAATTTTGTTCAAATAGCTGAGTCATAAAATAGGAATCAAGGATGAGGGCAGGAGGTGGGTGGGAAAAAGGCAAAAGATAAAGCTCCTGAAGGAAGCATAGCTCAGATGGTGAGTTCAGCATCAGTTAATGAAAAAAGAAAAAAAAATAGTTTGAGCCGTAAAAGCAGCATTAATGGAGAAGAATAGATATATTTGAGAAATATCTGTGAAGTAGAATCAATACATCTTAGAGAATAGAGGAATGAAGGATAACATCCTGGTTTGGGGCTTAACCATCTGGGTAGGTAGATGGTAACATGCACTGCAGTATAAATGCTCGGAGTGTTCAGTTTTAGACATAAGAATTTGAGGTAGCCAGTGGGATATTCAAGAAAACATGTTTAGGGAGCAATTCGATTTCGCTCAAGAGAGAGGTCTGAGCTAGAGGTAAATATTTGAGCGTCAGCAAGTCACTGAATGCATGAGAGTGGAAGAGATTGTTCCTTGTAAAATGGGAAGAGCCTAGAATCCCATGGCCCCAAAAAGATAAAATAAAGATAAGATGTGTACAAAAGGAGACCAATGAGGGGGCAGGAGGAGAAAGGAAGCCAGGAGAGAGTGGCAAAAAAAAAAAAAAAATGCATTTTAACAGTGGAGAAAACAACAGTGGAAACTGTTGTTAAGAGGTCAGTTAAGCCTTGAAACTTTTCCATCGAATATAGCACAAGAGGTTTAATTTAGTGATTTGGGAGAGCAGTTTTGGTGGACTAATCGAGCCAGAGACCTTATGACTGAGTAAATGCTGGAAGAGGAAACGAAGGGAATTAGCACAGAAAACTATAGACGATTATGATTGGAAAGGAGTTAGGGAGGTAATGAAAGGGAATCCTTGTCGAAGGTGGGTTAAAAAAAAATGTTAGTGGGTGGAAATGTTAGTGGGTTGACAAAATGCCATGGCCAGCAGTGGAAGTGGAGCAAAGCCCCTCAGTCAGTTGTAGCGTCATCAAATAGGTCTTGGCCATCAGAGTCACTTCCCCCTTAAAACATGAGAATAGTGGGAACAATATATGATGATGCAAATCACCTCGTGGGGAAAATGTTAAGGGCAGTAGAGTGTTTTCTACAAATCAAGAGGTAGTCTACGAAGTATGGTGGGTATCAGGAATGTGGACATGGTTTGAAGTACTGTCCCAAGAAATAACAGGATGGACAGCTTTGTGAGTTTCTCTCAGCTGCCAGAACGTAAGCTGGGAGAAAGGTGGGCCCTTAGACTTAATAGTAAATCATTGGATTCACCATGTGGGTGTGAGGGAAGGACAAAAAGACCAAGCCAAGATTTCCACAACTAATGAGCTACTCTTGTGTGATCAAAGTGTAATTCTGGAGAGTTCTTGAACAGTAGTGCACAGTATAGATTTGAGGGGGAGGGCAACATGGGGTATGTGAAGGGCCCGTGGCAAGGGATGATTTTTGAAGTGATAATGGCCTGAAATAGAATATGACTGTTGAAAATAATAATGTGGACCTTTTTAATATCAGTGTCTTTTGACAAAGTTCCCAGAGCAAACGTGTGCCTTTTCTAATTGATACATATCCGGATGTAAATAAACTGATTTTGGACACTTTTGAGGATATTTTAAGACTAGAATAACCTAATGTCAACTTGAAGTTATTAAATTTATAGTTCTCATCCTAAAATGTTAAGTTTTCTCATAAAAATTTAGAATTCAGGTTGACATTTTAGATTTAAGATGATGGAAAAATGTTCAGTTTGCCAGCTTTTTCCTTTTTGTCATTTACCTCAAAAATGACTGAATATACATTTTTTTGCACTCAAAATTCTGGTTTGCACATAGGCATATAACTGATGGGTGACTTTGTAATTAACAATATACTCCTTCAACTGCCCCAAATCCACACAGATCATACTTCCTCTGGTCCTAATTATAAACATTTTACCACATTTTTTAATCCCAGCTCAAGGTGTCCTTTTAAATTTGTATGGTCGAGGCAACCCTTGGCACAATATCCTTAAACATTTTTAAATAAAATTTGAAGTTGAGTTCCTTCATGTGCGGTGATTCAGCATTATTATTATTTAATGGGAAAAAAAACTCTGAGTCAATGATTTTCTAAATTTTGTCTTGATGGAAAAAAAACATTTCCAGATGATTCACAGTTTCATCCAGTTCGCTGCACAAGCTTTCACAAAGATGTATTCCCAGAAACACTGGTCGCCCAAGATGTTGTGTGTAAAGGGTTTGGGTTTAATGGGGCTGGGAAATGCTCAGTTCTCTCTCCTGGGCTTACTGAGTCACAGTGCCCCATTGGCACGAGAAACTGCATTCTCTAAACTTTATATATATCCTAACTTTTTATACCCAACTGAACACGGTTTGGGGAACATAATTGGGAAATGTTGCTCTAGCTAGTTTCCTGCTAGGGTTTTTCGATTGTGATATTCCTAGAAGTAATGCAATGACTGTAAAAATACGTTAATTTACATACTAGCTTTGTCCTTATGTACAAATTAAGTTAGAGTGATCAAAATTTTGAGCGCTTTGTTAAGATTCACTATTAAGAGAACACTGTGGTAAACACGTATAAGCCGAAGATGATCACGTTCTGATCAGTCTATTTCGTGCCTTTCGTTTTTGTATGTTAGATTTTACTTCATGTGGTGTTAAGAGCAGAGCAGCTGTGGTAGCAGTCAGTTCATGTGCCTTTACTGTCTATATTACAAACAATGACAAAATCACTTATGAATTTAGGAAAACATGAGATCACTGACTCCCCAAGCCTTAATTCACATTTTAATTCAGATGAAATGAAGATATTTAATGCAAAAATTAGTAAAATCATTAACATCTTCATTTTTAGATGGGCTTCATTTAACCGCTTTGCTGATTGCCAGTGCCATGAGTAAAACAATTATAGCTTTGATTCAGTTATTTAAAAAGTATTCTAATGAAATGAGGATTTTTTAATAAAAATCCATTCTGTTTACAATGGAGTATTTTCCCTAGCATTGTGATTTTCACAGGAACTGAGTAAAGAAAGAGTTTTAGGTCTTAAAGAGCATCTCACTCTTGCCATCGTACTTTATTGAAATATAAATCAGCTACTTTGTTAAATCCTTGTCTTGATGTTTTTTTTATTAGACTTTTCCTTGGATACTTTATATTCTATTACTTTGTCGGCCATTACTGAGTTTTTCAGATATTCTGCTTTACTAATTGCCACACATATTTCATGGGAAATCATTCAATTTAATCAACAAGTACTGGACACTCTTCCTTTTGATCAGTCAGATCTGTCTATTGTGTTAGGTGCTGGAGTAACAAAGAACTCAGGGAACGTATCAAAAAATATTTCAAATGGTTCTTTGGCCACCTTAGTATAACTTGAAGAGCGATAATTTGGTTGGTTCTCCATTGTAGTGGATTTGGAGTATAAAACTTTTCAGACATAAAATTAATTTTCTAAATCGGATGTCTGGCCCATGGCATTGGGGCACCACCATGCTCATTCACTTAGGTCTTGTCAGATGCTGGTTTTGTGCCACAGGAGCTAATCTGAGCAGTTGCAACAGAGACCATCTAGAGCCCTAAAAGGCAAAAATATTCATTATCTGGCCCTGTTTGCTGACCCCTGTTATGTGCTATCGGTAGAATTTTGATACGGTGTAACTAGAAAAAATTCATTGAGTTTTTTTTTAGTAGATTCAGATGATCATATCCGCTCATCCCCCACACCCCACCCACTCCTTCCCCTTGTCCCCTCCCTCCTTCCACACCATGCAACATATTTCTGACAGTAGTTGTTTTGTTTGCTCTCTGGGACGAGACCTGCCTTCTTTATCCAGCAGAGTGGTGCTGGGGGAGCCATGAGTGCCAGTTGTATTCTGTTTTGTAAATCTTTATTCTCTTTCTGCAGCCTCCAGGCCTGCTTTGTCTATAGGAGGTAAGTTCAAGGGTCACCCTCCTGTTCCTTAACCAGCTGCCACCTGTTAGAACGAGATCGATCTTAGTGCTTCACACCTGAAGTTCAAGTCTTCTCTCCTCTTCTGACCCCTTTTTCTTTTCTATTTCCTCGGTTAGGAATTCAGAATTCTGAGTTCAGCATTCCAGGCTACCTTGTTTTCCCTGCATTTTCCTGAGCAGTCAACAGTTTTCTTTGTAGAGGAGCTGAGGTTCTGTGATTACTATGTTAATTTAAGCCTACTGAATTCACCTGCTGTTTAATTATCAAAAAAAAAGGCAGAATAGGGTCTGAATGATTTCATCCTGACAGGTTTTTTTCTTGCTTGTTTTTAATTTTAAAGATGATCTTGGCTGCTTCTTCCTTCCCCCAACTTCCAGCCACTTACAAAATGCATTTGTTTGTGACTTTGCTTCTGTTATATAAACGTAGACAGCTAGATTTTAAAAGCCTGTATCGATAGATCCCACTAATTGTTCAAAAATGTTTGTCTCCTATGTGCCAGGCAACGTGCTAGATCTGTGAGATCAGTGGGCAAGGAAACCAGATACAGTTCTTGCCTTCGTGGTTCAAAGGCAAGTTTCTTTGAAGAGGCAGGCTTTGACTAAATAATTACACACATCTTACAAGTTCTCAATTAGTAGGTGGTACAATGAGAATTCCTTCTAGGGAGATTTAGGTCTGGGAACTGGGGAAGACTTCCCTAAGGAATTGGCCATTCAGCTGAGCTGTGTGAGTGGGGATTGGCCTGGCCACGTGGCTAACAACTGGGAGAGAGGGAACAGCTTTCCAGGAAGAAGGAATTGCAGGTGAAAAAGTCTGAGATGGTGTATTCTGGGCAGGTTTGAGGGATGAGGAATGACTGGTGTGTAGGAGCGAGAGAGAAAGGATTATGGTGGGACATTGAGGAGTAAACGAAGCATACACCATGCATGTTCTCACAAGCCGCAGTCATGTACTTTCAGTGGCTTCCAATTGCTCTCAGAATAGAGATCTAACTCGGAAGTGGAGAAGGTATGTGACATCATCAGATTTGCCTTTCTTAGACTCAACAGAATCATGGAAAATGAACAAAAACGAACAGTACAGTGTGAGCGAGGGCATAGACCCTATGGTAGTCCAGATGAGAACTGCGCTGCTTTAAAGCTGCGGTTCACAAACTGTCGTGTGCTTCAGAATCACTAGCAGGGCTTTCTTAAAAAAAAAAAAAAAAAAAAGTGGCTGGGCTCCAATTAGTGTGTTTCAGCAGGGACGGAGTAGGACCCAAGGGACGTTTGTGTTGCTGATCCAGAGAACACACCTTGAGAACCACTGGTGTGGAATGTACGGCAGCGTTGCAGTGGCAGAAAGATTACTCCTTTACTAATACGACCATGTTATAAATCCCCTCTGAACACTGCTTCACCTATAATTTCCCGTGTGTCTTGTCTAACTCGGGGTTATTTAGAAGTGTGCTGTTCAGTTTTCAAAGACTGGAGGATTTTTCCAGACATCTTTCTGTTGCTGATCTCTAATTCTCTTATGGTCGTAAAATATGCTTTGTGTGATTTTAATCCTTTTGAATTTACTGAGATTTGTTTTTTGTTTGTTTTTTTTTTTTGGTTCAGAGTCTCTTCAAATCTACCTTAATACATGTTCTTTGTGTTCTTGAAAACAATGTGTATTCTGCTGCTGTTGGGTGGAACGTTAGAAATGTCAGTCGACTCTTAACATCCTGTGGGGTTTCAGTCTGCTTGTTCTATTGCTTTCGAGAGAAAGGTGTTGAAATCTACAGCTATCATTCTGGATTTTTCTGTTCTTTTAGTTCTTTCAGGTTTTCTGTTATATAGTTTGAGGCTCTATGATTAGGTGCATACACATTTAGAAATTTTATATACTTTTGATGAATCAAGTTTTTTATCTTAGGAAATGAACCTCTTTATCTCTGGAAATACTCCTTGCTCTGAAGTCCATTTCATCTGATAGTACGTTGGTCATTCCAGCTTGCTTTTCGGTGGTGTTATAACATGGTATGTCTTTTCTCAGGCCTGTCTTGATCACACTGAAATGTACTGTTTCCTGCAGCCTGGCTAGCTTACATGAAAGTGCATACACAGTCTATGATAGAAATGAGCAAAGTTTAATAAGTAAAACAAGTTTAAATGATGAGAGTTGGATGTTTTAAAATTATTTTTGTTGTGATTATCAGTAACCATTAAATCACAAATGATCATTGTGTTCCCATCACTCAAAAGATCTTTATACTTTCCAAATGCATATATTCTGTAAACTTCCATTCAGATGGTGTAGAGAGGCTCTCTTTCAGGATGGGTGAAATCACTGAAATATTAAAAAGAGGCTTCGATGTCTAGATAACCACTTCAGGCCAGCCTTTACCTTTGTTCAGCCCTCACTACCATCTGGATCCCAAGTTTGATAGAGGAGACCTTCTTTAGAAGTTTAGAAACCTCTCCAAGTTTCTCCTCCCTTTCACCAAAATAAGCGATGTTAAACTAAACCTTTGCATTTGTCTGTAGTCCTGTATGGTTTTTAAAGTGTGTTAATGGGCTCTCATTAGATTATCGGAAATGTAAGGTAAGCAGGAAAAAAATCATTTGAATTTTTTTTCTTACAGATGAGGAAAGTGAGACTGAAGGAGGCTAAGGTTACTTATCGAAGGTCAATTAGGCTGATTACTAATAGTGTCAGCATTGGAATCTAAGTCTTTACATTCTTTTCTCTGATTCTACACTCTCAAAAGTACCACTCACTGTATACCCTTGCTGAGCTTTCAGTAGCATCCTGGAGATGGACATAGCCACGTTATCAGGCGATAGACTTAAATGGTGCTAAGCTTTCTAATCATCATGTGTAAAGCACAGAAGCCATGAAACGTAAGACATAAACTTGATGATATAAAACTTAGAGTAGATTCAAGACAAAATCACCGTAGGCAGATACAAACAGCTAATGAACTAGGCGGGGTAGGGAGGAGATTGTAAAACAGAACAAAAGGTTGATCTTCACTGCATGTCAATAAAAAATCATCCATTGGCAAAGAACACAGAAAAGGAAATACAGATGGCTTCTCAGATACGAAAATATAAGCTTAACCTTCCTCGGAGTAATGCAAATTGAACAATGGCATACCCTTTTTTATCTTATCATTTTTTCCAAAATCCCTAAGTTTTATTATTATAATTAAGAGTGTGAAGGAACAAAGACATTTTCATACATCATTAGAGTAAAATGGTACCCAGTCTATGAAAGATATTTTGGTAATGCCTACCAATTTGAAAACCACCGTTTGACCCAACTACACTACTCCTCATTAACCCTGCAGATATACCTGTGTACATACTTAAAGAGACATGAGAGGGTTCAGTATATTGGTACTTTAACCAAAAGATTGGAATAGCCCAGTAGTCCATTAGTTGAAGACGACCAGCGAGTAAATTTTGCTATATGCATAGAGTGGAATTCTCTGTAGCTGTTAAAAGAATCAAGTATTCATTGTACAGATATGAAGCCATCTCCAAAATGTACATATCTTTAAAAGCAAGATACAGAACTGTATATAGAACTGTACAGGGGGTAAGGAGATAGTTGAAACACAAATATGTATGTATGTCGATGTGAGGAATACACAGGAAATTGGTGACAGTAGGGACTAGGAGCAGTGAGAGACTTCATTATATGTTTTGCAGTCGCTGATTTTCTAGTTTCGGAAACATAATACCTATTTTTAAAACATACAAAAGAAAAGGCAGTTTAAAAACTATACCAAGAAAAGTTGAACATTTAATTAAGCCCTCACTTCGTACAAATGTGTATTATACCACAAATTCCTGACATAAACCCAGTTTAGTCAAAATTTTAGTACTCACATAGAAAGGAATGTTTGTTACAAACTCGTCTAGATTGTAAATTCTTTGAAAGCATGGACTGTGTCTTCCTCATCTTTGTGTTCCAAAGTGCAGTGCTAGTGGGTACTCAGTGTTAAAAACTTAAATGGTCTAGAAATGAAATTGAAAAGTGCTCCGGTTGGTTCTCGATTACAGATGCAGGTTCTTAACATTAGTCTACACACATCTGGTTGGGACACTACAAAAGAGCAGTTTCTCTGTTTTCTTCTATCTCAGTTGCCCCATCTTTTCTTTAAAAAGGGGGAGCAGGGTCTAGAAAGGTCCCTTCCAGCTCTTGTTCAATGTCCCTGGCTAGCACTTCATAAGATAGCAGTTAGTGTTTTATAGGTCAGTAATGCCCAAACTTTGCACCCCAACTAGGTTTAAGTGTAAATGTGTGAATTATACATGTCAATCGGTATATTCGTACTAGCATTTAGTTCTTTAAAAACACTAATTGGTACTTCTCATGCATGTGTATAGTTTTTTTTTTTCTTCTATTCAACATAATTTTTACTTCAAGGCAAAGCTAATAAAATTTACAATGCAAAATATGTTGTAAAGGCAAGACTGTCTGATCGCATCCATTTTGTGTTGAACACCAACCAGTCAGTGCTGAGTGTGCACAGCCGCTCCTCCTGGGGGCACCTGGAACCTGAAGCCTCCCAGGCCCCCCTGCTACATCATTTTGATCTATAGGTACATAGGAAATTGACTCTGGATATTGTTGTCATCCAAGCCAGAGGAATAAACTTATGCATAAGGTAGTCAAAAGCACTGCATATCACGTGGGCGGTGGGAGAGTAGGAAGCCCAACCTGGGACAAAGAGAAGCAAGCTATAGGATTTTCCCAAGAGGTCGCTCTTCCTTCACCCCTTTCCCCCAGCACTTCCCTGGCAGTTGTCTGTGACAGTGGGTGGAGTCATGGAGTTACAGAGCCCAGAAGCGTAGCTGGTTTTCCACTCCGTCTCATCCTCTGAGTGCCCCAGCAGATACAGCTCAGACCAGGAAAGATCACTCCTGAAATGTACAGTCTCTCCATCTCGGGCACACTCAGCCTGTACACACGCCTCCATGAACAGCCGTACCCACTCCACAGTCCTGCATTTCCACATGCACACGCCGCACCCACTCCAGACATGGACACCCTCAGCTGCCACCATCTCAGGAGCTTGTGTACCCAAATTTAGAGTATACTCTAGAAGAGTAACTTGAAAAATCTGTCTTTACAGTATTCTAAACAGTAATAATATAGTTATTAAAATATTCTGATGAATATACTGTCAGATAGCAAACAGAAAACAAAATTGTTCCTCCAGGCCGACATTTTTGAGTTTGACATTTGATATATTTATCTACCAGGCTATCTTGATTAATATAATGGAATTTTCATAGGTTGCCTCAGAGTTTCTCAAAGAAGTGTACATCAAAATTTTGAGAATATAGTTAATAAAAGTATGAAAACTACCAGTCCTTGGAGGAAGGAAAACATTACTCTTTATTTGAGCTTTGCTAAAACAAAATAACCTGAGGGCCTTGAGGCCACCAGTTTAAAAAGAACCAATATGAATAATTCAAAAATCAGTTAAGATTTCTGATATGAATGAAAATATGTTTTGGAGCTCTGATCTGTCAAATATCAGGCCATGATTTACTTCAAATATAATTCTGTTAACCACGTCTCTGTGTCTTAGCTTTTTAACTGATTTACTATTTTTGGTGAGTGGTCTTCTAAGCTAGCTTCTAGTTTGTCAGTTTGTTTCCTATCTGTTCGTAAAACTAGAACCATGCCATTCGGTGGAACTGTTTGTTCACCTGAGGACTCAGTGAGAACACAGTAGCTGTTAAAAGATGCTACAACAGGTTAGATCTCTCTGGCTAGTTGAATGGCAAACGAGTCCGTTGATTGGGGCGCAAGGAGAGATCAGGAAAATGCTCCTGAAGTGTGGATGCTGCCGCCACTTACCAGCGCCAGCAAGTCACTTACACCCTGGTGCCCAGGTCATTTTCCTCTTTACTGATGCGAGGACTACAGACCTGTGATTGGGATGAGGTCCAAGCCAGCGGATCCACGAAGCATCAAATGAGCTCATGTATAGCGAGCTATTATAGTTTCTATTATAAACGTAAGGATTCCCATCTGAAGATACGAATTGACTGTGATTACTAAGACTTGGGATTACATGTGAACTAGCTACCCTTTGGACACTCAGTTTCTGTGATTCTGAAGATTTTCTTCAGCGAGCTAGTAGGCATCAGGGAAAGAACAAGGACTGCATTCCAGCTCCTTCTCAGTGACTGCATGCCCTGAGACTCCCTTTTGTCATTTAGGATGATGATAGGTATACCAGCCTTGCTTGCTTGTTATGAAACTTAAGTGAGATTATGGATGTGAATGTGCCTAGGACATAGTTGGCATTCAGCAGAGGTTAACTCCTTTTTGTCTCAAAATGGGCAAGTTAAAAGGGTTGAACCCTGCCGAGCTCAGTAGCTTAAATGTCCTCTCATGTGTCCTGATGGGATCCATCAGTGGTCTGAGTGACCGCTGAAGTGCCCAGCTTACATATGTATTGTATTCAGTTCAGTAAGGAGATGGGCTAAAAACAACAAACTCTCGTACTTTCCGGATCATAAATGCTCTATCCACTCGAATGTTTAGAGGTCCCAACCATAAAAGTTTTATTTTACAAGGTTGAGAATTTCTTTGAAGTAAATAAAACTGAAACGCTTTGCACTTTTTTTTTTCCCCAGCGTGCTACAAATGAAAACTGATGAGAAACTGAATTTGTCCGATGGGAATACAGCAAGTTGCCCTTTGAGCCCCATTAAGATGTGCCTTAATCGTCCCGTTGAATGGAATCTGAATTTGACAGCAGCATCTCTAGCAAGCTGTACAGTTCATAACCAAAATCTCCAAAGTGAAGAGAAATAGATCGCACTTCTTCTTGCACTATCTTTATTTTGTACGTCAATATTCTTTCTGCTGAACAATAAGCATTTATCAGTTGATCTTGAAATATTTCTAGTCCTGTGATTTGTCTTTATATTAAATCATTAGCATTAATCATTTTGATTATATTTGTATGTTTTACACAATTTACACCAGATCATTGTGGAACTCTGCAGTACGGTTGGATTTTGATGTTTCTCTTTTTAATGGTATTTTGTGATTTTTTTTTTTAATGCCCTAAATTTAAGTACACAGTTGTCCCCGGTTTCATTTCTGTGCACAAAGTTTTAATATATAACGCATTATGTGATTTAGAAGGCTAGTATTGTAAAGACTTGTGATGACCTGACCCATGAGCAGTTGTATAACAGGTGGATACCAACTACCTCGAGCAAACTGGCAAAAGGCAAAGGTATCTCTTAGAAGTCTCTTTCTTTCAAAGTTATATATGTATAGAAAATTTGATCCTAGTTTATCATCAAGTAGCATGTTTCCATTCCTAGAATTTGAGCTGATCAGTTTTCTCTCTCTGTACTTTTCAACCTTTGAAGTCTGTGCGCACTAAGAACAATGGCACAGTTGCATGTTTACTCTTCAGCAAACCTGTGCCTCTTACAGACAAGAATACTGTTTGGTTTCTGTAAGTTACCAGTTTTGAATGAAAAATGGAAAATGGATATATACACCTATTGATTTTATTGTATTTTAGCCATTTATTTTAAAGTGTAAAGGGATGTCTTTTTTTAAAGCAGGATATTCCTTTAATAGTGCAAAAGCATAACTTCAGCAGTGGCTTACGTGATTGTGTCTAAAACTTGATAGTAAGAATACTAAAGTTTTGGTGCTTAAATTTATTTTTCCCAGCCAGAGAAAGCTTTGGTACAGTGATCCATGTAAGTATAGAAGAACATGGCTCCTTCCCACTGGATAGTCTGGCTATGAGGTAAATGGAATTTAGTTTGTGTACATTTTAAGTCCTTACTTCTCCCTACCCTCCAAAAAAATATTTTTAAAACTACAGGGATTTAACAAAAGATTTACATAAAGAATTTGAAGCACAGGAAGACACAGAGCCAACAGAATGAAAAACAATCATCTATTTTTCATTGTTTTATATCACTACCATATCTGCCTTTTCCTTTTGCTTAATAAGCATTCTTAGTAACTTTCAGACTCCTTTTATATTTCTGAGTTTTATAAAGCACATGTATATGTATGTAATATAGCAATTTGGTTCTAAAAAGCACAACAATCTTAACTTTGGCTCCATCTTAGAACATCACCTTAAATAAATGGCCTCTGGTAAATCAACTTATAAAAGCACAATTTTAACAGATCCAATGTTAGGGTGTTTCTATCTGAATAATAAAGAAAAACGGTAATTATCAGAGGGATAAGAAAAGGTGTTTTGGTGGGTTTTGAAGAAGGAAAGAAGATTGATTTCATATAGTAGAAGTTTCATGTCGACAAGTGCCAATTTCAGAAGACAAATGAAATTGACAGTAAAATAGTGACCATGAGAGGGCTTCCTGTCACATTCTTTTCCCAGTAGTATTTTTCATCCACAATAAATATTATTTCGTTTATGTCAAAAACACAGAGAACAAGTCCATGACTAATATGTATATGTGAATATCCCCTAACCCAGGAAACACCATCACAAGAAAACTAGAGTTCATATGCAAATGATTTAGGAAGAAAATTACCCATGCAGGTTGCATTATCAAAAACGTTTTTAGTGTGAGAAACACAAAATTATCAAAATGAAAACTGTTGAACTTGGATGCTGGGTACTTTGGTTCATTATACTAGTCCTCCCTAGAAGTGAGCTGCTTTCTAGACAGTTTGTGGTACTTCATTTGCCCTTGAGGTGTCGCTTTTTAAATGTGTTCTGAGGTTGGAAATGTGTTCATCTGTGTTGAATCTGCCCCATCTAAGTCATAAGCTGCTCCAATGCAAACTACTGAGCATTCGCATGCATCATCTGGAAAGGTTCGTAGGCCCACCCGCTTTAGATTCTGATTAGACCCCCTGACCGATCTGGATGGTCCGTGGAGCACACTGACGGACGCTGTCCTAAGGCTTCAGTACAGACCCCAGTGACATGGAATCTCAGCAGAAAGTCCTACAAGACATCAGGCTTTTTCTGATTTTGACACGAGGGTAAGTTTATTAAAGCAAAGAACTGAACATAATTTTAAAGGACATTTGTGAAAGGACTCCACCACCATCACCTCTTCTAATTTACATCTTCACTGAGAAACGGCTCAAGGTTAAGTTTACTTTTTTCTAGTGCTGCTGTTTTGGCTCGTCTTGGTAATAATCTCCTCTTCATTTCTGATGCTGGCTCTGGAACTTCATGATCACTAAACAAATGTTGAAAATACACCAATTTAAGTACAAGCTTTAAAACCACAGTTTATAAATAAAACTTTTTTGTTTCTGACTCTCATTCTATCAGTGTGTAATTGATATCTTGATTCCACTAACTAAAAACTAAAACCTCAACCAAAACCAAAACAAACACTGGCTGTCCAGCAAACTGAAATCATGGAAAACCTAGCTAATTTCTTTTTATAACTGGTATTATATAGAAGGAAAAAAACAAACTTTTGTAATGAAGATTGTAATTAAACAGGGACCATAACAACTGCCCAAGAGTTTTTGGGGAAAACAAAACAAAACAAAAAAAAACCATACTCCTGATTTAGGCAATAAATTCTTAAAACACCATAAGCACATTGTTTCCCCCAAATATTTTTAATTTAGTCAAAACTTAGATATATACTGAAAATACAGTTTTACCAATAAATAGATGAGTGTAAGATAGCTGCAGCTTTCAGCTTCCCACAGTGGCTTACTCGGCAGAAACCAAATATAAACACTATACCGTTGACACATCCAAATTAAAGGCAGAAAGAGCCTATCATTTGTAAATGTAGAGTTAGCTATTTCAAGATTAGGAGTCATACACGATCATGTACATGGATGAACACATGGAAGCATAAATGGAAAACACATTCGAGTTTTTGTTACCTAATTAATAGTAAAAGACCATGCCGCTAACAGGAAAAGCAGATCACCCATAGGAAGTCAAATGCTCTGGATAATGGAATTTTAGGATATATATCCAAGACAGTAATTATAGTTTTCATTGATTATCTTGTTATATATTGCGTAGAAGCAAACTACAATGTTTTTTCTACTTCCAGACCATAAAAATAAAGATTAGTTCTACGTATTCTGGGGGTGCGTGGCATACCTTTCGAAGTCAGCCTCTGAAATCTGCCGTCCCCTGTTAATCCTGGTTGAAGCTGTCACTTTTCTCCGTCCTTCAAGACAGTTCATTATGAAAATTATCAATTGCTTACTATTTTTAATCTATTTTCTGCGCTCCCTAATCCTTTATTTTCCATCTTCTACAGATTTCCTCTAAGTCTCCAGCCACCCTGACAGCAGTTATCAACCCCACAGAGAAAAGGAACCTAACCAAGATTTAAAATTAATTTCTTTTGTAAGCTCTGATAATAGGCAAGGGAAATTATGAAAATTAAGTTCTAAGGTGGCAGATTTTAGTTAAATGTATTTGGAGGAAAGCATATGAAAAACATGTTATATAAAGAAAGTAACTCTATTATGGCTACAGTAGCACAAGGTGTATGGAGAGAAAGTACAAAGGTAGGTTAAGACCATAAACAGGTCCAGGTCCTAAAGAAACAACTTTAATCATTAAAGTAATGGCTTCTTGTGAAATATTTAACATATACATCGCCAATTCAAACATTTCAGTATTAAAACTAGAGCCTTTATATGCTGGAAGTTAGAAAAATTCTTGCTAGAAATTTACAAGGTTAAAAAGTAAGACACAGTTTGGCCTTGGATGCTCCCCATTTGTGAACTAAACAACACATAAATGAAGTTTGAGCTGTGTGTGGGCTGGCGGGGAGAGGTGGCATTCTCATGGTACATTATCTGACTAAAAGGAATCTGATCAAAACCATATTACTCAGTATGATCATTTGGTTGAAATTTGTACACCCTTCTCATTCATGTGAAAATTTGTTTCCCTGCCTCAAACCTTATGTATTTGCTTTTAAATATCTAATACAATTATCCCCAAGAAAATATCCAACAATATGGAACTATAGTGGGACATCCAGCAATTAGTATTTAAATAGTTGACTACAAAACAATATTATGGCCAGATTCCATTTAGAATCCAATTAACTCTGCATAGAAAAAGACCTCAAAAAACATTCTTCAAGGATTAAAATAGTATATGGCTCATGAGTAGTAGTATTAGTGTTCTTTATATTGGTTTGCTTGGATGTATTTTCTGATTCTTCTGTAATAAGCATGTACTGCTTTTGTAATAAAATGAAACATTAAAAAGATGTTGAATTTCAGATTTTTTCTAAGTGATCCCCTAATAATCAACAACTACATTATTCCAACAACTCTCCTATTGTTGGATATCCCTTGGGAATAAATTGTGTTGGGATATGAAGTAAAATGGGAAAAAGGAAAACAAGCCAGAAAAATACTACACAGATGAAAGGGACAAATTCCTTAATTATATAAAGGCTAAACCATAAACAACTGATAATACAAAACCACCATGGATCATTTCCTAATAAAAATCAATTTAATCCAAATAATCCTTTGCAATATGATCTTTGCCTCATATTTCTTTCAATCAAAAGGACTTGGAGCAGCACTGATACAATCTTTTAGGTAACAAAGCAAAAGCTAATATTAGCTGAAAGAATTAAAAAATACCTAAGACATTTATAAATCTGTTCCTAAGGACACAAAGATAAGGAAACTTACAAAGTATTTCACTGGGAAACAAAACTAAAAAGTTTTATTACAAAACTAGTCTATCCACACACTACCCACCTCTGTTAGTCTTTGGCTGAGTAGATTTCGATGCTTGCCTTACTTTTACATCCTTGTGAGGAGTTACAAATAGCTCTTTATCTGTTTCTATTAAAAGAAATAATGCAACACTGTAAATAAAACTCAAAGTATTTTAAATGGTCTTTCCAAGTCGATTTTTCATAAAACACAAGACAACCAGCCCCATTAGCGGCCACTGAAAATTTATCATGTCAGTGTTCCATAAAATGGTGAAGACTAGAAAGTAAGCAAGCAAACTCCTAAAAAGATAGTGTGCATGATCATATGGTGAGAAAAGCACACAAAAAAACTAAAAGTGGAATAAACACTGATCGGTAATACATTTCCCCAAGGGGATTAATTAGAAAAATTTTCTGAAACCCAGCCACATTATAAGAAAAAAAAATGTGTCTCAGTAAAGATGAAAAGGATAGAATCTTATAAATATTCAGGTTAGCATATTACCATCTTCACTTTGATAAACAGTCATAGTTGTGCTGGCATCCTGTGTGGCTATAGCTTGGTCACCATCTTCTTTATTTCCTTTTTCTAACTGAATCTTGATTTTCTCCAAAGCTCTCAGACATGTCCTATCTTTTACTTCCTAAAACAGAGAACATTAACATTTTTTAAATGCAGCCTTTTTTCATCTTCCTCCAAAAAGCTATACGCTGATATCAAGTTGTTTTAAAACATTCTAAAAATTATATTAAATTTATGATGGAAGTCTTTACCTCAAATGAGCAGTCACAGTATACTAACATGTATAATTTAATATAATATATAAATTCTACTTTGATAAAATATACACATAAGAGTAATTAGAAAATACTTTACCTCCAGAATCTCATTCAACAGAACCAAAAGATCTTTAGCAAGACTGTTACTGAGTTCCAAAGAACTCAAGGATTTTGTATAGACTCGAATTTCTGGTGAAAATGGACATTTTAAGATCTCATTGCAAATTTTTATGGCCAAATTGTCATGAACTGTTAAAGCCTAGAAATTCAAGAGAAAAATCTCTGTAAATTAAAAATGGCATGATTGCAATACAGCCCTACACACTAACAAACATTTCTGCTATCTTTAATCATCTCAAATACAAAACATCTAAAACCAAATTTAACTTATTACTCCCCAAATGCACTTCCCTTGACTTCCTGTAGTGGATGCTGTGGTTCAGGCCCCAGACACACCCCCTGCATTCATTCTCCCAGCTGATTCCAGTTTTGGAAGCTAAAAGTTTCCAGGTGCCGCACTGGTCTCAGCTGCAGATGGTGGGCCCTGCCCAAGGTCACACCTCCCCAAGGGTTAGTCCACATTCAGTGACTGGAAGACGGACAGGCACAACGGCCCAGCTTCGTTGCAATTCTGGATAACTCAAAGGACATCCCAGTTATGGAACGTCCCGTGGGATCGCCCTGAGACCTTAAGACTACATGACAGTCAACTTCTCCTGCTGCCTCAACCTATTTCCCTCCCTCTTCCAAGATGCTGATCCTGAGAATGTACTTCTCAATTAAATGTCAACAACATCTTTGAGGACTGTCACCGTACCTAGAACCTTGCTTGGTTATTTATCACCAATGCCTCCATCTCCCTTGCCTTTCAATGCTCTTTCCTCTCGGCTTTTTAACCCATCATTTTTTCTGACTACTACTATTTTTTTTCTACTTGCTACTACTGTTTTCTACTATATTTCTACAAGCTTTTATCTCCTATTTACATATTTTAGCTGCTCTTTAATATTCTCCTTATTCCTCTCACCAACGCACCTCACATAACAATACTAATCACCAAATGAATCTGTCTAGTAAGTAACTTCTATTCCTTTAACCTTTTCATTGTACACCCTACATAGTTATTCACTGTAAACAAGGCCAACTCCACATTCACGACCCTAATGTTCTGCCCAACAGGCCCACTCATTCAAACATGACTTACACAACCAGCTACAATGACTCATCCTTGATAAAAGTTTCTCTCTATGCAAACCACTCCCCAAATCCCAACAAGGCCTGACTGAATTGAACTCAGGAAGTGTAAATCCAGTAACGCCATGAGCATCACCTTGTCTAAAGCCCTAAAGCACTTAGTTGCTGTATCACTGCCTGTTGCTGTATTTTGCCTAACGTGCTCTGGTTAAAACTGTGGATGTGAAACCTGAGGATACGAAGAGCCGACTGAAAATGTATTGAAGAACATCTGCGTGTAAGAGGACCCACGCAGTTCACACCCATGTTCAAGGGTCAACTGTACTTTCAACTTAATCAGCTGATGCCTGAAATTATTAATGTTAATCTTCAACACGGTAACAAGTCTGACCAAATGATATCAAAATATTAAAAACCCAGATTAAATTTAATTTGTGTGGTTTTAAGTTAACTTATCCTCTTTGAATTAAAAATAAAAATAAGCTTGAGGCAAGTTTTTACTTTGAATTCTCCCTCCTCCTATCAGACACAGAGCAGGTAAACCAACATTTGAAGATGCAAGGAGTCCTAGATAACCCAAGTCATTATTCAGAATAATTAACAGCCAGTAGTAGGTGGGGAGGGGTAGTTAAGATGATTACTTTCTGTTAACTTCTTTTCAGTAGCAAAATGCCAGCATTGGTTCTTTCTATCTCTGTATTTCACAAAAGATCTTTTCTTACTTTATGTTATGCACCACCACACAGATCAGCAATCTCAAGATCAAAATGTACCTCTATTTCAAGATTCTATCGCAGGGATTATTTTCCCTCCAAAAATCAGTGACCTGCATGTTAAGTCATCCACAGGCTATCATACTCACCCACCTGATACTCTGGGGAATTCTTGGCCTGAGGATTTAAGCCACTTGGCCTTGTCAAATCTACAAGCAACTCAGCAACGTTTGCGATGTCTATCTCAGATAAAGGAGAAGATGCAGGGGCACTGGCCAGTGTTTGCAGAGTTGGAAGAAAGGCTTCTTCAAAACATTCCTGGTTAGTCCTATTGAAAAACAATGTGTAAGTATACTGGCTAAGAAAAAGCAAATGATTCTTTAAAAATGTATTATCTATAAAATCCACCCCCATCATGATAGTACATTTCATCTCGAAAAGAGCCAAATAATTCAAAGTAAATAAAATATTTGTAAGTTCTTCTCATTTCATCACTTACCAGTGAAGAAAAATAAACAACAAAATACTATAGAAATGACTCTTAGGGAGCCCGATTACAATTTATCGACAAGACAGAATACCTGCTTGCATAAGCAAACATGGGGAAGAATACGCCAAGGCAGTGTCGAAGTCGGACGTCTTCTTCAGTCACAGGATTGTACCACAACAAGATGAGACGGGAAAGAATCCTGCTGCTGGCCAAACGCCCACAGAACATCAGCTTGGCTAGTCCCTCCGCAGCACCCGTCCTGAGTCCACACACCTAATAAAAATGACTTTCGTTACGAGAAATATGTTTGTATCTCCTTTTAAGCCTGAAAGTGTAGCCTGTTCTACAATATTTTCATGTGAACTATCCAGAAATCATTCAGGTTACTGTGAATTTGTTAAAGGCACACAGATTTTGTTTCCCCTTTCAGGGTAAGGCTATATGACAAATTATTTGTCCATCTATGAAAACATCAATTCTCTTAAAATTCTTTAGAAGAACCAAAAGGCCTTTTGAATGTTGTGAAACCAAAAATCGGTGTGTATTAAATGCTTAGATTAGTGCTAAATACAAAAAAAAAAAACAACCCTCAGTAAGTACTCTGACATCAGAGGAAGGTACCTATAAATGAAAGCTTCACAGGTAGGAGAGGCAGTGTGTCTGAATTATGGGAAAAATGTGACTAGAAGGTATAGAAGTGGAAAAAGGCATTCCTAGAAGTAGTAACCAAAAACTTAAAGAAACGGAAAAGAAAATACAGGGGTATTCAAATGAAGGTACAGGTATAAAAGAGTGATAGTTTAAAACAGTGGTTATTGGAACTGAATTAAATTCACATCTCTGACTCTTCCTGGCTGTAACACCCTGTGCATGCTATTTATCACTTTTCTCACATACAAAAAGGGGGTAATAAAAGTAATCACAAGACAGTTCCATGTAAAGCTCTCAGAACTGCTATCTGCACAGTAAATCCTCAACCAATGCCGGTGATTATTATTGATGAGAACTAAGTTTGCACAGTGATCAGATTATAGAGACCTTGAAAACGAGGTAAAGAAATTCAACCTTAGTGAGACAGGATATTGGGCACTGAAGGTTTTTGAAAGGGTAGGGAAAAATGTTTTAAATGAGATTTCAGGAAAATTATCTTGACAGGTTAAAATCTAGGATTGAAGAACAAGTCCCAGCTAGGGGGACAGAAGTGAAAACAGAACAATGAGCAAATACAAGAACTATTTCAATATTTTTCCAGAACTATAAATAATAGAAAGATACAGAAAGAGAGAAGATTTATAACTGCTAGGGCACTGGCAAGTGCTTTCCACATATTAACTCACATAGGGCTCACAGCCACCACGAGGCCAGGGACAGTCCACTCAGCTCTCTATACTCTCAAGAGTGAAGAGTGGCTGGCACATAATGAGCCCTCAGATATCTGCCGACTGAATTAAAGGGTCATCCCACCAAAGCGGCATATTATCTCCACTTCACAGATGAGGAAACAGGCCAGAGCCTGTAAATCCCTTATCGAAGGTTCTCATAGACACAACCAGAACACAAGTCTACACGTCTGACTCTAAGCTTGCATGCCTCCCACCTTTTTAAAATTTCTATGAAATACTTTCCTGATAGCAATAGTCTGCCAAGTCCTTGAAGCATGTAAAAGATTGTTACTTACGGCCAAGGGTTAGTTGAGGAAGTCTAAATGTTTAAGTGGTGATGACAAAAAGTCAAAGTCACAGAATCTAGTCCAGCCAGAAAGAGATTAATGTAGCAGTAGTATAAAAAGAAATCATTCATTTACTGACAGTTTTAATGTTCAATAGTTTTCCGACCTACACTATGTCAGCAGGTCCACAGCACTGGCTAATTCCCAAAAGCAAGTAAGTAAATCGTTTGGCTAACAACTCAAAATTTTAAAAGCCAACCTTTTGATGAGAGAGTTTAATCTGTTCCTACTTAAAGAAATTAGTGATAAGAAAGGTCTTATTTCTGCTACTTTGTAGTCAGAGTGTAACTCAAAAACTAATACAAGAGACAAAGGACAATAAATATTGATTTTAAAAAAGTCAATTTATCAAAAAGATAATTAAAAACATATACAACAAATAAAGTCCAAAATAGAGGAAAACTAACAGAATTGCAGGGAGAAATAGATTGCTCTAAAATAGTAGCTGAAGACTTCAATACTCAATGTAATGGATAGAACTGGACAGATGAGTAATGAAATAGAGGACTTAAACACTATAAACAAGACCTAACAAACTAAAATATTCCACCCAACAACAGAATACACGTTCTTCTCAAGTACACGTGGAACATCAACAAGAATAAACCCTATGGTAGGCTCAAGTCTCAATAAATTTATACAGTAAAATCATAAAGTATCTTTTGAAATTGCAATGTAATACATCTAGAAAGCACTAAGAGAACTGTAAAATTCACAAATATGTGTAAACAATATATTCTTCTTATACATTTTATTTATTAGATAAATAAAAATGAAAACATAACAAACCAAAACGTATTGAGTGCAGCAAAAGCAGTGGGATATTCACAGCAGTAAATGCCTCCATTTAAAAAATCTCAAATTAATAACCTAACTGTTAACCTTAAGAAACTTAAAAAAAAAAAAAGCAAACTAAACCCAAAGAAGGAAGAAGAAATAATAAATATTACAGAAGAGGCAAACAAAAAAGAGAGAAAAAACGTCATGGAGAAAAGTCAATAAAATCAAAAGTTGGTCTTTGAAAAGATGAACACATTTGACAAGCCAGCAAGACTGACAAAAAAGAGAGAAGATGCAAACAGATGAGAAATGAGGAGGACAGGAAAAGATGGCAGAGAAGAGATTAGAACAGAGACACACAGAGGGAAGAACATGTGAAGACACAGGGAGAAGGTGGCTCAGGAGAGTCCTTAGAAGAAACATTTTCTGCTAACACATTGATCTCATATTTTTAGCCTCTAGATTTGTGAGAAAATAAATTTGTTTAAGCACCCCCCCCACCCCCGCAAAAAAAGAGAGAAATGAAAGTGGGGACGTTACAACTGGCCTTACAAAAATAAAAAGGATTTTAAGAGAATACTACAAACAACTAAACACCAACGAATTAAATAATCTACATGAAATGGACAATTTCCTAGAAACATACAAATTACCAAACTGACTCAAGGAGAAAAAGAAACTCTAAACAGACCCACAACTATAAACAGATTGAGTAAGTAATCAGAAGCCTCCCAAAAAGGAAAATCTAAGACCAGATGTCTTCACTGGCAAATTCTAACAAACATTTAAAGAGGAATTAATACCAGTCTTTCTCAAAGTCTTCCAAAAAATAGAAAAAGAGGAAACAATCCCTAATTCAGTTTGCGAGGTATCAGCCTGATACCAAAGCCAGAAAAAGGCAATGCAAGAAAACTACAGACCAACTTCCCTTATGAATACAGATGTAAAAATTTTAAAGTACTAGCACACCAAATCCAACAATGTATGAAAAAGTATCTTAGATATGACCCCAAAAGCACACAAGAACAAAAGGAAAATGAATTATTAGCCTTTATCAATATTTTTAAAAAATTTTATATACCTAAGTACATTAAGAAAGTAAAAAAGCAACCTAACCTATAGGAGAAAATATTTGCTTTTATTTGTGATAAGGATCTACTATCCAGCATAATGCACTCCAAAAAGACAACGCAAATTAAAAATGGGCAGAAGACTTGAATGGGCATTTCTCCAAACAAGATATACAGATAGCCAACAAGCACTTAAAGAACCGTATCATTAAGGAAATGCAATTCAAAACCACAGTAAGATATACCACCTTAACCTACTAAAATGGCCAAAAATTTTTTAATGAAAAATAATGTTGACAAGGACATGGAAAAAATGGAATCCTTATACATCGTCAGTGGGAATGTAAAATGGGTCAGCCATAGTAAATAAGGTAATGCTGCCGTTTGCAACAACATTGAAGGGCCCAGAGGATATTAAGTGAAATATCCAGATAAGGACAGATACTGGATGAACGGCTAAACAAATTGTAGTACATAGAAAAATGAAATCTTGTTCTGCTATAAAAAATGAAATACGGATACAAGCTATAACATGGATGATCCTCGAAGAAAAGCTAAGTGGAAGAAAGCCGACAAAGTCATACTGTACAATTCCATTTAGATGAAATTTCCAGAATAGTTAAATCTAGAGGACAAATGCAGGTGGCTGTCAGGGGCTGGCAGTAGAGGAAAATAGAGAGCTGGTACTCAATGAGTTAAGTTTCCTTTGGGGATAATGATAATGTTTTAAAAACTGGGGTGGCTGCTTTACATTGTGAATGTACTAAATGCCAATGAACTATTCACTTCAAAATTGTTAGTTTATGTTATGTGAATTTTGCCTCAATAAAAAAAATCGATATAAACAATTTTAAATTAAATGTTTACACAGGCTAGTTCAAGAGCGCCTTAAAAGATGTGATCCCATACCCAATCTTAGTCCTTCCGCCCACCCAATGTAAAGTTATTTTATTTAATAATTTCAGGAAAGAAACTTTAAGTCATAAATTACAGACAAGGAAAAAGATGAAAAATAATAGCAACCCCTCTAAATAGTCACTTCATTTCTGTTTATACTTCAGTTCTCAGCATATGTAATTTGACAATGAGAATTTAATTATGATATTCAAAAGGCAAAGTCTGAAATGTTGGCCAATTTTAAACTTCAGCCTAAAAAATATAAAGAACAGAAACATACATGCTGAAAAAGACATCTCATAAAAATCGGTCTGTGATAATTTCTTACCTCGCTGTCTAAGAAATCAGAAAGAAGTTTCAGAACATTCTTGGCTGTAACAGCCACTTCAGCTTCTTTGGATTCTTGCCCTTCGTCAGTGTTTATTTCTGCACCTTCACTTTGAAGGGCTTCGTCTGTTTTCATTTTAAATGGCTCAATCCCAAATGCCATCAATTGGTCAAAGATTGCCTTTAAAGCGCTTATTTTTATTGTCACATCATCAATTTGCAAAACCTAAATTGAAACATCCCCCACCAAAAGAAGTGAATTGAGTAAACTTTTCATTGTCTATCCTGAATAAAATTAACATGTTTCTTATTTTCTTAGTCTAAGTTCATAAGTATCTGTCCTACATAAAACACCTTTTTCAAAAATAATTAAAATTTCCATTTTAAAGTTATTATTTTTATTTATCTGTACCATAACATTTAGAGTTACATTTTCTTCAGAAAAAGCTCATCTTCAGTCAAAAAATTTCTGAAACTAACATCAGGCTGAATTATATTATTTATTTGCTCTTTTTATTTAAAAAAGAATTGTGTTCAACTATAGCATTTTATCATTTTTTTAAGATCTAGAAAACCTGTTCAATTATACTGAAATTGTTTGGGGCTATCTGTCAAGACAAAAACATTCTAACGGATAAAAAGCATTCATTAAAACATAAGTACTCTTCCAGGTTATCAAGTTTCACTAAAGATCAAATTTTCTCTTATTAACTCTTTAAGTTCAGATTTCACTAACAGTAAATTTAGTTTTCAATGAACTGGACTGGATTCTTTTCTAAAAGGAGGTGAACCATAAACCCAGTAGATTGTACGAGTCTATCCTGAGATAAGAAGATTGAATTCCTATGTACCAAATTTCAAAGCCATGAAAAAAAGAGCTGAATATTTCTATTATGAAGAATATTTACTATATTCTTTAATGTACTTAAATTTTGGTGATTAATAAACTATTTGGCTATATAGCTTAGTCTTCAGAATGAATAAAAATCACCTGCAAGATGGTCAAATTAGTGAATTGAGAAAAATGGCTCAAATTATAATATTTTTAAGGAAATTTCAAGAACATATCTAATACATTTTTTCTCTGGGCAAAACCTGCAAATCTGTCCCAATCAAATGCTATGGGTACTGTCACAACTGTCCTCTATAAATTCTAAACATGCCACTAACAGCAACTTGGTTTTCCTTGCCTTTCTCATTTACTGGCTAGCAATACCTATCAATATTGAATATTTATTTCAGAAAGATTTTTAAATAATTTCCCTCTGCTGCCTTTCTATCAAGAGTTTATACATTTCTTAAATCAACTTTTATTTCTACAACTTGATTTAAAAAAATTTCATACTCCCCCAGAAGACAGGTATTTTCCCTTAATCCAAAACCTTCTGATGATAGCTCTGAAAATATCCTCATAGAAATAAATAATTGAATCTATTCAGTGGTTAACATCTTTTGATAGTGAACCCTTTGAGTACCTGTTAAAAGCTTATAACCTCACTACAGAATAACACACAAACTATAGGCAAAATTTCACATTCAATGGATTTCACCTCATTTGAATCTATCATTCATGAACATTTTTAATTCGCAAAAAAATTATATTGTTATTTTATTCAGGCAAATATTAAGTTAGTCCCCCCACCCCCCAAAAAATAAGTTTAGAGATCAGAAAAGGTAAAATTGCAAATGGTCTTGATAAGGAATATTCATTTATCTTTTACATCAACTTGATCTGGACAACTCCTTTTCACTACAGAAAATTACATAGGAGCAAACAATATCAAGGTTTCTCTAGCTCCCTCTCTCAAGTGGGGGATGAGCTAGTATTAAGTAATTTCAAAATGCGCCAAGGCCCTCTTAAGCATTAAATTCATATTGCTTTCCTTCTGTCTAAAATGACCAAAGCACTTATTATTGATGTTGTGTCAGCAAAAATGAAAAGAATCAAATTCCACATTTCATTTTGAAAGGTCAAGTGAAATTAAATACCTTTTGAAATAGTTATGGCATTTCCTTTGCTGTAGTACTAGAAGTTCTATATCACTCTCTACCTCCAAACTCCCCTATCAGAGTTCCAACATGACTACAACTTATAATCTTTCGGCTGCATTCATAACAGTACACAGGACATCTTAATGAACGTTTCACTTCATTTTTTAGAGCAAAAAACAAACAAAAAAAAAACACTACTTAGTAATAACTAGACACACATGAACCCTTCACTATCAAATATTCTAGTAAGATTTTGTTTCCACTTAAAAAAGGTAATGACCAGGTCAATGTAGTATTCAAAAACCAACTCCAAAAAAGCTAGGAAAGTGAAGCAGAAAATTTTCAGTTCTAATTTCTTCATCAAACCTCTTTGAAAACATAGGATTTTATTTCCTGGGCAGCAACACATTTCACAAAATGACACAAGCCTTCCTTAAGAATTACTAGCAGAATCACTGAGCCCTAGTGTGCTATATTATTTTTCATTTTCCTCTTCTAAAATATAAACTCCATTACATTTTATCTTATTTGTGCTAATTATCTTACTTTTTTCTATGCCTAGAATAATGCTGGGCATATAATATGCACTCAAGAATACTTGCTGCATGAATACTTTAAAAAACACCTTAAGTAACTGACATTTCACCTTTTTTCTAAAGAGATATTTTAATAAGATATCAAAAAAATAAAAGTTGAGTATCTAAAAGCCATCCATAATAATCATCATCAATAGGCCCAGACTATATTTAATTTAGAGTACTAGCTTTGTCACCACAGATTCTGAGTACTTATTTCAAGAAATGCAATCAAGATTTTTGTCACGAGATAAATCCTACCTGTAATAGTAATACAAAGTGTTTACTTGCAAATTCCTGATTCTGTATTCCACAGCATCCCAAGCATAAAACAGCCAGATTTCTTACTACAGGATGAACACTTATTATTCCAGGAAGAATCTAAGATGAATTACAGATTATAATAATTTTTATAAGAATGAGAAATTTACAATTTTAAAAACATGGTCAAAATGATAATTTCAGAATGATTTTGTAAATTTACATTTCCATATTGTCTCAACTCAAGAAAGTCAATTTTCGGTTGAAAAAAAGGTAAATAATAAATTTCTAAAACAAGACTATAGCTGGAGTGAAATAATCCAATCATGAGAAACCTCTCACTCCATTTGCTACAACTTTCTCAATGGCTTTCCAACGCTCATAGGACCAAGGTAGAAGTCCTTCACATGAGTATACCTACTGTGTACCCTTTCCCAGTGCCCCCTTGCTCTTTTCTGACTCAGTGGTCTGATTTTGATGCCTCCCACTCAGTGCTATCCAACAGAAATATAATGCAAGCCACATATGTCATTTTGAATTACAAAATCAAATAGTCACATTAAAGTAAAAAGAAACAGGTAAAAATCTTATTTTATCCAATATAACCAAAACATCATCATGCATAATGTAATCAATATTTAAAAACTGAGGTAATTTGCATTCTGTCGTTTGTCATAAGTCTTCAAAACCCAGTGTATTTTTACACTTACAACACATCCGAACTACTTTTAACCAGCCGCAGGTTTCAACAGCCACACGTAGCTGGTAGCTTCTGTGCTGTATGGAGCAGGTCTTCCCTCCTTCACATAGTGAATGTCTACTATTATCAGATCAAGTTTACCTTCCAGGACACACCGAATTCCACTATTGTATGTTTACATATGATCATATAATTCTTATTCATAGCAATGATCGATGGCATCAGGTTCCAACTTTTTGACTGATGTCCCCCTCGCCTGCTCAGAAGATTCATCAAAAGACCCGTGAGGACAGTCTATGTGTGTTTTACACACCATATATACTCTTATCCCCAGCATTTGGTATATATTAGATGTTCAATATTTGTTCAATTTATTTTCATTTAAATAGTAATTTCAAAAATATTCTAACTCCTATATCTAACTACCTTATTCACTTACATCACTTGAGTCCCTTTCAATCTTTAGACACAGATTGTTTTTATATACTTAAAAATCATTATGAACATTCAACTTTGTTCTTTCTTCACTCAACATTGTGTATCTTTTCCTACATTGTCTTCATATTCAGTACTACAATTGTATAGTTAACTATACTATAATTTCCCATCCATAATTTCCCATTTTCTTGTGATAGGACCAGACATATAGCATACAAGTAGAACTTTAAAAGCATCACTTTTCAGTAAAGACACCTGCTTCACTAAAAATAATACTAAATTCCAATGATTTAATAGAATCTAATTTTAATAAAAAGCTCTGGACGCTGTAAACAATAATAGGTCTTTCTAACTGCATTGAGAAACTCATGATAATCTAAAAATCTAAATTTTAGATCACAATTCAGTGGCTGTTTTTCACTAATCCCAAGTAAAAACAATTTTGGGAGACTCCTGAAAGAGCTTGGATACATTCAAAACCTGCCTTGGATGAGTAGCATAACTAAAAAGAAGGCTCTAGAGCTGCGCTGTCTGATGCCATGGCCACTAATGACGTGACCACCAAGTGCCTGAAATGTGACTGGCAAAGACAGATGCACTCTCAGAGTCCATGTGAGAAACTGTGTGGCATCACTTCAGTCGTTTATATATTAGGTAAATGATGAAGCGATAACATTTTGGGTAGATTGGGTTAAATATATTAAAATTAATTTCATTTTTTTTTATTTTTTAAATGTGGCTACTAAAAAATGTAAAGTTATGTGTGGTTTTTGTTTTATTTCTTTTATCAAGCAATGCTGTTTTAGAGTCTTGCAGTATTTGTCTCCAAGGACAGTAAAATGGAGATGACCTATAACGGGTTACTTAAGTAAAAAAGTATTTTAAATATATACTAACATACAAATTCCCTTCACAGGGCTCACAATATAACTTTCTCATACTCTTACTATACAGCAAGATTCCAGTACATAAATAATCCTGTTGTTTGTTTCGGTCTTTACTCTTATGATTAAAGAATAAAGATATTCTGCATCTCTGTCCAACAGAAAATAATTTTCCCAAAGGTTTTCAAAAGAATAACAAATACCAAGTTCTTTATATGCATTATCTTAATTTAATCCTTGCAATATGAAGCAGCCACTATATTTTCTTTACCATTTATATTTATCAGATGTTTAAATGATCATCTTTTTTCATTGTTGGAACCCCAAAGAAATTATTACTTATAAAATAAGGAAGGAGTGGGATAAAATAAAGCTTCGAAGGCCACCAACATACCAAAGATTCAATGATGCCATTCATGGTTGCACCTATACCTACTGAGGTGGACATCTGCTTCAACAGTTCATAGCACAAAATAAGACACTTCTGTAGTGTGTCAGCATCATTCTAAAATGAAATACAAAATATTTAGCATTAGTAAGAAAATCTTCTGCCCATCCCTTAAATGTCTTTCTCAGGGCTTTGTCCTTGGTATACTGCTTCTGCAGACACCCCTGGGCAACTTTATCCAGTCATACAATTTCATTTACCATCCATGAGCTAGCCCAGCTATTTTCAAAGTTTCACATTCACATATACACCCAGAAAACATTTTCCACAGGCTTCTCAAACTCAGAATGTCCTAAAGGGAATTAGCACATCATCACCCAAATCTCACCTCCTCCTGTTCTATCTCCATAAATATCATTGCCATCTACCTACTTGTCCAAACCAAAAGACCTAGCATATATTCTTGACTCACTCTTCTTCATTACTAATTCCTAAATATTTCTCAAATCTATCACTTCTTTCCATATCCACCATCATCTTGTTCAAACTGCAATCACTTCAAGCCTACATTGCTGTTAATGGTCTTCCAACTAGTATGCCTGCCTAGGATTTTACATGCTGCAATCCACCTCCTGACTAACAGTGATCTAAGATGTAAATCTCATCCTCCCACTTAAAACCCTTTAGTGGTTCACCATGATCCCTGGGTAAAGCAAATTTTTAATTATTGTTTATACAAGGCCTTACATGAGCCAGCCCTTAATTTTCTTCCCAGATTTCTCTTCTTTCCCTCTATTCTCTAGTCATGAGGATCTAAAGTTTTAAAACACAACGGACACTCTTTAACTTCTTGCCCTTTACACATGTCATTCCATCTGCTGACAGCAGTCCCTTAAAAATTCACTGAGGAGAATAAACAGTGCACTAAAAGCACAAATCTAAAGCCTCCTGCCTAGGTTTGAAATCCTGCCTCCACCATATACTATCTGTGTGACTTTGGGAAAGTTACTTGCCCTCAATAAAATGAGAATAATAGCACCATAAGTTCATAATAAGAACCAAAGGTATTCACACGTGTGAAGGGCTTGAAGCAGTGACTACCACAGAAAAAGCAACGTGTAAATATTAGCTTATGTTATTATTTTTATTCAAATCACAAATGACAACATTTTTCCTCCAGAGAAGCAGACAACACCCCATCTGAGCTGGATAAGTAAAACTTAAAACCCCTGTACTATACATAAAACCCCTATACTTCCCTGACCATAGTATTTACTATGTATAGTAATTGTACTAAGATGTATAACCCTGAAATAAAAGAAACAAATACATAAATCACCAAAACAAATCAAATTAAACAGACGTAGACTATCTTTGTTAATATTTTCCTAATTCAGACCTAATTCAGCAGTTTATATGGATTTTGTGTATATTTTCATTTTTCACTTTAAATTTGCTCCTCAAATTTAAGAACATACAATCCACAGACTTTGTCAAACAAAAGAAATAAACTATTAGCTATGAAAATAAAACCCAGCCATACATATTCATTGGCAAGGTGGGCTGTTACAATGGGGATATCTATGGCTAAAGAGCATAATGTAACTTACAAAACCCTCCTATACAGTAAACTCCTCCCTACCAGCATTCTCTTTATGAAAATACACTAATCACTTCCCAAATCAGAAGTACAATACCTCCTGAATTAAATTGAAACCATTCTCTTATGTTAAAATAAGACTAGTTTGTCAAATACAAACCAAGTTTAAAAAAGACTGCTAAATGTAGTTTTAAATGTTGCTAGATATATGTTTAAAATTTCATTTAAAATAACAAAGTTACTTAGCTTTTTCTAGAAACAAGAGTACAGTCAGGCACCGCATAATGTTCAGTAGGCGATGGTCCCATGAGACTCTAATGGATTACAAGCAAAAAGTTTGCCTGCAATGTTGAAAGAGAAGGCTGGACCTGACTAGATGTTAAATTTACTGCCAGCTCTGGGTGGCTTAAACAGGCAAAGAGGCTCAGCATGCTGTCCACCTGCCCTGCACCAGCCTGTGGCTGAGACAGGGAGTTGGCAAGGGAGGGTCAAGAGGGCCGTGGAGGAGGGGCACTAGGATCCAGTCCCTGCCTTGCCACACAAGCACCTCCACACACACACACACACACACACACACACACACACACACACACACACACACCCGCACACAAACTCCCTCCCCCTCCCTCCGTGTGTCTTCATCTCTTTCCTCCCATTCCTATTTCTCTCTCCTCTCCCTTTTATATTTGTCATCTCAAGCTCTATCTCTCTGGGTCTCTTTCAATACCTGCTCTCTTTCTCTCCCCTTTTCTAGGTTCCTTCCCCCATCGCTCCTCCTGACCTGCAGGACCCCTCAGAGGGCACCTCCCTCCACAGCTGTCCTCCTTCAAACCGTGTGTGAGCACACACACATATACTTTATCTTTTGTACTGTATTTTTATGGTACCTCTTCTATGTTTAGATATATTTGGATACACAAATGCTTACTATTGTGGTACAAATGCCTACAGTATGCAGTACACTAACATACTATACAGGTTTGTAGCCTAGGAGTAGTAAGCTATACCGTTTAGCCCTAGGTCTGTAGTAAGCTATACTGTATCTAGGTTTGTGAAGTGCACTCTATAATGTTCACTAACAAAATCACCTAATGAAGCATTTCTCAGAATTTATCCCCATTATGTGATGCATTACTGTAATTAAGCTTTAAAAGATATGTGTATAATGGTATGGTTACCATAGAAATTCTTTTCCTAGCAGCAGAAAGGTCACAAGTCTTCCACAAATACAGAAAAGATGAATAGAAGAATGCATTTTCCTTTTCTGAACCATTCAAGACACACACACACACACACACACACACACACACACACACACACACACACACACACAAAACAGAAAACGACAAGAAGGCAGAAAGACTTCAGATTCTAGAAATTAGCACTTAAGAGAAAAAATAAAGTCCTGGCTACGATAATTAAAGTTAATTAAAGCCTTTCAAAGTCCAAAATACAAATAAATAGGAGGGGAAAAAAATTTCATATTAATTCATGATACTGTGAAAAATCCCTCCAAAGTAAACACATTCTGGCAGTTTTCTGAGTTAAGAAAACAAGGTTTAGCTGAGATGATTAATAACAGCTGAAATTTAGTAGAAGAAAGTTATCAATACCTTCTCTACATGAACTTCTTTAATTTCAAGTTGCTCTGTCTCTTTCAATAGGTTTACTTTGGCATCTTCTAATATTTTAATTTCTTCTTTTAATTCTGACGCTTTATTAAAATCCTGTAAGGTAATGCAATTTTCCAAAGCTGCTTTTGCCTCAATAAGTTTGACTTTTATTTCAGCCATCTAAGGAAAGATATAAATGGATTATGTAAATATCAAAAAAAAACTATTAATATGAAAATATGTAGCAAATTAAAGAATATAATATAATATCTCCATGCCCCCCGCCCCGAATTTAATCAGAATCAGGCATATACAAAATTACAGTCTAACGACAAATCTTTCAGATTGACATAATCTGCTAACACTTTAGATATTCTTATAATAGTTAACAACTTACCTTTGTGAGAACAATTTTGAAAATGTGTAGCAAGAGGAAATAAAAGACTTGCACAACATTATACTCAAGCATTTCTTTAATTTAGGAGAGATTTACCTTAAGCTCTTTCTTTCTTGCCTCAGCTGGGTCATTATTAACACCAACAGTAACGATGGGTGCCCGAATCTCTGAGATAATTTCTGTAACCTGATTAAGGAAAGTTATAATTCAGAGTACATGATTTTATATGTTCTATTTCAGAAAATGACTTAAAACTGCTACATAAAACTCAAAGTGGTATCCTGAATCTCTTGAAAAACAACAAAATATACAAGTAAAATTGGTACACATTCTATTTGCTCGACAATTTTAGGAAAAAATGACCCAACAATATGTCTGTCTAAAAAGTGTGTAGGATTATAGGAAGATAATAGGCACATAGACATCAAAGACAAATTCTAATATTGCCTGAAAAACAAACAAAAAATTATTATGTAACCTTATATTGTATAATCTTAGGCATGTAAAATTCTCTACCCCAAATTTTCAACTCCTTTCCTTGTCCAGCTCTATAGGAGTTAAATATAAAAAAACAGAATTCTCTTTTATTGTTCCTTTAGATATACCAAGCATAAATAATGACAGCCTAACAAAAGACCTTCTTTCAGAGCCACTAGGACACAGGAGTTGGCTGATTCAGAAAACAGTGCATTTCAAATGAGGGTACTTAAGCAGACACTGGAAAACCACTAACTGGAAATGTTGTAGAAGGGATTTATGTATAAGTATGTATGTGCAAGGAGAGGTTGGAAAGATGACCTGTGAATTAATTTACAACTCCAAGATGGTACAATTTTATGAAAAGTGATGATACACAGCTGGCTTCTATGCCTACCCCAGAGAAAATACCACTTGGCAACAGTAATATTATAACATTTATTTCTGCATTTACAAAGCATTTTATGAACATTATTTCATTGAAAAATGAAAAGTAGGTTTTATTGTTATTTTTATTTTGTGGACGAGTGAAAAAGCTAATTTAAATAACTTGTCTAAAGTCACAAAGCAAGAAAGTATTTAGAGGGGATCTGAACCCAGATATGTCTAACTTGAGCCAAACACCAAACAGCCAAATACAAACACCCTAGTAACCAATGGCCACATGTCACCTCTTCCCTAACTAGCTCTATTTCAAATTGATACAACACAATGATAGGTATGCTAAGAGGAGATATTTTCTTAAATGTGTGTGAGAAAGATTTTTTTTTAAGTTTAAAAACTTGATAGAGACAAACCTAAAACAAAAGACAATTTGAAACAAAGCAAAAAGTACTAAAAGGTAAGATAATCCTTATTCACCAAAACTTATCTTTATCAACAATGAAGAAAATACTTACAATTTGTATTCTCTTATCATCATCTATAATTATGTGGAGCAGTCTCTCAACAAGAAAAGAAATTAGAGATATCGGAGTTGTGGGTAGAGTAAGAATCTCCTGTAAAATAGCCAGCAGTCGTTTCCTGCATTCAAAAAGAACTATTTTAATTTAAATGGGACAGTAGAAACACATTTTATCTCTAACATTTCACCTATGATGCAGACTTAAATATAAAAAAGAAGTGAAATACAAAAAATATGTACAAATTTTAGGTAAAAAATTCATGTTCTGCAAAAAAAAAACTTATAAATGACCTTACAATCTTTCATAAATCAACAGATGAAATGACAAAATACCAGCAGTGAATCAAATCTTTTAGATTGTATTACTAGCCCTCTATTGTAATAAAGACAAATAGATTTTTAAGCAAACACCTGCAATTTCATTGATTTATTCCAAAAAAATTAATTAAGACCTCATATTTTATACATACACACATATACACACAGGGAAAGAAAAGGGTATATTTCCTCATATATTACATATATAAAAGGAAAGAAAATACTTTTTATAGCACATTAGAGAGCGAGGTTAAATATAGTTAATCATATTATAACAAGACTATATTTCAATACAAAAAATTCAGAAGAACACATTAGAACATTTAGACATACCTTCCTCCTTCTTCACTGGTATCCAAAGATTTGATAATTAGAATCAATTGTTGACCTATAAACTCTTTTGTCATCAAACTTCCAATAAAGGAAAAGTCATTTATCTGCTCATCATTAACAACTGGAATGCTCTGAAAATAACTAAAACAAGCAGAATTAATAAAATGTAGAATCTGTTAAGAATATTACACAACTCCCTTTTAGGTTAGAAAAGGGTCTTTTCAGCTCATATTAGTACAAATATATGGATGTTTATACCATGTTATACTAATTTGGTTTACAGAGCAAAACTCTATGCCATTGTCATGGACTTTTACAAACTTATGGCCTGAAACAAAAAATTAGGAAAGTGTATTTTCATTAAAGATTCAAATTTCCTATGGGAAATTTTCAAAAGGTTCGTATTTGTCTCTCAAATTGATAACTATTTCAATGTCACTAGTATTCTCAGTAATAAAGTTCTGAAGCCTTTCCTTAAAATCCAATTATTTATAAAGAGCTAGTCTTCCATCATCTCTAATTAATCATTATTTTGTTTAAAAGAAAAGCAGCAATAATAACAGTAATTACTGGTTTAATTCATAAATACAATGACCTTTTAAAAAATCAGAAAAACATACAGGGTGTCAGGAATTTGTATTGTTCTTGCTTAGGGGCCTAACTAATAAGCTTTGCAGTGTCTTAGCGTAGGTACTACAGAAAAAGCACCATCAACTGCCCCCAAAAGGCTCAAATTAAAGCCTTTTACAACCCTGACCTAAAAAATATTCAATAGCCTACAAAAAATAGAGGGAGGGGGAAGCTACTTAAAAGCAGATTTAAGGTGCCTTTAGGCTGGAATATGAAAATCAATCTGGATCAAAAAAGTCATTTTTAAAATGTCAACAAAAACTGCGGAATTATGTAAAATGAATAAATTGACTCATTTCATAAAATGATAACCGACATTCACAGGCATCAGCTACCCTTTGGGCCCTAGCAGGAACTAATGGAAAGCTACAAAACTGATATTTATCAAAAATTTGTATTTAAGGTAGCTTTCCAAAATTTTATTGGTGTCCCTTTTTCATATTCAAATTTGATAGGCCTCATTTAATATCCCGATTCCTCTCTTAATGTGAGCATTTCAGATAACAAAAAATTGTTTCATATCAGAATTCTGAGTCACTAACTCTTCCTGCTATGAAATGCCTGAAAATATATTTCTCAGATTATCAGAAAACAATTTTTCCATTTAATTTTGTTGCTGTACCTGAGTAAACTCATCCTATCTAGTAATGTTGCTCCCAAAAGACAATCATCCTATTTCTTAAGTATTCTTTCAGTAATAAAATACGATTTTTAAACTTTTCCTCTCTATAAGTGAAATAAGTTGATTAAAGTCATCTCAAAACTCACAGATTAAAGGACAAAGGAAATATAAGAATGAGGCCCAAGTTCTTTACATGTCACTATTAATCAACTAAGAATCAATTCATGAACCAGTCCTTGAGAAGAGGCTCCCCCTGTTATTTATTAACACATCCTCATATTTTTTAATATTTTGTCTTCTATAAGCATTTATTACTTTTACATTGATATATACTACTATGAAATTGCATCAAACTCATTCTTTTTGGAAATATTTCAATATGGCCAAAACAGCATTCTGATAAATATTCTAATTAAATTTTAAAGCCTGAAATAATTACCATTAAAACCCTTAGAAAATTCACATATGGTTTTTGTAATGTTTCTATGAGCTCAAGGTATAAGTTTCTATATTGGCTCACATTTAACATATTTATCCTGAATTTAATATTTTGCATACAAAATTCAAATGTATTCAGTTTTGCTCCCTACTTATATGAGACCTTTATTGGCAAAAGCAGAATAGTATATTTCACACGGAGAGAACTCAGGCCCATAATTCATATTATATGGAAGAATCTTTTTAAAAATGTATCAGCATAAAGTTAAAAATCTACACTCCAACATCCATCAAAATGTGTATTAACTTTGACCCAAGAATTCCACTTCTGGGAATTAATCCCCAAAAATCAGAAAGGCCTATCAAAATGTACAAGAAAGTTTAACACACCTTTATCATCAGTGAAAACCGAAAATACCCTAAATGTCCATCAACAGAGAAGTAAATGATAATGTTGTTACTACGATGAGAGATTTATATGCACCAACATATAATGGTCTCAGACATTAGCAGTTAAAAAAAATTATGAAGTGTGCTATATTTAAAAAAAGCATTTCTGCATTTAATATACTTGTGGATAAATGTAGAGAAAGAGTTTGAAAGTATATACCCCAAATTGTTTAGTTGTTAATTATAAGGAAATCAATGAGATTGAGAAATTAGGAGATAAAAGGAAATTCTACATTTTTATTCTATATACATCTGTATTAAAATTTTGACAAGAATGCATTCATGTTTTACTGTTTAATTTTGAAGTGAAATAAGAAATCACAATAATTCAAAATAATTTTTTTAAAAAGTACATTTTGAAAACAAACTTTTAAATAAAAAGCCAAATAGTAATAGTTTTAATACTAACATTAGCCACAGAGGTCAACCCATCAGTTGGAAAACTATGGTCCATGCAACAAATCCAGCCTACTGCTTTTTTTGCCTAGCTGGCAAGCTAAAATTTTTACATTGTTAAATAATAGTTTAAAAATACATGTGAAAATATATACATGTATATATACATGTATTATATGAAGTTCAAATTTTAGCGTCCATAAAAATTGATAAAAGTTTTATCAAGAAACAATCACACTCATTCATTACACATCGTCTCTGGCTGTATTTGCACCACCACAGCAAAGCTGAATAACTGTGACAGAGAGAGTATTGTCCACAGACTGTATAGTACTTATTGTTTTGCACTTAGAAAAAGTATGCCAACCAATTTCAAAGAGTAACACATCATCATCAACTTTATGAAGAAATGTACATATTCACATCTTAACACTATTCAGATGTCCCTAAACACACTTTGTTCTTTCAGTATCCTGACCAACACAAGATATTCCTCAGAAAGACTCAATGTGCACACCTATTTATCTCTAGCCATCCAAAAAAAAATGTTTTTTAACTTATTCCCAATCAAGCATGACTTTGAGGGAGGGGGGCTAAGAGGTTGACACATATGACAACAGAAGTACATTCCAAACCAAAGGAAAAATTTTTACCTCAGTAAATACTCTGCATACACTACAGGCTCTGGCAAAATCTGTTCTAAAAATTCTTCACCTTCATCTCCTTTTGACTTCAAATACTCACAAAGGGTACGCCAATACAAAGCATTTTCAGGAGTTAATGTTTCCACTGGAATCAATTTCCTTCATTTAAAAAGGAGAGAATAGAGAGCATGATCTTAACAGCCAATTAAAATTTGAACTAAATAGAAAAATGGGAATTTGTAACTGCCATCCTTTTAACTGAAAAGTCATTAAGTTATCCACACATAAAATAAAAAAAAGAATAAAAATATTTAGACCAAAAGAAAAAACTTAAATGAGCAAACATACTATAGGAGTACACGTTGTTGGGTTTTCCATGATAGGCTAATGTAAAAATCATGGCAACAAAATGAAAAAATAATAATAATCATGTAGTCTATGATAAAGAACTGAATTCTTGCACAAGGAAAAAGTGGAAAAAGACATCCCCTAGGGGACTAAGTTTAATTGCAGAAGTTCATCAGCATCACATTTCAAAGAATGAATAGAATACTTCATTTACCTGTCATCATTATTTTTACAGATTTCTGCCAGTTCATTAAGAGGAGTCACTGAAAATAAGGCATTGAGAACAGAGACGGCCACTTCAGAAGAATTCTCCACATCCAACCGATGAAGCAACTCTAATATATTTCCATCAGAGAAACGTAACCAGCTTTGGAGGAGATGCTTCTGTGTTGCTTGTTTCACAGCATCTGTTAAGTCATTTGAAACGTAAGTAAACAGAGGCTCCCTCTAGCTTCCATTTCCCGTATTTTGTTTTAATTAACATATCAAATCAGTATTAACATTAAAGTCGATATTTATACTAAGGAAAAAATAAAAGTACAATGATATTGCAAAAATCACTATGTTACTCATTTACAAATAAAAAGAGAAAAGGTCAGAACCAAATACTTAACAAAAATCTTTGCTTTCCTTCTCCCCTGTGTTCCCTGGGCTTCAAGGTCTTGGTTTAGACAATATAATACCAATATTTCACTTGTTGACTGACTTCATCTATTACACATGATTGCTATTTGCAGTAGTGAATCATGCAAGCATGTATCACTAAACGAACCTTATTCCTAGTTTTTAAAGTCATCCTAGTCATTAGTCTCTGACAATGTTTTCAAACTCTGGTTTTTCTTGCTATAGTAAAATTAAATCACCTTAGCCTTCTCATATAGATTGGAAACTTAAAATCTATTATTCTTCATTCCTGTAAGCAAGTCCTCTAGTTGCAACAGGGACAAAAATAAAAAACAAACGATAAACTAAGAAAATTATACCAGTATGACCATTCCTAATGACTGTATAATCAAATTATATACAAAGAGGACAGACAGCATTTTTACTAGGGAAGGAGAGCTGGAAAACAGATCCAGCCCCACTTCTGATGTAAATTATTAGCTCTGTAGCCTTCAGCTAGTTTTTCCATCTATAAAACAGAAAAATTGGAACAAACTCTTAAAACCTAGAAAATGTTTTCTATACAATACACCAAGATAAGTTTCTGACAGGCTATAGAAATAATAGGCTCACCTGACCTAATTTAGGACAGTTGTTTATTAAATCTTTTTAAGTCTGAACTCAAAATCTACTGAAATTTTGTATATAAAGATGTCTATCTTACCTGATCTGTCACTAAGACCTTGTTGAAGGAGCATTACTCTCTGTGCAATGGACATAACTTTTATATGAACCTTTTCGGCTAAAACCTTAAAAAGATAATAAAAAGATGGTTAACAAACTCAATGTAGTTTACAAATGTTATAACTAGTAGTATCTCCATCTAAGAAAATTACCCAGGATCTCCAAAAAAAATTAATATCTGGTAACACATTAATACAATAAGATTCTACCTAAATTATCTATGCTCTCTGTTGGTAAAAATCGCAAATGAAGAAATCGTTATTTGCCAAATATTTTTCAAAAGTATTTTAAGAGCACAGCTTCTTATCTTTTGAGAATATGCCTACACAAGATCTTATTTACCTGATAAGCCAGCTTTCTGACAGTCTCTTTCACATCCTTGGTGCGCCCTACAATTTTTGGCAAAGTCTTTGCTGATGGCACAATACATGATAACACTGCCCTCCTAACTTCTGGATTTGAATCATTTTCAATCAAAGTAGCATATGCTAAAAATAAAGTGATACATTTTAGTACACTAGAGAAATATTTCTTTAATTATAGTCATAAATATCATAACCCACATTTTGATATTTAATAGTATCTTTAAAATGATGTCATATTTTAGTCTTATGCATTTAATTTAACTGAAAACTTTTCTGCCAACTTCCCTTAAAAAGTATAGAAAATGAAATTAGTCACCAGACTGAGCAGAAGGCTACAAACAGCCCTAAAGTCATGAAAAATCCATCAATAAGATTATGCCTTCGCTACTCTTCAAGATTTAGAAGTCTAATATCGCAGGGACTTTATTTTAAACTGACCTGGCATTATAAAGGGCTATTTTGATTTTTAATGAGTTCAAAGAATTAACTTTTGGTTTTAGTGAATCAAAATTTATTCTTGTATGTAAATGTTTATTCACCTCTACTCTTCAAATTTTCCCCAACTTTATAATCAAGTATATGTTGACTACTGAACAGATGTTTTACAGAATATTAAATATATCATTTAAGACCAGAAAAAATGTCTATGGCCATGCTACCCTGAACAAACCTGATCCCGTCTGATCTCGGAAGCTAAGCGGGGTTGGGCCTGGTTATTACCTGGATGAGAGACTACCTAGGAAGACCAGGTGCTGTAGGCATAAAAAATAAAAATAAAAAACAAGGGATTGTAATCCTTGCAATCTGTGAGGTTGACCAAGGGTTGCCTCACCTATTAAAAAAAAAAAAAAGACCAGAAAATATCACCTAATACCAGTTATCAAAATTGATTATAAAGCTAGTAAGAAAGGAAAAGAGAAAAATTAACAGGAGTGCCCAAAATATATGTAAGGCATATATGGAAAAGTGGAATATGACTATGAGTCCAAAGGTAGAGAAAGATTTCTTAAATAAAAGCAAGTACAAATCATAAAGAGACTGATAATTTTGACATTAGAAATTCTGTCCAACAAAAGACATCCCAAAGAGAGTGAAACAATAAACCATGTAAAGTAGGAAGAGATCTAAGATTCATATAACCCAAGGATTTTTCAGTATAAAGAACTCCCATAAGTCATTAAGAGAAGCCAACAGAACAATAGATAGAACACATTACTGGGCATTATATAATAGAATAGATATAACTGGCTGCTAAATATCCAAAAAAGATGCACAACAATTACATCATGTAATGGACTAAGAAAAATTTAAAAATCTGGTGATATCAAACACTGGAGAGGACACAAATCAATGAAAGCTTTTATGCATTTTTATTGGGAATATTAATTGGTAAACTGTTTTGCAGAACACATATCTTATCTCAGAAAGCTACATGTGCACCTATCCCAACTAGTCCAACCCTAGAAAAACTCTAACCTGTGCATGAGAAACCATGTGCAAGTTCATAGCATCAACACTGTTTTTTAAGAGCAAAATAACTGGAAACATCTAGAAAGTCCATCAGTATTAGAAATAATAAACTGTGCTATGTTCATACAATAGAATGCCATAAATAGTAAATAAACAGAACATGGATAAATGTTACATCTAGAAATAATGGTGAGAGCACAGACTATGACACATAACATACAAAATAATAGGCAAAACTTATCAGAGATACCCACATGTAGTTGATAGTTTAAACAAAAGAGAATTAGCCGAAAATTCAGGATAACTGCTATCTCTGAGGGAGTGATATAATTGGGGTGAGATATAAAAATTTTTTCAAGTTGGATGGTGGTTCCTTAGATGTTTTTTTTTTATTATATATATATTTTTCATTATATATATATATATATATATATATATATATATTTATGTATATATACCCACAAGCCTATAATCTTTCATATACTTAGTTCATAACAAAAAAAAAAATTTATCTACTGAGGATTTAACAAAGTCAACAAAACTGAAAAAGGATTTAGGAAGCTATACATACCATTAGCCACTGGGCATTCATCATCTTTGGGATCCTGAAGTCGTGAAAGAGCCAGAACGGCTTGTATCCTTACATTTGGAATTTTATCTTTCAATCTAATAAACATGGCCTTATTAAGTTTATCAAATAAATCATCATCAATCAGGGCATCTTCTGGCATACTTCCCAAGAGCCTGTTGATGAGTTGGCACACTCTAAATCTAACTGCATTGCTGTTTGCTTCATGAGACTGAAATGGAAACAAATCAAAATTTACTCACATCGAGTTGCTAAATAATCACATACCTTTGAATCCCATGTTTAGAATTATAACAATAATTCATTACTTCCAGGGAAACTATAATGCTACTTTGATCCACAGGCATACTAAATATACATTATATAAGGTTATCAAAATGTAGAAATTATACAAAGTATACAACCTAAATTACAATAGTATATTCCTGTTTCTAGAAACTTTACTTCTAAAATAAAGAACTCATTTAAGATACATGTATAGAACTGGTTTAGAGAGGTCGTTGAAAATGTAATGCTGTATTTTAAAAGTCTATCTTTTAATTTTCATGACAGTTCTAATATTTCCTATAAAAAACGCATCCAGTCATGTTCTCAATTATCAGACATTGCATTCTCTAAAATACACAAACTCCCATGGCCCCTTTAATAGAGTATAATTTTCTACAATACTCCCCCAAAAGTTCAAGTTTTCATAATACCTTTAATAGAAAAGTAAACAAATAATTTAACATGCCACCATCTTCCTCTTCCTCATCATCTTCCGCATCTGATTGGTGAAATGAAGTAACGAATTTTGCTGCAAATTCTATTACCCTCTCCACAACGGGTTCACGTTTATAGACCACCATAGCATATTTAAGGTAATGAACGAACTCCTCGTGAAAAATTGTTTTATCATCCATCTGAAAAACAAACCGCACTGATGAGATCATTTTTCCCAACATTAAGAACGCCAACAGCATTAGCTGTAACTCAAACCGAAATCATTATTTAGTAAACTCTCAATGATCCGAACCATCAAAGGGGAAATAAATTTGCACCATTTCTCTACACTGAGATCTACTTCTTCCGGGGAGAAATAGATCGTGAATTTTGAGTGGATGGATTCCTTTCTTTTTTATTTATTTTTTTTTTTCGGTATCCTTGACCTCTCAATATGCCTGGGCACCAGCTAAGTAACAATATGCTTCTTCGTGAACAGCCTCAAACCAACAGTGGCTTTGACAGTCTACTGATCCAACTTCCCTCTGATACCACTTTCGCATCCTATCTCCTAGTCTCAAGGCTGATTACATGGACTTAACAACCTTTCTGGGGCCTCGATTTAATTTTCCCGAAACCCAGTGTCCCATCTTCCTCACGGCTCCCATCAAAATCAACATTATCTACATGCACAAGAAGAGCCAGGTGCTAATAACTTGCTATTGGGTGATCTGATTCAATGGAACGGGGGGGGGGGGACGAGGTTGGGTGACTGAGTCGCTCGGCGTTTCGGAGGTGGGCGGTGACCAGAGGGACAACCACCGCTGAACCAACCACGGCACTCGGGATCCAGGGCTTGCTTGGTGCCTCGGGGATCGATCGATCAGGTTTCTATCCAAGTTAACGGTCCGCGGCGGAGGCCGCTGGGGAGAGCGGGGGTGTCCAGCCGACCTCGGGCATGTTGCCAGACTTCTCCGAACCAGGTGCATGAAGGTGCGAAGGGGCTGGAGCCGCAGCGCGCGGAGTCCGAAGCGTCTCGGGAGGCTCTCCCGCCCCTGCAGGAGGACAGGGGGCAGCGGTGGCCGCCCGGGCGCTTACCGTGAGGTAGGCGCGGCTCAGCGCCGCCACCAGCTTCGCCTGGTTCTGGTGCGGCTGCTGCGCCAGCTTAAAAGCCTCCTTGATCGAGAGCAGCCTCTTCTCCGCCCCCATGATGCCGGGACGACGCAGACGGAACGACCCGAGGTCCCTCACCCTCGGCAGCCCAGGGCGTGGTTACCGCCAGAACATTTAAATAATTCCCGCGAGAGCAGGAAATCCCGCGAGAACGGCCGCGAGAGGGGCGGGGCGCGCAGCGCGGGAAGACATGGACCCGCCCACCTCCCGCCCCGGCGGGCGGGTTGCGAGCCTGCGCCGCGGGGCTGTCGCAGCTCGTGTTCCGGGTGGGAAGTGGCGTCTCTACGAGGCGGGGGGGACAGGTTGCTCGCCCGGAAGTGGGTTCCGCTGAGGGGGTGAGCCTGCGGGCTGGCGGCATCGCGACGCGACGCTCAGGACCGAGTCGGCGGCGCTAGGCCTCAGCTGGTCGTGCGGCAGGAAGATGCTCCGTGGGTGAGCACGGGGGATCCCCCGGGGGGAGCAGGGGGGCCCGGGGGGAGGGGGGAGATCCCGTGGAGACGGGAAAGATGGGGCGTGCTGCGGGGCGTGGAGGAGACGTGCGGGGCCTGCGAGGTGGCCTTTGCGGCGTCCCTGATGGGGGGGCGGAGTGGGGGGGCGCCGGCCTTGCAGGCTCCGGGTCCTGGGCTGCCGGAAAGTCTGTCCGCAGAGGAGGGGGGCGGCAGTGTGGGGACCGCTGCGCAGAGACGCACGGTTTAGCTTAGACACACAGCATGCCCCAGGCTGACCGGCTTCGGACAGAGGTGCGTGACGGCGGCGCACTCGACGAAGACGAGCACGGCAGGGCCACAGGTGCAGGGGGTCGGCTACGGGGGAAGGAATTTGGACCGCCTTCGAGCAGGAGCTGAGCCACTGAACTTTCTTTTTCATGGAGTCAGACGCAAACAAGCACCTCGGTGCCGGCAGCCAGCTAGGGAAATCGGTTATAAACCTCCCGTACACCGTTGTCCTCTTAAATCGCCTTCCCTCCCCAGTAGTAACTGGTTTTTCTGAATTTACTGTTAATTTTTTATGTGTTTCCGATATATGAATACACCTCTAGTAAGTATACTCTATGTTTTAATACTATGTGACCAGTCATAGGCAACTAGTTTTTTTCAATCAGTGTTTTTGAGGTGTGTTCATATTGATACTTTTCAGAATAATAACTTACTCCTGATGGTCCCTTATCTGCCAGACACATTTCTAAGCACTTTATTTAATTAATTCTTAAAACAACCCCTGTAAAGGTAGCCTCTATCTCCTTTTAAGCTGAGACACAGACAGGTTGCCTATTGTGTGAATATTCTGTTGTATGAATATGCCATAATTTATTCATTCATTCTCTTCATATGCCTAATTCCTGAAACATTAGGTATTCAGATGCTAGTAAAGTAGTAAATATGGTGGTATTTGGGTTGTCCGTCATTCCAAAATTATCTAGATGTCAAATTTCTGAAAGACATTTTAGGTTGATTAGCTAGAGCAGAAGCATAGAGGCCTAAGCATACATGTAACAACATACTGATAACATTTATGATTTCACTATAGCCAAAACGTAGAATGCCTGGAAAGCTGCAGTGAAAGAAACCTAGAAAAGGCATTAATTCTTTAACCGAGTATGTCCAAATTATTTCAACGTTATCAGCATAAATAATTAATGACATACATTTTTTTCCCTACCAAGTCTTTGAAATTGGGTATTTACACTAACCGCATTTCAAGTGCTCAGTGGACAGACACATAGGGCTAGTGGCTACAGTATTGGACAGTGCAGAATTATACTTATTTTGAGAACCACTGTATATACCATTTGTTTTTCATGTAAAGTGCACTGGTAAACTAAAAATTAGAACAAATGAATATTTGGAGGCATTTTTATTATCTCCTTGGCTTAAATTAAGCCCAGCTCTCTTTATGGTTTCGGTGCCTAACTACCTTTGTTGCTTTGTTTGACTGTGACATTTCTGATGTGATTTCCTTCACTGTATTTTACTTGGCTATGTTGCCACAAATGAGAGATAACTTCATACCATCTTGTCAGTTATTAAAGGATGAGGCGTATGGCCACCAGAGGTCAGCCTAACTATATTTCGGCGAGCTTTTGGGAGGGGGGAGGATTATAATACGTGTTTTTGCTCAGTATTTTTTGAACATTGTAATCTGAAAAACTTTTTAAGTGTAATAGATTGCAAAATGAAAAGCCAACCTTTGGAATGGGAGAAAATATTTTCAAACCATATATCTCAAAGGGTGTTAATATACAAAATATATAAGGAACTCATGAAACTTTAGTAGCAAAAAAAATAAAAAAACAATGAACAAAGAGGGAGCATTTGATATCTTGCTCCCTGACATGTTTTCATATTGGTTCAGTTAAATTTTAAGAACAGTATAAAAAAAAATAAATGAGTAAAGGACCTGAGTAGACATTTTTCCAAAGAAGGCACACAGATGGCCAACAGGTATACAAAATGGTGCTCAACCTCACTAATCAGGTAATGCAAGTCAAAATCACATTAAAACAATCCCTTGCACCTATAGGATGACTGTTATCAAAAAGACAAAAGAAAACAAATGTTAACAAGGATGTGGAGAAAAGAGAACCCTTATGCCTGTTAGGAATGTGAATTAGTTCAGCTATAACAGAAAACAGTATGGAAGTTCCTCAAAAAATTTAAAATAGAACTACCATATGACCTAGCAATCTCATTTCTGACTTTATATTCAAAGGAAATAAAGTTACAATCTCAAAATATAGCTGCACTCCCATGTTTATTGCAGCATTATTCACAGTAGCCAAATTATGGAAATAACCCATGTTTCCATCAGTGAATGAATGGGTAAAAATATGAGGTCATGCACACAAACACACACTGGAATACTATTCAGTCTTTAAAAAAGAAGGAAATCCTGTAGTTTGCAACAACATTGGTCAACCTGGAGGACATTCTGCAAAGTGAAATAAGGCAGCTACAAAGACAATGAACTCTCATGTAGTATCTAAAAAGTCAAAAGCATAGTAACAGTAAAAGGGGAGTTACCATCGCCTGAGAGGTAGAGGGAACAGGGAGGTAAAGGTGAAAGGGTATAAACTTTCAGTTTTAAGATGAATAAGTGCCAGAGACCTAATGTTCAGCATGGTAACTATAGCTAATGTATGTATACTTAACATTTGCTAAGAAAGTAGATTTCAAGTGTTCTTAACACACAAATGGTAACTGCAAGGTGATAGATATGTTAATTAGCTTAATTGTAGTAATCGTTTCAATCAGTATATCAAAACATTGTGTTAAATATAATTTGTCAACTAAATACCTCAATAAAGCTGGTAAAAAATGATACATTAAATTAACTTCATAGTCTCACTGTCTTAAGTTTACCTATTTATTAACTTCTATTTTCAGTGCTATGGGAAAAAAAGAACAAATAACAGCAACTCTGGGAATAAATCTCTTCCTGTCCTTGGTAAACTTAGTTTAATTGAAGAGATAACAAAACTGAAGAATTTAGTAAGGTTATTTAGTTCCAAAATTACAGAAAAAAAATATTTTTTAAAGGTAAATTATACATGGAGGTATATAGAGTAAATGCACTTAATTTGGTTTTAATATGAGAAAATCATGCACATGGAATGTAAGGGAATAACAGTGATGGGTTCACTCTAGAGTTTATATAATGCCTTCATAGAGACTTTGTTATTTCTGCTGAAAAAGTAGAGTGAACCTTTTAAAGCATGCTTTGAGTAACAGAATGACTAAAGTATACTCGATCTTGCAGATGGAATATAGTTGAAATGAAATAGTAAAAATATAAGAGGACAAAAGAATTAAAAGCCAACAGCTTCTCCTGTCTAAATAAGATAAAGACTTGTGGTATGTTTGAATTTTCTTTTTGTTTTTAGGTTGAACTAGGTGGTAATAGTATAAACTTAAAGGTATTTGCATTCATGTTTTTTCCTACAGATGAAATTATAAGCAGTTCCCTTTATTTTGCTTTACTAGCATCATTTTTGTTGATCCTACCTTTTAAAAAATTGTTTAATTTGTGTTTGTCTAACATATTATTAAGTCACTTAAATATAATTTGGGTATTTTTGTAGCCCTAGAATAAAAATAGGATACACTTGTATAGTTACTTATAACAGTCCTTCATCATTCCCTCATTAATTTCTTCAAAAAACCTACTTAGCCCCTAATATATACCAGATAGGGCTAGGAACTGATTTATATGAAAACAATGTATATAGAAATATTACTGACATGAAGCCATACTGCATGACCTTATTTGCACAACTCAGTGTGTATTTAGAACTAGATGTTAGTACTGAGTTTCACTTTGGAAATTACTCCTGCAGAATGATCGAAATGAGATGTTGATATTTTGGGTTTTGCTTTTTTCATTTAAACCTATACTTTTAGTCCCGCTGTGTTGCAATGTATACTTCTAATGTGCTTTTACCACATTATACCTGTCCACTCCTCCAGTGATGGAAACCTAGAGTGCTTCTAATTTTTTACCATCAAAGACCAAGCATCAGAGTACGTGTTGGTCTTATGAGAATTTCTTTGCTGCATATACCCAAGAGTAGAATTGCTAGATCATGAGATGTGTGTGTTACATTGTGAAAGGTATTTATGTAATACATTTTCTAGTTAGTATTACTGATATAGAAGTTAAGAGTGCCTAGATTCAAATCCTGACTATCATTGAATGCATGACTTTGGGCAGGTAGATTAAACCTCAGTGTAAATGGGGACAATAAAAAAACCTATCTTATAGAGTTGTTAGGAGAATTTAAAATGAGTTAACATTTGTGCAGTTTCTAAAATAGTACCTGGCAAATTGTTAAGTGCTATATAAACAAATTAATGAATATTCATAGATTAATCTCATATCCAGGAACTTTGCTGAACTCTTTTATTAGTTCTAATAGTTCATATGTTAAGTCTTCTTTTAATTAGATGACTGTATATCTATAAATTAAAACCTTTTCTCTTTTTTTTCTAGTTCTTATATCTGTTATTATTTTATTGTAACATTGATTATAACTTTTGGTTCTTTGTCAATATCAATCATTATGGTCATCCTTATGTAATTTGATTTTTAAAGGGAATATGAAAGTTTTTGGTTGATAAACTTTTTGCCAAGTTAAGAAAGTAACTTTTTCTTGCTGGTTTGGTAAGAGTGTTTTGTTTCTTAAAAATAAGTAGGTGTTGATTGGGAACTAAGAAAGGTTAAATATTCATGGTTGATAAAATGTAGGTGGTTTTGTTTGTTTGTTTGTTTTTTGCTTTATCACTCTCACTTGTATTTATAAATTTTCTGAAGTTGAAATATTCTTGCCTTTCTGGGATAAGCTGTATGTGATTATAACATTCTTTTCTTAAATACACTATTAGTTTTGTTATATAATATTTAGAATTTTCGCAAGTGAAATGACCCTGTATTATTTGTTTCGTATGTAGACTTAGAATTAATATTTTATTATCTTCTTAAGAGAAACTAGTCAGTTTATGTGCTTTTTTTTTCTGGAACAACATGAAATATTTTCTTAGAAGTTTGGTGGAACTCATAAAACCGCATGGACCTACGTTTTTAATAGAAGGTTGTTACCTTTCATTTTCTTTAATATTTACTAGTCTATTGAAGTTATGTGTATTTTTCTGAATGAATTTTGATATTTTTACTCTTCTAGAATTTAGCCATTTCATCTAGATTTTTATATTTTAGCATATGTTTGTCATGTTTTTATTTTGAATCTTTTATTTTTAAACCTTGTTCTTGATAAGTCTCATCACTTTCATTTTTTAATTCATTAGCAAAATATTTTAGTTTTATCAGTCTTCTGTTATTATTTTACATACTTTTTCATTTCTACCTTTATTATTTCCTTTCTGCTGATTTTGCTCTTGCTCGTTTGCATTATCTTGAATGTTTAACTTGTGGGTATTTAAACTTTATTTTTCCTCATCAGTGTATTCAAAGTTATAAATTTCTTTTAGGTACTGGTTTGCTCATGTCTCACAGATTTTGCTGTGCAGGTGTATATTCTTATTCAATTTTAATATTTTTTTAATATCCTTTGTAATCTTCATTTTAACCCATGAGTTATTTAGTTTCCCAAAATAGGAATACTTTTAACTAAACTTTATAATCTAATTTTATTGCATTAGGATCAGAGAATTTAGTGTGAATGAAATTGACCTTTTGGAATTATATAACTTAATGCATGATCTATTTGTGTATTTGTGTGTGCTCAGATATCTATTATGTTTGGTGTAGAGTTCTGTATTCTTGTATAGTATCCAAAGTTTATTGATATTTTTAAGTGGTTTTTCTTTGTGCTTTTTATATCTCCACTTATATTTCTTTCCCCTGCAGTTCTATCAGTTGTCACTTGAGAAATTTTGAATATGTGTTTTCAGGTTCATATGTGTATGAGTGCAGCAGGTCCTTGAATGACATCATTTTATTCAACATCATTTAGTTACAACATTGATGAGACGCCATAGGAACCTAGCTCTTGTTTATATCAGTTAGCCTGTGGTAGAACTGGCTTTACCAATTTTAACATCATTTGCCTTAAGGTTGAAGAGCCCTTCAATGACTTTAAGAGAGGATTTAACTGTATGTTGCTTTTTTTGGTTCTTTTTAATGAGTATTACCATCCATCTTTGTCCCTTATATATTTTTAGCTTAAAATCTTTTTTTATTAGATATTAAGATTGCTATCACAGCTTTATTTTGCTCCATAGTTGCCTGACATGTCTTTTTTTATTATTTTGTATTTGACCTTTCTGTGTCTTTTGCTTTAAAGTGTCTTTTGTTAGCATATTACTGACTCTTGTTTTGTTTTTTAATTTTGTTTTGTTTTTGCTGCTTTTTAATTGTGTTTCACCTAATTACATTCAGTATAATTTCTCATATATTCAGGTTTATGCCTGCTATCTTATATCTGCATAGTATGGTCATATAAATGCAATCTCTGGGGTCCTGGCCAGATTCCTAACATCTAACAGCTCTACAACCAGGACAGGTCCCCTAAAACTAATCCCAACAAGTACATCTAAAGGTAAAAAGATACCTTTTATAGCTCTCTCTTTAGAGTTTGGGGCATCAGGGATCTGCTTTTGCAGAAGTAATTTTCTGGGCTAGAACTACATATTAAAACAAACTGATTTAGATATGTACCATAAGGATTAAAATAGCCTCAGGCTCTTCTTTCCAATTTTGTGATTTTAGGAGCCATTCCTGATAGGAAAATATACCTAAGCCTATGAGATCAAGATGGGAAAGCCAATAAGGCTTCTTATTCTTAGATACTCATAGTTAGATGTACAATAATGTTACCCAGTGCTTTCAGGCTTTAGTGTCATGTATCTAGTCTTCTCGTTCACAGGTTAAGACTACCTTTCCAGATAATCCAACAGCTAAGTTACCAGTTTCCAAGGGCATTTGTACCACCTGTGGAAGACATCAGATCTTTGCACACCAGATGTCCTTGATAACTCATCGCTCCAGCCACCTGCATAAAATTGACTGCACCAGCAGACAACGAAGGGAACCACTGAGTTTCTTTTCATTACAAAGTAGATGCGATATCCCTACCAACAAAGTAGCAGACGCAAATATCTCCTCACAGTGGATACAACCAGTTGAAACCACACTAAGAAAATCAGCTTGACTAGATGAGGACTCCTTCTCTTCTTGGGTAGCCTGGGCCGCTGGTAAGTGACTAACACTTTTACACACTGAACTGGTCCTGAGAACTGAGATGTCTGCTTTGTAAGTGAAGAATACCCAACATAATCTCAAAGAACTGCACAATGATGCAAGCAAGAGACATACTTTGTATGTAACGGACTGAGAAAGACAATCTTATTGAAAGGATTTTTCATCTTTTGTTTTTATTTGCCAGTGTTAGTGTTTTGCTGGCTTCAGTTGTTACCTTTTTCTGGTTCCTCCTTTTGTTTTATTCAGATGGGTCCCAGAAATCCCTCTCCTGACCCTTTATCAGAATCAGAAAGTGAGGAAGAAGAAAGTGGTAACTACCTAAATGAGAGTTCTGGGGAAGAGTGGGATTCCTCTGAAGAAGAGGACCCTGTGGTACCCAACCTAACACCTCTTGAGAGTCTTGCTTGGCAGGTTAAGTGCCTTTTAAAATATTCAACAACTTGGAAACCTTTAAATCCTAATTCCTGGTTATATCATGCTAAACTCTTGGATCCAAGTACGCCAGTCCATATACTTCGAGAGATAGGTCTAAGACTCTCCCATTGCTCCCACTGTGTGCCCAAACTGGAACCAATTCCTGAATGGCCACCTCTGGCTTCTTGTGGAGTCCCACCTTTTCAGAAGCCCCTTACAAGTCCTAGCCGGCTTTCTAGAGATCACGCCACTCTAAATGGAGCACTGCAATTTGCCACCAAGCAGTTAAGTCGAACCTTGAGTAGAGCCACTCCCATACCAGAATACCTAAAACAGATTCCTAATTCATGTGTTTCTGGTTGTTGCTGTGGCTGGTTAACTAAAACTGTTAAGGAAACAACCCGCACTGAGCCCATCAACACTACTTATTCTTACACTGACTTCCAAAAGGCAGTTAACAAACTCCTAACTGCGTCACTATAAAGATCCACCGTTTATTTTGCTGTCTCATGTTACACGGACCAGAGCTGAGAAATGGATGCCTTCTCAACCAGACTGTCCCCTATCCTGACAACCCAAAGGGCTACCAAGTACTGATTATATAACTGAGGGTCCCCTCACTCAGCTACAGAAAATGTGCATTGTGAGCGTTCCCTTGGATAGACCCTGTGGATAAAATGAGAATTTCAATGGAGAATTAGTCAAGACGGACCATATTTCAGCAGATAAGTTAACTATTCTCCACATTCAGTTATCCCCCCAGTTTATTCCGCATATCTGAATGGAGTCTAACTAGATATCTAATTGTTAATGGGAAGGAAAAGATAGGCTAATACCCCTTTTTGTTACCCAACCTTAAGAACAGCTATTGTGAAAAGTAGGAGGTTAGCTACTCCCAGTAACACTTTGCTGAACATATTCTTCTCTGACATTAATTTCTATGGAGGTAGTTGAATTAAATTGAATAACTGGACAAAAGAAAACAATGGGACTGATTTATCTCCCAGCTTTTATATAGATAAGGCTACTTATGGTACCCTGCTTTGCGGGGAGGAAGTGCAATTTCAAACCTCACCTACACTACTGCAGACCTATTACAGTACTTGCAATTACAGCATAAACATTTTCTTTCATAGGCTCCCTCCTAGGCTGTCTCTAGCTAAATTGGCCTATAAGGTCATACCTGGGGATTAAACAGACACCTGTTCTACAGGGAATGTTTCCAGAATCTTGACACCCAGACTTTAGTCAAGAAGAAATAAAACACATTCCAAAAGACCAGAGAGAAAGGATTAAGAAAGCATTTATGTTTTCAGTGCTAACTGCTAGTGGATTAGTATTTCATCTGTGTGTTTCCTGGAGTAGTACTTTATGCACTTTCCACACCCACTGCACAATTTCCAGGAACACTTCTAACATTAAAGAATCTTACTACTGAAAAATTCAGCCTAATGTAACCTGAAGTTAAAGGCTTTTTTATCATCATTGTTTTTATACATAGATTAGCTTTAGATCTAGCCAAACAAGGAAGAGTATGTACCCTTGTAAATGAGTCTTGCTCTGTTTATTTAGATGTCAAAACATAGTAATCGACGTACATAAAATGCATGAGACCATTAAGTCTTTTCACACAACCTGCAATAAAGAGTGAAACCTGTGAATGATCCTGGTTGACTGGGCAGCTAAAGGATTCAGTAATTAGATTGTTAAAGATATATATCCTCTTCCTTATTTTAGTTTTACTTTTTCTTATTCTCCATAATTAATGTATACAATGTGGCATCAAAAGATTGAAGCATTAATGAAATCACAAATCCTATAAATGTATAGCAATTTTAAGAAGAGATAAGAACGTTTATAACCTAATGAGTATTTCTGCTGAGCTTTAGTTGTCTTAAAGAAAAAGGAGGGAATTGTAGGTAGAAGAAATATTTATTCGTGGAAAATTACTGAACTAAAACCATATACTGTTCATGTAACTGAATGTATCAGAAAATGTTCCTCTGTAGATGTTCTGTGAAACCGAATTTTAAAATGTTACAACCACCTGTTTTGTTTTGTTTTGTTTTTTAAGGGGGAGGTGGTAAGAGATAGGGAGTTCTGAAAATTAAAATATGTTGATGTTTATGTAACCATATGTTCCTTTTTCTGTGTGCGCATGTGTTTGAAAGAGAGAGAGAAAGAGAGTGTGTGAGAAAAGTGCCTTGCTCATAAACGCATTTCTGCTATTCACTCCTAAAGGAAGCTTTTCCCTAGCTTTGCAGCTGAATAAACCAAGAGCTTTGTACATGCTGAACAGAGTATGGTCATTTATTCTCAAATGAAATAGATCCCAGTTTACTGAAGGCATATTCAGCATTCACTAAGTGCTGAATACAGTCAATAGATGTAGTATCTGTGTCTGTACAGTTTCTCTGATAGGAGGTGACTTGGCAGCTCTATAAAAGAAGCATACTCTGAAGAAGATGATGTGGGATATTCATTCAAGACCCATATTTGAACCCATTTGAACCATTTCAAAAAAGGGTAGTTAACCTGGATAATAAGCCTTAAGCCTTCATTTTTTGTGTGTGCCGTGGGTGTGGGGTTTACCACTTTCATATTCCTCCTGTGTGGGCCTTTGGTTAAATGTAGTCTCTATAACTAGGATAGATAAAGAAGGGCACATTTATTCTCTATTTACAGGAATATTCCTCAGAGGAATAAGGAAACAGGACTTCTAAATCAATGAACATTAATGTCATTTAAAGATTTAATTCTCTCTTGGTATAGGCAGGCAGCCTCATTTTGTTGGAGCTGTCCAGATCCCTGCCACCCAGAAGACCACATCCAGGTCTTTTAAACCCATCAGCTTCCCAAGAGAAGGAAGAAATCAGTACATGACAGGAGGAGCACGATAGGTGTTAAGTCAGCCTTAGGGGATTATCCTATGGGACTCCTGTCACAACTCCCCATCTAAAAAATTTTCTCTAATGAAAACTGTTTTGAAATTAGAATACCTTGTCAAAGCAATTGAGGGGCCTTAGAAGTCACTTGGGTTATTACTGATACCTCAATTCTCTAAAATATCTCTTATTAGAAATTTAGTTATCTAATAACATTATGGAATGCCTACTAGAATCCAGATAGATATGGGAGCAAACTTAAGTAATATACTATACATAAGAAATTCATTTTAAAACAGATTGACCCAAGATAAAAGCTTTTGGCCATTGATTCCATTTCTGCTCTCTAGGACCACATTACATAGCTTAATCTTTATATGGGCCTTAAAATATTCAAAAGTGGAACAGCCTTCCAAATGTAATATAAATTCATGTGGAGGGCACATTCCAGCAGTTAAACCCCAGGGAATGTCAGCTTAGGGAACAGGTAAGTCGTTATTTTGTACACAGTTGACACAGGTTAGAACTGTTGCAGAGAGGTGGAGAAGGAAGCCCAATATGACAGTTTTTATAAAAGACACATTATATTAGGCTAAAATAATCATATAAGTATTAAAACATTTGCAGACATTTGTATAATTTTTTAAATTGTTAGTATTAGGTTGACTGTATGTGTGTGTGTATATTTTAAGCAGTTAACTTTTCCTGTCATGAAGTGAAAGATTAAGTATTTTTTTAATTTAAATACTTGATAGCACAGTTCTGGCAGCCATTCTTAATTGCAAGAAATGTCCACAGCTCTGAAACACCATTCTTTCCCTTTGAGAACCCCCAAAAGACAAAGATTTCAAGAGCAAGTTATCCTGGAAAGTGGGGGTAGGAGCAAAGTTGGAATCACGGGGATTATTTGAAAGTTTGCAGGGGTTTTGATTTTTGTTTTTTGGGTAGCCAAGTGACTATTCCTCTATATAGCCAAACTCTAGCAGTTTATTCCCTGGAGAAATTGAACCAAAGTCCCAGTTAGAATTAGCACAGGGACCTGGGGAGAGTGATGGTGATAGTGAAGTGTGACACTGAAAACAGGAAGATTGAAAGAATGTCAATATTCTGAACATTATGAACTGTCTCTTTAGTCCACCCAGCTATATAATCTGGCAGTTAGGCTTATACCCAGCCCTGCTCACCCCATCCAAAAACATGAATAATAAAACAATTTACCACTTGATTATTATTATTTGTTACTGTGAAACCCAGAGCCCAGAAGCCTCATTCATACACAGCTTTCAGTCACACAATAAACTGATAGCCAAGAATCACTAAACATTTGAAGATACCTTCAACAATGAAAGATCAATACCAAAAGAAAGAAAAAAAAAACTAGAAATAAGGAAACAAAACCCTCAAGCATAATAGTCTCAGAAACAGAATAAATATATTGCATCCATAAAATAATAGCATGCTATAAAAAATGAACAACAGAAATAAAAAGTATTGAAATAATAGAGTTAATATTAAACATTCAGTAGATGTGTTGGAAGATCGGCTGAAGAAATTTCAGAAAGTAGAACAAAAAGGCTGAGTTAGAAAACAGGAAAAGGGCAAAAGGAAAAATTAGAAGATCAGAATGGGATGCAACATCTGATTAATAAGAGCCCCAAAATGAGAGAACAGAGGTAGAGAAAACAGAACATTTCCCCAAAATGTGTGACATGAGTCTCCTAAATTAAAAGGATCCAGGTAATAATGCTCAACATAATGAGTTAAAAACATACAAGAGCATACCATATTTCGGGGTTAAAAAGGTCCTAAAGGCTTCCAAAGGGGAAACAAGGTTATCATAAAAGGATGTTTTCAGAATGGCATTTAGACTTTTGGTAGCAACACTGGATGTTAGAAGATTATGAAAGCAAGTCTTTCCAATTTAAGAGGAAAAATAATCCTAATCTGGAATTCTGTATCTAGACAATCCAATCAAATTTGGAGCTAAAATAAAGTTTGGACTTGCATGGTTTCAAAATTTTACCTTACCATGTACCATTTCTTAGGAGGCTACTGGAGGATGTGCTTCACCAAAAACAAAGGAGTAATCAAAGTAAGAAGGCATGGGCTCCTGAAAACATAAGATCTCAAAGGAATGCAATGAAGGAAAGTCCCAGGATGACTACTATGTTCAGTAAGTAGGATGGGGGTTTTAGGAAGTAATGTCTCTAGAAAACTTGGAAGAAAGTGTTTGAGTTTATGGAAAAATGTAGAGAAGAGTGAGACAGAGTTGGGACATTAGGAGAAAAGAATAAGATAAGTACATGGGAAACTAGGTCAGTGGTAAAATGAGACAAAAGAACACCAAATACACACTTTTGGATGAGTGTCACTGTGTCACACAAACTTGAAAATTTTTTCTTCAAATGTAATTATTTTATTACAGTTTTAGTAGTCAGATTTTAGAAGTTTGCCATTAAAAATATAGTACAATTGTAGTCAGCAATTTGATTAATCCTTCAGGCATCATAATCCACAATTGCAAGGTGCTCACACTCAATAAGATGTACACTGCAGAAAATTTTTTCAGAAAATATAATTCAATAACTTGTTTTATAAAAGGAACATTGTTCCTTAGGCAAACCTCAAATGTTATTTACAGAAAGGATGCATAATCTACAGCAGTAATTTCCACAAACTTTTCATTTAAATTTTAGCTTCTGTTGGCTCAAAAGCATAAGGAATTAAATATTTTGGAATTACTTATTGTTTTTTATCTTGCATACTGTTTTTGCATTCAAGATATACCCAGTGACAGGTCCCTAATGCTTTAGATTTTTTACTGTGAGTTATGGTTGAGGTTTTTTCTATTCTTTGTTTATATTAACATATAATCTCAGAATAAATTGATAATTGCAAATGATTATATGTGGCAATGTTTTTTCTTTGTCATCAAATCTATTGAGTAAACCATGCCAGACCAGTTTGTTCATCTGCTTTTTTTTTTTTCAAGTAAGGGATAACATACTTCCAGTGAAATACATAAAATAGGCCAATCATAAGTGTGATTAATGATTTTTCACATATGTATACACTCATATCAAGATATATACACCCAGATTGAAGTACAAAAGGTTTCTGATTCCCCAGAACCCTTTCTCAGTTTATACCTCCCCCAGAAATAACTATTCTTCTAAAGATCAATTGGTTTTACTTGTTCTCAACTTCATGCAAATGGGATCATACAGTATATACTGTTTATTCTTGGCTTATTTCATCAACATAATAACTGTGATTCATCCTGATGTTTTTGTGTTATCGGTGGTTCATCTTTTTATTGTAGACTATCCCATTGTATGAATATGCTGTAATTCAGTTATCTATTCACCTGTTGATGGCATTTTCATTTTTTTCAGTTCGGGGCTATTACACATAAAGCTGCAATAAATACTCCCGTACCTGTGGTTTTTGTGGGTATGTGTACTCATTCATCGTGGGTCAAATTGCTGTGTCATAGGGGAGATCATAAAACAAAAAGATGTAGAAGGAAATGACAAGGCTTGTTTGCACCATTAAAGCAGTTCTCAATGTGGGGTGTGGTACCATCCTCAAAGCATCACTTAAGTGATTGTTTAAAATGTCTTACCCAAACCTACTAGATCAAAATTTCTGATGTGGGGAGCATAAATATTCATTTTTCACAAGCTCCTGATAATTTGTATGTTTACCAAAATTTGAAAGGTTCTAGCTCCATGTCAATATTCTGGACAATACAAATAAGAGAAATTGAGAAATGGCTATGTTGAGATATTCAGTCATAGGTCATTCATATTACCAATACTTAATTTGGTTAAAAACTTTTGAGTTTCCATTGAATACAGAGCACTCAGCTTCTTATAATAAGGGGAATTAAAAAGCTTCAGTTCCACTCCTTTTTTGAGTGTTAGAGAGTTCTATTGTTTAAATACCCTTAAACTCTAGAAAAAGACCAGAAAGGCAACAATATAGAGCAGTCAGATTCATTTCCTGCCTGTTTATCCTAAGGTGAAGTCTAATATATTTTGTAAATTGGTTGTTAGATGTGTCAGGTACAGGAAAAGACTAATTGTGCCATTGCCTCCTCTTAGCCCATATACTCAACTCTTATCCCTGTGTTTCACACCTTTGTTAACTGTTAACAATTTTAGGTAGTAAGATAAAAAGCAACTATCAATGCTAGAGTTCCCAGACATGTATTGCCCACGAACTGTTTCCAGAACAACTGTGGAGCTCATGGTGACCATATTAAGGTTGCCATAATCTGGCTACCATTGTCACAAAACATTCCAAAATGTCCCGTTCCATGGTATTATGCTGATATACTGTAATTTTGGGAAATGTTGCTATTTTGTGACTTTTTTTTTTTCTTTCCATGAGGATAAGATGGAAGACCTACTACCAGGCCACCTCTAGTGTAACCTGGTACTACTAGTTAGTGTGTTTGAGGATCACAGTAAAAGCATAGGGCCAGTCTAAGCTGTGTGTTCATATCTTGAAATTATTCACTCAAAAAAAGGGGGATGTTTAACAGAAAACAGTAGCTTTCAAAAATGAAATAAATGATGTATATGCTTCACAGAACTGCAAAGCCATGAGTGTATTTTAGGGACATGCAAAGATGAGTAGGACTAAGTAAGGCAGAGTAGGGAAAATAGCCCTCTAGGTAAAATGGTTAAGGGAAGTACTCAAGAATGTGATCTTGTTTTTAAATGAGTAGTAGAAGTGTGGTAGCAGTAATAATTGAAGTATGTTAGAAGAAAAATCACTAAGAAAAGACTAAAAGATTACTTAGTAAATTTCTAAAGACATCACTTAAGGCAGCACGTAGACTATCAGTGTGGTAAAGATGAATTATTCAATACCTTTTGGGACAACTGCTTAGCCATCTGGGAAAACATAAGTCTGAATTCTAGCCTCACTCCATATATCAACATAAATCCCAACTAGATAAAACATGTAAACATTTTTTTTTTAATGGAACCATAAAAATATTAGGAGAACCCAGTCTTGGATGGGGAAGGCCTTTCTTAGCATAATACACAAGCCAGAAAATGTAAGAGAAAAATATCAGTACAAAGATTTGCCTACATAAAAATTCAAAATATTTATAGAACATAAGAAAGCTGAAATACTAAATGGGGGAAATATTTGCAATGTATATTATAGACAAAGTGCTAAAAGCCCCTACAAAGAAAGGTCTAGTAATAAGTGTTAAAAATGATTAAAGAAGACAATTTAGGTGATACAAACTTTATTTAACCCTTCATGAAGGGTACAGTCTCCAAAGAGAACCGCAAAATGGGGCCGAAGACAGGAAGCTTTTATAGGATAAACAACAAGGAAGAGAAAAACAGAAAATATCTGATTGGCTGGGTCTATGTAGTCAAACTTGTTTGAGGTGAAAAGGAACAAGGAAATAAGTATATTGCCAGAGCTGGCTCCACATTTGGGGACTAGCTGACTGGATGTACTGCATTTCTGGTCAAGCAGAGCATTCACAGGGACACAAAGTTATCTAAGTTTCAGTTTGCTAACCTGGCATCCTGGGCAGGAACAGCTGCATCTTGGGCCTAGAAAGTTATTTGAGCATAAGGAAGAAAGGTAGGCAATGCACAAAAGGTGTAATTCGAACAACTAATCGACTTGTGGAAAGGTGTTCCAGCATCCCTATTAATAAGTGGTTTAGGGGGAGACACTCTTCACCTATTTAAAGATATTTGAAGATCAGTTCTGGCTAGTTTGGGCAAGAATACAGAAAAACATACATTTTTCCCCCACTATTAGAGTGTAAATTGAAATAACTTCTGAAGAACAATATAGCAAATATATCAACACTTAAAATTTGCTTACTCTCTGAAACTGGTTTGTTCTCGGATTTATTCCTATGGAACTATTTGCACATCCATGCGAAGATCCATTCAGGCAGGCTACCCTAGATGTCACAGCTAGGATCCTTTACATCTCAAATTAAGATACTGGAACCACTTGGTTTATTAAATCACTTTAAAATAGAAGTCATTTACAAAGTACAGTGAATGTTAAGACATTTAGGATGGGGCGCCAGGGAGATGAGAGGACCACAGTATTACACAGTATTGTTATGTCCTGTCTGCTGTACCAGCCTTCACCTCTGATAGTGTGGTTTTGAGAACCACAGCTGAAACTGAACAGGGCTGAGCAGATGGGAGATGCCTGGAGTCAGTACATGCTTGCTCCACCAGAAATGTGCAGGGGGCATGTATGCCTGGTTGATGTCCTGCCAAGAGCCATGTTTTTCTAACTGCGTTTCTGAGGCAGAACATACTTGGAGCCAGAATGGGTGTCAACAATGAATGGCAATTTTAGGGATGATGTAGCTGTCAGCTTGAATGTGGCATTATTTTTACCTTACAATTTGGCCTTTCCATCTTTTTCTGTTAGTGACACTTGTTCATTCCATTCTTTTTACATAAATTCCATTCTATCTTGTCTTATAGTGTGCTATCTGTACTTAATACACATTAAGAATTCTATCTTAAGTTTCATATCTTTTTTGTCTGTCCTTTAAAGCAGAATTGATTCTTCTCAATATAGCAAACATACATTATAAACATATGCAAAACATTTTTCTTAAAATATAAAAAAAATTGTTTAATAGGGGATAGGACAAATAAGTTGTTGTAAATAAGGGAATGACTGGCTGTCAAAAATGAGAATATGGATCTTTATTGGCAAAAGAAAAAATATGTCCATTTTATATTGAGTGGGTAGGGTTCAGAAACATTTACAGCATCCCATTTATATTTTAAAAATACATATATGTACATAACAGTTTTTAGGTGCGTACAGATAGATGTCCAGAAGGATCTCAAAATATTAACAGTAATTTTCTGTGTGGGATTTGGGGTGATCTTTGCTTTTCATTTTTCTGTATTACAGATGAGCTGGGGGAGGTACTACTAGAAGCTTAGTTTTATAATCTAAAGAAAAAAACAATGATGATTTTTAAAAGTTTTCCGTTGTCAGCATTGTGCTCTGAGAAAAACAGCCTTTGAACTTATACAGACTCAGATCCATTTACTAGCTGTATAAAATTGGTTTGTTAGCCTCCCTGAGCTTCAATTTTCTAGTCTGTAGAATGAGGATAATAAGTACCTTGCTGAAGGTAAGGACATGTGCAGAGGGCACAGCACATTGCCAAGACCGCATTAGTGTGCTAATAAGTGCTCTGCCACCCCTATATTTGAGAGAGTGCTGAGTCCTCTTCTGCCCTCCATTTCATTCCTGATAGTGTGGAAGGATCTACTAAATCACAGTGCTAGAAAGTCCTAGCATCTGCAGAAGACCCTTCCCAAGACTAATCAGTCTGCGGTACCAAAATTACAGTAGCTGCGGTCTAGCAAAGCCTGGTAAGGGAATCTGGTTTTTCTACTGTCTTGCATTATAAAGCTGAAAGTATAACATGGCCTACTGGAAAATATTTTGGCTCCTGGACCTAATAAGATTGTGTTTAAGTAACTAAGACTTGGGATTAGACTGCAGTATTCCCAAACTTTAATGTGCATATGATCATCTAGAGCAGTGGTTCTCAATTCTATTCAGACCCAACATCACCTTTTTTATATTTATGTTGCTATTTTGAAATTCGTAGATAATTTTTAAATTATTATACACATTTTTAAAATCAGTATAATTTCTTGACAGTAATAGAAATGAAAGTATAATTAAATCATATGTATTTCAATATAGAAATGGTCTGGTGTGGTTAACTTTATGACGATGGAGTTCTCAGATGCTTGCACACGCAGGTAGACTCACCACGAATGCAGCAGTTGTAATACAAGCATGCTGGACTGGCAAGCAAACACCATGAGCCATATGGCCATCGATAATGCGATTTTCCAAAATGGTGAACAGCTTTGGGTAAAGTTCTAGACCAAAAAGGCTTATTTACCTCTAGTTTATACAGTGGTTGAATTCCTGTAAAATTTAGTATGTATTCACACCCTGTAGAATATATTTGAAATGCGTGTTGGAATTTAAGTAGAGAGCTTGTGTAAAATATGGATTCCTAGTTCCCGACTCCAGAGAGTTTTGACTCAAAAAGTCTAGATAGGACCGAGAATCTACATCAACCTCCTGGCAGTTATTCTGATTCAGGCATTCTGTTTCCTAAAACAGAATGCAGAGGTGACTTCTAGAGAGGGGACCTAAAACATAAACTAGGAACCAGAAACTCGGTTTGGTCATTCCAATGTAGTATAATGTTCTGGGGCAAAAATTAAGGAATTTAGAAAAGCAATATCTCAGCTCCAGACACAAGTCTGCTACTTGTAATTGCCTGAGTTGGTACAATTTTTTTGTATCTATTTCCTCATCTCTAAAACTGGTTATTATTACCTGCAGTGTGAAGGGGTGGAGGGATGGGGTTGTGGTTTCAGAGACCCTTTGAAACTGGCTCTCTTTATGATTATTAAAACCTTTGATATATGACAATTTATAAAATGAAATATATTAACCATGCTAACTGCTCATTATGATGACTCTCTTATTCACACTTTCCGAAAATCTAAATAGGGTGCTGTCACTTTTCCAGAAGCCCGCTGTTTGAAACCAAAGAAAGCAGGCCACAAAGAAATCTGGCCCACTAACCGCTCCACTGAGCAAACAAACGGAGGGACACCAGCCCCTAATCCGGTTGGATGGATGTGGCCGAGTCACTTCACTTGCCCTGGCTGGGTTTACTTAGACTTTCAGCTCCGTGTGACTCAGTTTCTCCTCCCTTCCTCTTTGCCTCCTTCTCCCCACACCTGCCACCCTCCTGTCTCCCTTCCTGATGACTTTCTTTGCTCTCCCACCGCTTCCCGCACCCCGCGTTCTCCTCCCTGGTTTCAGACACCAGCCTCTCGGCCTCCGCTTTGGCTTCTTCCCTTTGTTTGGTGATCTCTGGCCAGCCTCCCGCAACGTCTGGGCTCCTCCCCGAGACGGGGGGAGGGGGGACTCCCGTTGGCAGCCCCTGCGGGGACCCACACCGTGCATCCCAGCCCCCCTGCGCCTCCTCGCATCCCCACGACCTGCTCTCACCTCCCGTCATCCCGCCCGCCCCTACCTCCGCCCGGAGCTCCTAGCCGCAGGCGGCATAAGGTGGCGAAGGTGCCGGGTCCCTCGCCACCCCGTCCAGCCCCGCCGCGCCTCGCCAGGGTCCCCTCCCCAGACCGCGCGCTCCGGCTCCAGCCGCCCGAGGCCGACGCCTGCTCTTCCTCCTCCTCCTCCTCCTCCTCCTCCTCCTCGGTGGCCAGGGGTGCCCACCAAGGGCCGGGTGGGTGGCCGCGCAGCCTGCAGCCAGGCGGCACCCACGCGTCCGAGAGCGCCGCCAGGGCGCGCCTCTCCGCGGCCGGCGAGCGCCCCAGCCCCGCGCCCCGTGCGCGCGGGCGAACCCGCGCCGGCCGGGGAGGGGCGCACCGGGCGCGACACGCACGCGCGGGTCCCCGAAGCCTCGCCGCGGACGCGGTGCCCGCAGAGCCCTCCGGCTGGCCAGCCAGGGTGGGGGGAGGCGGGGGGTGGGGGACCGCAGTGCCCCCTCCCCCGAGGAAGCCGCACGCTCCCGCATCCGCGCGCACACGCACGTGCCCACCTCGGGCAGCGGGGACACCCGCGGGGGCCCTGGGGCTCTGGACGCGGGTGAGCGATGGCTTCTGCCCTCAGCAGCAAGATGCACGCCCCCGGGACCGGCCGGGGCGCCCACGCCGGCTGCAGGATGGAGGGCGACGCCGAGATGCACGTGAAAATGTGCAAGAAGATCGCCCAGCTCACCAAGGTAAGCGGGTGGGGGCCGGATCCGCGCTGAAACTTAGTCCTGGAGGTCAGCCCCGAAGGGAGGCCGTCCTAAACCTCGGTGGCTTCACCTTCTGGAGGCAGCCGGGGAACTCCTGCAGCCTGCGTGCGGAGCAGCGGGGCTGCGCTCCCGAGGTGGGAATCCGAATCGGATTGAACCTGAGCGGGTGTGTGTGTGCGTGTGCGTGTTTCCTCTGCCCTAGAGATCGTGCCCAGAATGCTGTGATTTCATTCATCGCCGTGCCTTGCGGTCGGGGAGGTCATGTGCGCGGCAGGCGAGCCCCTGGTTTGTGTATTCCTTCATTCGACACATATGTGAGTCATTCGTGGAGTTGCCAGCCTCCTGCGTGGCTCCGTACGAAGCCTGGAAGGCAGCCAGGGGACTTACTATCTCCGAACGGGGTGCCGACGTGCGCGGGAGCGTAAACGGGGAAGTGCACGACTCACCCTTTGATGGCGGGATAACAGGGGACCTTGAGGGGTCGGCCCGCCCATCTCCTCACCTCATCCCAGGGCCCCGACCGCACCTCCACGGACTGTGGTGTCTTCCTTACGAAGACCAGCGAGGAGATACTGTCATTCTGCCCGCGATTAACCCTCTGTGGCTTCCCAGTTGGGAGCTCCTTGTACTAGTTTCCCCTCGTGCGCTTTGTGTGAAGATGGAAAACGACCTCCCTGTCTTCTTTATAAGGTTCCCAGTACTTGACTTTAGCTGTATCCCTTGGGGTTTCTTTTTGGTCTAATAAACTGATACAATGCCTGCTTGTGGGAGGTCAGGTCCACATCCTGTCCAGTAGTGCTTTCTTCCCTATCTCCCTCCCACTTCCCCACATTCACTACTTTGGTAGGATCACAGGCATTTTTCTCCCTATTTTCCCAGAAGGAAGAGAGCACAGGGAATTGGACATTAGCTGCCTTCTGTCACTCCGTCCTGTTAACTTCACATTCTTGGCCCATGAGCCTGTTATCTCTTTAGTCAAGGATGGAAAAAGGGAATGGGACCAGTCCTTGGTGGTCTTGGCATGTGCTGCTGATCTAATCTACATTCATCTAGTGACACTGACCCCAAAAAGTACTGATTCAAGGCACTAGACACAGTATAAGGCTTCTTCTCTAACTTCAAAGTATCTAAAATATTTTTGGAGAAACCGGGTTTGAGAAAGATACTCAGGTGCTAAAATGGGTATTTCAGATGACGAGTGCTATAGAAGTAGCAACAAAGGATAAGTTATGGGTAAAATCAGTTAGGAGAGATTTTATGGAAGAGATGAACTTTAAATTCGGTGTGATTTTACGGAGTGCCTACACTGTGCTGAATATTGATGGCATAAAACAGACAGGGCCCCTGTCCCTGTGGTATGACAAACACATAAACAGGTCATCTCAATGTAGCATCGTAATCATTTCACTCAACATTTATGGCTCACCTATTGTGTGCCAAGCACTGGAGATAGAGCAGTGAAGAAAGCAGAAGGATCTCTAGCACATAGAAGACAGTATTTCTCAAAGTATATTTTACACTCAAAATCACAGTTGATTCTTATTAGGTGGTGCCTCTTTTTACCATTTTTCATCCTAATTGTTTAAATTAGACATTTTTTATATTGATATTGATATGCCACCTTTCTTTTGGCTACTGTTGGTATGTTTTTCTGTTTATATTTAATGATCTATAAGTTTTATTTTAGTTGTATCTCTATAGGTGAAATTAATCCATGTGCATTTATTGTGATTACTAATATATTGAGACTTATTCTTACATCATATTTTGTGGTTTTCACTTAGCATCCTCTTTTATTCTTCCTTTTTCTCCATCTTTGCCTTCTAGTGGATTAGTAAAATGATCTATATTCCCTCATTTTCCACTGCTTGTTTAAGGGCTCTAGGCTTTATTTCTGTTCTTCTCAGAACTGTCTTTTCAACATACATACTTAAATGTAATTTTTTAAATAAAGTTGTCATGTAATTATTTCTGCAGAAGAGTTTTACATGCCTTATCCATTGAACAACCCTCCTCCTTTCCCATCATATCATTGTTGTCTGGAGATTTTTACTTTTTTAATTAAGAAGTTGTTTTTATAGCCAAGAGTTCATTAAATTTACTGACATTTCACCAATTCTTCTACTCACTGTTTTTTTTTTTTTTTAATTCAAAGCCTTCCCTTTGGGTTCCCTTTTCTCCTGGCTGAAGTTCATTCATTAATAGTTCTTTCTGTAGGGATCTCTGTAGGGGAGGGAATTCTTTGTATATTTGAAAATGTTTTATTTTTCCCTCACTGTTGGGTGATCAGTTATCTGGGTATAAAATTCTAGTGAATGGTTATTTTTCCATAGTACAGTGATGATACTGCTCCATTGTCTTCTGGTACGAATTGTTGCTGGTAAAAATTCTATTACTAATCTAATATTCTTTTGTAGATAACCTTTTTCTTCCAATAGCATTTAAGATTTGTGTTTGTTTATTTTGATGTTCAGCAGTTTCGCTAGATGTTAGAACTCCCTATCTGTGAGTGTACTTTTTATTGTGATACCATCTGCTCTCTTTAATTCTGGAAGATTACTAATGATTTTCTCTTTAAATATTGTTTCTCTGCCATTGCCTCCATTCTCTTTTCTGGAACTGCCATTAGGTGAGTGAGGAAGCCTCTCCATACATATCTTGAAATGTTATTAAAAATTATTTTTTGTCTCTGTGTTGCATCCTTACTTAATCTAGTCTTCCTATTTGTCAGTCCTCTAAATAATTTTTCCAGTTTAGGGTTTTGCCCATATATTAAGTTTTAGAATTTAAGTAACTATTTTTTCATTTCTAAGGTTGCCGTTCTTATTTCCTTTCTGTCTGATCTCGATAACTTCTTTTTTACAGCTTTATTAATGTATAATTTATATGTCAGAAAGTTCATCTGTTTACATGTACAATTCAACATTATTTAGTAAATTTACAGAGTGGTTGCACTATAACCATAATCCAGTTTTAGAACATTTCTGTCACCCCAAAGAAAGCCATCCTTTGTACCTATTTGTAGGCAGGTCCATTCCCACCCCAAACCAGGCAACAATGAATGTACTTTCTGTTACTATAGATTTGTCTTTTCTGAACATTTTACATCAATAAAATGATATAATATGTGCTATTTCCATCTGGCTTTTTCCCCTTAGTTATTAAATCTTAGCATAATGTTTTTGAGATTCATCCATGTCGTAGCATATATCATGCATTCATTCTTTTTTGTTGTTCAGTAGTATCCCATTGTATGGTACCACATTCTAACTATCCATTCACCAGGTGATAGACATTTGGGTTGCTTATGCTTTGGAGCTGCTGTGAATAATGCTGCCACAACCATTACTTTCCTGTGCAAGTCTTTGTGTGGACACAAATTTTCATTACTCTTAGGTAAATAGATACCTAGGAATGGAGTTGTTGGGTTCTATGCTAAGTTTATGTTTAACTTTTGAAGAAACTGCCAAACCATTTTCCAGGATGGTATACCATCTTACATTTTCCAGCCTATTTTTCCAGGAAATTCTAGTGCAACCCCATGCACCCATTTATCAAATCACAGAGAATTGCAGTCTTTTCCTTTCTTCCTTGTGCACTCCCTTCCCTCTCTATTTTTCCTCTTGATATTTCCTCTCCTAAAATGTCTTCATCTCTAAAAGTTGAATCCTAATTATCTTTTAAGTCTCACTTCCTCCAAGAGAAACTCTTGAAAATCTTTGCTTTTATAATTAAGCATGTATTCATTATTATCATTTAGGTTTTTTTTCCCATAGTTAGCTGTTTTTCAAAAAATTTTTACAATGCCTGAGTAGACCCACAGTAAGTTTGTCATTAAAGTTTCCCCCTCACAGATTTGGTTAAAATTTTTTTCATGGTACATATCCCTCTGATATTATAAGTTCATTTTTATAAAGTGGATCCCTTATAATACAGAACTCTTTAATTTATTCACAATTATTTGCATCTAGTAGACACTCAATATATGTTAGTGTAGTAAATAATTTTCATAGTGGCCCAAAGACCAGGATCCACCAAGAGAGCCTTTAAAAACACACCGGAGAGACGACAATGAAACACAATGCCTGATCATAAACTAGAGAGTATAGTGAAGGGAAAAAATGCTGCAAGGAGAAGGTTGGGTCAAATGACAAATTGGAATATGAAGATACAGAAAATAAAAATATTTGTATCAATCAATGTTAAGTTGACTGGAATTGACACTACACTGTGGCTATTCAAGGAAATATCCACATTGAAATATGTCTTACTTTTAATGAAGTTAGTATAATGTCTTACTCTCAAAGCATTTTATTTTATAAATAAATCAGAGAAAATAAAATCTAGAAAGAGAGCAAGTGATAAATGAGACAAAATGTTAAGACTAGGTGAATCTAGTGAAAGGGCATATGGATGTACTGTGTACTGTTCTTTTTTTGGAATCTTCCCCCTAGGTTTGAAAATATTTCAAAGTAAAAAGTTAAAAACAAAAACAAAAAATATACAGCTCCCCAGGCCCCATCTTAGGAGAGGAGAGCGTGGTGGCAGGCATTGCTATCTTCTCAAAGCTCCTTAAAAGCTCTTGATGTACAGTTAACATGGGGTAAGAACCACTGTTTTAGAGCAACTGAAGGTTTAAACAGTAAAATGGGCACAGAGGATTTATTTGGGAGAACAGAAGGGTCCAAATCCATTCCCGCCTATTGGTCACTTAGCAGTTGTCTAGGGTATCAGATTGATTGTCACGATATCACAGTTCTTTTGTTCAAATAATCCTTATTCTATTTATTAATGGCCCCAAAGCCATTCACATAATTTTTATTATAGTATATTATTATAATTATTCTACTTTATTGTAGTTATTGTTGTTTATCTCTTACTGCACCTAATTTATAAATTCAACTTTACCATAGAAAAAGTTGATATGTATAGGAAAAAACATAGTATATACAGGGCTTGGTTCTACCCATGGTTTCAGGCATCCACTGGGGGTCTTAGAAAGTAACCCCATGGATAAGGGGTGGCCACTGTATCTGTGGGTCCCTTTTTTTCATGGGACATTCTGGAGGTCAAAGCCACCACTTCCAGCACTGTAGCCCAGCCAGACTGAGGGAACCGTGTCTCCCCATGTCACAGAACCTTACCAAGGTCTATTAAGACACGTTAGCAAAAACAATTATGAATGGGATGGGGGGAGGGGGTATGAGATTGCTATAGAAAATAGGGTGAGTATACAATCAGAAATATTAAAGAAAAAGAATTATACTTTCTACTCAAAATTATCTCCTAAATGAATTTAAACTTGATGCATTTCTAGAGGGATACTTCTTACTCTGATTTGTACTAATACCTATAGGTTTAAACTTAACTGTGAATAAAAATGAGGATACCCGGAGAGCTAATGAACAATTTGGGTATCAACCTTTGAGTGCCCTTCCTCCTGGCTGATATCAGCTAAGATGCCATATCTTCTGAGAACCTTTTAATGACCCTCCAGTCCAAAGGGACCAATTTTTCTCATCTTAAAATTGGGGAAAATAATTTTTTCTTTCTTGATGATTTGCCGTGAGGCTTCGCTAACTTAAGAAATAAGTGGAGCACCTCACCCAGGGCCGGGAGCATCGTAAGCTTGACAGATGTTAGTTTGCCTTCGCTTCCTAACTGCAAGAGCTGCAGAGACAGGACAGCTGCCCAGTTGTCACAACCAGCAGCCTGGTACACAGCCAGCCCTTCCCTGGAACTGAGAGGCCAGGGCACTGCACTCTGAACAACAGGAGGGATGCTGTTGCCACAGGCGTCCTCAGCAAGTGGCTCCCACTTGAGCCCTGTGTTTTCACTGCTCAAAGGTATGGAGGTTTTATTCCACTCAGTGACTCCCTGAGCTTTTCTGAAAATAGCCTCCTGCTTGCAGGAGCTTGTTTGGGAAGACGTCTAAGCCGTTCCACACCAGTGTGCCTTAGAATTCCAGATTCAAAAACTCCTGATCTGTTTTAACAAGCCCTCTCTGTTGGAATCTTTTAAGTTAACGATGTGATTCATGATGTAAAGACTGGCCTCTCACAAAAATGTGTTTGCCATAAGCAATATGAAGAATACCTTAAGTAGGGTGTCTCTGAACCCTACTAAGCGCTATCACTTTTGCATGACCATTCTGGTGTCTGCTCTTCTCCACACAGTGGCCAGAGCAATCTTTAAACTGACTCAAACCCTCATACACTGCTAATGGGAATGTACAATGTTATAGCCGTTTTGGAAAAGCCTGGCAGTCTCTCAAGCAGTTAAACAGCGTTGTCATACCAACTAGCAATTCCACGCCTAGGTGTATATATACCCGAGAGAAATTAAGACACATATTCACACATAAAACCTGGATACAGTATTCACAGCAACATTATTCATAATGCCAAAAAAATGGAATAAACTAAATAAATAAAACGTGGTACAAGGTACAAAAGGGGGAGAGTGGCTACGAGATGCAGGGTTTCTTTAGGGAGTAATGAGAATGTTCTGAAGTCGATTGTAGTGGTGATTATATGAGTGAATGAACTGGAAGCCATTGAATTGTACACTTTAAATGGGCAAATTGTGTGGTTTAAGAATGGTATCTCAATGAGGCTGTTAAAATTAAACAAACAAAAACAAACCAATTGAATCCTATCTTTCTCCCGTTTAAATCCAGCTCTGAAGCACATCCTGGTAACTTTACCAGGAAACAAATAATGAAGAAGTCCACTTGCGTTCTCCATTTCCACCTTCTCCTTCACCTCCTGCCGCAACCCCTGCAGTGGCCTCCTGACAGGCCTTGTGGTCCACCCTTGTCCTCTCACACAGTGCCAAGAATGACCTTTTAAAATACAAACCAGTGGCTTTTCATTTCACATTTCACTTGCAATAAAATTATTCACCTAGAAGAAATTCTCTGTCATGGTCACTTGAGATGGCTGCCGTCGGCTTCTCTGTGTCATCCCCTTGACCACACCAGTCTTCTTTCAGGCCTTCATATGTGCCTGGCTTGTGCTGCCCAAAGCCTTTGTCCTTGTGGTTTCTTCTGTCTAATCCTGGCTCTGCCAGCCGGCCTGGGTCAAATGTCTCTTCCAACAGGGCCTCTGCCCACCTAGGTGGATAAAATATCCTGCTGCCCCACCCTCTCTGAGATTTTCTCAGCTCCATCAGCTACTTCCAGTTTTGCTTCTACCTGTTTATTGTTCTCCCCAGAAAAAGTTCCATGAGGGCAGGGATTCCTGTCTGCTTTGTTCTCTCCTACACTTCCAGTGTCTAAAGCAGTATGTGTTTAGTGATTGGTGCCCAACAAGTATCTGTTGATAGACTAAATGAACAAAACTCTTCCTGGACCTCCTGTTTCTCCTAGGATAAAATATCAAATTTTAACCATGGCTTACCTGTGGCTAGCTTGCAGAACAGTGGGGAGGCCCTTTTCTCAAGACTAGAACTTAGGAGTGACTAGCATCTAATTTCTAGTTTTCTGAGCACAGTTGAGAAACTGACTATATCTGACAAATAAGTGGGCTTTCCCTGTTCCCTCCCAGGCCAACATCAAGCTTAGTCTCTCCCAGCCCCTGACCACAGACACAGGGTCTGACCAGACCTGGTGCTTCCATTTGGTCAGTTCCAAATTTCTTCAGGACACCAGCATTGTAAGGTAAAATGAAAATAAAAATGATCAATTATGCACAGAAAGCATACCTATTTTAGAAAGACTGAATATACAGATAAGCAAAAAGAAAAAGATTTTAAAGCATCCCCAAACCTGTAATAACTATAGTGATAGAATAATAAGTTTTATATATTCTACTATATTATTTCCCATACAAATATAAACATATAAATTTTTAAAAATAGAGTTGTATTATGCTTAACTATTGTGTTACCCAGATTTTTTTCCCCCTTCACAATTAATCTTGAACTCTCTGGCATACTTTTTAATGGTCGTATTAGTACTCCACTGTATGACTATTGTGTAACTTCAGTTCATTCGTTTAAGAAACACTTGCTGAGTGCCTATTATGTGCCAAGCAAAACCCTTATTTCATGGGCCTTAAGGCAAGAGAAGTAGAAAGAGTATGAACGAACACAATATATGCCTCTTATTCAATGTCATTTGAACATTTTGAGTAATTGAAAAGTGAAAATCGTAAAAGAAAAAACCTAACACATATATTACATAATATTTTTTTCAATTTAAAACAGGAATCAGCAAACTATGGCCCACAGACCGAATCCAGCCCACTGCCCATTTCTGTATGGCTTGTGATTCGATGGTTTTTACATTTTTCAATGCTTGAAAAAAGATCCGAAAGAAGAATATCTTGTTACATGTGAAAATTATGTGAAATTTAAATCTGAATTCAGAATCCTTCTAAACCTTTAGCACATTTTACTTCCCTGTCACACCTAATTTGAGACCAGTTTTTTTCTTTAGTGACTTGCCTTCATTGAGTCTCTCTAAAACATTCAACCCAGTTTTCATAGGAACAACAACTTATTTTTCACATTCACGTGTTATTGACTTAGTCTGGCATTAAAGTACATAATTACAATAGTAAATGCCTCTGGCCTAAGCAGGTGACAATTAGCATGAGCAGAAGTGTGGTGGTTTTCCAGAGAAAGGATTTAAGAGTATTAGGTTATCCACATGCTGGTTGAATGGAGACTGGTTATAAGAACTTCCACTGTTTTTATATAAAAAACGAATTACCAATTTGATATGCTGCCAAGCAAGAAGTACGAAAACATCGAACAATCAAGGAAGGTTCTCTGAGACAGGCAGAAACTATCATTGCTGGACATTTTGGTTGATTCCAGTTTTTTATTATTCTAATCAGTATGGTGATGGACATTCTTGAGACTGTCCCCCTGCACACTTGCTGGATTATGTCCTTGAGATAGATTTCTGTGAGCAGAATTCACCTTCGTTACAGGTAGACCCCCATGAAAGAATGTCAGGAAGGCTGGAAGAGAGACCTGGAGAGAGGCATATCTAGCAATCAGTTGAAAACAACCTAATAGACAGGACGTCCTGAGGTCCTGACTTGCGAGCTGCAAAGCTTGCCGTTTTAAAACCCATTTGCTATAACTCTCTTCTACAATCCAAACGCTGGCACAGTTCCAGGGAGCAACACTCACAGTTACACAGACAGCGGTGCAATTATTTTCAAACCGCGGTGACATAATCGCAGGCTCAGGCTGTCAGTTCACATCATGACTCTTTAATGGACCTATTTGAAGTTACTCACTATATTCTAAGCCTCCAGGGGAAGAGGATGTACCTGGAAAATGCTTCCAGATTGCTTTAGGCATCAGGGCAATGAGCCGCTTTCTCACGGCTCAGGGGTCCAGTGGAACCCACGGCACCCCGGCAATTCTCACTGTCCTGTCCCTGGCTCCAGAGGAAGCTGTTTTCTTACCTATGGAAACTTCAGGACACAAAAGCAGAAAAATCTGCAGCGAATCTTTGATGTCATCATCAGGAATAGTGTCACTCCCAGTCTCCTGAGGCAGAATGGGTGTAAAATTTTTCTGAAAAGATACGCCCCTGCCTGCTCCAATAGCTACCATAGTAGCTTTATCCCTTGAACGTCAGGCTCTCATTTCGTTAAAACTGCAGCCCAAGAGACTGTTTGTTCAGTCTTTTACTGCTTCTTGCTAATTATGCACTTGGAAGCTGCTGTCTTCTCTTGATAATAGCTGTGGTAGACCAAAATAATGCCCCCCTAAAAGAAATCAGATCCCCAAAACCCATAAATGCTGCCTTATTAGGAAAAAGGGTCTTTGCAGATAGAATTAAGCTAAGCATGTTGAAATGAGATCACCTTGTGTTATCTAAGTCTGCTTATAAGAGAAAGGCAAAAGGAGATTTGAGACAGAAGAGGAGAAGACTCAGAAGAGACCAGGCCGTGGGAAGACAGAGGCAGAGATTGGAGTTCTGTTGCCACAAGCCATGGAACAGCTGGAGCCACCAGAGCTGGAAGAGGCAAAGAGTGGATTCTCCTTCAAGCCTTAGGAAGGGAGAGTGGCCTTGCAGTCACCTTGATTCTGAACTTTTGACCTCTAGGTCTGTCAGAGAGTCAACGTCTATTGCTTTAAACCACAAGTTTGCGGTGATTTGTTATGGCAGGAAACAAATACACTGGCTTCCTGTCACAGTCTCCCCTTCACCATTACTAAAGGCTTCTTCCTTCTCAGACTCCTACTGAGGCTCTCTCCTGTGATAATTGTCAGGATCAATTAGGGAGCATTTTTTGTTGTCATTTCTTTTTGTTGTAGTTTTTCTTTCTTTTTTTTTTAACAAAGATTTAGACCAGTGAATTAAAACCTTTGAGTTGGGCTCAGCAAACTGGGTGGTTTTGAAACTCCACTGGTGACTGTAACTTCAGCCTGACCCTAAAACTACTGCAGCAGGCCCGTGGCCCCTGGTCTATATAGATCCTGGTCCATGGCCTGCCACTGGGCCTGCCCTGTTTGGAGGCAGAGAAACCGTGTGTTTGTCTTATTTCTTCTATTTCTCTAGAAGCTCTTTAGGCCAATTCTACTCAGATGTTGGTATTAAACAAAATGACTAGTTCTACCTGCAGCATTTCTCAGTTGACTAAAGTGAGGCCCGAGGCTTTACATTCTAAACCAGCTCAGGTGACCCTGCAGACTACAGTTTGAGCAAGCCTCCAGGATCATCAGGATAATCAGGATCCTCTTTTTTGCCTTCCACATTTCCAACAGCTTCTCCCGTAGTGCTCTGCTCTTAATAATATTCAGTAATATAAGTTGGATTACTTCAAACTGTTAAACCCTTGAGGACAAGGACCTTGTCTTGTACCTTATTTGTATATCTTTAGCACCTCCATTAGTGCCAGGACACAGAGGGTTCCAATAGGAGATATATTAAAGGGCAGAGGCACCAGCAAAACTCCCATCTATAAGGATGCTAATACTTTGCTGGCTGCCAACGCATCCCAGGAAATGCCAAGTGATGCTAACAGGGCGGAACACCCCTTTCGGAGAAGTACTCCATGTGCTTCAGTGAGCCATTCCCAGTTGGAGGTGCGACCCGGAATGACCTTGTGGAGTGATGAGATGAGCAGTAGACTGCGGCGGGAAGGAGGGCACCGCTGGTTAATGACGAAGCTTCTGTTTTGCTGGGTTTGGGGCCAAAGCTGAATTGCTCCAGGCAATAAAAGAAAGATCAACGTGAAGATGTCACCCCCCTAACATTCTATGCACATGCTCCTCACTCTGCTATCATCCACACATCGTTCTGTCATTCAAAATGTAATGAAATCATCAGCAGAGTGCAAAACTAGACCAAGGCATGTGGGTAAACTAAGCAGGCTAGCATCTGTCACCCTTTCAAACCTGTAATTGGTCATTGCCTTTTTAAGGGACTGAATGCAACATGAGAAGAAAGATGGAGTGGAACCACCCAGAGGAGATTAATCTTTCTTTTAAAACTGGCCTAGATTATAGTTTCACTTAGGCCAAACCAGTTCCAAGAAAAGAACCTGTTTCTGGTTTTTGTTCCTTTTCCTACCCTTGAAAAGCATGTCCCTCCAACAGCTGCTACTCCCTGCACTTGCAAGCTCATTAATGGCATTTTCCCAAAGACCCAGAAATAGCAAATTCCATTAAAAGGCTTATCATTAAATACAATACAGGTCTTTATGTGGGAGAAGGATGGCCTCTGAATAAAGAGTCCATTAGAGCTACGGGTTGGAAAAAATGGGTCAGCTTTCTTTTAAAGGAGAAATTAATATAGCAGGCAAGAGCCAGCAATACTGCCGACATTCATCTTGCAAAAGTCTTTCCTCTTCAGGTTGCCAAAGTGCTTCTGTCCAGACTTGCTATTCCTGTACTCAGCCCCCTGGAGCAGGGCCCGTTTGTCCCGAGGAAGCCTATCAAATTGTCTGGCGACAGCCTAAATCAGTATGAGGGAGGAGATGGGAGCTGAGTGTGGGGTTATGTTTGTCTGTGTGCGTGCACTCTGAGCGTAGACTAAACCAGGCCACAGGAAAGCAAAAGCCAATGAGTCTCTCTTTCTCTGACCTCTCTCCCTTTGGTGGGTCCTAATGTCAGTTTCTCAAAAGGTGGCTCACAGCTGAGCTCCGCAGAAGAGAGCTGGTATAGCTCATTTCCAAAGTAGGAGGTGAGTGCACAGAAGGACTGTCCAGGGTCCAGTCTCCTCCTGGTGACTTAGGTAGCTGCAGCATGGGGTGTGGTGAGCCCTTAGTAGCTGGTTGACAGGCAGGGGGAGAACTAGCACTGAACCAACGGGAGCTGAGACCCCTGCTTGGCGACGTTTGCCAAGAAGCAGGTTCACACATCATGACAGTGAGCTGATTTCTAGAGGGACTGAGTCCAGCAGAAGCAGGACCATGGAGCTAGAGGGAACAGGGAGACACAGAAGCCAGCCCCTTGAAAACCCAAAAGGTGGATGGTGCTGGGATGCCTCCTGTACATTAAATGAAGGTTCAAGTCACCTTTCTTTGAAATCCCAAGGGTAGGGTAGGATGCCCAAGCTGGCATCAGACTTGTACTGGCTCTGGGAAGGGATCAACTGAATTTAAAATGCATTATCGTTATCACAGGGTTAAATTCTGACTGGGCCAAAAGAGGCTGACCCACCTTTTGTCCATCTCTTCTCAATTATCTTTTATTCCCATTCGTATTAGATTTACCTGACTTTTTGACCCGCTTAAATCAGGTAAACGTTCTGAGCAGAGAGAGGAAGTGAAGTCAAACACCACAGTTGATGTGCCAGCGTCGAGTGCCATGGAACGGGGAAGTGTGTCGCTGTGATCCCTGAACACTGTGTACTTGTCATCAGGGACTCCCGCCCACTAAGTGCCATTTAACAGCCTCCGAGAATCTTATTTGTCACTCCTTCCGATTCGCCATGGGAGCACCATCACTTATGCAATAAAAATGACAAGTCACCCTTCCTCAGATGCTTCAACAGCCACAAGAGGTCACAACCATCGCTTCCTCTTGCCTTGGAAAAAATTGCACCTGTCACATTTCTGAAACATATACAAAAACCTGCCCGCCCCACCCCCCGAAAAAAAGCCAGCCATCTACATTATCTTCACAACGACAGACAGTCCCTTGGCTGTTGCTACAAAGAGGCGGTTGGTTAGCTGCTCGGCTGGTTGGTTCTAGAATGCAGAGGCCATACCGAGAACAATTGGCTATTTGAAATTTCAGCCAAATATGCTGCGGTTGCCAGGATTGAATAAATAATCACTGTGGCTAAACTGATACTGAGATTTATCATGAAACATTACTGCTTCTGAAAAAATATAGGCCAAGTCCCTTTGACGGTGGCTTGTTTTTTTTTTTTAAAAAAAAAAAAACAAAAAACAAAAAACAATCCATAATCAAATTACCATTGACCAAAGATGCAAGCAAGTTTTAGTCCTGTACATTCCTTGAGCCAGAAATGACCTAGAGATCACTGAGACCTTCCCCTAGTTCACAAACCGAAGACGAGAAGAGCCGAGAGTCTTCCCTGAGGTCACACAGCTAATAAGTAGCAAGGCAGGTTTAATGGGAGTGGCACCGGTTGGGGGGGAAATGATTTCTTTGGGGCATGTTGAGTTTTGAGGGTCCTGTGAGGTATCCAAGTCAGGATGTCGAGGAGGCAGTTGGATATTTTTAGTGGTCCTTTAAGAGAGAGGTCAGGGTTTGAGTTACCAGTTTCAGGGTGGACATTGTCGATCATCTCACCCACACGTATTTCAACCCTGATTCCAGCGTGTGCTGCAGATGCTGGAAAACTTACAGTTCTATTTTTTCAGAATCCCTTCTAGCTGGATTTTCCTGTGTCCTTCTGGTAATAGCAATCATGTGATCTCAAACGAGACATGTGTCTTTATTCTGTAACTTTTGGCAGGGAAAATTTCAAGTACAGCGGGTCCTCTGATAACATCACTCCATTCAGTGTCGATCTGTGATAACGTGGAGGACACGCTGTGGGAATTTAACTCTTGTGTCTATAAGTCGGCCAGTGGTAAAACTGGTTTCGTTATAGGTTCTTTTGCTTAAAGTCACAGGACCTATGGACAACACGAAGTGAGGATTTAATGCTCATCTTGCTTCCTTAGACCCTACCCGACTCCCACCCACTGGATGACTTTCAAGCAATCTCAGAAGTGTGTCATCCAGGAATATTTTAGTGTACCTCTCTGAAAAAAAATAAGCATTCTTTTTATAGTATATTGATATCATTATTGCATTGAAAAAATTAATGGTAAATCCCTAATGTCACAAAACATCTGTCAGTGTTCACGTTTAATCCATGTTTTCTTCTAGTACTTGTATTGTTTTATAGTTTCGTCTCATTGTTACAATTTCCTTTTCAAATCAGAATTCAGATGAGGATTTCTATAGTGCAACTGGTTGATATGTCTTTTAGATTTCTCTCAATCTGCAGTTTCACATAACTACATACACATGGTATATAAATACATACACACAGACACACATTTCCCTCCTTTTTTACTTGTTTAAGAAACTGAATAATTTGTCTTGTAGAGTTTCCAATAGTTTGGATTTTGCTGAGTGCATCCTTATGATACCTTTTAACATGCTTTTCTGTCACTTGTATTTCCTATAAAGTGGAAGTTATATCTACAGGACTGATTAGAGTTTGGTTCCTTTTTTTGGGGGGGGTAGGGAAATTTCATAGAAACTGTTAGCATACTGTCTGATTTCTCTTATTGTGATTTAATGGTCATTGATAATTTTCTGATTCTATCATTTTATCTTTATTTCATAGTTAAAGTACTTCTGTAGAGGCACTTCTGCTCCCCACCTGTGTTGGTTATCAGCAGGTGCAGTTCATTCTGGAAAAGCAAAATTAGTGCTTGATTGGAATCATGTGATTACCTCCCTTAAAAAATAAAGTGGGTCTTTTCCATAACACTGTCCAAAGATGACCAATGCATTTTTATTGGCAAAAGATATTATCATGAATTTGTCTTTAAACATATGTAATGTTTCAATTCATTGCTGTTGTCATTCTTATCGATATTCCTATTGATCCATCTTTGGACCTTGCGTTCACATTATAGGAGAGGCCTCTTTCCTATGCCTGTACCAGGAACATCAAAAATATTTTTCTCTGCTCATATGACATGTGTAAAATCAAATCAACTTATTTAGATTTTTTTTTTTTTGAATTTTGAGTGAGGTGGAGTATTTGTTGGTTTGACTATTGGCTGCCTGCATTTACTTTCCTGTAAACTTATGAGTCTCTTGCTCATCTTTCTATTGGATTCTGTATCCTTCTCTTAAGCTTTTGTTAAGTCAGGAAGTTCATTTTTTGGCGCAGATGTTGCAGACACATTTTTCATTTATTATTTCTTTTTTGAAATTGTATTTTTCCACATAGAAGTTTAAAGGTTACTGAAGTTAAGTGTACTGGAATGTGTTCATATTCTTCTTAATGGCTTCTGGGTTCTATGCTCCGGTTATGTATCAGTTAAAGTGGTCTTAGGGCAATCCATAGATAAACTACCCCAATGCGGTTTAGAGAATTAGGAAATTTTTTAGTTTCTTTAACAGAAAACCCAAAAGTAGGGCAGGCTTTGGGGTAGGTTCATTAAACAGCTCAACAAAGTTATCAGGACTTGAGATCCTTTCTGTTCTTGCTCTGGCACCTGTGGTACAGACACCAGCCCGAGGCGAGCTTTCATTCTTGTCATCCTGAGACGGCTGCCGGCAGCATCTGGAGAGATACACTCCCTTGTTCGTATCTGCTGGGAATGAGGGAGTGAAACCTCTTTGTCTGCCACGGAACTAGTTCCCCACTTTCTTGATTGTATCAGTTTAAACCCCCAAGACAATCCTGGATCAAAAGCCATCCTAGAGGAATACTATGCATCAAATGGCCTAAACTGACCAAGACCCATTTTGCAGGTGTGGAGGTGGACGTGGGTCAGCTTTCCCTGTGTCACCCAGATTGCCTGGGGGAGGAGGGGCTGCTTGAGCATAACTGGGGTCCTGTCAAGAAGGAAGAAGGAAGGAATAGCTGTTGGGTAGTTGCAGTAGACAGAATGATCCCTCCCCCCAAGATGTCTATGACCCAATCTGCTTTTATTGGGTATGAGTCTGCTTACAGTGGCACGTATTGCTGACTATCTAGTGTGATTGAAAAATCCAAACATACATTTTGAAGGGGACAATAAGGAATACAAAATGGCTATTGGTTCTGAAGTAGCCTGGGGAGAACTCACCAAAGGAATGAGGAGAGGAAAAGGGGAAAATGGCTTATGGGTGATGGTGTCTGAAGACCTAGACCCATTCTCAACACCAGAGCCAGAGCGATCTTTATATAACGTGGATCAGATCATGTTGTCCTGCTCAGAGCTCTCTAGGGTTTTCCATATCACACGAGGGACAAAACAAAGCTCTTCAGTGACCGATGGGACCTCCACGACCTGACCCCGTCACCTCTCTCACCTACTCTGCACACTCCACTGTCCACTTTGCCCCAGCCACATTGGCCTCCGTACATGCTTGCTCTGCTGAGACTCAGCACTTGAACCTCTGCAGCGAGGCCTCTTCCCTGGGACCCCTCATCGTTCATGCTTTTGTTTTCTCCAGATCCTCATTCAGATGTTCCTGGAGCCTTCCTTAACCGCCCTGTGTAAAAGTCATAACCCCTTCCCCCTAAATATCCCTTCCTCGCTTTATTCTTTTCTTAGCACTTATCACTACTTAACAAATTGTTTATTTTACTTATTTACCGTGTTTGTTGACTGACGCACCAGAATGTTAGCTTCATGAGCACAGGCTTTGGGTCTGTTTTAAGCATGCTGGTACCCCCACTGCCACGAACAATGCCTGGCATGTGGCAGGTCCTTGATAAATATTCACTAAACGATTGAACGAAAGGGGAGTATATGCATAAGGAGATGTATTTCACTTCTGAAGGGTAATTTTTTTCTCTTTAAAAGAAATGGGTAGTGGGTATATTTTTTAAAAAAAAATAACAACTTGGCTATTTATTCGCACTAGCTACAAAAAGCCAGGACAAGAGACAGTCTGGTTTTGCAGCTCATTTGCACGTGCAGTCAACAGTGAAGACCACTGAGCTGGAAAAGAAATACGTGATGTAAAATGTAAGGCCCCCATGAAGCTTTGTGTTACAGAGCACCTGGGGTCCTGGAGGTTGGCTTCTGATGACAGTTATCTTCTATAAATGTTAAATAACTATAATCCCGAAACCACTCACTCATCTCTCTCAGGTAGCTTCCAACTGCCACTCTCCCTTGTCTGTCTAGTGTGACCTGAACGATGAGGCCAGCCTGACAGGCAGGGTTCTCCTAAAAGCAAATGATATATGTCACTTCAAGTAAAGAATGTAAACAACAGGCCAACTGGGTCTTAAGAGCCACAGTGAAAAATTCCGAGCTAGCCCCAAAATAGTCCTCGAATGATCAATATCTACATGAGTTTTACATATGTGTGCGTAATAGTCATTTTCTGTTGTCCTCGTGGTGTGGGCCATTTAACACACACCCATGTGTTGTGATCTCTCAGACATTCCTCATGAGCACCTATTGTGTGTCAGGCACCGTGTAAGGTATACAAAAGGGAGCAAGACCGAAAACAGACATTTTTATGACTTTCTTGGTTGAAGGTCCTTACTTTTCATCACTTTGAATATTTCCTGACAACCTCCTCTGGCCTGCAAAGTTTATTTTGAGAAATCAGCTGACAGTCTTATGGCAACTAACCCCTTTTCTCTTTCTGCTTTTAAGTGTCTCTCTTTGTCTTTAACCTTTGGCATTTTAATGACGATGTGTCTTGGTGTGGGTCTGCTTGGCTTCATCTTGCTTGGGACTCTGCACTTCCTGGGCTTGTATGTCTGTTTCCTTGCTTTCTTCTCCTTCGGGTACCCCTATGATGTGAATGTTGATATGCTTGATGTTGTCCCCAAGGCCCTTTAAACTATCCTCATTTTTTTTGGATTGATTCTCATTGCTGTTCTGATTGGGTATTTCCTGCTATCTTACCTTCTACATTGCTGATTCGATCCTCTGTTTCATCTAATCTACTGTTGATTCCTCCTAAGGAATTTTTCATTGCAGTTATTATATTTTTCACTTCTGACTGGTTCTTTTTTAGTTTTCTATCTTCATTTTTATGTTTTATATCTCTTTGTTTAAGTTCTCACTGAGTTCATCTACTCTTACATTCATTGATCATCCTTATAACCAGTATTTTGAATCTGCATTTGATAGATTGCTTGTCTCCATTTTGTTTAGTACTTTTTCTGGAGTTTTGTTCTGTTTTTTCATTTGGGACATGTTTCTTTGTCTCCCCATTTTGACTGCTTCCGTGTGTGTGTGTGTGTGTGTGTGTGTGTGTGTGTGTGTGTGTTTCCTATATTTTAGATAGGGCTCCTAAGTCTCCTGGTAGAGTGGCTTTATGTAGTAGGTATCCTGTGGGGCCCAGTGGTGCAGGCTCCATAGTCACCTGAGCCAGGTGCTCCAGATGTGTCTCTTGTGTGGGTTATGTGTGCCCTCCTGTTGTAGTTGAGCCTTGTTTGCTGTTTGCTTATCGATGGGAGGATTTAACCCTTGGGCTAATTAGTTGTGAGGATTCACCAGTGAGGGGCTGAACCTATGGAGCAGGATTCATTTTAACAGGGCTCTGGTTCCTGCCTAATTCTGCCTTTTGTGTGTATTATCCTCAGATGTGGCCCTGGGTGGTGCTTAGATTCAGACCAAATTCAGCCACCAAGTGTGCAGGCCAGGGCCTCCTGTGAGGGGACCTACTGCAGGCCAAGTTCAGCTACAGCCTGTGACCTGCCTGGGGCCTCTTGGCATGAGCTACCAAGAATTCTGCAGATGGCCACCACCCACCCTAGGCTTGGATGTGCCTTGAGAAGCCAAGCCATGAACCAAGGCCAGCTACTGCAAGTGCTGGGCTTGGGGCTGCTCGGCAAGAGGTATAGGGCTAGCCGAGGCCAGATGTTGCTTGTCTGGGGTTTTTGGCCCTTTGAGAGATTTTTGGAAAGTTTGCAGCATGAGCCAAGACAGGCCATTTGTATGGACAAGCCACTAGAAATAGCTTAGGTGGGTCTGCCCATTGGGACGGGCGGGGTCTCAGAGAGTTACCAGGGCAGGGCACCTAACGTTAGCTACATTGATGGAGACTCGGATATGGCGGCCACTTGGGTCTGCACACTGGGTGGGGAAGGGCTCAACCAAGAAACAAAGGCATCTTCCAGCACTTGCATCTGGGAGAAAGCTGCTCCTCCAGCCCTCAGTCTGAAGCCAGACAATTTGTTTCCTCTCTGTGTGTCCCCAATGCCTTTCAAGCTTCTGCCCCAGAAGTGAGTCTGTCAGTGGATACATCTGCTTGCAGGTCTCCTAAGAGGAAGGTCTGTAATTCTCTCAGCCCTCTGTCTTGGCCACAATTATGCTGGTTTTCACAGACAGAAGTTGTGACTTTTCTTCGTAGCATTGGAACCCTGAGCTGGGGAGCCTGGGGTGGATCCTGGATCCCTCACTGTTTTGGGGGTACTGCTGCAGCCAAGATATTTCTCCCAGCCCTCAACTGCCACACGCAGGTGTGGGACCAGCCCATTCCACACCTTCATCCCTCCTATCAGTCTCAAGCTGGCCTTTTCTGTGTGTCCCCAGTTGCAGGACTTCAGCTAGACTTCAGGAAATTACCTATTATGACTGTTCTATAGTTTTGTTGTAATTTTTATATGGTCGTGAGAGGAGGCAAGCACAGCATTTACCTGCTCCACCATTCTAACTGGAACCCCTAGAATCAAGATCTTTGATGGAAAAAACAACACATTCTTCATTAGGCTGTTCAGACCATAATAGACCAACTTCTGTTTCTCACAAGCCAGTCGGAGGCAGCACAGCCAAAGCCAGATCCCTTGGGGGAGGCCTCAGGACTTGATCTTTCCTTGTCAGAATCTGTTATCTTTCCAGAGTTTGTGTCTCAGGCTTAAATACTTTTGGATTAACTGACGCAGAATAATTTAATGGTATATCCAAACCCTTAAAAAAAAAACTGAGATTTTTTTTCTTATTATAACTGAAGTATATACTTACCATCAAAAAAACTGGGGAATGCACAAAAGCAAAACAAAAACAAAAAAAAAAGGAAAAGGGAAAAATTGATCACCCTTCATTTTTATCAACCAGAGATAACCCTGGTCATGTTTTGGTATGTTCCACACATTCTTCTATGTTGATATGTGTGTATGATTTTAAAACAAAATTGGAACCATGCTGCATCTTCAATTTTATATTCTTTTTATTTTAACTTAAAATAATCATCTCCTGACTCTTTGAGGTCTCTGACATGGCGAGCTGACATGGGCTCTGTACTCCCACAAATGCCCCCTGGTAACATGAATCAGAGACCAAAGATTGTCCGGCCCATGAACTTGACCTAGTGTGACCTTTCCACTGCTGGTATAGAAATTTGATGAGCAACATCTACTCACAATTTGTAAATTGAGACTAGAACTCCCTGTCGCTGTACTTGAGTACAGCCAGGGCACAGAAATTCATCCATGGCTACAAAGACAATTTACAAAGATGATCATAAATGGATCTTTGAGTTGTTAAGATATTGTTTGGACAAGAATATTTAGCTGGAAGCATACTGCTTATCTGAGGATTATTCAGACGGTACAGTAAACGGATCAGAAAAGGTTTAAAGAGATTTTCCCCCCAGAGAACAGTGGAGAAAATAAAAATTCATTTAGAATGGGCATTCAATATATTTATCTTTTGTGCCCTTGGGGTTTATCTTGTAAAGCTGCTTTGTGAATTGGAAAGTTCTAAGTAAAAATAACATTAGCACTCATTGTTATATCATTTATGTGGAACAAATGGATGTGCATGTCTATATAGATATGCACAGAAAACCTGCTTTTCAAAATTTAAATTTATAAAATAATCTAAACAGGTAAATTTGAAGAGCGGCTATTTCTGCTTTGGAGTTCACACAATTTTGTTTGTACGTGTGGTTACAGGTTTTGGTGTTCCTCCATGGATTACTTCTCTATGAAATATTTTCTGTGAGAGGGATTATGATTTCTTTGTACTGGTTTTAATCACCGAAGTGTCACTAACACTGTGGCTTTTCCTGCAGGTGATCTATGCGCTGAACTGACCAGGTTGGCTAACCAAGGGAGCTATCGCTAGTCTTTGCTTTTCAAAAAGCTGTAAATAAGTCGTTTGAGATTTGAAAGACAAAATGGACCCTTTCCAGGTTCAACATCTTATGCAGCTGCTCAAACGCCCTAGAAGGCAGGCAGGCCTGTGTCTGTGAGCACTGGCCTGGGCCAGGAAGAGGAGGGGCTCTAATTAAGAGGCTTCTGGAGAGACTGCCCTTACCTTCCAGCTAAGTCTCATCTAAATTGGTCTGGGAGACAGTTGGGCTTCAATCACCCAGAAGCTTATACCTCACAGTTCGATGCCATGTGCAGCGAGGCACCTAGCAACAGCTTTCTGATGGATAATGGTGAGATTTTAATTAACGTTCTGAACTCCATCTAGAAATCCATTCCAAGCCCATTTGTTTGCAGGAGTCCAGCCTCGTTTGGGACCCGTTCCTCACTTTTTAGCGTTATTTTTAACATTGGTTAATTTATTTTATTGTTTACTTTTAGCATTATTTTGATAATATCAATCATAGTGAAAATACTAACAGACAGCATTTCTTGAGTGTTTATTCTGTGCTAGGAACGTTACTAAGGGTTTTAGGTTCATTATGTCATTTTAATCTCAAAACAAATCTATGAAGTAGGCATTGCTCTCCCGATGTCATAGATGAGGTGACAGAGAACCAGAGAGGTTCGTTAACTTACTCAAGGTCACACAGCTAGAAAGAGGTAGAGCTACCTCTTTTAGGATCTAAAGCCTCAGTTTAGGCACCATGCTGTACCACCCCCAGGTGTTAAGTTTGCCCGATTCAATGTCACTTTCCTCCTCTGTAAAACTGGGATATGCATGGGAATGTCCACTCTGCAGAGTTGTTAGAAAGCTAAATGCAGAATAACACGTACATGACCTGGCTCACGGAAGGTTAGACTCTGGGCACTCAGCACATCTTTTTCATGTCACTTCTGACTCCTGCTGCCAGACTTGATGGAAAGTTTCCTCTGTATCTGATGCTCAGAATCCATTAATTATAGCTTTGTTAAACCTACACTACTCAACCCCTAAGACCGTAGCAGGCTCTCAGCTGAAATTTTCTCTGAAATCAAACCATTAGCAATGGATTTCTAAAACCCTTGGGAAGACTTACCAACTCGCTCAGTATTTCTCTTGGCTGCTGAATTATTCATGTCCCTTGATGGATTCCTAAGTCGGTCCCCTCCAGGGGAGGTGGATTTAAAATGCGGTTTGGGCCCCTTGTTCTGTTGTTTCAGTTTAATGGGTGGTGAGTGAAAGCAAGCAAGCGGGAGGCAGGAGAAGTGTTGCCAGGTGAAACCCAGTGGGTCTGCTCAAAATCTGATCAACGGTTTCAGATGCTGAGGGCAGCGGAGAGGGGGTGGGCTGTAGACTGTGGATCCAAAAACAAGGGATGTTTCCTTTGAAGGGGATAATGTAAGACATGAGAAGGAAGCTACATTCGAGGAGTAACTACTGTGAATGAGTACCCGCTATGTATGGATGGGCACCTCCTGTGCAGTGGGTACCTACTGTGTGTGGGCTCCACTATGGCCTTGCCTGCCTGCCTTCTCTTCTCCACACAGTCACTGTGTCCCCGTGTTGTTCCTGGGGTCATGGACAGCAGTCAGTCTTGGTGTACGACCGAGTACCATGTTAGCTATGGGTTTTTCACAGTTGCCCTTTTTTAGACTGAGGAAATCCCCTTCTATTTCTAACGTGGTGAATGCTTTCATCATGAAGTGATGTTAGAGTTTGTCATACGCTTTTCCTGTGTTTATGTTGAGAATCACGTGGCTTTTTTTCTTGTTTCTGTTCTATCTTCCTTTATTCTCGTCGAGGAGTTGATTACACTGACTGATTTTCAGATGTTAAATCAACTTTGCATTCTGACTTGGTCATGATGGGAATTCGATTTTCCAGTGTTTTGCATCCCAAAGTGGTTTTTATATATTGCTGAATTCTGTTTTCTAGTGTTTTGCATCCCAAAGTATTATTTTAAAAACAAAAACAAAAACATGTTAGCGTTTTAAACCCTTTGTGGGATGCCCATGCACATGCACTCCTGATGTCCCCTGCAGACAGACCTCTATGGGCCTTAATACGACATCACCCCTTTGCTTTGTTTCTACCCCATCCCACTTCCCAGTTCCCTTACTGGTTCCTCCTGGGGACAGTTTCTAATAAATCACTTCCACACAGTGCCTCTTCTAGGTGCTGCTCGTGGGGATCAGCCTTCATTGCCACCAGTGAAGGAAAGCATTCTGGTCACGTCGTCCGTTACCCACACCTCTCACTCACTGGGCTCTGTGGCTTTTCCTGCAGGTGATCTATGCCCTGAATACACGCCAGGACGAGGCGGAGGCCGGCATGGAGGCGCTGCGAGAAGCCCACCAGGAGGAGCTCCAGACAGCTGTGGCAGAGACAGAGGCCAGACTCCTGCAGGATCAGGGCCACGTGGACCAGGAGGCCCTGCTCCAGCGCATTGAGACTCTGGAGAGCGCGCTGGAGCTGCAGAAGAGGCTGACCCAGGAGGCTCTGGCCCACTCGGCCACCTGCAGGCTGGAGACCAAAGAGAGGGAGCTGAGGGTGGAGGCAGAGCACGCCGAGCGGGTCCTCACCCTGTCCAAGGAGATGCTGGAGCTCAAGGCCGACTACGAGAAGAGGCTCCAGCACCTGATGAGCCACGAGGCACTCCGGTGGGGCTCACCATCCCAGGAGAGCCCTGACCCCAAGGCAGAGCCGGGCTCTGGCCCCGAGATGCGGGAGGTCCTGCTGGAGGTGGAGCGGCTGCGCGTGGAGAACCAGCAACTGAGCAAGGACTATGCCCGCAAGGCTGAAGACCTGCAGGCCACCTATGAGCGGGAGAACGAGGCCATCCGGCAGGCCATGCAGCAGTCGGTGAGCGAGGCCCTGTGGCAGTGGCAGGAGAAGGAGACCGACCTCCGCAAGAACTTCCAGGTGCAGGAGTCGGCCCTGCAGGCCCAGGTCAGGAAGCTGGAAGGGGACCTGGAGCACAGGGGCCGCAAGATCAGTGACCTGAAGAAGTACGCCCAGAAGCTGAAGGAGAGGATTCAGGTAAAGCGACATCTCTTCCTACCTTTCCAATGGGACAATAATCGTGGCCCCTAATTGTGAACACCCACTACGTGTTGGGCACTGCGTGAAGCTCTCGATTGCTGCCAAGGTGAGCATTATTATCTCCATTGAGTTCAGCCACATTCATTCAGCAAGTATGTATTAAATACCTACTGTGTGCCAGGCCAGGGCAATGGGGGTAGGCATGTGGTGAGCTGGACTTGGTCCCTGACCTCAGAGAGCTCAGAGACTTCCAGTTTACAAATGAGAAGAGACTGCAAGGCTTAAGGACTGACCTAGCTGGGCACATGGCTAATAAGTTTTTGAACTCAGCCTAATTCTAAGGCCCCTGCTAATTCTATAACCAATCGTGTTCCTAAAACCCTTGGGATTTCATGTTTGCACTGAGCCAGACCATTGACCAGTCAGTTAGATGAGCCCCACAGACTCCCAGAGCCATCTCTAAAAGTAGCAGCAACTGATATTCCTTATAGTCTCTGAGCGGTTTTTCAAACACTTTATCTCACTCGATTCTCACTACAGAAAGGTTAAATAACTCACCCAAGGTCACACAGCCAATCAGAGGATGAGTAGGGATTAGGCGAACCCTGAGCCACTGAATTCCAGAGGCCAAGGGCCTGTGCTGTGCACTCCTCGCCTTTCAGATCTGACCTCGGTTCTGTGTCCAAAGGATGTCTCTGCACAGAATTATAACCAGAGAAATGAGACCCCTTCTGTCTGTTTAGGACCTGGATGTGCAGCTCAAGGAGGCTCGGCAGGAAAATTCGGAGTTGAAAAGCACTGCGAAAAAACTCGGGGAGAAGCTGGCTGTCGCCAAAGACAGACTGATGCTGCAGGGGAGTCAAGGCACACAGAAGCCAGGTGAGCCGCCCTGGACCGGCTTCCTTCCCACTTGGCCCGGCGCTGGGGCAGCATCAGAACTGTCGAGGGAGCAGAATGGAGGGGCAGGTTTCCTCTGAGCCATGTGATGGGCGAATTTGGTTCGTTTAGGACATGGCATGTAGAGGGCATGATGCAAAAGGAAGCTTTGCCACACATAGGCCCCATCTGGCCCACCACTGTACCTGAACTTCTCATCACTGTCTTCCCAGCCCCTGTTCTTAGACAACACTTTGTATTTTTAACATTTCACACAGTGACCTTAGGTCTTCCCACGAATTTTGTGAGGTAGGTGCTGTCAGTACCTCACATTACAGATGAAGAAACGAGGCTGAGAAGGGGTAAATGACTAGCTCAAGGCCAGCTAACCAGTTGTGATGAGCTGGTGTTTGTCTGAATTCAAAGTGCCATCCACTATACTCCCTCGTCATAAAGTTCTGGAATACCTACAGCGTGACCAGCATGATACTGGGAGAGGCACGAAGCATGAGCTCTCTCTCCAGGGAGCTCATGGGACAGTGACATTATGGCCCATAGCATGCTTGGGTGTCAGGTGCATAGCCCAGGGGGCAGCAGCAGGATGATGTGTCTGGGAAAGAATAAAGTACCGAGGGCTCAAAGGGGAGGCGGAGAGGTTCAAGTCGGAACCGAAAGGGGGTGGGAGGTTTGGAGCAGAGGTCTCACAGCAGGGAATGAGCTCCTTGGGGAATATGAGAATTAAAAATCAGCCATTTTAGTTATATTTTATTGTTGTCTTATCCTTTAAATGCCTTTAAATTTAAATTCTTTGAATGTACAGACCTAGGAACATGCTCGATTTTTTTTTTAACCTATGGAAAACACAATTGAAACATTTTGAAGATGACCAGTTTAGGAAGGAAGAACAGGGCCACTATTTGAAATCAGGATGCTGCTTGGACAAAGATGACAGTCACCACCTTGGCGATGTTCAAGGGCCAGGAGGCCACAGAGCAGGGATTACATAGGGGAGTGGTGGGCAAAATCTTTGAATAGCAGAATGGGGACCTGCCTACAGAAGGCCCATTCCAAATGATGCTGAAACCTATGCTTATAGGTGACGTGAAGACAGAGCGAGTTTCAGAGAACGAAGCCCTCGGGAAAGTGAGTGACTTGGAAGCCCAGAGTCTCCACCCTCAGCAGGATCAGAACTTCCCCAAGGAGTGTCCAAGCACGGATGGAGGCACAGAGGCACAGGTAGTATCTGGCCCAGCCCTGGGGATGGAGAAGTCACAGGAGGCTTGGCTGGAATGAGCTTCAGGTAGAGGCCAATCCCCAACGATGACAGATCCCATGGTTTGGGGGGTGGATGTTTGGGTGTGATATTCCAGTGACTTCCTGCCAACTAGGAGACCGAGAATGTAGCAGAATTCCCCCGCCTTCTTATCATCGGCTCCTGGGAAACTGGAAACTTGCTTTGAATTCCCACTATATGTTCACAGCCCAAACAAAGAAAACATTCTTTAGATTTCACTGTAGTATGGGCCTAAAGTTCTGATCCTATGACAACAGATACACTATGCCAAAGAGCCTTTTCCCAATGGTGGGTAAAGTGAAGTTCCTTATAAACATCAAATATATAGTCTTATGACTATACTGCACCTCGTGAAAGAGGCTGTAAACTCAGCATGCAAACACGGTAAACGTCGCACAGAAGAGAAATCGTAGTTCCCGGCTCCTCACCCCACCCTGGCAGGTTTACAAGGCCCTTGTCCTTTTGACAGACCAAGAAAGAGGCGAGGGCGGAGATGGAATACATAAAGCAACGATACGAAGAAGACCTTCGTAAAATCAAACACCAGACGGAGGAGGAGAAGAAACATCTCAAAGACCAGCTGGTGAAGCGACTGGATGACTTGGTGAAGAAGCACACTGTGGAGATCAAAGCGGTTCACTCGTCGATGGAGGCGGAGAGGAAGAGGCTGCAGAAGGTGCTATCCTTTCACAGATACTGCTCAGTTTCCTCCTTTCCTGTCCCTCCCTCCTTTCTCTTTTATTTCTTCTTTCCTTCCCCAAACATTAACTGAGCTCCAGCTGTGCACAGATCTAAGCTAGGGTGAGGGAGGTCAGGCCTTTTGAAGGAGGTGGCATCACCCTAAGACTGCGAGACAACAGGAGTCGTTGGCATGGGGTAGAATCGTGTCATATGAATGTTTAACTTGGGGACATTGACCTCTACACAGCAAACACAGAGGGAAATACCATAGAGCAAACGCTCAGGCCTGGCCGACGACCTAGGCTCAGATCCCAGCTCTGCCCCCTCTCTATCTTTGTGACGGCAGCAAAGCTCTTTAACCCGGGCCCCTCCGAGAGAAATTCTGTGTGCCTCAGGTTCCTGGTGTATAAAACAGGATGATAACAGCACCTCGCAGAGTAGTTGTGAGGATTAAATGAGGTAATTCATGCGAGAAGACACTTATCCTCATGCCTGGGGCCTAATAGGCACTGGGGAGATGCAGGTGATTAATCAGTGGCCCTGCAGTGTGGGAGATTTTCAGCCTCTGGGTACTGTTCTGCCTTCCCACCAAAGGGGGCGGTTTTCTGTAACAAGGAGCCAAAGCTTCATCTCTCTTGTTTGCTAGGGAACGGGAATCACACGTATGAATGTTTAGACACAAAGCGAAGGGTCAGTATTATTGTGAACGTAGGTGGTGCTTCAATTACACGACCGATATGATACGTCTCGAGACGCCCAGTGATGTCTGAAAGTGTGGATGATACCGGACCCTGCATAATATTCTTTCCTGTTCATATGTAACTGTGGTAAAATGTAATTTATAACTAAGACCCAATAAGAGACTAACAATAATAACCAACACTAAGTAGCACAATTATAACAATATACTGTAATAAAAGTATGTGAACGGGTTTGGAGCCGTTATTAAGTAAAATATGGGTCACCTGAGCACAAGTAGTGCGATGCCTCCGCGGTTGATCTGATAGCTGACATGGCTCTAAGTGACTGATGCTAGACAGAGGGGTGATTCACGTCCGGACAAGAAGGATCAGGAAGGTGCCAGATTCGTGATGCTACTCAGAACAGCACGCAATTTAAAACATGACTTGCTTACCTCTGGAATTTTCCATTTCGTATTTTTGGACTGTGGTTGACCATGAGTAACAACAAACTGTGGAAAGCAAAACCCCAGATGAGGGGGGACCTACCGTACTATGAGGAAGCCTCTTTGTCATCCAGGACCCGACATGATCAGCTTCGGGTTTTCACTGAGAAGTAGTCGTGGGTCACTGAGGCACGCAGTGTTGTGTGGTGGCTCAGGGTGGTAGGCACTTAGTAGATATGTGCTGGATAAAGAAATGAACTCATGAGAGGCCTAGACTAGTCCCAGGTCCAAGTCCTGACTCTCCCACCAGCTCTGTGACCGTGGCCAGGTCACTTAACCTCTATGAAACCGGATTTTGAAAATAAGGGATGTGTACTTTGAAGCCTTGTTATGGAGATTAAATACAGTATTATACATACACTCTTAGCTCAGTGCACAGCACACAGTAGGAGTTCGACGAGCAGTGCCTGGGCTTAGCTACCGTCTGCGCTGGGTGACATCAGGAATGATAATACCATTTAGTGCCCACCATGCCTTAGACTTTATAAAGCACTTTATCCTTACGAACACGTTTCATTCTCCCAACAGCATTACAAAATGGGTGTTCGTATCCTCATTTTAGAGGTCAGAAAACTGAGGCTCCAGGATGTTAGTTATGTATCCGCTCACACAGACAGCAAATGGGGGCACTAGGATGAACACCTGACAGCCCGATTCGAGAGCCCGTGGTTTCCCACCCCTGTGCTGGGTGAGAAGCAGCCGGATTGAAAGCATTTTCCTCCCACGAGCTGCCACTGGTTGCATAAATCCAACTCTCAGATAAACAGCAGAACACTCTTTCCATTCTAAGCCAGAGTCGGTGGGAGGGACAGTCGCTCTCCTGGAGATGCAGGTTGCCCTGGTAACCTGTCAGCCAAGCCGTGTAGAAATCCCGCTTCAGCTTTCATGAGGGGGCATGAGTCCGTTTGGGAAATAAATTGTGTTTCCTCCTGTTTTGTTTTTTGTTTTGTTTTACTTTTTGATCCTTCCTATAAACTGAGGCTATAAATCCGGCCATGCAGATTAGGAGGAGGTAAAGCCTTGAAGAGGCCCCAATCTAGGGTTCGTGAACTAAAAAAAAAAATAAAAGACAGCATTTTCCCTTCAAGAGTTAAGAGTCATTATTTCTTTGAGCCCTCTGGTGTGGCTGTATTGTGTATCCGGAATAAAGGAATACGATAGTATTTGATGGCAGTGATCACTTGAAGGCGCATCTTAGAGCAACCACTAACACAGCCTCCTCAAAGAAGGATAGCTCATAAGTCATTAGTGGAGATAAAAAAAAAGGGAATACAAAAAAAAATATATTAAATGAATCAAACATACGTAGAAAAAGAGGTAAAAAGAGACCAGAAATGGCACATAGATAAAACAGCAAGGTGGTAGGTGGTGATAACTACATCAAATATAGTCTAAGTGACCCTGAAAGTCAGAGATTGTCCAAACAAATAAAACAGATGCAGCTATGCCATAAAAGCGCTTTAATTTATCCCTGCCATCAGATACTATTGCATTACTTTTTATGATATACACGCGTGCACGCGCGCGCACACACACACACTTCATTCTGCTTCTAATATTTCCCTGCAGCAAGAATGTAGCTGGCTGTTTAAGTTATGGGGACACTGCGAATTCTATCAGTACAAGCGTTCTCCTTTCTTGACACTACAAAACTTACAGCCAGGGTGGACCCCATCCCTCCCCCAATATGCATCAGACTTTGTGGTCTGACTTTAACCCTTGTTTCTCTGACCTCGTGTCCCTCTGATCTGTCTTCCCTCATAGTACTTTATGACTCTCATAACCATCTTTCTTTGAACCCCTTTGGGGAATGAGATAGGGTGTGTCCCATCCGTGTGTTTGTGCCTCACGTGGCTAATTCTCCTAATCATCATTTAGGAAGTAGAAGCACAGTTGGAGGAAGTGAAGAAGAAATCCGAAAATGAAATAAAGCAGCTAGAAGAGGAGAAAGCGGCCCTAAATGTGAAGCTTCAGAATTCTCTGCTCGAGGTGGGTACCTGATCAGTGCAGTGCTTGGGGGGGATGGTTCTGGGACCCGGGAGTTGACACCTGGGCGACTGAGATGACGGCAGTCTCAGCAAACTGCTTAGACCTCCTTACATTCAGCATCCTGGGAAGAAACCAAAGGACTTTTTAGCGGGACAAGAAAGCTGTCTCAGGGGGCATAAATTTAGCTGCAAGTCACAGAAAGCCAGATTTATAGAAGGTCAACAAAGGGGCGTTTAATGCCTCCCATAAAAGAAGGAGGCAGGAGGCCGCTGGTGTTGATGCTGTGGCTAAGTGAAAGCAGGCCTGGTGAGCCCGCAGTTCTCTTCATCTCTCCTTCACCTTGGCTTCCTTATCGCTTTTGTGGGTGTTAAATAAACACTTTTGCCATCATGGGCTCTGTTATAAAAAAAATATAAATTATAATTTATGAATGAATTGGTGTAAAGATAAATATAGCCAAGCTGTGTTTTTGTTTTTGTTTTTAAATTTTTTTGATGATTTTGAAAGAAATGAAAACATTTTCATGGCCCCTAAAAGAGGCATGGGCCCTAAGCGCTGCATGCCTGCTGTATCTAATGGAGAAGTCGGCTCAGATTCCAAATGTCTGTTGCCACTCCAGTTGTCACGTCCAAATTTAAACCGGGAAACAGGGAGGATCCATGATGACCAGGCCGGCCCACTTCATCAGGAATCAAAAGGCGTTCACAGAAGCCCAGCTGACTCCTGCCCCCTCCCCCCGATTGCTGATACATGTGTCAGGTGGCCAGCCTGGGAAGGCAAGGATTTCGCTGTCAGGCCTCCATGGTGGAAGCAAGCGAGGAAGAAAGGGGTAGGCAACAGATGGAGACCAGACGGACAACAGTTTGCTCCATGGGCCACCTGCCCAGATCACCCGGAGATCAAGGGCGGAGTTTAAAATTGCTGTTGACCCTGTTATTGGGGAGAAGAACTAGTGGAAGGGGCTGGAAATAGAGTTCATTCCTGAGCCCCATTAGACAAAACAATGCTTCCCCCATCCTTCCTCACACCTCCCAGGTGAGCCCTGCATCTGCCACCCCACAGGAGCCCATGAAATCTGTCCCTCAGCCATGGCCATACATCACCACCTGCTGGGCAGGGCCGGGGTGGGGAAGGCAGCATTTTGACAATAGAAAGCCATGTGCAAAACAGTCGTGATTGCTTAGGAATACATAAAACGGAGATCAATCTAGAGGCATGCCTGAGGAGGGAGGGTGCAACCAAGCTTGAACCAGTGGTTATTTCTAGAAGGGAGAAAGGATGATGGATCAGGAGAATCACAGGGGCTGCAACTGTACTTGAGATGTGTTGTTCCTTCAGCTGAGTGACGAGTACACGCGTTATGTTCCTCAAAGTCACAAAGTAACGGATCTGGGAGTCAACCTGGGTAATGGGGCTCTAAAGACCCCACTGTTCACCGTTGTGCTGACCGCCTCTGGTACAATAAACTGCTCCTTGATGACTGAGGATCATCCAGAACCAGTGTTTACAGATGGTTAGGCATGGCCCAGAGGTCGTCCAAGGACGAAGAGCCTCTGGCCTGCTCTTCATGCTCCATTTCTACCACCTGAGTGGTATATGATCTCTCCACCCACTTGTCAAGGCTAGAAATTGGAAGAGTCACCCTTGAGCACATCCTCCTCTCCGGCTCTCCCATCCTCGTTGCTGCCCCCGCCCTGCCTCACCATCACGTCTCATCAGCTGCCGAGTCCCGCGGGTCCTACCTCCTACGTCTCTAGGTCCTCTCCCCTCTCTACACCAATGCCTGGCCAAGACCCCCAGAACGGCTCGCCTCTGTCCTTTTTTGACCTGCTCATGGATGTTACATAAACAATCTCACAGGACACGTTTAAATATTTCATAAGCCTCCACAAGATGCAGTATAAATGTTTCCAAAAACTTTAACTATTTCTTCCCCATTATGTAAAGCCGACCGACCAGACGTCCGGGTGGCCTGGCCATTTTCTGTGATGTGTCTCCCTGTCTCCATGGTCATTCAGCTGACTCCAGAACTAGTGCTCTAAAACCCAACTCTGTTTAAGATCTCACTCCTTTTTCCCTAAATCTACAATTCTCTCTCTTTTTTTTTTTCTTAATTTGGGCCTAATCTAACTCAGCATTATGATTCCCCAGGACTCTGCCCCTCTCATCTAGTCCTTCACACTGGTCCCCCCGCCTCATCCCCCCTATACACACACAGAACCTTCTCTCGCCCCTCGCACACATCCTACCTCCCTCCACCATCGCACCTGCTACCTGGAATGCCCTTTCTCACCTGTCGCTATCGGACTCCTGTTCACCCTTCAGTACCCCTAAGGGTGCCCTGGAGTCCCCTGGGCAGAGTTTACTGTTGTATATTCTCTGCAGTAACACCAGCTTCATAGCTGTGACATGAGGATTAAAAGAGTTAAGACTGTAAAATGCTTAGGCCCACGCCTGGAACAGACCAAACATGCCATTCATGGCGCTGGGGTTCTGTGCAGATGTCTCCTGAATGCTGCCGTGATTATAAATTCGTGTCTGTTTCCTCCCTGATATGACACCTCCTGGAAGGCAGGGGCCGTATTTTACTATGTCACCGTCTCACCCTGACTCAATCCCTTCTGCTTCCCTCCCGTGCTGCCTGAGGAGTGTCAGGCTTTCTGCACAGATCTGATAGCAATGCCTGAGTCTCCTCTGCAGTCATTGGCCTTGTTCTTCTCAAAGTCTAGAGCAGGAAAGCCAGTCTGTTTAGTTGACGTTCCGATTAGCTGTATGGTGAGAGTAATTGTGATACAGGCTTTGCAATTTAAGAGCGCTGTCTAGCCACTCTTCTCTCGTATTATCTGTATAATTCTTAAATGTTTTTCCTTTTCTTTACCAATTAACTTTCTAAAAAAAGTAAATAGTGTGAAATGGCGTGAGAGCCAATGAAAACCATCCCCTGGCACCAGGTAGACACATGTCTGTAAGTGATTTCGAGGGAAGTGCAGGATGCTCTAAACTCACTGGGCTCATCTTCTCCTGGAAGGACTAAGCAACAGCTCATTAGAAATGGGTTCTCTAGGAGCACATTTGGAATTTCTCTGATGGAGCGTCACCCATCCCCCCAGAACTGACCGACTCAGGAAAACGGCTTCCCAGGCTGATGGCTGCATCCAGGCCGTAGGACTTGGCTTCACTGCCCAGCGTTTCTGTTCTTCGTTTTAGGTTTTACGGCTGGAAGAATGTATCCAGCAGAGCAAGGTGTGTCCCCGCCCAGGTGAGGGCCAGGGCCCGCACTGCCAGCACTGCAGCATCGGAGAGACCCAGGTAACCTCCAGCTCTCCCCCACCTTAATTAAGAACATTTCTCTTCCTTTTTCCACACTTCGGCATCCCCAGTGACACACGCTGCCATTAATGGGCTTTTTAAATTTTCCCCTCAAAGCTGCTAAAATGCCTGAAAGAAACGAAAACAAAACCACCAAATCTATTTGCTAAAACCACACAGAAAATAGAGTTCTGAGCAATGATCTGTGTGGTCTGAGAAAGACCAAGACTTGTCAGGTGAATCTTCTCTCCCTTCCTGAGAGCAGCCTGCTTGGCAGACAAGGGCTCTCGACCAGAGCCAGGCCTTTGGCTAGCCGCCTTCCTCCATGTCTGTGACATCGGTCACTCCCACACACGCCCTCCCACATGACATTGCCTTTTTTAGGGGCTGCTTGAGGACTGAAGCTAGCTTTTGTCTGTCTCTCTGCCCTACTCCTGGTAGGTGGTATATATAATCTTCCTAGGCATGTCACAATGAATTACCACATGCTTGGTGGCTTAAAGCACAGAAACGTTATCATCTCACAGTTTTCGAGGCCAGAAGTCCAACATCGGGGTGTCCGCGGGGCTGGTTCCCTCTGGGAGCTCTGAAGGACATTCTGTGTCATGCTTCTTCCCTGGCTTGTCCCTCCTGAGCTTGGTCTCTAGAGAGAGGTACAGACCCGTCCTCCATACCGTTGCGGGAGGAAGCTCAGTGACTACCAGTTTGGTTTGATTCGGCTCAATATGTGCATTATTCATTCATTCCACAGTCATTCGTGGAATCCTAGAATGTCCCAGCCTCTGAGCTCGATGTTGGAGGAAGAAATATGCATATGCAAATGGATTTAAAATGATGTGGACACTTAGTAATAGAATTAAACATCTGGCACTGTTTTCTCTTAGGTAACCGTTATGAGCTCTGCACGTATGGTTTGTTCTTTTGAATTACATTTTCTTTTTAAATAGGCAATTCACTTCCATGGCACAGAATTCCTAAGATATAAAAGGTATAAAGCGAAAAGCATATCCCCTCCCTCAGTGTTATCATTTTGTTTTGTTTTTATTCCTTCTTGTGTATCCTTTCAGAGCCATCCCATGCATATGCAGGCATTTTCCCTCAAATGATCACATACTCTCCTGCTCGCCGTTGGTTCTAAGTTAAATTTTTATAGCTTGGAGATGATAACACATCAGTACATTTGCATATCGACTTTATTTTATTTTTTTAAAGAACAACTGTCTAGCGTTCCCTTGAACAGAAGAAGGTAACATATTTAACCTCCCCTTATGATGGATATTTAGGTTGTTCCTCACTTTTCGCTATTATAGATAATATTTAAATGATAATAGATACTACAGAACTGTGGAGGGATATAGTGTAGTATAATAGTTTTAAGCTCACCCCTGAACCAGATGCCTGGCTGGAAAATATGGGACAAATGATTTGAAGTCTCCTTGCTAAGAGCTTCCTCATCTGTCAAATGTAGCTGATGTCGCCTACCTTTGAGGGTTTCATGAGGCCTAAATGAGAAAAAATACGCACAGTGTTGGAAACAGCACATTAGCAGGTGTAAATGCTCAATAGATGGTAATACTTTCAATTGTAGAACTTGCTGGATCCAATGATACGTGCGTTTTTCACTTTGATACACATACCACGGTGCCTTCTGTTGCGGTCATTTCAACGTACACTCCCACCGGCAGCCCATGGGAGTGCCTGCTGCCCTGCAGCCTTGCCAACACAGCCAGCAACACAACTCTCTGAACTTGGCCCATCAGAGAACGTCTGTCATTGAGTTCATGTATTTTTGGCAAGCCAACTACATGCCAGCCCAGAGAGTCGTAGCTCTCTGCTTAGGCCCTGAAGATACAAAGTCCTAGAGAAGTTCCCCAGGCCACCTAGAGGACGTATGAGCCCACTGCAAAGATGCAGGATGCTGCAAGGGGCAGAGGGAGGCTTAGTGGGGCTTGAAGGACCCACACCTGGTCTGGGGGTGGAGAGCGGGATGCCCAACCAGGATGGGAAAGGGCAGCTTCCTCAGGGATGTTCTTGCTGGGGCTATGAAAATTAGCTTTATTCAGGACTCCAGAGTCTTGGTTTCGGCCCTTAGCTGTTCTGCCAAAGCAATTCAGTGATTTGAAGAGATATAAACAATAAATAATCACGCCAACCAAGAGGGGCCTTTTCACTCCAGTCTCAGAGCATGCCACACCTGGGCGTGGCTCTGTCCCCGCCAAAGTCAGCTGGGCCTTTACCGAACCTTTCGTCCTGGTCTCTCATGTCTGGTCTCCTTGATTCTCTTAGCGTCGCTGTTTTAGGCATTGTTTTCCAGAAAGCCATTCCAGTCTCGGTAATGCTCAAGAGACACTTTTTTCCTGGAAGACCCCTAGTGTCTGGGTCACAGTGAACTGGGGACAGAGATGGGTTGACGTTTTTCATAGATTCCCCTACTTGCACCCGCTCCAGGAGAACAAGGGGAGTCCTTTGTAATCATTATTATTCAAGCCATTTTGCCCTGACGGGTATCTGAGTGCCGTGACTACGCAAGGCTCAGGGGCCGGGTGCAGGGTGAATGCACTGTGAGGCCTGGTCCTGGTCCTTGGGGAGCTCCATCCTAAATAGGGGAAATTGATCTTTACTTAAGTGGTAACCTGGTGTGATGAATGCTGTATAATAAGGGCTGGAAGGCCTTGTGCAGCCAGCATGGGAGGGGGAGTTATCTGCTCGGGGAATCCAGGAATTTCACAGAGACTCGGTGACCTCTGCTGCCGCCTGCCTGAATACTGAAGTTGCACATGACTTCCCCAGAAAGGGCCATGGCCAGGGGAAGGAGCACAGTGAAAGGTCCCAAGGTCAAATCCCTGGGGCTGGTAGGAAAGGAGACAAGGGGCCCTCTGAGGCCCCCACCCAGGCCCGAGAAGTATCCCCTGCTCATGAGAGGCCCTGTGCTATCTCCTGGGCAGCAGTCATCCTGTACCAAACCTGGAGGGCCATGTGACTCAGCGTCAGCTGTCCTGGGGGTCGGCAGACAAACAATCATGAAGCCTATAAGCAACTGCGATGTGCTGAGTGTCCTCAGGCCGTGAGGGGCCGCTACCCTCTGTCTGATGTCATTTGAAGGGTCTGGCACCATCCAACATGGAATGAGGGGGGCTTCCCCGGAGACCCTGTCCATGGAGATGCCCAGCTGAAAGGGGCTGAGATCCACTGGTGCAGGGGCAGGTGACAGCTCCCGTCTCAGGGTTAGGGCACGGATTCCACTCCAGCTTTACCCTGTGTGGGGACCTCAAGCAAGTCCGAAAATTTCTCCGAAAACATTTCCCTTATCACTCCTAATGGCAGATGCAGATAAAGCGCTGACTACATGTCAGGCACATAGTGCTCTACACCGTACCACACAACCAGTGAGGTGTTATTATTATCCTCGTTTTATGATAGGGAAATTGAGGCCCAAAGAGCAGCACTGGGGCCCATGCTCTAAACCACGTTACTATACCGCTTCTCGCTAGTAAAATGGCAGTGATCATCCCGCCTTCCACACCCTGGAGACTTGTGTAATGCATGGAAGAAAGGCATGTTTCAAAACTGACTTTACAGTGACACTGTAAAGTCATATATATATATATATGGTGACTTTATAGCTTCTGTGACAGTTTCCCCTAATCATTTCGGTGAAACCCCATTGCATTAGCTGTTCTATTTTAAGAGGCACATGATACACCTTTGAAAGACTGACAAGTGAACTTGAGAGTGGCTTTGAATATTTCCTTCCAGAAATATTCAACAATTTCCTGGACGTGGGTGTTCCTTTAAAATAGAAACCATTCAGAAGAGGTTAACTGCCTGGAAGATGAAAGATGAAGACCTAATGTGAACACAGGTTTAAAATAGCCAGCCAGTCTAAAGCCATGCCACCATGAACAAGCCCGATCCCATCTGACTTCAGAAGCTAAGCAGGGTCGGTCCTGGTTAGTACTTGGATGGGAGACCACCTAGGAAGGCCAGGCACCACAATCTCTGAGGTCAACCAAGAGTTGCCTCACCTAAAAAAATAAAAAATAAATAAAATTAAATAAAATAACAGCTTGGGAGGGATCGGGAAGAGGCTTTTGCAGTGGGTGGTTAGAGGAGAAGCAGAACAATTTATTTCTATGCACAATTTACACCCAGGTCACTTTAACGCTGGAGATGGAACATTGGGCTGAACCTGAGAAAATTCCTGATGGGGAACCCAGGAATATGAATTAGGGGCACATAACTGAGGAAACACTCGAGTGGCTCAGGGTTGGTCCCGAGAGGAGCTTACTGGAATGTCAAGCAGATAATGAGAAAAGGGGCCACTGGAGAGTCTATTCCATTTCAAATTCAGAGAAGAGTGCACAGTCGAAATAAGTTTTGGTGGGCTTGCAAGTGCTATTTCAGCCATTCCTCAAGCTCCATGGTCAAGTTCATTTGTAAAATATTCAAATGACACCCTAACTCCTTTTAAATGATGTGCTTTGATCCAAAATACCAGGTATATAAGGTGTAGGCGGGAGGAGGGGAACGTTTTTGTTCTTTACATGAACCTGTTGATCCCCTCCACTCCAGTCGAATCATAAATTTGTTGAAATCAAGAATTATGTCTTATTCATCGTTATCCTCCATCACCTAACATACCTGCATGTGGTAGATGTTTCGCACTTCCTTTTACATAAACTGATACAGGACATGACACCTGAATGAATGGCCCAAGGGTGCCATTTCGAATTCGGGTAGTTAAAAGGTTAGAGTAGGAACTCCTTCAAAAATTCGCCTTGGTGGAGGATGATTTAGAAGAACACTGAGGCCCTTCAGTTGCTTGTTGAGAGGGAGGATTCATCTGGAAAGGAGGCCGCTGTCTGTGGTGTCCTGGGGGCTGGAAGCAAGTGAATAGAAACAGGATTACTGAGTTCACGTCTCCGTTGATGAGAGAAACAGCCTTCATTTCGGGTTGATTTTGAGCATCTCAGGTTGTTCTGCAGCTACTGCTCAGCAGCACACTGTACAACGCGGTTTGAAATCACGCCCAGTTAGGTGCTGACCCCAGCGGCTGGCGATAGTGCCAACATGGCACAGCCAGGGTCAGTGCCATCATGTGGAATGACCTGCATGGGAGTCAGATGATCCATGGGTCCGCCCATCAGGTCATTCATTCAGTGGCCTTGCGACCTGAGACAAGTCTTTGAATTGTTCCAATCTTAGATCCCCATCTGTAAGGTAAGGGTGGCGGCGTCCTTCCTGCCGACCTCACAAGAGTCACAGTCATCCACGAGTCACTGTATGACAACAGACAAATGCGGTGTAGCTGGGAACTGGAGTAGTCAACCAGGTGCATCATTATTAGCCTGTCCAGCATCTTCTAGCCTCCCTTTTTTCTGGACTCCTGCCAAGGACGCCTTTAAATATGGTCGATAAGGTAGCCCAGCAATTACATCCCACACATTTCCTTTCGGGGTCTTCACGGTGGCTCAGAGTCCATTTGAAAGTCGATTTCATCTCTATAATAACTTTTATGAGGTCTTTGTCAATTATTAATGTTGCTTGAAGTTCCTTGTCTCATTTTCCTTGATCAGGATTACCAACAGTTTGATGTGCCTTTTCAAAAAGCTAGCTTTCAGATGTGGTGGTCAGACCTTTTTTTCCTATATCCTTCATTTTATCTTTCATATTTTTTTTTCTTCTACTTTGGATTTATTCTGTTATTTTTTTCTAACTTCTTAAATGTTTTCTAATAAACAGGTTTAAGGCTATAAATTTCCAACTAATTGTGTATCGTTAGCTATATTCCAGAGTTTTGGAGTTTATCTTGGTTTTTTTTTTTAAACCTACTTCCTTGTTGCTTTCTAATTTTATTGCATTGTTATCAGATAATAGGATCTGCAGAATGTCTCCCTCTGCACTGTGTTGAGATTTGCTTTGTAGCTGGCTGTGGAGTCATTTTTGTAAAAATAATTTCTATGTGATAGAAAAAAAAGCTTATTCTTAGTTTGGTGATTAAAGTACACATAATTGAACCCTAGTTCTGTGATATAGTTATCTTGTGACCTGGGGTAAGTTACATATCATCTCTTGCCTGTTTCACTACCTTTCGGATGGGTGATGGTGCCCATCTCATAGGGTCAAGGGCCTGGAACACACGAAACACCATATACATGTTAATGGTGTTTAGTAGACTTTTTTGTTTATTTAGCTTTAGCTTATTAATCTTGTACAAATCTTCCATAACCTAGCTAATTTTGTCTACTTGATGTATCAGTTTCTAAAAAGTGCATTTTAATTATAAATTTTCCCATTTCTTTTTATAATTCTGAACATTTGGCCTCATGTTTTCGACCTCTATTAGTAGATGCTTACAAGCTCATTATTATTGTTTTAGTGAACAATTTCTTTTACAAAGGTAAGTATCTGTGTGGAACTAAGTTCATGATTACCATGATTACTGGTACCATTTTGGTTTTGCCAGCATATTTTATGCTTTCTATTTATCAAAGTTTCTTTATAAACTTCAATTTCCTTTTGAAACCTGGACCTAATTAACTTTAATCATCATTTATGTGCTTATATTGTAGGATTCGCTATTCTGACTTTTGGTTTTGGTGTTCCACATTTTATTGTGCAATTTCCCCTGGATTTAAAAAAAAACATATATTTATAACTATCTCACAAAGCTGTTTTTCTTTGTCTATGATATCTGCTTCTGGGTTTTATAGGAATAGGAGATCTCCTAGGTACTTTTAATGCCCCAAATACCTGAAAGCAGGAGGCAAAGGTGGGTCTGTTAGCCTCAGATCCACATGGAGGTTGTAAGCTGGTCAGTGACATCACTTCTGAGAATGAGCCAAACTCACTGGGCCTATAACTCATGGCATAGCAACCAGCTGGAACACAGGAATCTGTTCCTGGCCTGTCTTATTACACTATTTTCCACGGACAGTAGTTACCTTGACAAGTAGAAAAAGCAAAATAAGAAAGACTTTCTCATTTCTCCTTCTCTGTGCTAAAGAGAGGATGACATGAACAAATTCAATTCAGAGAAAATTCTGAAGCCTCAGTGTTAGCTCGTAGCTGTCATATTCTGCTTCACCGTACCCCATTTCTGTTCTGTTTTCTGATCCTGTGTAACGTGATGTGGCAGACTCCCACCTGTAAAATGGGTGTAATAATACCAGTTGCTCACACTTGCTGACCAGTGGCTGTTGCTGGCACTGTCCTCTGATCTCCATAAGGCCAATGAAGTAGGCCCAACAGGACCACTGTCCATGGATTACATACAGAGTGTGTCATGAGGTGGTTAAGCATCGGGCCCAGAGTCAAATTGCCTGATCACATGTCCCATTTCTACTACTCACTGATGGTGGGACCCTGGACAAGCTATTCTTTTCAAGCTTTAAGTTTTGTCAGCCTGCGAAATGCTCGTTCAACTGAAAAACAGGATACGAGTTGCTAATATGGCTCCTAAGCCAAGCACTATGCTAGGCACTGAATCATCACAGGCTTCAGCATCCTGGGCCTGTCAGTTGTGCACCAATAGTGGGTTGCTGGGGGCTCTTTTTCCTCTGCTCTCTGATTTGATAAGATATAGCTTGGATCAGAGCACTGTAACTAGTCTCATCTTGCAACTGTTTTTGCCTTAGGATCCATGCTTGAAGCTCAATGAACCTTCTCAGACCCTGCCCAGAGAAGAGTCTCAAGATAAGTTAGCAGCCGAAGAAGGGACCAGCAGCGGTGAAGAAGAAAGGTACAGGAGGATGTGCGGACTTCTGAGGGCTCCAATGAATGAGGACTCAGATTTGGAACCATTCATTCATTCATTCATTCATCATTTTGTCTTCAAGTATTTATCACTGCCCCTTGCAGCATGCTTAAGAAGGGAACATACATGTCTTATATGTCTTCAGTACAGCTATGGGCTTTATATAAACTGCCTTATGTGATTGTCACAGCAACCCAGAGAGGCCATTTTATAGATTAAGAACGCAAAACTCAAAAAGGTTAGTAAACCTGACCAAAACTCAGATGTAGGCCAGGCTAAAACATCTGCTCCCTATTTTTCCAAGTGTTCTTTCCCTTTGTCATCAAGGACAAATCTCCCATCTTTATCACCTATATTATTAGTCAGCTTTTGCTGCTATAATAATTATTCCCAAAATATCAGTAATCTTTAGCTCACCTCTTCTGGGCTTCTATGAGCTTGTCTCTTGGCTGAAGGTCAGGTGTTATTTCTCCACCCAAAACCATGGGTAGAGTTCATGCCTATTCCACATGCCTTCTCATTCCAGGACTGAGGCTGAAGGATTAGCCTCTGTTTAGGGCATGTTGTTGTCCTAGGAAAGGGAAGAAGTTCAAAGGCCTGATGGAAGCAGGCAATGCCTCTTGAAGCCTATACTCAGAATTGCACTAACTCATTTCTACCCACATCCCACTGGCGCAAGCAAGTCACTTGACCAAAACTAATATTACTGGGCAGAGAAGAATATGCTCTCCACTTGTCTTAGCTCGGGTTGCTATATCAGAACTCCAGAGACTGGGTGGCCTGCAGTAATAAATGGCTTGTGTGGGCTCCTGAAAGGTGATATGTAACCATGCTTCTTTAATCTGGCAGCTCTCTAGGTAGTTCCATGTCATAGTCTATTCAGGCTGCCTTACAAAATACCATTGACTGGGAGGTTTATCAACAACAGAAATTTATTTCTCCCAGTTCTAGAAGCTGAAAAGTTCAAGGCCAAGTCACTAGCAGATTCTGTGTCTGGTGAGGACCTCCTTTCTGGTCCATAAAGGCATCTTTTCACTGTGTTTTCACATGGTGGAAGGGCCACATCTGCTGTCCAGGGCCTGCAACTCACAATTCCAGAGGCAAAGAAACAATATTTTTCCTGAAAACACTGGCAGAAATTTCAAGAGGTCTTGAACAGTCCCAGCTTAGGTCACATGTCCATCCCCAAGCCAACCATTCTGGTTAAGGAGATAGAGAGCTCTGAGTGGCCTGCCAGGTGTTGCATGCCCTTCCCTGGGGCGGGGCCAGATATACCTGAACCCTGTGGACTAAATAAGATCACTGTGGAAAGGAGAAAGGCTTTCCTAGAGAGAAGATGCTGTTTTCCTCTCCCGTGGAGACTATATTGATAGTGAGGTGTCCTCAACGATAGAAGCAAATAAGGAGGTGGGGGCTCTGGAGGTTGCTCGCTGAGGGCCTTTGGTGGGAGCAGAAGAGCCAAGTAGTGAAGGGGAAGGAACAGAGCACTTGTCTGAGACCTAAAGTCAGGGCTTCGGGACAGAACAAACGCAGTGGTTCCTTTGGGGGTGGGGTTGCATATTTACTAGTTATCCCTATGAAGGATACTTATGAGGGAACTGGGCTTTTTGGTGTGTGGCTCTACAAAAGAGGTCACTTTTCCATTGGCTGTCAGTTTAAGGTAGGGGAAGCAGGTCAGGATCGGTTTTAATGGACAGGGATGAGGGTAGTCACAAGAGCCGGCTATACCTTGCTTTAGTGATAGATGGCAACATGGGATTGGCTCTTTAGGATGTGAGGGAATTTGCAGGAGAATCGGGGATCAGTGCAAATATCTTTCAAAAACAAGAGGGAAGTAAAAACATTTTCAAGTACATAAATACTAAAATAATGTTTCCATATCTTGAAAGGATCAAAGTGCCCCTTGAGGAAGGGGGTGACCTAAAGTCGCCGCTGGGGTCTCTGCTGAAGGAGAAGACACCTGAAATCCAGCGTCTGCAGGAAGAGTGGCAGAGTCAGAAGGCCAGACTGCAAGCCCAGGTAGGAGGAGGACAGTGGGGGGAGGTGCACCCTTGCAAGGAGTAAGACCCACCCTCTCTTCACCCTAACAGTCCCCCATCCAAGCTAGGGAGGGCACCCCAGGTCCAAGGCAAGGTGGGCTTTTTGATTCTACAAACCAGACCAAAGTCCTGCATTCCAGTGCCTATGTTTTAGCAGAAGAGGTGGGTACAGACCATGCACACTAGACGTAAGAAATAAGTAGAGCCCATAGTATTTGGGGAGTGGGGAGCCGCGCTGAGGGCAGGCGCCTGCGGGCAGGTGTCGCAGATGCAGCGGGCTCTGGAGCAGTGTGCCAGCCACTACCGGGACGACCTGCGGGAGCTGCAGCAGCTCTGCGACCACGAGAGGGAGAAACTGCAACGTGAGCTCCAGGAGACCAGAGAGCAGAACCAGGCCGTGAAGGCCCAGCTGCAGGCCTCCCACCAGCGGGCCCTCCGCGCACTGGAGAAGGCCAAAAATCAAGAACTCAAGGTAAGGGTGCTCGTGACGAGGTCCCCTGGGGACCGAGCACTGGCCATGCAGTATACAGGCTCTGGAGCAGTATACAAGGTCATTATCATCACATTCCCTTCTCCCAGATGGGGAAGAGGCTCAGAGATTTGGCGTCTTGCTCAGGGTCATGGCCAATAAGTAGCAAAGTGAGGATTCAGACCTAGGTCTGTCTTGTTAGGTGTCTTGTATTGCTTTTCCCTCTCTGCATGTGACCTTGATCACGTAAGAACTTTCTTTCCTGACGTGGGCAGTTGTCCCCGCATGATGTGTACTGGAGAGTCAGACTCAGACTCAGACTCGCAGCTATAACAGCCCAGAGTTGAGAAAGACCAGCTCAGCAAGGTCGCTGCAATGAGGGGTCGGGCCCCTGACGTTGTATCCTCCAGCAGGGAGGTCCCAGCACGGTTCATCTATCTCCTCTCCCCCTTCTGCTTTCTCCGAAGGCCTTCGCCCCTTGTTCTCTGGGGACACAAGGCTCCTTTTCTGACTGTCACAGATAACGGACTGTCCTTCCACAATTACATACTCTAATTAGTTCTTTCTATGATCAAACCTACCAAACTGGAAGCTCCTGAGGCCAGAACCTTCTCTATTTGCTCATGGGCAAATCCTCCCCCAGCTCATTGTAGCTACTTAATCAAGGGCCTCATTGAGTTGCTCAGAGTCTCTGTGGCTTCGTTCATCCAGGTCAATATCTAACAAACAGGAGTTCCAGAAAGAGATCACGGAGGGGAGGATATTTTCAAAGAAACAGCAGAATCAAGTTCCTAGAACTCAATGAGAACACCTCTTGTCTGGAAATTTTAGAAAACCAGGGAAATGGAAGAAATTCTAAAAGCTCCCAAGGAGGAAAAATGGTGTCGGACACACAGTGCTTGCACAGGAATATAATCAAAGATCTCACCAGCAACACGGGAAGCTAAAAGACGAGGAAGCAATTCTGAGCAGTTTAGTGAAAGCGATTAGTAAGTGTGAGCATTGAATAAAAAGTCATCAGACATATTAAGTATAGGAAAGTCACCTCCTGTTACCAATTTAATGCCTCTCAGCTCCCAATTCACCTTTCAGTGCGTGCCCTGGGATGATGATCTGGATTCTGGAAGCATTTCCCACAGAGAGCGCGATGCTATGCTTTGCCAGTAGAGGCACCTCGCAGGAGGAAGGGGGCCTCTCCTGGTCCGGGATTTTGCTTTGTTTCTGGCTTCTGTTGCTCGGTTGAACAGAAGTGTGAGAGGACACCAGGGGATATCCTGCCCCAGTGACCTCACAATGACTTCAGAGCCCTGGCCCAGACCCAGTGATGACCTCCTCGTGGCCTCCTGATGTGGGCACCACATGCTGCAGCCCTCACACCTGCATCAGCGGGGCCCTGCTCCCCTCCGGGATCCTGCCCATCGGCCACTGTCACCTGCTCCCCAGGCGTTTGTTTCCTGCAGCCCTCCCAAGGCGAACGCTGTCTGCTCCGGCCCTCGGGCCTGTGTGGATGCCCCATCCCTTTGAGTACCCACCTACCTGTGGCTCACCTGTACTCTGGAGGGTCGTTCCTGCTTCACTAGTAACTGGACCAGCTCTGGCCTGGGCAACCCAGTGATCTCCTTCACTAGTGAGGCTGCCACTGAACCTTCTGAAAGGCTTTTCACAAGTCTTTGCTGCCATCTCTCCATTCCCATTTCCCTGGGGATAAAAATGTCACCCGTTGGAGCTCTCTGAGTCTGGCAGCAAATGCAAGATGAGGAAATATATTGGAGAGTTTGAAAAGTGTGAGGTTTTCCTGTCTCATTGCATAAACTCACCACGGGATGACTGAGTTTCTCTTGGGAGGAGGAAGACTGTTTCTCCCCATTTACTGAAGAGCAGCAAGGCAAGGGAACACCTGCATTCAGTTAGCTGCCTGGAGCTCGAGGATGGCTCTGTTCTCCCCTAAAAGGAGCCTCTTGCATCCGGGGAAACCCCATTTCTTATTGTTCCCAGAGGTTGCATGAGGGAGGGGAAAGGAAAGGGCTCGTGCCCTGGACACCGTGGTTTGTGGGTTGCCATCCTGCCTCCACCATTACCCAGCTACAGTCAGGTCACTTCACCTTGCTGAGCCAGTGTCCTCCTCTGTTAAAACAAACAAATGGAGGTAAGGAAGGAATAACGACTTCTTCATCTTTTCTGTGTGTCCTTGGAAAAGCTAATTTACCTCTCCCAGCCTCAATCTCCTCATCTCATCTAAAAAACAAATACAAAAAAAAAACAAACAAAAACAAACAAACAAACAAAAAACAAAAAACAAAAAAAGAACTCCAGAAACTGTATTAGTTTCCCACTGCTGATGTTTCAAACAACCACGAACTTGGTGGCTTAACACAGCACAGTTCTTATCCTGCAGCCTGGAGGTTCGGAGTCCAGAAGTCGAGGTGTTGGCGGGACCGTTTTCCTTCTAAAGGCTCTCAGGGAGAATCTGTTTTCTTGCTTTTCCCAGCTTCTGGAAGCTGCCTGCATCATCAAAGCCAGCAGTATAGCATATAGCATCTTCCACTCAATCTCTCTCTCTGCCCACACCACCCTGCTTCGCCATCTTCTTTTCCTCCCTCTTCTCTCTCTCCCTCCCATCCTCCTTCTCTCCCTCCTTCCCCCCTGTTTCCATCATCACTTCTTCTTTGACTGGCTGTCCCACTTCCCTCTTACAGGGACCCCTGTTGATCATATTGGGCCCACCCAGATAATTCAGGAAAATCTTCCATCTCGAGGTCCCTGACTTAATGATACCTGCACAGCCCATTTTGCCACATAACGTATTCGCAGGTTCTGGGGATTCAGACGTGGACATCTCAGGGAGTCATCATTGTGCTGCCACAGAAAGCACCTGGAGCCAGCCTAGGCAGTAAAGACATCTCTGTTAACAGCTGTCCACAGAACCCGCTTTGGGCGTTTGGCACATGCTAGGCCTTCAATCCATGAATGTTTGTTGAACAAAAGAATGAAGATATAGGTGAACCCACGGGCAGAGAAACAGCCAGGTCTCAGGACCAGATGACCAGGCACTGAAAAAGCTCTAGGGACCCCTCCTTCCGTCACTTCTGCTCAGCTTTGCACATCAGCCCCCGACTCTCTTCACAGGCAGCTCCCTCTGCCTCCCCGGACCTAGGGCAGGTGTAAGATGCTCACCTCACTCCCCTGAGTGTGTTAAAATGGAAGCCATCTGGTCATTGTCTGTCTTTCTCTCTCTATCTCTCTGACTCTTCTTTCTCTTTGCACCTCATGACACCACATTCCCAATGATTGGCCCAGCTTGGAACAGGTGTCCACTCTGGTCCAGTCAGCTATGGACCGAGGTGAGGTTCACATGGTACAAAATGGTTGCTGTGGCCAGACCATCACTGTCATCCCTGGTGGGTGATGGAGCATTCGCCACAGCCTGATAAGCCCTTCACCAGGGAGTGGCGGTGCCCTGAGGGGCCCCCACAGAGAGAAGGAGCTTGGGATCTCTCCCTCTGTGCCCACTTTCATGCCTCCTTCCCCCCACTTTTGCCCACAGGCCACAGAGGAGCGCCTGAAGAAGGAATCCAGCCACAGCCTCCAGATGCAGCACCAGGCGCACCTGCTGGAGCTCCAGGCCTTGGAGGAAAAGGCCCGGGAAGAGCTCCAGGGGGAGCAGGAGAGGATGCAGGCTCAGCAGGCTCTGCTGCTAGGTATACAGCCCCCGCCAAGGTCTGCATGGGGAGCCAGGGGTGGCGTGAGGCCCAGGGGGCTGGGGGCACACAGGTCAGGGTGACTGTCCTGAATCTACCACAAACTAGTGGTGAGATCTGGGGCAGGTCACTCTCAGCCTCATTTCCCGTTTCTATAAAACGGAGTCGCAGTTGTTTCTCTTTCATGGAGTATCATGTGACTTTGATGAGACATTAAATCTACAACACCTGGCACGTAACAGGATCCCAGCAAATGCAGATAATACTGTAATCATCATCGTCAGTACCTAACGTAACCCAGGTCTCAGAATTCCTAAGAGTTGCATGGGGTTGCTTCAACCTCTCATTTCTAGTCTGAAGATACCACCTGGGAAGCCTACGATTACAGAGTCCACCAAGCCCCTTCTTCCTGGGACTGACATGTGGGGGACTCAGGCCTCCGGGCTCCTGCATGCCCTGTGCTTCCTTTGCCAGCTCATTGCCAGTCCTGAATTCACAGCCTTTCCCCCCTCGTTGGAAAGTTTATCACTACCGTTTTAATTTCATTCATAGATATAGGACTTTTCAGGTGATCTGTTTCTTCTTGAGTGAACTTTGGTGGTTTATAGCTTGCGAGGATTTTGTCCGTGTCCGAGTCCCCAGCATGAAGTTGCTCAAGTGAATACAGACCCAAGGCTCACCTGAGAAACCAACCATGAGGCCACCTGGCCAAGGCGGGACACCTCAAATTCAGTCAGGGACTCACCATATGACACTAGAATAAGGAGGCCGGAACAGTGTAGAGATTCTTAACCATTTTGGGTTACAGGCCTGTTCGGCTGAGGAAAGCAGTGGTCCCTCTCCTGGGAGGATATAATCACACAAAAGTGTGCACGTACTTTCAGAGGGTGACACACCCCTGAGGCTTGTCTGTGGATCCCTCTACCCCGAAGTTAAGAAAAATGGCAGCTGAAGAGGTTTCTCCTTCATGGAATGCTGGAGTGGGAGGTGCTGAGAAGGGGTCCCACAAGCGGGGCTTATCCCGGACCCCACGATTCAGATACCCCAGTTCTCCTTCCCACAGCGGCCTGAGCTCAGATTCCTGGCATCCCCCACCCATCAGAAACCTACCTCCTCTTCCAATTCCACATTAAAAATCAGTCCCACAAAGTATTCTGAAAGTGACCAGGGGCCATCAAGCTCTCCAGAGCCAAACTGCCTTGGCTGGAAGCCCCGAGCCAACACTCACTCATTGTGCGACCTCGGGCAGGTTGCTTAACTGCTTTGTGCCTCGGGTGTTCATCTGTAAAATGGAAGTAATAACAGCCTCACCCTCATGGGCCGTTTTTAGAATTATGTGAGGAAAAACATGCAAAGTGCTTAGAACAGAGCCGAGAGAGTACACAGGCTACGTACATCTTCATTCACTGTTATTATTTCTGAATATTCCGAGGTTGCGTGGCTGACTCGAGGGGCCTCTCTCCGTTATCGTGGATCATCTTTCTCCCTCATTTTCCACTTTACTCTCATCTTCCTTCTCACTCCTAAGAGCAAGACAGATGCCTCTCCTGAGTTCAGGCCTATCATTAAAGACCACGTTGGCCTACTGAGTATGTTTTAAATCCAGACGGGGCTCTTAAAAGGATTCTGGAGAAGAGCATTTTCTTTACTTCGTAGGTGAATAAGGTCCGCCTGATGCTTGGTTGGGTTTTCACTAGGTGGTGTGTCCTTCTGTGGGGAGCAAGGAGAATGCACATCCTACGGATTTCTCCCACAGATTTCCTGGAAGTGGCCATGTTGGAAATACGAAAGTTAGCAAAGTCCAAAGAAGACTCATTATAGAAGATAAAACCCAGCTTGTGCCTCATGTCTCGGGTATAAGGCTCCCCAAGTTGAGATCAGGCTGGACACTCCTCCTGGGGATTCCAACACCCAGGACCCATGGGCACAGATGTCCCTGCTGCCCCTTCCCTGACCCCTCTGATCCCAGAGCACTCCAGAGAGAATCAGGAGAGTCCCTGGGGACAGGCTGGGATTCTCAGCATCAGTCCCAGGAAGAAGGAGCTTGGTGGACTTTGTCATGATGAAGGCAAATCATAGGCTTCCTGGGTGGTAGTGCATGAATGGGAGCACCCCCCACCCCCAACAAGAGTGATATTAGATATTCCTGGTTCCATCTACTCCTATTCTACTGCCTGTGTGAGACACACTTGGCCTGCAGCACGTGTCACTATGTAAGGGACAGGTGAGAATCCATGAGATTATGTGATACGCTGGGATGGAGATCCAGACATGCTGGATAGATGGGTGGATGGGTAGGTGGGTGGGTGGGTGGGTGGATGGATGGATGGATGGATAGATGGATGGATGGATGGATGGATGGATGGATGGATAGATGGATGAATGAAGGGATGGGTAGATGTATGGTGGGAGGTATGAGAGAAGAGCAGAGGGTAATGAATCACTAAAGAGTTTTATTGCAATTTTTGTGGGAAAGGATTTTAAAAAACTGGGTTGTGTCTGGATCTTTCTAAAGATAATAAGCTTTAGAAGTTATTTTATTAAAATTCTACTGGGGAGAAAAGACGACCAAGTAAGTTTTTCAATATAATGCCATCAGAATATATCAGCTCTTATGTGTTAATATACTGTACCTTTGAGAGAAGCTTAGTAGGCTTACGGGAAATCTTTTACAACTCATATACATTTACAATTTCATCGATTTTTCACTCTAAACATCGTTTGTTTATTTTACAAATATATGCTGAGCACTTGCTATGTACCGAGGCCTGTACCAGGTGCTTATCTTGTGGCTTATGGAATTACTGGAACAATATTTCAAAAGTTATTTGTAATAACTGAAACATAATCTTAAAAGTCCACAACAGAAAAGTATCAAATTTACTAGCCCTTAACATCATCTTTTCAAAAATGATGAGCTCACTGAATAGCGTCTACTCTATCAGAAAATATTCGTTTTGAAATCATCGTTTTGCTTTTCAACCATGCTGATAAGTATTATACTACTAGAAATCACACATCCCCTCCCAACCCCCTACCCCCATCAGATTTTACCCACCAAACTCAAAATTTGAGTTTCTGGCTATCCTCTACCCTGAGCTACATTTCTCCTGGATGACTCTGGTTTTAATCCTGATTCTGTTGGCATGACATGCCCGCTCCTGCCTCCACAAGCCAGCCGAAACCTCACGCCACTGAGAGGGAGAGTCCATGAACGTTTTGTCTCCTGAAGAGTCGCCATAAATGTCAAAATTTCCAACGTGAGACCCACAAACCCAGAAAAGGCCCCTGGCCATTTGATAGTTCCCTGTTGTTCTCTTGGTTTTCTGACTTGGTGCTTAGGCCAGATGCTACCCCTGCATTCAGCCCTGTCTCAGGCTATCCCACTGTGACCCACCACCCTTCCTAACCAGCCAATGGTGGCTAAGCAGGGGTTTGGAGGAAAGGACCATGGCGGTTTTGAATCCTGACTCCACCACTTACTAGCTGTGTGGCTCTCAGCTACTAACCCTCTCTGTGGCTCAGTTCCCTCACCATGAAAAATGGGAGGGACAACCCTAGACAGAATGGTCAAGAGTCCAGTACACGTAGCTGCACATGGTACCCTTCCTGTTGTCTTGAAGTATGTTAGGAGAACCCCATCCAAAGCCATGGGCAGCTGCCCACCCCGACCGTTGTCCCCACAGGACAGGCTTCATTCAGCCTCACATGGGTCTGACCCGCTCTCTCTTCCCTCTGCAGAGTCCCTCAGGCAGGAGCTGTGGGAGCAGCGAGCCGCCTGCTCCAAGCACCAGAAGGACTTGGAGATGCTGCAGGCTGAGCTGAGGGCTCTGGGCAGCTCGGGCAGGCGGCAGGCGAACGCCCAGTGTCCAGGGGACAGCGAGGACCACACCAGCACCGCAGAGGTCAGAGCCCCTGCCCTGTGCACGCCACATCCCTCTCAGAGCAGCGTCAGGGCAGCAGCAAGACACCCTTGAAGGGAAGGCCCTGGGTGCTCCATTCCCTGACACAGGGAACACCCTTCTCCTTCGGCTAGTGGACACCCGAAGAACCTGCAGGTTCCCTTCTTTAAAAAGCAAAAACAAGTTATTTGCAGTTCAGACTCGATAGCATCTCAGGCTGTTGGTGTCAGACGGGACCCCTTGACAGGCTGTCCGGGTCATTTCTTCAGGCCTGCAGGAGACGGGCCCCTGAGCTCCTCCCAGACAGACTACCTGTCTGCACCTCCCTGTTCCCAAGAGTGGGAGCAGCCTTGTCATCTGTGCTCGGTGCCCATCCCTCTTGAATTTCCTGGTCAGATCTGGCCCATCGACCCCTTCCTTGCACATCCATAATTCCCACCTAGCAGGGTAGCAGAGTGACCTCCTAACAGCCCACTGTCTGGCTTCAGGTATTCGTCTAACCCGTGTTTGTAGAAAGCCACAGGGGCCCCCTGCTGCCACCGAGACTGGGGGATTGAGGGGTGTGCAGGTCCCCATCTTCACAGCAGCATGTCCATCCGTGGCCATGCACACCCTGAAGACATCTCTCCATCACCCGCCCAGGATGGAAGTGGTCCAGGCCCAGCGAGCCCCGTAGCAGGCGCCCCTGAACAGAAACCCAGCGAGGGCTGCGACCTCTGGGAGGAGAACTCACAGCTCAAGGACACGGTGCGGCGCCTGCGGGCCGAGGTGGAGCAGCACCAGCAGGACGCCCTGCAGGTCTGCGAGCAGCACAGGTGCGTCCGTGGGCCCCGGAGCATCCCGTGGTGAGCCTCTGAGCTCTCCCCTAGTAGGCTCACCCTTCACTGATGTGACTCCTTTGACCCAGGAAAAGCATCTAGGAATTCTAGATCAAAGCTGAAATTGATCCTGGAACCCCATTTCTCTGCAAATGAGGAAATTTATGGCCTCAGGCCTAACCTTACCAAAGTGTCCTCAAAACTCACCTTAGGGAGGCAGTGCTGTGTGTGCCCTGAAGGAGCTGTGAGAGCTTGGGCGAGTCGGCTAACTTCTGCAAGCCTGTGCCCTCACCTATGAAATGGAGACGATACCACCCACCAGCTCTCGGGGCTGCTGTAGAGCACAGTGAAGTGTGTGCCAGGTGCCCAGCGCCGTCCCACAAATGGTGGCAGTCACTACCTCATCCAGGGTGGACAGCTCATCACCAGTCCTGAATTCACAGCCTTTCCCCCGTCGTTGGAAAGCTTATCACTACCATTTTAATTTCATTCATAGATATAGGACTTTTCAGGTGATCTGTTTCTTCTTGAGTGACCTTTGGTGGTTTATAGCTTGTGAGGATTTTGTCCGTGTCCGAGTCCTCAGCATAAAGTTGCTCAAGTGAATACAGACCCGAGGCTCACCTGAGAAACCAACCATGAGGCCACCTGGCCAAGGCAGGACACTTCAAATTCAGTCAGGGACTCACCATGTGACACTAGAATAAGGAGGCCAGACCAGGGTAGAGATTCTTAACCATTTTGGGTTACGGGCCTGTCCAGCTGAGGAAAGCAGTGGTCCCTCTCCTCGGAGGATATAATCACACAAAAGTGTGCACGTACTTTCAGAGAGTGACACATCCCTGAGGCTTGTCTGTGGATCCCTCTACCCCAAAGTTAAGAAAAATGCCAGCTGAAGAGGTTTCTCCTTCATGGAATGCTGGAGTGGGAGATGCTGAGAAGGGGTCCCACAAGCGGGGCTTATCCCGGACCCTACAATTCAGATACCCCGGATCTCCTTCCCACAGTGGCCTGAGCTCAGATTCCTAACCTCCCCCACCCATTGTCTCCAAATCCGGCCACCCAGCAGAGTGAGGAGAAAACCCCGGTGCCCAAGAGGTCAGTCCCCAGATCCTGGGCCAGCCCAGCTGTGCTTCTGTTCACTGCAGGCTGCTGGAGGAGGACCAGCAAGCCCAGCGGGCCCGGGAGGTGGAGATGCTACGCCAGGAACACCGCAAGGAGATGCAGGCCGTGGTGGCAGATTTCAGCAGCGCCCAAGCCCGGCTCCAAGCCCGGCTGGCTGCCCTGGAAACCGAGTAAGTGAGGCATTGGGCCCAGTTGGGGAAGGACGAGTCGATGTGCCATTTTATGAGGGTGACCAACTCATCCTAGTGTCCCTGGGACTTTCTCAGTTTTCAAACGAGAAGTCCCAAGTTCCTGGAAGCACCTCAGTCCTAGGTGAACTGGCCCAGCTGGTCACCAGTCCCCTTTTGTGCGTGGACCTGGGAATCGGAGAGGAATGAGCCTGCCTCATGGGCCTGGTCTGACCCTCACACTGGAAGAAATCAAAAAGATCAAGGCTATTTTTTATGAACAGTGGCCCTCTTCTAACACGCATCATCTCGTTCAGTCTTCACAGCAGTCCTTCAAGGGCCACCCGCGTGGGCGCGTGCCTTCATTTATTCATTCTGCACATATGTATTAAGGGCCTACTGCTTTAGGCTTAGGATTACAGCAAGGGATAAAGTAAAGACTATGCTCTCACAGAACTCACGAATTCCAGAAGGGGATTCTGACAAGAAATAAGCAAACGAACAAATATTTAACTTCATATCAGGTAGTGAAAGTGTTGGAAATAAAACAGGATCAGTATTTAGAGAGTGGCAAGGGTGGGGAAGGAAGGTTTCTTTAAGGAGGTGACATTTAAGCACAAGGGGGTGAGGGAATGAGAGAACTATCTGGAGAAAGAGCATGCGGAGCTGACAGGACAGCAAGAGCAAAGGCCCTGGGGTCTGCTTTATGAGACCAAACAGCCGGAAGGCTCACATGTCTTAAGTGGAACGAGCGAGAGGGTAGGTGGTAGAAATCGAGGTTGGCAGGGGTAACTTGGAAGGATAAAGGAAATCCTCCACTAAACAGGAATGAGTTTGGATGCATTCAGAGTGCACCGGGAAGCCATCGCAGGGCCCAGAGCAGGAGTGCCATGGTTGGATTTACATTTTAACGGGGGCACTTCTGGCTTTTGAAAGATGGGGGGATCAGGGTTTAGCATCAGGGAGACCAGTCAGGCAGCACTGAGTGAATCTGAATGTCACCTGTCTGACATTTGCACTCTTAAAAACTGCCCTCCTCTGTCTCCAATGCAAAGAAAATCATCCAAACTCTGGAGGGGAAGGTGTTTCCATCCACCTTGTGCCAGGCACCTGTTCTCTCACTGAACGCCTCACGGCCACCTGGTTCATGCCCTTTTAATGGGGGCGCTGAGGCTCACAGGTGAAGTGGCATGCCATACAGGGCCATACAGAGCTGGATAAACGTGGAGCTGGGACCAGACCCCAGCCTTGCGGGTGCCGGCCACGGTGGTGGGGGCCTCGTCTCCCTAACATCCCTGGTTCTTGGGTGCACTCATGGGCCTTCGGTTCCTCGGCCCCGCAGCCTTGGGGACACTGACAACGGTCAGGCTGGGAGTCAAAGCCTTGGGCTCCACCCTGAGCTCTGCAGACAACTCACGGGGGGAGGTGGGGGCCACCTGGGCATGCACTCTGGGCCTCAGTTTTTCCTTTCATCAACGAAACGGTGGCCGGCCTGGCTGAGCACATTAGTGGCGTCCCCATCACGGCTTCCCCTAGTCTCTCCCTGCTCATCATGGTTGAGCCATTACAGCAAGGGGCTCACTGCACGTCTGCCGGAAACAGGCTGAAAGATTCCGGGGAGAAGCCAGGGAAGGGGGCGTCCAGGCCCGAGGACCTTCAGCTCATTGGCCGTTTGCAGACCCGCCTGAAGGAGAGGGAGGAGATCATCAAGCAGCTCACGGTGGGTGAGGCCGCCGGCCTTTCTTCCTCCAGGAGGGCCATCCACTTTGCGCCTGGCATTGCCCTGGGTACCTAACATTTTTAATCCTGATGCCCATAGAACCACCTTACAAAAAAGATCCTTGGTTATTTTGTTCATATCTATAGCTATATCTATATCATCTATATCTATATCTATATATAATTTAAATACATATTAAAAATAATAAATGAAACAAAAATTAGAAAAAAATTAATATAAATAAATACTAAAAAAATTAACACAGGAAAATAGCAGGCAAAAAAAATCATTCTGTTCCCGAGTCCCACAGCATTCCCCTGCTGCTCATATTGGTTTGTTTTTTTTAACCAACAGAATTTGGGAAAATCTAAAGTGCATTTTAGTTGACTCAATCAAGCCAATTATTCTTTATCAATGTTCCTTCCATAGAAATGACCACCTGTCTTCCAGTTAGCAAAGCCGCCCCCTAGACCCCTTAAAAAGTTTTCTTCAACCCCCCTCTGATTCTGTATCGCGCAGCGACCAAGGCTTAGTGGCTATTTCTTTGAAATGCCCCTCCCCACCAGACTCTCCTGTGGCCACCCACCTCACATCTGAGTCTCCTCACACTTTGACCATTTCTTTAGGCTCTAATTCAGCCTCCCCATGCTCCATGGTTTAGTCAAAAGTTCTTTATATTGCCCCAGCCCAATCAGCTGGAACAGCTCCTAATGGCTTACATTCAGCTCTGGGGACAGTGGGTGACAGATTCATTTCCTTCAGTGTGGCCTACGGGGATAGAACTAGTTAGCCACATCAGAAGTCCAGCCACTTCCCACTGTCTCTACCTCCACCACTCTGGTCCAGGCCCCATCGCCTCACACATGCATGATGGAGAATCCATTGGTCTCCCCTTGCTCAAGCCTCATAGCAACCAGAGTGAGCTTATGCAACCGTCTGATCACAGCTCGGCTGTGCTCAGTACCTCCCGTGGCCTCCCACCTTAGAGTAAAATCCACGGTCTTGCAGTGGCTCGCACAGCCGCACATCCTCCCACAAGTACACACACGCCTCTCTTGTATCTCATCTCACTCTTATCCCTGGTCTCCTGCTCCACTCCACCCTCTCAAGACATTAATGAGACATTCGGGATAACTTAACCACTATCTGAAAATTAGACGAGACTAATAAGGAATGGCTCAAGTGTGACAAAGGTTTTGTGGGTTTTTTCCTAAAGAGTCCTTATCTTAGAGATACATTATAGATATTTTTAGTGATGAAATTATACAACGAGTGGAATTTGTTTTAAAAATAATACAGAAGGAAATAAAGTGGAGGATGAGACACATAAACAAGATTGGCCATATAGGGATTGTACCTGGGGGTCTTCTTTCTTGGCCTTAATCATTGACTTTCTGCAGTAGACTCTTCTCAAATACTAAGAGTACCTGGATCTCTAACTTCCCCAAGGCATTCCTTTACGATAAGAGGAGCTGGGGACATGAAGGACCCAGGAGGAAAGGTGCTTTCTCAAAGCTTCAGTGGACGACAGCTCGATTCCCCACTGACTTCCCTCCTCCCCCTGGACTTTCTATATTCTGCCCTCACATAGCCATCTTCCTTCAAGTCAAGCCCAGTGCTGTGTGGTTAGGCCCGTATAGACTCAGTTGTGTTGTTTTTCCAGGAGGAGAGAAGATTTCACTATGCAGCGTTCCCCAGTGCCATGTCCCATCGGAATCGGTCCTTCTCTTTCAATCCTCACCCAGGGTGTTTGACCCCGTCCATGAAGGTAAATTTGTTCTTCTGGCTTCAAAGACTTACAGAATTCTGATGGTTTCATTTTTCTAAAGGTAACTACAGCCTATCTATCAAAGAGCTGGCATGCATTCAGAAGAATATTCATTGAAAATAAGACCCACTAGAAATAGTTCAAATTTTAAACAGTATTTGTATCTGGCTGGGCAGATTATGTGTTTTTTAATTTTGTATGGGTTTTTGTGTTTTCCAAATTTCCTATAAATGTGTCAATTCTAATAATGGCTGTAATCATAGTGAGTGGTAGAGAGAAGAGCAGGAATCTTCCATGTGTTAACTTATTTATCCTGTATTTTGGAATTTGCTACAATGATAATATTTCATCTCATCTACTATCATAAAATCCTAAAAATGCTTTAAGAATTAGTATTTTTTTATAGCTCATAGGACAATAAACCCAACCTAAGCTGAATTGATGTGAGCTCATTTATACTTTTTATATTATCCCTCTTAGTATGACCAAACGTAAATTTTACTTCAGAAACATCAGTGTATTTGAGGACAAGATGGGCCCAGCCCATGCTGGGGGTGTTATATGGTCTTTGAAAATCTAAAAAGAATATTTTGAATTATGAAATACATCTGTCCCCAGAAATTTTGACTAAGAGAACCTCTGTGTTTTTTAAAATATAAAAGAAAAAAATACTTAAAAAAATAATATAAGTACATAAATAAAAGTATTGCCTCCCCACTCATGTAGTTTTCGTTGGTAGGCCTTGCTTACTTTTACCATAGTGCCTCTTGGGTGACTCTAAAGGGCTTGTCCTTTAATCTAAACAGAAAAAGAAGTTGGAGGAAGTGCCTAGCCGAGTGGTCAGTGTGCCAAACCTCGCCTCCTATGCCAAGAACTTTCTGAGTGGTGATCTGAGCTCCAGGATCAATGCCCCTCCAATAACTAAGTCACCCAGCTTGGACCCAAGCCCCAGCGGAGGTCGGCCTTACAAACCCACGCAGTCTCCAGACGTGAAAACTGCCACAAGGTAGGGGGGAGAAGCTGTGATTCCATTTCTCCATAAAAGGAGGAACATTAGGATTTTTTTTCAACATCTATTAAATATCTGGCATTTTAGGCGGATATAAAGAATAGCAAAACAAGCCCCGCCTTAGACAAATTACAATCCAGCCAAGTGGGAAGCTTGTATAGGAAGGAAATATGTCATTGTTTAGAAGAGGCACCATTCCTTGGACCAAATTCCAGGAAGGCTTTTTTTTTTTCATGGATGATTAGACAGGGGACATCAAATCACTTAGCCGACCACTTCAGTGTGGGTTACACAGAAGGTAGACTCTCATCATCTGGCCTTGAGGTCTAGATTCAAGTTCTGCTCCTCCTCACCCCTAAAATGAAGCTAATACAGCAGCAACCTCCTCAGACTGATGTGATACTACAGGAATTCATTCGTAGGATGCGTTTAGCACAGGACCTGGCACGGAAGCATTCGTGATGTTTCTACTATTATTCAGGTTACTTCTCGAGATTGATGTATCATCCTGGAATTTTAAGGCCTCTTCATCTGTGGGTTTGGCTGCTCATACATGACAAGCTCAGATACTGCCTTATTTTTTCCAGAAATGCTTGCAACATGCTTCTCTTCCAGAAACATGATTCCCCCCACCCCTTTGTTATTATTTCTCCCTCCTATCTAGTTTTCTATTCAGAGGCAAGATTTTTAAATTCTGGACTTTTAAGTTTGCATTTCAGAAAGAGCCCTTCCTCACTGTCTTAAGTGACACAATAGAGAACGTGCTTATTTCAAAACAAGAATTAGATGTTCCTTCCCCACCTCCATCCTTCGCAACTTAATTCCAGACACTGATGTTGGCCCGTCAAGTGCTAGGATCTTTTGAAGAGTAAAGAAGCAGTTATCTTTCCCTGAAAAAAATGCTGGGGTATTATTTACTGAATAATTTTCAAACCAGTCTAAGAAAGCCATTTGTTTGTTTTTAGGACACAAGATGGTGAAACAGCCCAACCCAAAGAAGCCCAGCAGAAACAGGGCTCTGCCCACCAAGAATGGTTCACCAAGTATTTTTCTTTCTAAATTGATCCTTAGGATCCATCCCAGAGAGGACATTTGAAAAACATTTCTTTTAAAACAGGTGATTGAAGGAATGAACTAAAAAAACCACCAACCAAATAACCTGCTTATAATATGATCTGCACATGATAGCCGAAACAGAATCTGGCATGGACATTTCATAGTTTCACTGGACACCAGTTCATGAAAAAATTATTGACACGAGGATAAAACCAACCATCGTCATCAGAAAGCACCCGTAGGAAAATGTTAATGTTACACACTGTGTTTCTAGTGTCCATACAATTGCGGTCTACTTTGTGGACTATCCGACTGTGATTAGAATCGTCCACTTTTAAAGTGGTTTTGTTTTTCCTTAGGATGCATGTCAGCTCCACTGGAAAAGTGTTTCTGTGTAACTGATATAATTCAAAATGCACATCTCACTTGAATAAGGAGAGAAATAAAACAAGTTCAAAATTACCAGGAAAAAAAAAAAAAAAAGAAAAAAAGAGAACCAGAACTACTAGGAATGAACAACAGCAGACCTTGCCATACTGGGTTAAGTATTTCGATTTCCTAATCCGGGACATGAAGTAGATGATAGAAGGGATAACACCTACCTCAAAAGGGGCTTTATGAGAGGATTAAGTAAAATAATATGAGCATTGAGGCCAATCATGAATTGGAATTAAACACTGCCAGAATTTTCTGTGAATAACAGCCTTGCCCCGTCATACATCTGTTTCAATGACTGTTGTGCCAACTGGGTCCTTTGTGAAGGCTCCTTGATTTGTCTGTTCTTTCAAGTCAAGGATCATCTGAACCTCTGGTCTTTGGGTTTGGGCCATTTTCCTCATGGTGTGTCACTTCCTCCATTGCATGGATGCTCAGTAGATTAAAGGGAACGGGGAGTGGCCAGTTACGGTGCTGACCTGTCAGGCCACGTTAAATTGTCTGACCCTCTGAAGAAGCAGTGCGATTTGACAAGGCTCAGTACACCTTTCCATGAGCAAAATATGTTCTCAATCCTTTGGTGCTGGCCCATCAGGTGGCCCATAAACAGTCGTTTATTCTATGCACTGTCAAACCTTTGCTCTTTGAATAAAACTTTAAACTGGGCAATAAAGACGGTCGTGACTTGTGGTTTTCCAAAGAAGGGTGAAATTAGATGAAGACTGAACTTGGCAGTAGGAAGTTCACGTTGACCTCAATCAGATTATCCTCAAACTAAAAGTAGCTGCTTACATACTTAGGACATGTTGAGAAAATTGCAATTAGAAACTCAAAATTTACAATTTAAAGGTAAAATTACTATCCAATCAAAACATGGCCAATATGATAATTTTAAAATGCAAATACTTATTATCATACATGCAACACTCCATAGTGTTTTTTGGCATCAAGTATTTTTTAGTTCTTTTGTTTCCTGCTTTAAGGTAAATATTATAGAATTATAATGTTTGCATTTTGTTTTAAGACTACGGAGAGTTACTACTTTTGTTTGTTGAAACATTTGCCCACCACTGTGCAACTCCTGATGACTAGCAAAGTGGGCTGCACTTCGTACTACTGCCCTTAACTCAGCATAACACCTGCTGCAGAAATAGACTTGTGTCGAGACGCTACACGTTTTGACTCCTTTCTTGGTGCAGGTGAGTGTAAGATCTTAAATGTGTAGATTCTATCCAATAATTCCATGTTTGTTAACTAAATCTTTGCATGCTTCTATCATTTTTCCTTTAGGACATATTTCTTGGGCATTGAAGTAAAGCATCAATGGACACACACTTAAGTTTTTTTGTTTGATAGGACCAAATTACTGTCCAGAAAGTTTCTAGCAATTTACACCGTCACCAGCAGTAACAAAATTTTCTCGCTGACCCTGCGTAATACTGACGGAGCTCAAGTTGATAGATAAAATATTTTCATCTTCGTTTGCATATTTATCAATCTCTCCAGAGCAGAGTAGCCTAGACATGAATTGTTCCTTAACCAGGGCATAAAAGAACAAATTCACCCCATCAGTGGCCCTTACTATGCTCTAGCATCGGTGGCACATCCAACATAGCAGTTGCGATTGAGGCTACTTGGTCTGTACTCATTCTGGGTCATGTAAGTTAAATGGAGCTACAACAGGGCCCGCCTCCCCTGCAACCTTCAGATTTCTGGGGGTGATCCCCATCGTCATCCCCAGGGTGCAGCACTGGTTTCGATCTACTAGCTCCTCAACAGTCTGCTTGCCCCTTGCAAGCGATACTCAAAGATGGCCAGGCACTCAGAGTGGTCTCCGACTATCTAGTAAGCAGTTAGTTTGTCATTATCCCGCCACTGGGAGTCTGGGTAGTGTGGTGATAACCAGGCAACTCACTGTTCTCATGTGCAGCATCCCCCCTCATCTTCCAAGTGTCTGAGTCCTTGCACTAGCAATGTTCCCCTCTATGAGGACACTTCCTGGGACACCACTGCTGGAATCTTCTGCAATTGGGCCACCCCCTTGTGCCAGTGACTGTCTGTGCCTCACATACCACTCAGAATGGGTGCCAGTTGGACAGTGAGCCAGTCCCCAAACGCCATCCTACTGTCTGCCGTTTCAGACCATGTCCCTAACACCCACGTCGGTCAGGTTCTCTGGAAGCATACCCCAAGACACAGTTAGAAGTGCAAGACATTTATTAGGGATCTTGATGCCCTTCAGCCAGACAGGAGCCATGGGATGAGGACGCAGGGTTGACAACCGAGAAGGGGACCAAGGAGGATTTGGGCGAAAGGGCAGCTCTGAGATCTGGCAGGGCTGACGGGCACTCCAGAGCAGACTGCCCACGAGGGTCCCGTACTGGGCAGAAGTGACCTGGCCCCAGTGACCGCACTGCATGTGGTCACTCCCAGAAAGCACATGGCCTTCGCTGGAACTGAGGCAGGAAGCACTCCTCTGTGGCCTCCACAGGACCAGGCCCCAGCCCTCAGGAATGTCAACATTTAGAGGATGGGTAGAAGAAACAGAAAAGGGGAGAAGTGTTAAAGAGAATAAGTTCAAGTAAAGAAAATAAAGTGTCCACTCGATTTGGCCACTGCAAAATGGCTGGTAACTGTCACAAGCACAGTTGTGGTCACATGCGAGGGACAGATGGCAGCCTGGAGGCGAAGGGAGGAGCAGGAGATGGAAAGAGCCCCTTGAGCATCTAAGGGAGTGGAGCATGGAAGAGAGCAGTGAAGATGGGGGACAGGGAACTCTGTGAGCAGCAGGGAATGGCCCAGTAAGTGGCAACACAAGGGTGGAAATGGCCCAAGGGGGTCAGGCCTGGAGAAGGCGATTGCCTGGGGCTGGGGCCAGGGCCAGGACCCCTGTGGAAAGGCTGGTCTTACACAGGGAGGCACTTCAGCAGGTGGAACGGGAAGGAAAAAAGACTTATCATAATAGGAGAGGAGAAGGGGAATCCTGGTTGATGGCTTGTCATTCTCATTGAAAGAGACAGTAGCTCAGAGCGTTTTCTATGATCATCGACCAGCAAGATCTTGTTAAAAGAAAAAAGATATTTACAAACAGACAAGACTGAAAAACTATTTGACAGAACTTTTGAATTTAATAAAGATACAGCAATAACTGATACATACATTAATTCAAAATATTTTCACTAAGCACCGATTAGAATAGTTCCTGAACTTTTCACCGAGAACCTCTTTGCCTAAAAGTTGTTTAGCTTTTAATCAGGGAATATAAAGCTGTCAATCAGAGCTTCTAACTAGCATGACATGACCACATTAACCACCTTGAAATCATATATGAGAAAAAAAATTTTTTTTAACTTTGTTTAACCTATGCATTCTCACTGAGGAGACTTGCTGGCCTCAGGCTATATATCCTACATGCAAAACCAAAAATGAGTAATAAGTATTATGTAAAAAAATAATACACGGCTTCTGTACATTCAAAAGAAAATAATACTTAATTCTCATGAGGGGCTCAGAGACAGAGACAAATTGCTAACCCTCGAGAGAGAACCAAACACGGTTGGTAGGAGACGGGAAGTATTCCTGTATCTTGAGGCTGTGGCAGAGAGGGCATTCGGGGGCTTCAGGGACCAGGTGGCATCCAGGCCAGTGAGTGGATGCCATGCATGTGGGGAGGGGCCATCAAGGCTGGAGAAAACAAGGTCAGGAAACTGAGCCACAGCGGTACTGCCTGTGAAGACAGAGGCACCTTTGATTTGGGTAACACGATGTAATTTAATAAGACTGTAGACAACAGAGGAAGAAAAGCTGGCTCTAGAGAAAGCAGGACACGCCAGTCTGTATTTCTCCACAGCAGATCCATGTGGCCCATGTGACTAATAAAAGGGTAAGATGTCTCCCACACTCTAGGGCTCTGTGTCCCCTCTGCGGAGGGTATGTGCCAAGGGTAATGCTGCAGTCCACGCCCCACCGAGGCCCTGTCCCTTGGCACCAACACCATCCATCAGTAAGACTCTTCCTCAAAGGAAGACTTCTGCTCCAAAAAGCAAAACAAAAACCAAAGCAAACAAAACTCAAAAAAAAGAGATAATCACAGTGAGCTTTCACCCTCAAACTTCACCTGTGCCCAAGTCATGCTGTTGAGAACAGGGTGTTTACTTTAACTGATTCATTAGGGCAGAACGTTAACAAAATTTGGCTTATCACTGCTCCTACTACATCCCCCAACCCAAAGTAAATAAACGTCACTCAGAATATACTTACCCCAAATAAAGTCAACGTCAGCTTAGATCCTAGTGTAATAGTATCCTAACCTATTAAATTCATCTTCTGACTCATTTACAGAATGTCCTCATTCTGAGAACTCTGTGAGCATTACATTATTGCATTAGATTCCTCCTCTTGAGGTAGTTCAAAGTCTCAAAACTGCAAATTAACACATTTTTACATACTACAACATCAAAGGCCTACGAACAAAACCCTCACCCTTCAATTCACTGATCGGGTTATACAAACTGTTCTTCCCGCAGATCACACAAACTCATTTAAAACTGTAAATACAAAACTATACAAAAAATTTAAAAAACAAAAAAAGTAGAAAAAAAGAAAAAGGGATCTGTAAGTGGCATCACACTAACAGCCTACACTGTGCTACAAACAAAAATTGACTTGGTTTGCCGAAGCTATATGCATTTTGTAAAGTACTAAAGAAATAACAGCTTATAAAAATGGAAATTTTTAGGTGAGAGAATGAAACTAATATTGTCTCATTCTCTCGCAGAATTCTTCTAAAATGTCGGCCCTGAAAAGTAAAGTTTGGGAAAAACAAACAAACAAACAACAACCCCAAGACTGTGTTTAGGTCGATACACATCCAGGCGGCCCCTACTCAGGTCTGCTTCATAGGTGCAGGGATATTAGCGGACGCTTGCTCGAGGTAGGCCAAGGAGCCCTGAGGGATGTCAGCCGGCTTTTTGTGCTGCGCACTGACGTCTTCCAGCACCTGCTGCCAATGCCGCAGCTTCGTCAAGTGCTTCTGGACCAGAGCATCTTTCCGCTGTAATTCATTCCTTAGCTCTGAGACATCCTACGAACGAAGATGAAGTCAGAGCGAACCCATGAACAGAGACTACAGTTCCTGACTCAGTAAGAGCACTAACAAGTAAATTCAAAACAAAAGCTATTAAACCTTACCAAACCCATCACCCTGCTGGGCTCCACTGCTGAACAACCCAAAGCAACTCTTCCCAATAGCAGACGTCTGCCTAACACTGCATTTTTAAATCATTTTCTTTTAATAAATAATATACAAGTTATAATATTCCAAAGTCTCAAAGGGCAGCCAAAAAGAAATCAGTCTTTTTCCTATCCTAGTCCCCAGGTCCCCAGTATCTATGTCCAAAAGTCTACTGCTGAGAATCTAAAACTTGGAGAAACTGAAACACAAGGTAACAACTGTTTAAAAGAACCCACAACCATGGTTCTATCATTTCAGGTTATGAAGTGTTAAAATCTCATTTTCAAGAGCCTTTTTTTCTGAAAATCATCATTATAATTCTTTATTAAGACCTAAGCCATGCCACCCTGAACACGCCTGATCCTGTCTGACCTCGGAAGCTAAGCAGGGTCAGGTCTGGTTAGTACTTGGATGGGAGACCACCTAGGAAGACCAGGTGCTATAAGCATTTAAAAAAAAGAAGAAAGAAAAAAAAAAAAAAAACCTGGCCTTGAACGCACCTATGTTGTTACTCAAGTATTCAAATCAGGAAATGACTTGACATGATGAAGTGTAAGAACATCACCCTACCATTCACCTTCTCAATAGTTATCATTGAATAAAAAGAACAATTTTTAACTGGTCGCCTTGTGGGAGTAGTTACTTCAAAGACTGCCCCATGGCAATCACCTTGATTGAATGAATTTAATGTTTTTCACTAGGAGCACCATGGGCCTTTTTGGGCAGGATGACTCTTCCCTCGTTTACACTGCAGGGGAGCCCAACACATTAAATGCCACTGTAGCAGTCATCCTAGAAACCCCAACATCCTTCCAAATGTCCCAGTTTCAACAACTGAGATAGATAAATTCTGAACTTCAAGGAGCCTGGGACAGGACATTTAATTGTTAAGTCCTTGAACAAAACTCCACAGAGGCTTTCCTGTGTGTACAGCCCTGAGTATGGCAGCCGGATCACAGTTCCTGTCCAAATGAGCTCATCAGCTACACAACAGGCTTTCAAACCTTTTCAAGGAGCAGAACCTTTCTTTTCTTCAAGAAAAAATCTTCCAGGAAAGCCACTGTATGAAACTGCTCTGTGTGAAGCCCTGCTTCCTCCACTCTCCTTTATTCTACTACCTGTACAGGTTGTCACCAGCAATGACAATTAGCAACATTCCTATTCAATCTATAAAGCCCTACTAGAACTAGTGGGAAAAGGGTTTGCATTTAAAATCATTTAAAGCAGATAGAATCCTGATAATGTGCTCTTCCTAAGAAGCTGAGAAAACTGAGTTCATACCTCTTTGATAACTTGCTCTGGTTTCTGGACAGATAACTGCAATCTTTTCTGGAGGAAAAAACATTCTGTCTGTCTGGCAATATCCAGAAATTTCTGGATACACTGATCAACACCTTAAAAAAAAAAAGACCAAAATATTAAATCAACAAAAACACGATATAAATATCTCCCTCATAAATGAACAGTCAGAATATCAAAAATAGCACCTTCTCAAAGGTGCAATCTAGGATTTTAATCTTGGCCACAACAATAATACTAGCTCCTAAACCCATGTGTTAACCAACATTAAACAGTAAATGATCTGTATTTTTATCAGGTGAGTAAGAGCCCTTACAATAAAATAAAGGTTCTTCTAAAGAAAGACAATGAGTTCTTCTAAAAAAGACAATCCAGAGTTCCAGTAATTAGTATGATTTCCAGTTAAAATGTAACTTTTAAAATACATTACATAGAAACCAGAAACACTGGTCACCTCTGGGGACAGAACTTGAGCAAGGAGTAGGAAGCACAGGAGACTTCTTTGTTACAACTATTCAACAGATTATCAAAACTTACTTTATTTATATTTTATTTTATTTTTAGGCAAGGCAACCTTGATCGACCTCACAGATTGCAAGGACCTTGTCAGCCTACAAACCTTTATTTTTTAAAAATTTTTTATGCCTACAGCACCTGGTCTTCCTAGATAGTCTCCCACCCAAGTACTAACCAGGTCCAACCCAACACTTATTTTAAAAGCAGTACACACTATTGGTCGTCTTTGTCCTACTACCAATACGTAAAGCTCATAAGTGGTTCATCATGACTTAAAATGTCAATTAATAAACTGAACAGAGAACGAGCAGTATATAGAGATGATCTGCATAAACCTTATTCCCCGGACAACTTCTCTTAGGGTACAAGAAGGACTGAAACACACAGTGTAATGTCAGCAATGTGGAATCTTGCTAAAACAATGTCTACAAAAGGGATTCTTACCAGTTCGAATTTCTTCCTGATCCGTGCCATTGACGTAGTCTTGACTCACCAGAGAAGCAAAGCAAGCCTGTGTGATCAAAACATATCACAAAAGAAAAAAATGTCACATGTCAAAAGTCTTACTTCAGAGTAAGAAATAACTTTCCTTGAAGTCAGTCAATGAGTTGCTAGCATCTGGGTTTGCACACCAGATAACAAGACATCATGCTAACGAAGAAACCTGGTAAACTGACTCCATTAGCTCCATGGAAGAAGAGCCCATAAATGAGGTATCTGGTGTTTGCCAGCACCTCTGTCTGCCTCTCTCCTACCACCCACTCCTCCCTCCCTTTCATGCCACCCTACTCCAGTCCTACCTACAGTCCCTCCCTCAGGTGCTCATGTGACTTGCATCACCCATTCAGAACTCAGGTCAATTACCACCTCCTCAGAGAGACCACATCTGTCTACTCTTTTGAAATAGCTCCCCTCTCTCCCCAAGCCCAGTTTTTTGCTTTGTTTCACTTTTTGTTTCTTATTGTTTTTCACAGTTAATTGACATCATCCCATTCTTCTAGACCATTATGAGCTGTCCCCTCTGAGCAGGTGGGAATTTGCTTGTCTTGTTCGCTATATGCCTAGTGTGGGAATACTGCTTGGCACAAAGTGGGTGCTCAATAAACACATGCTAGTGACTGACTGGATAACCCAAAAGAAAAACAAGGTTGGTGTCACATGGATAAACAAGTCCCAAAGAAGGAGTTCTCTCTAAAATGACGATGATCCAGATGCACATATGATTCAGCCAAGGAATTCTACACACTGGCTACTCTTAGGAAATGGACAAAGAAGGCCTACCAGGGCAGTGAGGTCAGAAAGAGAACGGAGAGGTCTGGGGAGAGCAGGCGTCAGTCAGAACGGAAGCCTCAAACCTCAGGAAGGCAGAGCCCCGCCAGCAGTAAGCGAACTATACTTGGTGTAAGGCAAGCAGATCTGGGCCCGAATAAAGGCCATCAACTAGACGTGAGGGCCCTTCTCCTGCCTGCAGTTGCCCCATCTGACTTATAGTGAAAAATCAAAGGACTCTCGCTGGGAAAGCCCTGAAACAGCTCAACGAATCAGAAAAGTAGACTGTCCGTTCTGTGTAATACTTTGAAAGGTGACTCCCATTGGATCTGAGATATGAGTAGGGTGCCCTGCTTTGTGAATTTTGTGGCCACTGGAAAATGTCCCATTCAGGAGGCCAACTAGTCACAAACTGGCCAGTGAAGCTGGGGCTGCTCCCACAGAGCCAGCCAGCAGGGCTGCCAGCCAGCGGGAGAAAACCCCATCTCAAGAATTTTAGTTCCCTCTTCCCCCTTAAACACACACACACACACACACACACACACACACACACACACACACACCCTTTATAAAGAGCTGGACAGTTGTATAGAGAAGAAAATGTGTGGAGGTCTATAAAAAGAATCTGCTTTTTAGAAATACTCCTAAGACAGAAGCCTGTGCCTGGAGAGTCAGGAGGCCTAAATGCTAATCCTCATTTCCACAAACTCAGGGGATGGCTTTAGGTAAGTTATTTCCCCTCTCTGAGCCTCAGTTTCTTCATCTGTAAAAGGAAGGGAAGATCTCCAAGGTTCCCTCCCACAAGAGTGCATGACCTCAACAAACTCACTGCACCAAAGAGTATTGACTAAGCATACTAGAATGAGCAAGCCAAAGACCTCATGGGGGGAGGGGGCCCTGAAAGAGAAATGAAAAGTGGGCATGCAGGTAGGTGTCATGCACCACTGGAGGTTGTGGAAAAGAGGTCCACAGAGACCTCAAGGAAGGAAACACAAAATAAAAATGTGGTCTCTGAGCTGAGTCTTGACAGGAGACTAGGTGGGTGATCACCCAGCATGGGAGGACCCAAGCAGCACCTCTCCCACTCCCACGTAGCTAAGTCCAAATGCCCCTTCGGGTTTCACTTTCTCTGCAAAGCCTTTGAAAAGCCATGGCCATGGATGCCCTTATGGAATCCTGGGTTTCTTCTATCAGAAGTTATTTTATTTCTATATAACCATGGCTCACCTGCCCCTTTAGAGACCACCGGAAGCAACCAAAGCAATTATGTTTACCTCCCCTTTGTCTACCACCGCTCCCCATCTTCCTGGCTACAGAGTGCACACACACCTTGGGCTGACCTCAGATTCGGGGTCATCAACGCCTGGCTCCCTCTGGACCGCCCAGCTTTCCTGCCTCCTCGGCCCCTAGTAACAAGTTCCGCCCAACTTTTAAGTACATCTGTCTCGGCGCCAAGAGTCCCATCACTTTCGGACCGCTACGGAAAAGCTACGGGACGAGCGGTGCAACGGTGAGCTCCAGAGAGGCCGTCCTGAACACGCGGGATGCGGGGATGCGGGGAAGGAGGCTCAGGGATGGGCACCTACAGGTCCCAAGGTGGGGGACACCTCAAGCCCACGCGCCTCCAGAAACGCCCCATGTGCGCGTGTCTGCCCGCAGACCTGAGCAGAATCCCGGCCACCACTTACGATAAACACGACAGCAAGCGTCCTCCATCCTCTGAGCCAGTTTCCCCTGCGCGTGCGCGGTGCACACCGCAGGAGGGAAAAGCGGCTGAAACAGAAACCCACCGCTCGCTTTACCTCAAAAGACGACTCCAGCTCGTCCACCAAGGTGCTCGGAGACGATCTCGGGGCGCCCGGAGCGGCCTGAAGAAGCGAAGCCTGGCCCGGGAGTCCCGGCGGCGGCAGCGGGGGTCCGGGCGGCTGCCCGGAGAACATACCGCCCAGCGGCGCCGCCATTGCTGAAGAGGCGGAAGTGGGGAGGAGGAAGCCACTGCGCCTGCGCAGACGCCGGCGCCACGTCACGTGACTGCGCGGGTCAGGTGGCAGCTCGGGGCACTCTGATTGGTCTGTTGGCACTAGGGACGCTAAATGCGTGTTTTGCTTTCCTCTTCTTACTCCGCGCTCAGGCTTTTCTTTTTATTTTGATTGAGAGTTGACGTCTTTGACTGGATTTGACGCAGTTCTGTGGAGAGGAGAGTCAGTGGCTACGCGGAGCGACCCCTGCCCCCGGAGGACTGTGCCGACCTGGTCTTCACGGTGGAAGAGACTTTGGCCCGCGGTCCCGCTCCGGACTCGGCTTATTCGCTGATCAAAGGAGGGGTGCAACCCCGTGCCTTCCAGAAACATTTATTGAGAGTTTCCTGGGTGCCAGTTCCTAATCCAGGCACTGTGGAGATAACCGGGAGGAAGAGGCAAAGTTCCGCCCAAGTTCTTTTCTGGGGAGAGGTAATGAAAACGACTTTTCAAATTTTTTTAGATTTATTTTTTTCTTATGGTGACATTGGTTAACAAAAAACAGCAAGTTTCTTGTGTTTCTTGTGTATGTCTATATGTACACACACACACACACACGCGCGCACGCGCGCGCGTTTACTGCCCATAGTTAGACTTCTTCCTGTTACCATATAGTTGACCCCTTTTACCCCCATCTAACTCCCCTTCCCTCTCCCCCGCTACCCTCTGGTAACCCCTAGTCTACTGTCCATGTCCATGAGTCTCTGTCCTGTTCATTTGTTGCTTTTAGGTTTATATCCCACATGTAAGTGATATGTGACTTCTAACTTCTTCTGTCTGGCTTATTTCACTTCGCATGACTATCGCGAGGTCCATCCAGGTTGTCGCAAATGGCAGTATTTCGTCTCTTCTTATGGCTGAGTCATATTCCATTGTGTACATGTACCACATGTATACATGTATACATTGTGATGCATTGTACATATGTGCCACAGCTTCTTTAGCAGATCATCTGTTGCAAGACACTTTGTTTGCTTCCATGTCCTGGCGACTGTGAAAAGTGCTGCTGTGAACATCAGTGTGCAGATATCTTTTCGGATACGGGTTTTCAAGTCTTTGGGGTAAATACCCAGTAGAGGGATGGCTTGAGCATGTGGTAGATCAATGCTTAGTTTTTTGAGGACTCTCCACACTGTTTTCCATTGTGGTTGTACCAATTTGCAGTCCCACCAGCGAGGGTTTGTTTTTCCCTGCATCCTCTCCAAAATTTGTTATTTACCTGTCCTGTTGATTATAGCTATTCTAACAGGTGTGAGATGGTATCTCAATGTGGTTTTGATTTGCATTTCCCTAATAGCTAGCGATGTTGAGCATCTTTTCATATGTTTGTTGGTCATTTTCATATGTCCTCTAGGGAGAAGTGTCTGTTCAGGTCTTTTGCCCATTTTTGGATTAGATTGTTAGTTTTTTTTTTGTTGTTGTTGTTATTGAGTTGTATGAATCCTTTGTGTGTTTTGGATATTAGGCCCTTATCGGAGGTGTTGTTCGCAAATATATTTTCCCATTCAGATGGTTGTCTCTTTACCTTGTTGACAGTTTCTTTTACTAAGCAGAAGCTTTTTAGTTTAATGTAGTCCTATTCGTTTATTTTTGCTTTTACTTCCCTTGCTTTTGAAGTCAAACTCATAAAATCTTTTTTAAGTCCAAGATCCTTGAGTTTAGTTCCTTTGTTTTCTTCTATGCATTGTTTCAGGTCCTATTTTCCGGTCTTAAATCCGTTTTGAGTTAATTTTGGTGTGTGGTGATAGACAACAGTCTAGTTTCATTCTTTTGCAGATGGCTTTCCAGTTTTCCCAGCACCATTTATTGAAGAGACTTTCCTTTCTCCACTGTATGTTTTTGCCTTTTTTGTCAAAAATTATTTGCCTATAAACATGGGTTTACTTCTGGACTCTTGATTCTGTTCCACTGGTCCATGTGTCTGTTTTGCTGCCAGTACCATGCCGTTTTGATTACTGTCACTTTGTGGTATAATTTGAAGTCAGGCAGAGTGATGCCTCCAACCTCATTCTTTTTTCTCAGGATAGCTTTGGCAATTCGGGGTCTTTGGTGCTTCCATACAAATGATTTTTTGTTCTAGTTCTTTAAAAAAAAATGACAATGGAATTTTGATGGGGATTGCATTAAATCTGTGTAATGCTTTAGGTAATATGGTCATTTTAACTATGTTGATTCTTCCAATCCAAGAACATGAATATCTTTTCATTTCTTTGTATCTTCTTCAATTTCTTTTAATAGGGCTTTGTAGTTTTTATTACATAAGTCCTTCACATGTTTCATTAAATTTATTTATTCTTTTTGTTCCAATTGCAAAAGGAATTATTTTTTCTACTTCTTTTTCTGAGACTTCACTATTAGAGTATAGTAATGCTATGAATTTTTGAACATAGATTTTATATCCAGAAACTTTACTGTATTTGCTCATTGTTTCTAGTAGTGTTCTTGTGGAGTCTTTAGGGTTTTCTATATAGAGAATTATGTCATTTGCAAATAGTGACAGTTTGGCTTCTTTGTTTCCTATTTGGATGCCTTTTATATCTTTCTCTTGCCTGATTGCTCTTTCTAGGACCTCCAATGTTATATTGAATAACAGTCACAATAGTGGACAGCCTTGCCTTCTTCCTGATCTTAGACGGAAGGTTTTTGGTTTTTCACCATTAAGTATAATGTTGACTGAGAGTTTGTCATATATGGCCTTTATTATGTTAAGGTACTTTCCTTCTATACAAATTTTATTTAGTATTTTGATCAAAAATGGATGCTGTGTCTTGTCAAAGGCTTTTTCTGCATCTATTGATATGAACATATGATTCTTATTTTTTAATTTGTTTATGTGGTGTATCGATTTGCATATGTTGAACCATCCCTGCACCTCTGGGATAAAGCCCACTTGATTGTGGTGTATAATCTTTTAAAAATATTGCTGTATTCGGTTCACTAGTATCTTATTTAGGATTTTTGCATCTGTGTTCATGAGAGATATTGGTCCATATTTTTGTGTGTGTCTCTGTTAACTTTCCCAGGTTTTGGTATCAGGGTAATACTGGCCTCATAAAAATGAGTTGGGAAATATTGCCTCCTCTTCAATTTTTGGAAGACTTTGAGAATAGGTTATTAAATCTTCTTTGAATGTTTGGTAGAATTCACTGGTGAAGCCATCTGGTACTGGACTTTTACTTTTTGGTAGGTTTTTAATGATTATTTCCATTTTCATACTGCTGATCGGTTTATTAAGATTTTACAGTTCTATTTGGTTCTTTTTAAGGGTTTCAATCTCCTTGCTCAAAAAAACTCATTCTGCTCATCCTGTTGTTTTTCAATTCCTGGAATTGTTGATATGAATTATTTTGGATCTCATCGAGTTTTTTCAGAAGTACCATCCAGAGATTCTCTGACGTTTAAGTCACATTTTTATGTCTTTAAGCTTATTTTCTAGAGATTTTCCCCTTTCTTTTGGGCTGCTTTGTCACTTTGCTTGTTCATGGTGTTTAATGGACTATTTCTCTGCCTGGGCATTAATGGAAGTGTATTATTTTTTCCAGAAAGAGGATTTATTATATAAAGGTCTCCTTTTAGCCTGTTGCTAAGAAGGCGTTTTTCTTTGGTTTCCAGTAGGTAGTGTCTAAATTTCTTTGACCCTTGTTTTATATAAAATCTTAGTAATACCTTTTTTTCCTTATAAATATTCAATCACGCTCATTACCCTCAGTCTCAGGGCCTGCCTTCTCCTGTACTCCCAGTAGCAAGAACTGTATCTGGCATAAAATAAAAATATTGTTGATCGAATCATCAAAAATAGAATGCCAGGAGGAACTAGTCTACTTCAGCAGTTCTCAAACTTCTGGGGGTCTCAGGACCTCTTTACTTTACATCCCTAAAACTTACTGAAGACCCCAAACTTTTTTTATTTTTGTGGGTTATGTCAGCCAATACTTACCTATTAAAACTGAAAATTTTAAAAATTCATTCAAAAACCTGATGTCGACATAAAACTATAGCTAGTATATAACTGTATCTTATGGACTGTGGCTCATAATTACCTAACCATGAGTGTGTAGCCTGAGAGCATGGTCAGTAGTAACTCTTAGATTCACCCCAGAATAGAGCACAGATGAAGCATTTGGATTTTGTCAAAAACATGGTTCCTTGTATATAAAATGGGAGAATACTGCCTTGGAAATGTTACTGGGAAAGAGATAACACATGTAGGGAATCGAATTCAGTGCCAGCATAGACTGTGTAACAGAGAAGACAAGTGACATGTAATTCGTTTAAAAAAATCTCTCTCCACCAGTACAGGAAATGGAAGCAAGCAAGGGGAGGCAGGCCAGAAAAGCAGTAATCTAGGATTAATCTAGTAATCTGTAAAGAGAGGATGGTGATTTGTAATAGGGCTATTGAGGTAGATGGCAGAGGTGGTGTGAGATGTGGTCAAACTCCATGATTTGCTTAGCAAAAAAGCCAACTATCTGGGAATGGAATGTGTAGTGGGAATTGATTATCTGCAGACAGGGTTTAAGCCAAAATTACCCTAGGATCATGATGAAAGTGAGGGGCCCACAGCTAAGAGTGGCAGAGCTACAGTCAGAGTATGGCCAGCAGCTGAGAAAGGGCCACTGAGAAGGGGTTGGGTCACTACTAACTGACATACCAAGTGGTAGCGTATAGTTTAACTCCTCTTCAACCCTAGACTGTGAATTCTCTAAGGGCAGGGACTACACTTTGTCTGCTTTGCTATTCCAAGCGCCTTCTATAATGTCTGGTACAGGGTCGGCATGGAATAGTTTGCTGCATCAATGACTCCTTCACTCCAAAGTAGTAACACTTCCTGTTTCCTATGACCATGCAGGGTACGAGGGCATTTTTGGATTTGCTCTGCTGTAATCTTAAAACTTCTCTTTAACTGCCAAGATTTCATCAAGTTCATTACCCTTTTTCATCCATGCATGCAACCACTGTCGACATTTAACTGCTTTGGGTCCTATACAGAGATACGCTAATAAAGGAGATATGGTACTTGCCCTCACTACACTTGTAATATGTATTATCCCTTTATAGCAGGGACTTACTACTGCACTATATTCAGTGGTGGTTTCTCGAGCTCAAGGCCATGTGCAGAGCTGCAGATGTTGGGCTTTGCAGACCCAATCCTCAGGGATCTGACCTTTTCTTCTACTTTGTAGTTCACAAACATTAGCAATTTCTCTCTGAGACTTAGGTTCCTCATCTCTACAGTGGTGTCTCACAGACTGTTAGTTGCTCATCTCTTGTCTCTTCTTCTATCAGGGTGATAAAAACACCTACTTGATCTTCATCTACATCTCCCCACATCTTGGCAGTAACCATGGCTTACTCTGGTTGACGACATAAGTGTGTTACATGGGACTTTAGGGAAAGCTTTTAAATGTGTTAAGGTGCCTTTTGCCTTGCTCGCTTTCCTCATCTTAATATAGCCTTCCGCCCCAAAGCTTCATGGAGTTGAGGGAGCCTTGAGGCTGTGGTGGTGACACCCATTGCCAAGCCTGAGTTTCTGATGGCTGTGGGGCTGCTCAAATTTTGAATTCCCTGCTTCAGCCACCTTTTAACACTATTGTGTTCTAAACCACTGCTGTTTTGGATTTGCTGCTCTTCACAGCCATGCCTGGTCCTCACTGATACAGATAATATACCACCTGCCTCAGAGTATGGTTCTCAGGATTAGCGAAGGGTCTGAAATACCTGGCAGTCAGATGCATGGGCATAAACCAGATGAGAGCAGCACATAAACCCAGTACTATGCCAAGCCTTGTATCTCATACTCCAGGAAACAGGCATCCCATTGTTTCTTATTTATAAAAGACATTTGATAGAAAGCCTTCCATCATCTCTCTACTCAGCCTTCTGAATCACCCAGTAGGAATCTAAATGTTTATTCTCCCTTCATAAGCTATATAGTTCCACCTTCCTTTGTTCCTGACATAGTCGTCTCTGGACATGGACACCTGGAGGAAACTGTTTACTCACTATTCATGCTTGCTTTTCTTTAATTCTGATAGAACCAACATAGAGAGCGATTTCCATTTCCTCTCTATAAACCAGTAGACACGTAACAGTATCATCTTATATGTCAAGTTTTAAAAATATTAAAAATAATTCCATAGAGCTTTTCCTTTTAAATGTTTCAAAGTCTTAAGAAAAGGCATAAATACTATTAATAAATAATTTGATTCACCCCATACAAAATCAAATAGGAAAGCTGTCTTCGAAATCTGCACAAACAGAATTTTGTTGATTGGATTTAGTCTCAGGTGGTAAGCCAGTCCTTTACCTACTAACAGTCCCTTTTATGGTCTTGTTTCTTATTTCAGCATTTCAAACAAATTTCACTACATCCAAATAATTGAACTGAAAGCATTACAGTGTAACAACTAAGAACGCTCTGGAGGGAGAATGCCTGGGTTTAAAATCTCTGCTATCAGACTTACTAGCTTGGTGACATCATGGTCATGTTAGTTAGTAACCCTCTCTTGTGCCCCACTTTCCTCACCTGTTACACAAAGATAATAGTACCTACTTCACAGACTGATAAGCTCATCATCGAGTGTGTCCCAAAGTGATCATTAACACTGAGAAAAACCCCTATGTTACTGTACCTCAACTTACTTAGTTCACATAACAAGGCCAAATGAGATGAATTGTGTTATATTCAACACTGGGTTTATAGTAATATATAAGTAAACGTCAGAGCCACACCAGAGAGCACAAAAAGCTGGATTTATTGTTTCTGACAACTGCATGGTAATTTTTTGTTTGTGTTCCTAGAATCAGCAATCTGAAATATAATTTTGCTCCTTGATTAGAAACATTAACTCTAAAATTTGATTAATTTAAAAATGCAGCATCATATGTAGAATATCTTAAAAATCTTTGCCAAGCAAGATATTCGCTTTATCTTTTTAAATCTCTGCATAAAAATGAAAAAAAAAAAGACATACAAATTTCATTTTGCTTTATATTTTTAAATGCCATCTTCTTTCCTTTAAAAGATTTTCATCTATTTCAAAATATTCTGAAGCTCAAGTGCCCACTTAAGGCAGAATGAAGGAACTCTAGAGTGTGAACTAAGCACTGTCTTGACTGAAGCGAAGCAAGAACTCTATCAGCGTCCTGGTGGGCCTCCCGGTCATGCCCTTCCGCAGGTATGGGACCTCATCCTTGTTGGTCATCACACCTGCTATGTCTAAGTGCGCCCACTTCGGATGAGTCACAAATTCTTTCAGGAATGCTGCAGCTGTGCATGCCCCTCCAGACCTGAAGAGGAAGACAACATTCATTCTTGCATTCTTTTACTCTATAAATGTGCACTGAACACCTTATTAAGGTCCTCCATTCTTTCTAAGTAGAAAGCAAAAGTCAAGCTCATGAGACCTAATGGAAATTAACCCAGAAATCACTTCCAGATATTTATCTTTAGACATAGCTTTAACCAGTGAAGGATCGATTCCAGATTCCTTTACCCAAGGTCCTGAAATCCCGTATTATCCCTCTCCTTCCCTTACCATTTGTCTAAAATGAACTTCAGATTTGAAAACATACAAAGTTTTGAGAACCAATTGGGAAACACCTTAATGATTAAAGGCAGAAATTTGTGTTTATGAAGACAATATCAAAAGAAAATGGGATAGTTAAACCATTTGTGAGGGGATAAAATTGAAAATGGCAACCAAGGATGACTGCAAAATGTACTTTTATAGCTCATTTTACATACCTGTATTTTCCAACATTATTAACATCAGCAAGCTGGCAGTCTACAACCTGTCTTGTATAATGTTCAAAGAGAGGCATCCTCCAGACACGGTCCCCTGTTTCGACGCTGGCCTAAAGAGGAAACAGTGTGCTAGTTGGAAAACCAGATGAAGGCAGTTCCAGGTGAATTCACGGCACTGAATGTGAAATGTTCGATGCAGGAAGAACAGAACTGTCCTGACGTAGTCTTCTAAAATATGAAGCTATACAGCAGTTTCCAGAACTACTTTATTATTAAAACATTTACTTAAGAAACCAAGTATGTTGTAAAACCCATAGGGCATTTACTAAAATTATCAAGCTAATATTTAAATTATTAAACTGGTGTCCTGTAGCATGTTGAGGCTGCAAAATAGGCTTTGTGATGTCTGTCACATTGGTGTGTGCTGGGGAGACATGTGCCTGGAACTACACCATTGAAGACCTGATTCTAAGACAAGGTGACCTCATTCATTCATGTCATCATGTACACACTCATTCATTCATCATTTACTGAACATCTGTTGAGCACCACCAGGTGTTAGAGATATAAAGAAATTTAATATCTGAGCCATCAAAGTGCTTAGTGTTTTCTTACACTGCAAAGATGAGACTTAAAATAATGAAAAATCAGGAAACAGGGACATAAGCTGTTATTTTGAGAAAGAGTAATTATCAGATGAACCGGCCAAGGGTTGAAGGCGGCTGCCTCCAGGAAAAGAAACTGTTGGCTGTTTATGTACCTGTCACTTTGATTTTTTAAAAAAGAAGCTTAAAGTAAAAAACAAACAAAAAAACTATCAAACCCCACCTGTCATGGGTGCCGTGATAAAGACACATGGGAAGCTAGGGGAGAGGTCTGTAGCCCTGCCTTGAAGAAGTAACTGAGCTGGGAGGGTAGCACTTCACAAATGGCAAGATGACAAAAATGAAGGGCAAGCAGTTCAGGGTGAAAAAACGTAGGACCTTAAAGCAACACCAATGTATTCAGGGACATCTATTTGTTCCTCACCAGCACACAGTAAGCTCCCATTAATTACTTGTTGAAAGAATGAAGTGCCAGATGGAGCCTCACTACGTAGCCAAGTAGAGACACAGGGTCTGGAGCTCGGGAGAGCCTGGGGTAACCAGCAGAGGTGCTGACTGAAGCCATGGAAACAGGTGAGCTTCCTGGTGAGGACTACGAACGGCAAGGAGAGAGCACGAGGCCCAGGTCTGAACACCCACCAAAGGGGAGGACAAAGGAAAAAGCTGGTAAAGGAGGCTGCAACAGAAGTCAGTGAAGAAGGAATCCAGAAGATTATCAGAGGCGAAGAGAGTGGGATCAGTGGGGTGCGGAGACTGCTTTGGAGGAGGCTGGCTGTGAACAGGCACGGAGGAGGCACAGAGCGCAGCAGTAGGAAGTCACCTGTATCAGGCTCTACTAATGGACCAAAGAAAGCGCCAGTTACAGGCTCACCTACTTAGCTCACAACACACATTCATGAAAGGCCATTCCTTCCCTTACAGAGCTGTCCTCATTACATTTTCTGTCTCAGAGATTCGACAGTATTGCCATGGTATTTGTGAGTCATTGTCACATCATTCTGAGGCTACTGGAGGAGAGGAGGAAGGTGGTATGTACCCGTAATTGTGGAACACTGACTCAAGTTTACTGCAGTTTCAATTCAAAGGCAAATCGACAACATAAAAATCATTTTAACACAGGGGTTGAAGAAATACATCCAAGACTAGAATTTAAATCATCTGCAATTTAGGTCTCTATATATTATTCCTACCTCAAATAGTTTGTTCCAAAGCCAGGATGAATTGGTAAAGACCCCAGTGGCAGCAGACCCCAAAGCTATGTCCATGGCACCTGCAAGACACAAGCTCTCCGAGGTCAGTGTTCATTCTCTTCCGGCTTGTTGGGTTTCTCTGCTGCTCAGAACAAAACTTTAGCCTTTACCCTGTTTTAATCTCCCTCATTTTCAAAACTAGAAAAGCTTAGGAAATTCTTACTGTATATATTTAATTTCTTTCTATCTTTTCATGCTAGAATTCACCAATTTACCTTCGTTATGAAGGAAAATGCAAAAAAGGATATATCACCAATAATCTCATCCCAGAGATAACCATCATATATTCTTCATATTCCAGATTTCTTCTAAAAATTTTTTAAAAACCTTAATTAAGACCACATTGTATATGTCCAAGTGTGTGTTTTCTTATGCTTTACACATTTCTCTTTTATAAACAAATGTCTGAAAGTTTTAATGATTTTAAAAGTCCATTGGGTAGAAGTATCATAATTTACTTATTGCATTTTTAGGCATCTCTAATTTTTTAACATTTTAAATCACATCTTGGAAAGTATCTGCTACTAGGCTTTGATGCTTTTCCTAAAAAAAATCTATTAGTATTTCATCATATTTATTTGTTTCACTGTTGTTTCTCCAACGAGGCTGTGTCCCATTGGCTGATTTAAGAAATGAAGTTTAGAGCCATTTCTGTTTATTAACCTTGGTTAATCTCACGGGCCACACACAGTACCACAGTGATTAAACTGACTCTTTCCCAGGGAAGGGAGCAGGCAGTTCCTTCTTCAGTATCCAGTAACTCACCATCAGGATGTCAGATTGTATATTTTTCCCCAAGAAATCGCAAATAAGTTCTATTGATAGTTCACAGTGAGAAACTACAAACAGTTGGTAATTTAAAACAAATTACTGTTCTGAAGTGGTGATCCATATGTAAAAACTTGTGATTCTGCATGACATTTGAGCAAGTTGGGTCTATTTGGGTCATTTGTTCCTTTGGGTGTTGTTATCTTTACCTTCCAATTATCTCTCAAACCTATCCACTTCCCTCCACTACGACTGCTACCACTTCCTACCACTAGAATATGGTAATAGACTTAAAAAAAACCAATTGTAGAAAATTTCAAATATACACAAAGCCAAGAAAATAATATAATGCATTCACAGGTACCTATTAGTCAGTATCAACAGTTATTCATTCACGGGCAGACCCAACAGATTATTTTGAGGCCAACTGCAGATACTGTAATTGTCATCCTTCACTTACACAACTGCAAAAGTCAACAGCTACACCATTCACACCAGCCTAACTGGCCTGCCAGCATCTCCTCTGGCCCTTCACCAGTCCGTTCTGCACACTGCCAGCCAGGGTCCCTTGCATGGCACAAACATGACCTTACTGTTTCCACGTTTAACACTTCAGTGGCCTCCTGCTGTACTTGGCTCAAGTCAAAACCTGGAAATGCCAAGGCCAGTGGGGTCTGGCGCCTTCCAGTGTCCGCCTCATGGGTCCCATCCCAGCCATACTGTGCTCTTCTCCCTCACTGCTGCCCCCTCGCACATGTGCCCCCTGCTGCTGGGATACTCTCCCTTCCCGCCTCACTTCAGATCCCAGTGCTCAGAAAAGGAGCCTGACCATCCGGTCCACCTGGTTCTCAGACTCCTTTTAACCCTGCTTTTTCTGCAACTTTAGATCCATCAGTGAGAGGATCTGCTGACTGCCACTCTCCACAGACTTGTCGCATCTGTTCTAACTCATGCTATATCCCCATCCACTAGCAGGAGTTAAACGTGCTATGTCAACACTCATCTGGCCCCCACTGTATACCACATACTATGACAGTTGCTGGTCATTCCCTGCCTAATGTCTATCTACGTGACTGTGGGGAGGGGGGGGTGTGGGCACACACATCTCTAGTTATATGTACACACTAATGCTTTACTCTTCAAGTTAGTTTTTTTTCCCATACTTATCACTTGTCCTCAAAACATTCCTATTAATCCCCCAAAGTCTTGCAACATTGTTTAAGCTCAGAAAAGATGAGCACTGACCTCAAATAAGAATGTGGTATCTCCTTTTAAACAGAAAAGTGGGGTTAGGGGGAAGGTGAAATGAATAAAGGGGATCAAATATATGGTAGCTGAAGGAAACTGGACTTTGGGTGGTAATCACACAATAGAATATATAGATGTCAAATTATAATGTACACCTGAAAGTTACACAATTGTATTAACCAATGTTACCCCGATAAACTTAATTTAAAAAAAGTGACAGGCATAAATATTTACTATCCAACTGGGATCATGGCTCAAACGATGATTTCATCATCTACTTCAGAAAATAACGTGTCTATGTAATCACAGAATGAGTACCAGCACTGATTTCAGAACTGCGTGTAGCAGAGGCATACTTTCCATTTTCACAAGGAACGTTTCACAAGGAATGTTTGGAGCTGTGTAGTGAGAAGCTACCTGACTGGTGTTACCAGAATCACTGATACTATGGAAGAAATATCCAAGCTCCAAGGAAGGTGCTGACGTCAGCACTCTCGTCCCATCCTACACCTCATAAGCATGCACTAAGAGGTAATATGACTGAAAATGGCCGTCCCCAAACCTTGCCACTGCCCCTACAGTCTGGTACAGGCTTGCCTTTTAAAGGACAGTAAGATCGGTTTGGTGTCTGCCAGGCCAGGCACGTCAACCTGTATCATTCATTTAACCTATTCACAGAAACCTATCCACGAGGGTCATTATGCCCTTTAGAGATGAGACGACTGAGGCCTTGTCCAAAATTACATGCCATTAAGAGGACAAGCTTTAAAATCAGGTTGTCTACCTCTAAGGACCATGTACTTCCTTCTTCCATGAATTAAAGGTTGGAAACTTTCTTATTCTCCCCTTTGATCCCAGCTCAAACTCAGAAGGCGCCCCTTAAGTATCTGGGGTACTAAAGTGACCTATTAACAGCCTTCACCCAGGGCAATCGCCAGTGTGATTGGAAGGCTCACCCTTCAGGTTCCCCTTAGTTACCTGGGCCAACTCTCCCGCCTTCTTAAACCCTCAGGCTGGAAAAAAGGGGAAGGGCTGTGAGTCCTCATTTACTGAAAGGCCTACTACCACCCACCTCGCCACTGCCCCCTAACACCTGCCTCAGCACCTCCGCCATTCGTTTTTGAATATTAGGTTTGTTGTTTTAAACCATGCCAGGCTGTACCTTCAAAACAAGAAATATGGCCATTCATCAAGTATTTGCTGAACTGAACAGAAAGACAAAGGACTATTGAAATACTATAACCCTAGCTTAAAAAAAGGACTCAGCAAACACATCTGTGGACCGCTGTTAGATCCACACAAGAGGGTCTAATGGAAAAGCTCTGCTAGAGGAAAGGCTCATGTGACCAGGGGAAGAATTAAAAACAAAGGATAAAAAATGATTTGAATTTTGTTCTTTAAAGAGACTTACAGAATGAACTCCTAGAAAGAGAACTGTTGGATGAAAGATTATAAACATGGTTTTTGCAGTAAGGCAGTGTCCACCTTCAGCCCTTTAGAAATGTACCCATCACAGAGCCAGCAGTGGCAAGCCCTTCACCTAATGCCTGCCACTTGGGCACTGTTTTAAAGGGGCTTGCCCCAAACTCCCTCTAGGCTTCACAGCTCTACACATGAACATGTCCCCAGGTACTGACGCTTGAGGTCAAGTAACCTGCCCAAGGCTGACCCACTAGTAAATGGCACAACTGGGGTCACCCCAGGGTTGGCTACCCTGCCTCTGTTACAGGAGGATCTTGCTACTCCTCCATTGAAAGGTTTTTATTTCTGTATAATATCAAGAACAAAAACTTCAGAAAACTCAGTGGGCATCACATATTTCATAATAATAAAAAAATATACTAATTTTGGGATTTAAAACTCATCTTTTCAGATCTGTATCAAATGGTAATCCTAACAAAACATCTCTTCATATCATTTTTAGATTTCTCTCAGGAAGGGCTGGCCTGACCCACCCGTTATTGATTTATAGGTACAGCCTGGCATGTTTAAAACAATAAACCTAATATTCAAAGCTTTTTACAGCTACAGAATGAGTCCTTGGTGAAAGATCTTTGAATGCACATGGAGCAAGCCAAATTTCAGCAAAACAGTGCCATATGTACCATGTGTGCACTCCAGGCCAACAAATAAGACTTTCTTCAAACAAAGGCAGGAAAAGCATGTTGTCTAACCTGTTAGGGTGGCAGCATTGATAATGATCTTTGGGTTAAAGCTGTGCGCATAACAGAGCGCATCGGCCAGGATGAGCCTGCCCTCAGCATCGGTGTTATCCACCTGCGAGGAGGAGGGTCGAAAGAGAAAAGGGGTCAGTAATACTAGTAACGAGTATCATGACACTCACAGCAACGTTTGGTTTAACAGTGAGAAAGTGCTGGTGTGACATTTGTCAATGAATATCAAAAACTTATACTTCAATTAAAATAGGAATATATTTCATCTGAAGAGCAAATATTTAATAACCCCTGTACTCTGATAACTTTGGAAGCTGAAATAGAAAATGTTGGTCCATTTTCTATGACTAACAAGTTTATAATAGGGAGGGAAATTTTTCAAGATTTCTAAAAACGGATAGGCTGAAGAGTTTAAGAAAGTTAAGTGGCAGCTTAGACCTCCAGACACAAGCACTCAAGCAATTGTGGAAGCTTTATATGTACCAGATTCCCTTCTTTTACACAGAGGCCCGATTGTCATGGGCTGTGTGTCCATACATGACAGGCTCCAGCAGAGGACCCGCTGCCAAACCCCAGGAGTGCAGAGCCCATGACTCAGGACATGTTTTACACCTGAATGCCTATGGAGGGAGTTAATTGTGTGGTACAGTTATATTCAGAGAATAGCCTGCATTTGTACTGCTTGCATGCTCTGCAGGGATGGCTGCAAATTCATGGTGATTTGTGTATACAGCATACAGGAAGTAGGGACAATAAGGTAGGGAAACATTCTTCAAATTCCTATGAAGAAATACTTTGATTCTGCATGAAAAGCTACTAGCAATAAAGACACCGCCCTCCCCGACATGGAACCTGTGCTCTGTACCCATCAAGGTGTATTTGTGTGGCTACTCAGGGATTCTTTTAAGAACGCCAGAATGGGGAGGGCTGTGCCTGCCAGTTACAAACCTGTATGGTCTTCCCATTCTTGGCTGTAACGACGTCCCCAGGCTTATTGGCCTTACCGCTGGGCATGTTTTCACAAAGAGGGGCCAAACCTATTAGAAAAAAATAAATGAAGGAACATGACATGTGCTAGGTCTAAATATGCCACCCACTGGGAAGATGCCACTGATGGGCCATCAGAAGCATGCCTGACATAGGTGCCACCTTAACCAAGTCTTCAAATTTACCATCACCAATGATCCAACTGACAATTACATGTATCAGCAACATAAGTAAACATCACTATGCAGCATTCTCACCAAAGAAGCCTAACCTGATTCCATCATGAACACCCAAGCAAATCCAAACCACAGAGTGTCACAAGACAAGCTTGGACCCTTCAAAACTGCCTATGTCTTGAAAGAAAACAAAGGGCTAAAAAGGGTTCTAGATTAAAGAAAACTAAAGAGACATGGCAACCACACGTGATATGTGATCCTCCATTGGCTCTTAGATTTAAAAAAAGCGAACAGAAATAAGTGTGTGTATATACACATACAAAATAAACACTTTTAGACAACTGGGAAGTGTAACTTAGGTTATCGTTATCAATCTTTGGAAATAATGGTATTGTTATGACATAGAATGTCCTTGTTCTCAGTAACTATTCAGGGATGACATGTCATGTCTGCAGTTTGCAAAAAGTTCAACAAGAAAAGGACTGATATTTAAAGGGTGAGGGAGCAAGTTACACACCTGGATTCCAATTCTATCTTCCCAGGCAATGAATGTGACACTGGGCAAGTCATTTCTCCCCAGTCTCCCCCTCTCCACCTTCTCTGAAGCATGCCAAACTCCCAGCATTATGGCTGGCATCTATCACACAAAAACCCTCATGTACACAGCACTTTTCTCTTCCAGGCGTTTTCTGTGTATCATGGCATTTAACTGTCCACAGCCCTATGAGGTAATCACTAAATAATCCAGCAATGTCCTTCCGCCCTGACTTCTGGGCATTTTTCACTGGAGGAAACCACAAACTTGACATTATGTGCCCGACTGCTGACCACTTTTTGCGGAAGTAAAACAAATCAATTCTAGTTACAATCCACAATTGCAAAATACATTTAATTCAGTCAGTTCAGATATGAAAACACTTATCCTGGCTGAACAGCTTCTGCTTGATGAAAAGCTATTTTAAAACCATTTCTCGGTCTTTTCCGATGAGAGGAAACCATGTGTTTTATCTCATTCTACCATTTGACTGGATTCCAGAAGCTCTCCAAGACACGCCCTCCTGCCCACTCACCTATGACGTTGATGGGCAGATTGAGTTTAGCTGCAGACACGATGGCTGAACATATAGTGGCAGCTCCTCCCATGTCAGCCCTCATGAGGTCCATATTTGCAGAAGGCTTGATGGAGATACCACCACTATGGGAGGAAAGGACAAGGCACAATATTAACAGCAAAGAAGGCAGCCCAAACCACTTTCTTAAAAAAGAATATGTAAGTTCAGGGTAACTGCCATGTAAAAGCACCATGTACCTAGCAAAGAAAATTCAAATTTCTAAATTGAGAATCTGATTTCAACATTTTAAAAGATGATATTGCAGTTTTTATGAAAATATAGATGGGGGTCTTAGCTCATTTAATTTCTATCTGAATGAAATTTAAGCAGAGCCACTGGAAACACTACTACAACATGTAATCAATGCTGCTCAAATTCCACCTCCGTGTTAGCTTATTAACTCCTGACCATGACATAGATTTGCTTTTTAAGCTAATTTTATGAATCAGTCCACTTACTGAATCTGAAGGTCACAAACTGTTCCAGAAGGCTAACAAGCTCACGAAAGATGGGGAGGATTTCACTCCACCAACGGACAGGAGAACAAGTGCCTTCCACATCCCCAAGGTATGTTAGATCTTGCTGATGGCAAAATACAACCAGAACCAGGCACAGGCACAAAGAAAGTGCTGACCCAAAGGCTCGGAGACAGCTCCCAAACACAAGAGCTGATAAGGATTTCAATAAGCAGGAAATTCAAACTGTTCCCCAAAACAGGCTCCTATAACTAACTAGTGACTTGCAGCTTCCTGTTTGTAAGAATCCAGAAACCACTTGCTTTGCACGCCGGGCACAGAGCCAGGGCTTCAACTTTGAGTTCTGACATCTACTAACATCTGCTGCCCTGGTGGCTCTGGAGAGTCTATTCCCTGGCCCGAGGTCTGCGTTCCTTAGAAGTCAGGTTCTAATTCTCACTCACCGTAGAAATACTTGATGATTAGGGGGCTGCCAACTACACCCAGAATTACAGATTATCCACTGGTTCAGAATAGGAAAAGAAATACACTCTTGGTCCAAGAAGTCCAGGGATAAACCCAGGGGGCCAAAGGAGCACACTGGTCCATCAGGTTGTCCTATCTCCTCGCCACCTCTCTCAAGGCCATTTGTTCTGGGGGTTTCACTCTACTTGTAGGACTATTATTCTAAAGCAGCCAGGCAAAGATCAGCAGTGATCTTTGTTCAGCATCTAGCCCTTTCTTGGATCCACCCATTTCTTCTCCACCGCATCCATCCTAGTTGAGGCTGCCACCGGCTGTCATTCGGATGTCTGCCACAGCTCCCACATATTCAGGTCTCCCTATATCAGTCCTAGCCCCTTCCTTTCATTATTCATACAACCACCAAATTTTTACGCCCCCCCCCCATGTCTCTACCTCAACTGAAATCCCAGTGGGCTTTTTGCATGTATATAAGTAATGACGAGTGAATTTTTAAATGGACATGCTAATGAGGACTCAAAGCAAAGCTGGAGGGCTCCTGTTAATAGATTTCAAGAGAAAGCTGCAGTAAATGGAGATACTTTGGTCATAAGGTCTTCATGGAGAATGGAGTCCTTAGACGCATAATGATGTCGTCAACTAGTTCAACAATGGTGTCAAGGTAGGTCAATGGAGAAAGGGTAGACTTTTCAACAAATAGTGTTCAAATGAATGAATGACTATACATAGAGAAAAACAGCGGGTCGGACAGGGGAGCCTCAGTGCATTCACACCACACAAAAATTGAAAATAGATCATAGACTAAAAGCTAAAAATCCTTAAGACTCATAGAAGAAAACAGACTTGGGCATAGGTAATTTTTTAAACAGGGCTAAAAAAGGCATGAAATATAAAATTAAATACTGAAAAGTTATACTTCATCAAAATTACAAACCACTTCAAAAGACACCACTTAAAAAATAAAAAGCCATGTCTCAGAATAGAAACAATATATTTTCACATATCTGACAAAGGACTTGTATCTAGAATATATTTTTTAAAACTTTTAACTCAACAAGATAAATGTTTCTAAAAAGGGGCCAAAGATTTCAATAGATAATTCACTGAAGATATACCAATGGCCAATAAGCACATTTCTTACTTGTACAATGTCCACAGTGTGTAGCTCCTACAGGTAAGATCAGGGTGATTCATGTAAAATGACTAACAGAATCTCTGATACACATGAAACATTCTTTAAACGGCAGCTTGACACATTTAAAGTCGACATAAGATAGGAACAAACACCACGCTTTTGAAGCAAACTATAATACCAAATAATACCAAGTGCATACAAGGCATTCACCAAAGTATACAGCGCAGATACAATAAAGACATACCTACCTGTCAAAGGTAATTCCCTTCCCAACAAACACCAGGGGCAGTTCGCCTGCATTGGGGCTGCCCCTGTAGTGAACTTCTAAGAAAACTGGAGGCTCATCAGAGCCTTTGGCCACACTTAGGAATGACCCCATTTCCTGCTCCTCGATCCAGGACTTGGGTCTATAGGGCAGAAAGGGAAAATAGTAAATATACTTTGTTATCTCTACTTCAAAATAACTTAGAAAAAGCTCATCCATGTGTAAAAAAGTGTAACATACAAGCTCTTAAAATATACACGTGTCAGTCCTTCAATTAACATGTCCTATTTACTTTCTGTATGTTTTTGGGCCAGTCACTTGATTCTGAATCTGTTTCCTCATCTATAAAATTAGGTCAATGATACCACCCTCAAAAGATTAGCTATAGAATTACTAAGAGAATTCATGCATGGTACATGATACGTCAGGTAATAGTACACAGTCGATAAATTATTGTCGCTCAACTTTTTCCCCTAACCTACTTACATATTTATAAAGTTTTAATGTAAAAGTAAGGCTCTGAAACCATATAGCAGGGTTAAAGGTAGTTAAGGGGTCCATTGCTTTACTTCTTGGTATTTCTAAAAAACAAAAGCAACCGACCAACCAACCAACAAAAACCCAACAAGGCTACACTCACTAATTGAACTAAAATATCCTATTTCTTTGCTTTTTTAGAATCCAGTCTTTTTTAATGTTGTCACACTATTTCTCGTGGTTTCAATCACAGTTTGAGATGTCTGACTGAAGTAGGAAAACAAATGACTTATTACTCAATTGGGAGTAATATAATGGATATAGTCCCGAGTGCCAACCAGAACCAGGCCATGTCGCTACTCCTTCTATACTGGGGATACAAAAGAGCTTTGTATTGATTTCTGGCCACTGTAACTGGGCCAAAAGACACCCTACTCTCCCACAGACAGATCAGTAACAACCATCTGCAAGGACGCTCCTCTTGCACTAGCCGATTCAGTAGGTGAAACTACTACACTAGGATTGCATAATGGAGAGATGCCTACTGAACTTCAGAGGGGAAAGAACATAAAAATGGAAGGTATGACAATAAAAAATCACTTGAAAAGAAACGAGGCTATAGAACGTGGGTACTTTTAATTACAAATTCAGTCTCTGATGTTTTATTAAAGTCCCGCCCTCCTGGAAGTAGTACTGTCTGTATTTCTTGGTTTACACCTACCTACACTCAAGCGGATTTGGCACGGCTGTCTCGGTGTAATGGGTTACACTCCGCCCACCTCACCCTCCCCAGCTCTGGCTGGCTTCCCTTTGCTCCACAGCAAGGCTTACAGTTTCCCAAGGGGCCTCTGGCCACGTGCTTTCCCACCTGAAACTCCCTGCCTCCCCACTCGTCATCTGGTAGCTTCTAAGCAAACCTCAGGACACTGCTTAGGCACCTTTTGCTGGCAAGCCTTTTCAACTCTTCCACAATCCTCCTCGCCCCTCTGCTCATACAGCGCCCTCTGCATGCCCCCTTCACCTGCCTGTTCCTCCCTACCTGGTCCTCGCTTTTTTTGGGACACGGAGCACCTCCTCCATCTCTACATGCCGAATTCCCAAGTGCACAGGAGATGGCCGTCACTGACATGTATGTAACCACACAGCCACGATTTGCTGACACAGAGTAAGTAGCTCTGATGTCTTCTCAAAACAAGGAGGAGTCTTTGCCAAGACACATTTACAGAGACGAAGCACTGCTACAGATTAAATATACGCTAACTTTCCAAAACTTTCACCAAGCTCCAAGTACAATGTATTCTACAGATTATGTATTTTTTTTCAGTCTATCTAGACCAAAGGGGTTTCCTGTAATATTGGGAACTCTAATCACAATCAAGTACTGAAGAATGCTTTTAAATGGAAGTTCCCTGTGAAACAAGCTTGACATTGAAGAATTCTTTACGCAAAGCAACGTCTCTCACTTTATTTTAATCATAAATGCCCAAACGCTCAGACTTGCTTTACTTAAAGGGTTATGGGTACCCAAAGGGTAATGGGACCTGGGGGAGAAGCCTTGTACATCCAACAGCCTTGCTGCTGAAGATACCTCAGTACTAGCTGGGGACACCAGATCTGGCATCTGGCTCAGAGGATCCACAAGACAGTCTCATTCCACGCCAGGTTAGGGATGCTGTGGTTTACACTTGTGTCAAAGGGAGAAGACAGAAGGAATTCACCAAAACAAAACAACAAAATATGCAAGTTCCTCAAAAAGTCAGTTACTGTTTGAGCCAACAATTCAACTCCTAGGCACACGCTCAAAAGATGTGAGAATATTTGTCCACATAAAAATTTGCACACTAATACTCATAACACCATTATTCATAAAGGTAGAAACAACCCAAACATCCGTGAACTGATGGTTGGTGGGTGGGAGAGGGAAACGAGGAGTAACAAGATTTCTTTTGTGGGTAATGAAAATGTTCTAGAACTGACTGTGGTGATGGTAGCACAACTCCGTGAATATACTAGAAATCGCTGAGTTGTATACTTTACGTGGGAAAACTGTAAACTGTATATGGATTATATCTCCATAAAGCTGTTACAGCACACACGTATACAGCCTGAAGCCTTGACACTCTCTCAAAGACAAAGAACCTCAAACTGACACTTATCCGAGCTTCCGTGTGGCCACTAGCAGGTCCTCTTACCTTCCTGGTCTCAAGTTACAAGACACTCCTCTGAATAAAGGAGCTGGATTTTAGGATCTCTATGGCTCCTTCTGGCTTAACTTCCTACGCGTCTAAAGACATAATCCTGAATTACCTGATGTGGACTTCCGTTTTACTACTAGCACCTCTGAGATTCTTCTCAATAATTTCAGCAAATTTGGTTGGCGTCATCTCATTGGCAGGAGTCTCCATCAACTGGCGTGCCAAGTTCTGCCCCGAAGCAAAGAGGACCCCTTTGTGCCAGGCCTCCTGATCCCCGCTGGCAGAAGAAAGCACAGGGTCACTGTCAGGGGACCTCTCTAGACAATGTCACAGCTGGTCAAAACCAAAGAGGAAGACTACAAAAATGATGGACAAATGGGACCTGGATTCGTTCTTTGGGAATTGACCCAGGGTGGCAGACAATATGATGAGCTGAGAAACAGGAGACCCAAGCAAGCATTTCACTTCAGAACCTTCATCTGTATGAAAAAGGGGTTGGACTGACAGATCTGATGCCCTAAATTAAATAAGATCAGCTTTAAAAGAGAAAAGACATGGACATGTGTTTCAATCCTCGCTCTTCCTGTACTCAATAGAGATTAACATGGGCAGTGTGGAGGCAAGTAAAACAGCTCGTCATTTGGGGGTTGACCATGCCCAGCACACGTGGATCAGAATTACGACACCCTAAACAACTGAAATGGAAACACAGAGGGGTGTCTGTTACTCGTCTGAGGTTGTCCAGTCCGCAAGTGGGGGGGGGCCAGGACTCGAAGCCAGGCTGACTGGCCAGAGTCCTCATTGCTAACCACTACCTCGCAGATGCCAGCCACCAGGCCGTAGTAAGGCCCCCGTTCTCACAGCACCATCTCCTTGAGGGGCTCACATGGTCTGCCCCTGACAGAGGGGACCTTGCTTCCAGAACCTGGAGCAAGGTGAGACCATACGAGGTGCTCAGTAGATCTTCCGAAAGCCGAGTCTGCCCCCTGGCCCCTGAGGGCGAGCACCACTTCCCTCCATCTGTGTGGCTCTGGTGGGTAGCACAGTGCCAGCAGATGCTGGAAAATGGAAATGTTCTGGATCGAAACCTGAGGGACCTGTCTGTCATCTCGATCCATGCCTTTGTGGGGAGCCAACTTGGTGTTGCCTCCTAGCAACTAGCAAGTGTGGAGGGGCCTAGGGAGTCATGGTGGACATGCACATGATGAAAGCCAGAAGCAGAACGTGGAGCCTGGTACCATAATCTTAAAATGGCTACAGAGATGGGGGAGGTCGTGGACAAGCCGCACAGCAGTGCCCGACACTGAAAGGCAGGTGGCTGCCAACCGAAGGCACCCCTGTCGGGACACTGGGGAACATGACTCTGATCTTGGCTTTGTTCCCTCACCTTCCATAGAGCTTTGCCGACACGGCCACCTTCTTTTTCTGCTTCATGTCATCATACTCATAGAGACCAAGCACGGCTCCTTCTGCGGCTGCCTGCGCATCGCCACAGGGATCCACCTCCACAGACGAGATCTCCAGGTCTTGCACCTGCCTGCAGCCCGCTTCAAAAGGACAGAGGAACCAGAAAATCAGAATCAGTCAGAGACAACTGGAACAGGAGAAGGGAGGGGTGTGGGGTGGTGTGCCGAGAAAACGACACGACTGGGCTTCAATCCCCGGCTGACACTTGTCCTTTTGGTGCCATTTCCTCTGTGGTAAAATGAGGACCTGCACACACCTCACAGGTCACGGGAGGAGAGACTGACAGGTAGGAGGACTGGTCTGGCTCTGCGCAGCATGGCCACTATTACTAGCACCACTTCTGAAAAACCAGGATTTCCTGCTGAGGTGTCCCAATTCACCAGGAGCTCACCAGATTAAAAATGACAGAAGTGATGCCATGATGCCATTGAAATTATATCCAAGCAACTGAGCAAACTCCATTATTAATGCAGCATTTTATTAAGATCAAGTCAGTAAAAACTCCCAAATAGAAGTTATGAAATCATCACTCAGCATGAACTTTGAAAGTAAATTTAACAAGCATATATGATACACATGATCCATCAAACTAATTCTCACCACTTCAGCAATGGTTTTCAGTGCATCTTTAACCACCTTTAGTCTCTGCACTAAAGGCCTCATCCTGCTGCTCAGCTCTGAAGGGACTCAGCGACATCCACTTTTAAACCAGCCACGTGACAAGCTGGGACCTTCAGTGACTAGTGATAAACAAGTACCCCATTTTCTCTGATTTGTAAATATGAAAATTCTGTGTAATTTAAAAGTTGGGTAACACCCGGTCTGCATTACAAAAGGAAAAAAAAAATCCATACATAGAACTTTCTAGTAAAATAGAGCCTCCAAGGCTAATACTGCGAGAGTGAATCAATGGTCATGAAACCTCCAAACATAAACTAAAGAAATGTAAAAGTAAAATTCCATGAGCTAACCATCCATCCAGCTTTTAAAATAAGGCCAAGCACGTTGGGTAAGAGAGGCTGAGTATTTATTCGGATACCTGTCTGAGAACTTGGTGGGGCAGTGACGTGTGGAGAAGAGGACCAGAAGAGGGGACAGGTAATCTTAAAGAGAAGATGCTCAGCAATCTTGAGCCTTAAACCTCAAAAGTACACTAACCTGCAATAGCCACTCTGATGTTTTCTTTGCCTTCGTGCCAGTTTTCCTGGTCATCCACTCCAGCGGCCTTCTTGCCAAGGCCGACCACCACCACACTGGGGAAATCCTGTGTTGCAAACATACAAAATCAGTCACTTTACATCAGTAAAGCAAACCATTTGCAGCAGGCCTGGTACATGAGCTCCCACAGCTACCTGACCCTCAGCACAGGGCAAAAGCACTGTGATATTTGGTTGTTGGGATTTCTTAGTCCTGTATCTTGGTAAAATTTCATAACATATGTGTTTGAAAGGTAGAGTGAGGATAATCCTGCAATTAATTCTACTGTGTAATAGGGCCCCAACTCTGGCAACTGAACAAAGAAAGCCTGAAGACTGAGGGATACGAGAGATAACAGTGCTTTCTGACAGCAATTCACCTCTTCATAATCTTAAATAATACTTATGGCTCAATACTAAGACAAGACTATACATAAAACCTGATACGAAACTTTCTGCAGGACTATGCAGCCACAGTGCTTGGCATATAGTAGGTGCTCGCTGAATTTGTCAAATAAACCTTATCCTCATCTCATACCTCATGCAGACCATAAAAGGTTCGGGTTTTGCCAGCCTTCAGAGGTGGTCCAGATCTGAAACAAGGAAGTAGTTATTTAAAAAATTAGTTCGTTCTGTTCCCTTGAGAAGTGACATATAAGAACCTTCAGCAATTGTAAAATACTCTGCTGCTTCTGCGAATTTACTGCACTTATGGTTTTATCAAAATACAGAATTCTCTCATGCCAGGTTTCTCAGAGGTGGCACTTCTAATTCTAGCTTAGAAACTACTTAGCAAACTTCCAGATTAGAGCTAATACAAACTTCTTTGAAAACAAATACGGAAAGCCATGGATGGGTTCTGCATGGCTGAAGAGGAGAGCTGAGCACTGGCTGACGGGAATCTTAAATCTAACATAAGGTTTAAAGCACCAACCTAAATGGCCAACCTGACTGAAGTGTGTTCGGCACGGAGGCTGTTTGTGGGGACTTATCTGCAAATGGAATGCTGGGCAATCTCCAAACAAACCAGGTGGCAACGCAGGATTAGTCAAGGGACTGGATGGCTGTCCAGGTTCTGCAGCTGAGAGTGACTGTCAGGAAGGCCATGCTGTTCTGTACTCTAACGGGTTAGCTTTTGGATAAATGTATTAATTAAGGCTCATGAGAAGGCTGTCTCCTGGTGAAGGGTTGATAATGAAGAGGGATGCAAACTGTTACCTAATGATTAGACAATTAGTATCAGAGGACTTGGGTTAGATTCCAATAAGTTATCTATAATCTGAATAAGATGTTCTTGAAGAAGCTTATGTTGACACTTCTATTTCTGCCAAATGTGGCCTGCAGCTCAGAGAACTTGGGAGTCCAAAGTTTCACAACCTTCTCTAGACGCTGGCTAATCCAAAAAAGGTCAAAACCTCAGGCCCCACCCAGATTTACTGAATTGCACTCAGCATTCTAACCATGACCTCAGGATTTGAAAAGCCCTGGAAATTCAAGACATGCAATGACAGGAGCAGCACCCTTAGGCTGTATTGAACTAGTTCGGGGACCTCAGTCCCACAAAAGTGGAGGAGAATTAAAGGAAGAAAGGCCTTGGGAAGGTGGCTGGTAGAATTGGGGTGGGGAGAAATGATTTTGAGCCAAAAGGGTGGACTGAGGAAATCTGGTACATTCTAGACACTTCTGGATAAGACTTTCACATAAGTCTGAGCCATGGTTAAAGAGGCCTGACTTCCCAGAATTGTAGACTCACTCATACTCAAACAAAAAGTAAGTGCATTCCAGAAACACACACTTTCACTTCCACTGAGCAGACACTGTCCAGCATGCTTCCGAGAATTTTAATCTATTAATAACAAAGCACAAAATAAATATTTCTTTGTTTTCAAGGCATTTCAATAACTGAACCCACAGGTTATATATACACTTACATGTTCAAAACTTCTCTCAGCTTTCCAGACACCAGCTTATCAAAATTCTCTCCTGCACTTGTAAGCTGTGGCACATCATTTTCTTTTTCTCTGGCATAGATTCCTAAAACAAGGCCCTGAGGAATAAGCAAAAAGATGAATAATTTGGGTAGATAAACCATGTCCCCCCAAGGACAGAAAGAACAAAGTCAAAGCAGAAGCAGGTGTTTTGAATTCCTGCCAAAGCAAGACTGTAATTACTACCTATCTAAGATCTTCAGGGTCCCTCCCAAGAAAGGATTTTCACAGCACAAAGAGTTCCTTTCACTTTCAGATAAAGAAGACCAGAAAGGTGTTTTGTTTAAGAAAACAATTTCATTTGTAACCAAGCCAGAATACAAAGGGGTTCAAACCATACCACTCCAAAATATGCTAAATTTGTCTTATTGATTACTTTGAGCTGCTGGCCCTTGAGACACAGCGGATGTAAGAAATGGCACGCCAACCTCCCACCTCCTACCCAAAAGCAGGTCATTCAATTTCCCATGAGAAAGGTGCTCTCCAGGTACCAGGAAGAGAGAGCATTCTGATCACCAGAGACTGAGAGTCAACACAAAAATGAACCCATACAAACTAGCCAACTAAAATAACCCTTATTTTCCCATCTATTTCCTAGTCACTGTGTCACCATTTACTACTCCTAGTCCAAGCCCCTCTGTCTTGTTGCATCCCCACAATTTCTTATTCTGTTTAGAAAGGTATATAAGCTTTGGGTCTAAAGGCTTTTGGGTCTTCATTTTCTTTTTAAAGACATGTACACATATAAATAGCAAACATAATTTGTATCCTTCTGTTTAAAAGTTTTCCTACCCTACACCCTTCAAATGCAAATATCAGATATTCTGGGATGCTATCCCAGTAGAGCCTATGGATAGATACACTTGCCAATACTAAGTGCTCAAAGAGAGAAAGAGGATGCGACTTCACAGAGAGTGGTAGGAGCAAAGAGCATTGTGCTCAGCACTTAGTGGCTTACCCCCTTAGGCCTCAAACAACCGAAACAAAAAGTGAACCTGGAAACTACTATTTGCCTCTACCCAGCAATTTATGACTTTAAAAATGTTTCTGCCTTATGGCAACTGCGGGAGGTGGAGTCTTCTCACTTGACACATAAGGAAACTGAAACCTGGTCTCATGCGACAAAACCGTGCAAGAATCTTGATGCTTATCCTCACAGTCCTTTGTCCTTAACAAGAACACACACTGGTACTTGAACCAAATCGTGTCCTCTCCGGCCTTTCCGTCAAAAAAAATAGGCTTCCTTGGCGTTGGTTTCCTTTCTAGATGCTAACTTTTTAAAGACCGCCCATTCCCCAGATTCCATGGAACCAACTGGGGAAACAGGGGTGGGGGGGTTCAGCAAGAAACGGCTGTTACAACTGGGAAGAATGTCACGCAGTATTCATAAGAGCTCAGGGACAGGCGTCTGAGCCCTCTGCCACCTGAGCTCAAGCTCTGTCAAGAACCACCAGAGACCCAAGCTCAAGCTCCATCTAGAACGTTCCTCGCCGGGGACAGTCATGTCTTTCTGGTCCTCAAGCACGACTCCCAAGCCATTCCCCTTTCCAGGTCATCCACATCCCAACCGTGACCGTCCCCATCATTGTCTGGAGCTCCATTAGGTGGAGCAGGCTTCTCCTCTGGGAGACACGCCGCTGTAATTTCACGAAAATCAAAAGATTCCTTGGCAAAGCCCTGTTCCCTGGCGAGGCATGATTGATTGTTCTCTGGAAAGCCTACTCCCGGAGGAGCCGTGTTTTGCAGGCCTTCCCCTGCGGCAGGGCAGGGCAGGACGGGGGTGGGGAGCCCTGTGGGCCGGCCCAGCTCGGCACGCGGCCGGCTGGAGCGAGCTCCGGGGAACGCCAGCCCCGGGCCTCGGGCCCTGCCCGCGGCGGATCTGCAAAGGGAGGGACCTTCCCCCCCGGGCCCGTCTCGGCAAAACACCCGGGCGCAGAAGCCGGGCCCACGACGGCCTCGCCCCGGCCCGCGGGCGGGACGCCCGGGCGGCCCCGCGGCCGGACGCGGCATCTCACCTTCGTCATGTCGGCGGCGGCCCGGCCGTGGCTCCAGAACCGCTTCAGCCCCAGATGTCGGACCGCAACTCGCCCGACGGCCGGAAGAGGCAGCAAGAACATCTTCCAGCTCGGCCCCCTGCGCCGCCCTTCGGCGGGCACGTGGCGCCGGGGGGCGGGGCGTGCGCCGGTGGGGGCGGGGCGTGTGCTGAGCGGTCGGGACTGCGTTGTGGTCGGGACGTGCGCGGGGGGCGGGGCGTGCGCTGGGGAGGAGGGGCGTCGCCGGGGAGGGGCGGGGCGTGCGCCGGTGGGGGCGGGGGCGCGTGTTGTGGGAGGGGCGTGCGCGGGGGCGGGGCGTGCGCCGGTGGGGGCGGGGGCGCGTGTTGTGGGAGGGGCGTGCGCGGGGGCGGGGCGTGCGCAGGGGGCGGGGCGTATGCCGGTGGGCAAGAGTGCTCTGGGGCGTGCGCCGGGGACGGAGCGTGCACTGGGGCCCGGCCGGCGGTTGCACTGGGAAGACTGTGTGGCGCTGGGACCCTCCCGGGGCGTGGAGGGGACTCAGGGTCGCACCCTCGTGCACACGCGCGCTGCTGTTGCTGTTGGACCCCTGCGTGTTGTGGCCACCGCCCTGAAAGACTCGCAGACCACCTGCAGAACTCCGTGACCTATACGAATCACATTCTTTATTCAGCCAGCTGGGTCTGCCCGCCGTACGCAGACCCCAAATGAACCAGCCTGGTAATGCAGAGGTACGGGGTTTTTAAGCCCCAAATCCCATTCTTCATTCTGTCGGAACACAAAGGTCTATTTTTCTTTTATTCATTTCCTGTCAACCCACTGGTCAGATGTGCGGGCGGGGATACAGAAGCAGAAAGCTTATTACTAGAATGTTATGTTCCCATAGTTAGTGGCCTATGTTCCTACGGCGATAGCCAAACAGTAATTTCCAGCAAGTAGTTAATTTTCAAACAGTAATTCTCCAGCCAACACATGTGCACTGTGCCCAGAAGGAGTCTCGGTTATTACGTAACAGAGGAGCTGGGGTGGAAGTGGGACTCTGGGGAAACCTGTGGAAGAGGAGGGTGCATGCGGCTTTACAGCGGAGGCATCACTGTGTAAGGGAAGGCAGTCCTCCTGGGTTTTCTATTTTTGTCCTTTTTTTGAATTTTTTTTTTTTTTTTGAACTTCCATCTGGTCCAAGGTAGCAGCATTGTAAGGTGGTTAACCCAAAGACTGTTTTTGAAAACAGAAGCTTTACTAGTAGGGCTCCATGATTTAAAATATATATTTTTAAATGGCTTTAAAAACCCCATTTATAATTTTTTGTTGAAAAAAAAAATACATGGTTGAATGCAACTCAGAGAACATGGGGAAGCAGAGAGGGATAGGAAAGCCACCTCTGACATTACCCCTGATTCTAATTTTCGCTCAGGTCGCAGGGGTGGTTGGGGTACACCCACCTTAGTCACAGGAAGGAGAGATTGTTTCATTCTGCAATGAATGAACAGGGCAGCGATTTGACTGTCCTTTCCTGAAGGCTGAAAGGGTTGGAGATACTAGGTCTCCTTTGGCTTCTACCGCCTTTACGTAGTTAAACCAAAGTTGCATGATAAGCTCAGTAAATTCTCCCAAATTCATCTATGTTCACTTAAAAAAGAGAAATCTTTGTATTAATTTTATAGGTCTTTTCTCGGTTCCAACAAGATGAAGCTGCAGTTTCCATAACCAAAAAATTGAGAACTAAAACCTGCCCCCCCCCAACCTTGTGTGTGGATGGAGTGGGGCTCTGAGCTTCAGAAGCAATCACGGTGCAGAGCTGTTGTCACTATCTCCCTTCTGGTGAGTCTGTTCTCTACATGTTACTGGCCCCTGCTCCCACCAGGAATAACTTGCTTCTTAGCATATCCTCATTTTTCTCTTTGCTTCTAGAACTGCAGCATTTACATTTTTATGTACCTAATGGAATAAAGGAGAAATAAATTTCACAACCTCTCCCTCCAAAAATCTTTTGTTTTTAATGAACAGTATTATTGACCATTTTGGGATGTAAGATTTAGTCATCCATCAGACCCTCGAGGACTTTATTATTGAGTAGAGGCAAGATATATCAACTGTAAAAAGAAAAAAATGATGTCTTTTGGTTATATGTGCATCTGCTTCAGTTCCTTCTGCACCCTTCTCTGCTTTACCAAGACTTGGGTCTGATCCCTTGTCTTCCAGGAATTCTTCAGTGACATCCACATCTGGATTATATGCCCTCTCTTTGCTCTCAAAGCAGCTTGTCTCAAAATGCTAATGACCTATATGTTCATTGTCTGTTACCCTGGGGCATCTTGGGAGCTGTGGCTTTCATCTCTGGATTTCCAGTGCCTAGCCCTAGAGTCGAGGCTGTGGCTGACACATACACAAGGTGTTCTTAAAGTGTTTGAATGACTGTGTGATTAAAGTGTAATAGAAGTAGCACTGGTTATTAAAGAACAGGATAGGTGTCACTTGTGGCCTTCAGATAATAAATGCAAAAATAAAAAAAAAACTTGAAATGGCCAGTAAAATGAGAAGGATTGTAGATTGAAGAGGACATCAGGATGTGGAAGAGTGTGTGGGAGGATGGTGGCTTGGCTTGGGGCGTCAGGATCAAGCCTGCCTGAAGTAAAAGGTGATTATAAAAGACAGTGATGCTGGGTTAAAGAGGATTTTGAAAGGCTGGAAGAGTTTATTACTGATGTGGGAGTTAACATGGGCTCCATAATGTTTTTCGTAGAAGCTGAATACATGAGGGCTGGAGAAAAGACATAAGGGTCAGAGCTTCCAGAAACTGTGTCCTAGACCTGCCGCATGACAGACCCGATGAGAAAATTGACCCCCTAGCCCATGTCATAGAGTAACATGGAACCATAAGCACATGTTAGACCAATGTCAATTTTCTAGTTTCGTTATTATACTGTAGTTATACAGATGTCGATCTGCTCATGCAATAAAATGACTTAGAACTAGATATATACACAGTATACATTATACCAATGCCATCTCACTGGTTTTGATGTTGTAGTTATGTGGGTATAGAAGTAATCATGAGGGAAAAGAAGTGAAGAGTAAACAGGACCTCTCTGTAATTTCTTTCCAACTTTCTGTAAACTAATAGTTTTCTAAAAATAAAAAAGTTAAGAAGAAAATGAAAAATAGCAGTATATACCAAACAAAAACAGATCAGCTTCCCTATACCCCGATTCTCTTCAAAGTACCATATCTCTCTCCACTTCTTTGCAGCCAAACTTATTTAAAATATTTTCTTTGACTTATATTCTCCATAGCTACCTTTTTTTTCTACACCATTACTCGATTCATTAATTTGGGCCTGAAACTGGGTCGTAGCAGCAAAAAATGAAAAGGAGGTATGCAGAGATACAACCTCTGACAGGTTATAAAAAGAGGAAGAACAGTTTGAACCAATATTAGGGGAGAAAACAGTACTGGATCTTCTTTATTTTACTCCAAAGAAATGAGCAGCCCTTAATCCACCAGTATTTCCTGAAAGGTCTCTAAGGGATATCAAGATAAACCAGTTTCATCAGCTGAAAACTGTAGTGCATTAATTTATTCATCAAAAAATTTTTCAATGCCTCATGTTATATGAACTGTTCTAGGTTTTGGGGGACACATGAGTGGATAAAATCTCTTTCCTCACATAGCTTACATATGAAAGGGTTGAGAGTGACAAAGTAAATAGAATAGTATGTTCAGTGATGATAAATACTGTAAAGAAAAATGAAAGAAAGAGGGATAGGGCTTGAGTGGAAACAGATATGATTTAAATAGTGTCAGGTAAGGCCTCACTGAAAAGGATTTGAGCAAGACCTGAAGGAAGCAAACAGGTGAGTTTGGCAGAAATCTGGGAGCATCCTTTCTGGCAGAGCAAACAGCACGTGCAAAGGCCCTGTGGCAGGAGCCTTCCTGGCTTTTATAAGACACAGCAAGGAGGCAAATGTTAGAGGAGCAGAGAGAATTATAGAAGATCAGTCCCAAGAGATAACTGGTTCAAGTGGAGAGAGCAGACCATTTGTTGGACGTTGTAAGTCTGTAGAGGGAGTGAGTGAGAAGACCTTGGTGAGTTTTGAACAGATGAATGATGTAAACTAACCTACATTTTTACAGGATCCGCTGAAAATGGAAAAGATCTTTGAAATTTCTGTCGCAAAAATCAATAATCTCACTTTGCATAATCCATTGGGCTCTTCTCAGTACTATTCTTGCTGACTGAACTTTCAGCAACATTTGGGCTTGTCCACTCTTGTCCTCTCATCAGTATCTCCTACCTCTCAGGCTTCTCCTTCCCAGACTCTTTTCCTCCTGTTCCATAAGTGTTGGACTTTCTCAAGATTGTACATGTGGGCCTCATATCACCCAAGCACACGCTTTCTACATAGGCAATCTTATTTCCCAGGTTTAATTTCAGCATTATGCTAATGCTTGCAAAATCGGTATCGTTACCTAAGAAGACTCACCAGAACTCCAGACCCATACATCCGTCTATGGCATATTTCCACTCCCCCTGTGTCCTCAATCTCAGTTAAAAGCAGGACATCCACCTTGTTGCTTAAGCTAGGAATTTAGGAGTCACCTCACTCTTCAGTCCAGCCCATCACCAAGCCTTTTGGATTCTACCTTACATAGCATGACAATTCTCCACCTCTCTCCTTTGCTTCAGCCCCATGTAGTACAAGCCAATGTTAGCTCTCTCCCCAGTATAGGGACACCCTTTGACTGGAGGGTGTACGCTAGGAACTGAGGAGGAAGGAAAGACTTTACAGGTTTGGTGTCGGGAACGAAATGGCTTCTCTTCTCCCTATTAAATAGGGAATGAAGGCCACGCTGAGGATGAAGTGCTCAGAGATCAAAGGACTTTGTCGTCAAGCAAGGTTGGGAAACGCTGCTTCTTGATGCAGCTGCCTAGGTATTAGCACATTACAAGTTTAGAAAAATCCTAGGGTAGAAAACTGGTCATGTTCTGTGGCTTGAACAAATGACTCTGTGTGGTGAAGGACGTTTTTGCTCTTCACATGTATTCCTAAACCCTCCTCTACTCCCCAAGGACAATTTTCTCTTCACACCACTTTGGAAAGCTCTGGAATAGAACAAAGCTGCAATAAAACATTCGTAAAACCACCACATGCATCTAAATTTAAATATATGTGGGATCAGAGTACTTTGATCAGATGTTTGGTAAAATCTAATATTTAAAAAGTTTTCCCATTTAATTTAGCTTGTTATTTACCTCGGCGATTATGCCAAACTGATACAGGAAGATGAACTAGCATCCTTACCTGAACATTTGGTTTATAATAAAGGTGGTACTGCAGAGCTGTGGACAAAGAACAGTCTCTTTAATAAATGAAGCCCTTCGATCTCAATAAATGAAGCGGGGTGAACTGGATATCCACATGGGGAATAGTGAGTTTTGACCCTTGCCTCCTATCAAACACAAAAATCATTTGCGAGTCAATGTGAAAGGCAGAACAATGGAATTTGTAGATGACATGGGAGACTGTTTTGATGAACCAGAGGTAGCAAAGGTTTCGACACTTGGGTACAGAATTAAAAAGGAGAGGATGGATGAACTCAGCGACATGACAATTAAGAACTTCTGTTCAAGAAAAAAGACATTGAGAGAGTGAAAGGCAAACCATAGCGTGGGAAAAAATAGTTGCAATCCCTGGGATCCACGAAGGATTTGTATCCAGAATAAAATCAGTTTCAGAGGGACAGTGCAGTGGAAAACCGGGATCTAGAGCCAGACTGCTCCCCTCAAAGCCACCTCGCAGTGTTCAAGGCTCCTCTGCCTGTTTTCTCCTCGTGAAATGGGAATAACAATATACCCACCTCCTAAGGTTAAATTTATTAAATTAATCAATTTACCTAAGAATTAATTTAATTAAGAATTAACTTAATCCGCATAGATACAATGCTTTGAGCAGAGCTGTGTACATTGGAAGGGCCTGCGAGTAGCAGTTGTTATATGTCCTCTGCATTTTCAAAGGTGAAAGCTTGATGCAGAGACTTTAGTACACGTTCATCATCAGAGTGACTGTCGTACCTGACATGCTGTGCCATCACACTTCCTATTACACAGAAATCGTGGTGCGAGTGTGAGGTGCCAGGCACCCCACCCCTCCCGTGGTAACTGAGAGGCATACATGCGGAGCCACCGAATACCTGCGAGGACCTTGGCTGTGTTCTTTACCCAAAAACTTTGACACCTTCATAATATCCCTACATATAATCAGCATCAGCTGCATAATTGCACAATTCATTGTTTCTACCAGTTTTCTTAGAAAATTACTGGAGGATGCAAAACCCCTAGCATCATAGGCTTAACCTGTGAGTCACTGTTCCCCCTCCGGATGGCAGAGACTCAAGTTCTAGGTACCTGCCCTGCCATGGAAGTATCTATCACCAGGCAGTTTTCTCTAAGTTCTGCTGTGTTTCCACTGGATTTCAGTGGCTTCACTTGTGTAACAGTTTGTTCACCTCCACACACTTCTTTTGTAAAACCAGTGCACCTCTGGGGCTGTTTTTCTGGCTAATCCCTCCTTGGGAAGTGGCCTGCCTATGCGGAGGAAGTGGTCACCAGCCAGCAGACCCACGTCTCAGAGTGGTTGTGGCCCACGTGTGGAACATTCACCAGGGGCTTTTGTAAAAACGCAGCTCTCCTGATCTCACCTCAGTCCGTAGAGTGTGACTAGAAAGTTGGCATTTTCAAAAAGCTTTCGGGGTGAAATTCGAGAACTCTAGAAATGCATGTTTCTGAGTCCCACAGCATCTAGTTCCAAGTCAGAAATTAATGCCCAGCAATTTGAGTGGAATGCATACAGGTTGTGAGGATGGAGGCCAGCTGAATCTATGTGTGGATTAAATTCAAAGAAGAGGAGATAGGTGACGTGCATAAGAAAACAAAGCCACAAAAAAACATTCATAAAACTCCACCACCCACCACCTGCACCATCGTGAGCATCCAACACGTGGTAGTTGTGATTTTCCTCGAGTTCGGAGTATTTTGCCTTGCCTCTGTGTGTCAGTTACCCCCCCCAAAAAAGATGTATTTTATCTTTGCCACTTCTTCCAGTGAATACAGATATAACTCTACGTTTCTGTACCTTAAGCACTCTGTTTAAGATCTGGGTCTCTGGTTATCTGTGGAGAGTTTTTGATCAACCTATCGATTCAGGTAATTCTGCACTTACATCTGGACCCTCGGGCTGAAGGCCATTCTAAGCTAATAAATTAACATGTCAGCCTTGATCATTCTTGGTGCCATTCACTCACTACAGTTAGGCAGTCTAGGACACCGGATCCCAAGCATAGAATTGTCTGGTGGTTTTGTAAAAATCCAGTTTCTGAGTCAAATGGGTCTGGGATGGGGGCCTTGGACTGCACTTCTAACAAGGTGTCTGGTGATGTTGATGATGCTGCTCCGCAGACCACAATGAGTAGCAGCCTTGCCTGTTTAAGAAGCACTGTCTTCTTTCTGGCCCCCAGAGAGGCTTTTCTGAGACTCCGTGGCCTGAGGCACATGAACACTCCATGTGGGTGACACGGGCCTGGACTTTGTTCCCAGCAGTTCCTGGACTTTGTTCCCAGCAGCTCTGAGTGAGTGCCGTGTCAGCTGCTGGTTAATCATAAAGACCCTCTTTTTTATTTTCTCTGTCATTCAGGTCTCAACTGTGTATCTATTTTTTTTTTTTCTTCTTCAACTGTGAATCTTTTAAATCCACTAGTTCTTCCTCCAGGAACATAAGTTTGATTTTGGGCCTGTGTGCCCCCACATGTCTCCTGAACCATTGACGATGACCATGACTGACCTTAAATATCTCCTAAGCCTTCGGTGGCTCAGTGGTGCCTGCATCCATACGATCGTGTCTCTTTGGTTTTGATTCTTGATGCAGCTTCCTGGCCCATTTGAGTTTCTGCTCCTCAGACACCTCTGGTCTTAACCACCTCACCTGGGGTGACCGGCCTCCCATACCCAGCTCCCCATCATCTAGCCTTAGCAAAGAATCCAGTCCTGCTCACTCACAAGAGCCAAATTTCAAGGTCTTCACCCTTGACCATGTTCCCTCATGCCTTTAAAGAGCTTCCTTGCATTCATCTGCTTCAGGTAGCTAAGAGTAATGATTAACTGTCTTCTCTTATTCTCACCTCTGTTGGAGTCTAAGGTCTTTCTTCAGTAATCTCTGAACTTTATCTTCTTGGAGAATAAGCTTCCCTTGAAGGAAAGTCCTAAGAAATGCTATAGGGTATATATAATTATATGAGATTCTTTAGTGAATGGCAGCTCTCATTACCTTGTTCAGCAGTTTGTCCATCTCCACATACTTCCAGAGACAAACTGTTCTCAGTAGTTAAGGTTTCAACTAAATTCTTTTCTCTAATAAAATATTACTGACTTTAAAAAGAGAATATTATTAGATGTTTTGTGCCAAATTTATGCCTTCTACAATTTTTCTTATTGCAAAATGATTTTATTTTTGCAAAGTTGTTTAATTCCAATTTATTCAGCGCAATTTGGATTAGTTACATCTAAATCCTTGCCCTTACAAGCATTGTATGTTTTCCGTGGCACCACCCACAAACTTGAGTCCAGCAGTAGTTTCCAAATGCCAACTTTAAACTTTCAGCTGGAGAACTCAGAATGAACACCCCACACACACACACACACACACACACACACACACACGAATCTACCTTCCTTCCTTCTACCCCCAATAGATTCTGATTTAGTTTTTTAAAGCTCACCAGCTAATTTTGACCATTAAATTTTGACCATTTGACTATCAAGCTAATTTTGACCATTAGCCAGGTTTGAAAAGTGTTGAGATGGTCCCTGTGTATGTATGTATGTATATACATTCATACATATGTGTCTGTTTGTCTCTCTATCCAACCATCCATCCATTCATTCATCTATCCTGCTTTCCTTATTCCAGAAAAAAATTAAGGTTTTGACACAATTAAATATTCTAACTTAGAAAATCAACCATTTAGGAAAATAAAAATATCAATAGTGGTTTAATCTTTATCTGCTTTCTTATAGTTTAGTGTTTTACAAATTTTTCTTGGCATGTATTATTATAGTGATAATCTTTAAGGCGTGAACAGTTATGAATAAAAATTGATTCAGTTAGGGTTGCCCTGTCTATATTTATACTTGGCGATTTATCACTTAACCAAATATTTGTATTTTTAGTACTCTCTTTTTTCAGAAGACTAAAAAGGAAAACTTTAACCACTGTGACTTTGCAGATTACTGGTAAGAATTAAGACTGCTAAGGTTCTGGCCGTGTCTGGCCTCTAGGGCCTGCAACATCCCCCTGATAAATCACACTCATAATACTTAGCCAGCAATGTATGTAAAATATGAAAAGGGCTTCCTTTATTTGATTGAAATTTGAAATTTGGAATCTAGCACGTTAGAATCCGACTGAATCTGAATTGGAAGAACCATTCAAGGACCCCTGCCCAACCAAGTGACGCTCCAGGACACAAGGCATTTATAGCTAGTGGACTGCTTCCTCCTAGTGGTGCAAAGCAGTCAAACCACTTCGGTTTTTTAAATTACTCAACCTTAGAATCTAGCTTAGAAACATCAGACATTTATTTCCCACATTTCTTGAGGTTGGAAGTCTGATGTCAGGGTTGGTTGCCTCTGAGGCCTTTCTCCTTGGCTTGTAGACATCCTGTGTCCTCGCATGGTCCTTCCTCTGTATGTGTCTGTGTCCTAACCTCCTCTTTTTATAAAGACATCAGGCATATGGGATTAGGGCCTACCCTAATGACTTCGTGTTAATATAATTACCTCTTTAAAGACCCATATCCACACACAGCAACATTCTGAGGTAATGGGGATCAGAACGTCCACATAAGAAAGTTAGGGGGACACTGGCTGAGGGCTATCTCCCTCTGCCCTCTGTGACATGTTCCTGTTAGATCCTTCGCTCCAGTTTGCTGTTCATCTGGATCTTTCTGATCTGCAAGTCTGATTGTGCATGCTCCCTGCTTCTAATCTGTCAGTCAAGCCCACGTTTCTTCATGGCACAAAGGCATCCCTCTTGGCCCTGGCCTTGCCCCTCTCATGGGCCTCAATCTCCATACTTCCTGTTCCACACTTGACCCCCACGGATGCTAAAATGCTTCCTGACCTGGCCAGGCTGTTTCATGCCATTATGCCTTCACTTAAAATCTTGTCCTCACCCTGAGACTTTTTTCTCTACCTCCTACTTCTTCCTTGTTCTTAAACAGAGAGTGGTGGGAGCCTTTCCTGATCCCTTCTGACTGGTCACAGCTCTGCACATGAGTGCATCTTGGGCCATTTTGAGGGACTGAGTATGGGAAGATGGGTATCATTTACTGTTGGAGCAGTTAACAAAACGATGCTCCAGGTCCGACCTTAGAAACTCCCAGCAGGCTGCCTGCTGCATGTCAGGGGGTGTCAGTGGCCCTAGACCAGGTGCCCTATGTGAGTCCCTGAGCAGTTGACGCTCCATCACTGTTTCTCATAGACCAATTTCTTCCCATTTACAGCTGGCTATATATGTATTTCTATATTTATATGCATTTTAACTTAGACTCATACCTGGGGGCCTGGTACTGATGGATGGAGATATTAATTTATGTTTCCTTTTTTTCCCCAGCCCTTTCCCCTTCCCCGTTCTAGAGGATTGCAGGCCCCATGTCTCATGAGAGGACTGTGGCAATGTTGAAACCGAAGGGCTGTCATGGTGGCTTTGCAGTACTCAGGGTGTCCTTGATTGTGGGTCATGCCCAATGCAGCTGATCAAGGGTTTAAACAGAGAAGTAGTCCTGCTTTCCCATTTCAGCTGACTCCTGCCTCATTGTAGCAGCTTCTCTAGCCCATCCGACTTTTACAGTTACATCCTGCAAACACTTCCACATTCGCAACTTTATTGGAAATGTTACCCTCACTTCAGCATAAATTACTATTAACAATCTTATTTATAAAACCCACGACCACCTGCAGTGCGACTCTGTGTCAGGAACCAACTGTCCATCTCCCAGTCTCATGTTATAATTAAATGAAATGATTGTGTTTCTCGTTCCTGGTCTGTACACTGTCCAAACAATGTCCTATTCTTCTTTGTAGCCTCAAGACCAAGTCTGGACACAAATATCTATTAAAAATAGATATTTTCAATAGAAATGCTCCCAAAATATCTATTGAAACTAAGGTTAAAATAATCCGATCTATGGGAAGTCAGGGCGAGAACATCCAAATAAACATGTGGAACTATTTTCAGTGAGAAGCTTTTGTTAATTGAGGTGGAGGTACAGGTGAAATGAGATTAGCCATGAGCTGATCATCTTTGAAGCTGGGTAATGAGACTGCATTATAGTGATCTCTCCACTTTTAAATATGTTAAAATTTTTCCTTAATAAAAAGGTTTCTACAAAGCCCCACTTGTTTATACATAGGCATGAGAAAGAGGTGTTAGTATTATAGTGAACCAAGCAGGGAAAGCTTATTTTTTTGCATTTTGTCACAATGGTCCTTAGTTGAGGAACAAAGGCAGTGACTTCCACCTCTTCGTCCACAGCAGACAAAGATGTCACGGCTGTGGCTCACCACCCCTTGAGGTGATGTCACAGCTTCCCGAGAATAAAATCTTTCTTTAGCAGTGGGAGGGGAGGGAACATTTGGGTTGGAAGATGGCATGAGTGAGGCCTTATGGGAGCTGGTGCGATTGTCTCAAATGTCAGACCTGGGAATTTCCACTGCAGGGAATGCCATGAGATTTGACTGACCTAGCCACTAAACGTTATAAAGAAGAAAACTACTTAGACATATAAAATAAGTTTGGTATTTTTATGTGAAGAAAGGGGAAGAAAAGAAGTACGATGCACATGATTTGGGATGTGGGACACCACGATGGCATTGGGACATTTTGCTACAGATGGATGAACCTTGAAAGCGTTAGGCTAAGTGAGAGAAACCAGTCACAAAAGACCACATGTGTAATTCAGTTTACATGTAATTCAATTTATGTAAGACAGAAAGCAGATTAGTGGTTGGCAGGGGCTGGGCTGATAGTGCGGAGTGGCTGCTAATGGGTGCGTGGCTTCCTTGTAGGGTGACGAAAATGTTCCCAGATTGTGATATTTGCACAACTCTGTAAATACTCCAAAAATCTTTGAGTCATACACTGACTAAATTTATGGGGTATAAATTAATTCTCAATAAAGCTATTTAAAAATGTTGGGGTTTTAGAATACCAGAATTATTTTTTTTTAAGTCTTATTACATCATGATGTAGTTCATTACACTATCTCCATAAACAATTTGCAATTTATTGTCACTTGGTAAAAATCCAGCAAGGATACATTACACTCAGCGATGATAATAAATTTCTATTAAAAGAAAATCTCAGAGAACGTGTTTTTGATAAGCTTCCATACTAAAGACTCTCGAAATTAAGTTCTGTTTTTCACTAAGTGCTCGACAATTGAGCACCCCAGGGGTGGAGATGTTCGGTTCTCCAGTGGATGACACAGGGTCTCCTGATACCATCTTCTCTCTTTCCTTTGCTGCTTTGTCAAGGTCCTGTTGCTCATGCTAGCTGGTCCTTCAGGGTGGGTGGGCAGTGGTCCCTAATCCCAAATGGGAGTTAAAGGGATTTTTTCAAAGACACTAAAAATGTTGACCTTAGTGCCTGGCATATAGTAGATGCTCTATTTATGATATATCTAAACGTATTACACAGCATTCAAAGTCATAACATTTTAGGGTGAAAAAAGAAAATCAGAGATCATTTATTTTATTCAGGTTGGTATTTTACAGATGAGAAAACTAGGTTTCTAAATTTTTAACTAAAGGCCAATAATTAGAGTGTCTTCTCAAGGCTTTTGTGTGGCTGAAGTGAGGTAGTGCCTGTGGGTTGCTTAGCACGAAGCCTGGCCTGTGGCAAATGCTCAGTAGGGATCAGGCCTTATTCCTATCAAGCCTTATTTGCAGGCCTACTGGTGGCATTTCAGTAGAAAAGAAAAGGAGATCATGTGAGCACAACACCTAATTTATCTGGCAAGAATTTTATGTGTGTTATAGTTACACACGTGTCCTATGAAACTCCATTCTTAGTTTAACAACCAAAACTAAAAGGAGAAGAAGGAGAAGGAGAAATCTTTTACATATAGCAACTCCTCTAAAAGGACACGTGGACCTCTCCAGGTGGCTGTGTCTCTTTCCAACGCCATGTCCTCAGATCATGGTTCACCTTGGAGATTCCCTGAGCCTTGCCTGGTCTCCTTCTGCCTGATGATTTCTAAAGACACACCTGGCATAATATCTACATGGCTGAACTCCACATAGGTGATGCAGGCGAGCACCCACTCGCAGCGAGAACTTTCTAAATTGTAATGCTAATCTACTAGTAATGATTACTAATAATATGTTATTTTCATTTATTTTACATTTAAACATTGTTTTCTTTTCAGGAATATTTTTGGAGCAGACAATACTCGATTCGAGGAGCACTGTTGTGGTAGGCAGAAAAATGCATCCCGAAGATGCCCTGGATTATCCGGATAGGCTTAAGGGAATCACAGGTGTCCTTGTAGCACAGATGTCAGACTCAACACCTGTATGACTGCTGGAAGGAGCCATGAGCCGCGGAATGCAAGAGGCCTCTCGAAGCCAGCAGAGGTGAGGAAGCAGATTCTCCCCTAGACCTTCCAGAAGGTATGCAGCCCACACCTTGATTTACTCCAATAAGACCCATTGTGGACTCTTGAAATTCTTAAGATAATAAAGTTGCCTTGTTTTCAGCCACTAAGTTTGTGGTAATTTGCTACCATAGCAATAGTAAACTAATAAATGGTAATTTTGGATCATGTTGCAAACTTTTGCTAAAGCATGCATTAATTCTCCTCCTTAATTAACTACTGCACACTAACCTTATGATTTAGAAAATGGAGTTTTTAATGGAAGAGCTAACATTTTTATTACATGCCTTTTGGAAGTTTGAAGAATTGTTATTCAATTTTCATAGCATTTGATTTTTTTTTTTTTTTTGAAAAAGAAGTCTATTTGTAACATAACTGCTCTGATTTCACAGGGAAGGGTCTCGCTATCACAAAACCTTTGCTTAGCTGTACTTTAGTGGTATATTTTTATTAATGAAAATCATGTGTTACAGACTGAACGTTTGTGTTCCCTCAAAAATCTGATGTTAAAATCCTACCCCTCAATGTGGTACAGTTAGGAGGTGGGATTTTTAGGAGGCAAGGAACCTCCTAATGAGGGTGGAACCCTGATGAATGGGATTAGGGTATTTCTCTCTCTCTCTCTCTCTCTCTCTCTCTCTCTCTCTCTCTCTCTCTTCCTCCCATCTTCCTTCCTCAAAGGGACATGTGAAAATTAATCATTATTACACTAACCAATGTCACAGAATAATTTTATGATCAACATTTTACTTTACATGGACTGGGATAGGGCACTGTGAGCTCATTAGAGGCACCTTGGCAAGCATCAGGAAAAGGCACCCTCTCTGGGTGGGCCATGACAAGCCAAAGGAACAGGGCTATATCTGAGCAGGCTGCCCCTGGGGTGGGGCGCAACTCCATAGCCATCTGCAGAAGCTGTGGGAAGGAGCCTTGGAAGTCTTTCAAGACAGGCAGTCATGGTGTCCTTGACATTACATAGATGGGGGTCGAATCTTTCCTCCATTATTTATTAATAATGTGGCCTGAGCACGTTCCTGAAGCTCCCTGAACCTAAAGTTGCTTATTTATAAAATAAGGACAGTTATATGTGTCTTGAGTAACTGTTGTTGGAATTAGGAGGGAAGTGTATAAGGTGTCTGGACCACACTAATCAGTGGGCTTTATCATGTGGTACAACATTCTTGTTCTGTTGATGAGGAAATAGTGATCTTGAAAGGGTTGGGCCTCAGCTAAGGCCTGTTAACACGCATCCCTAGCTGGCCTGCCGCTAGTGTTGAGCCTGCCTTGAAGCATGAGGCAGGAAGAGAGTTTGGTACATTTTTTTAGCAGTATGGGAAAAATATAACCATTTCAGGGGGCTCTGAGTGTGAGATTTTCCTTTCATACCAATTACATACTTAACAGCCCATTCTGGTGATTTTGAAAATCAGAGATTCAATTTTTTAACGGACTTTATTTTATATTTTCACTGTCATATTAGCATCAGGGAACATTTCAAGTCCGCAATTTTGGGGGGAAATAACAGTCTGTGAATCACCTTAGTTACTTCATAAGAGAGAATGGAGAGGTTACCCAGAATCCCTGATGCAGGGTGCTGTGTCGGCACCAGGTGAAGCTCCTAGGCTGCTGATGCAGGTGGGCGACTCTGCAGCAGAGTCTGGGTGTGGACCAGCAGACGGGTGAGCTGGAGCGAGGATTTGGTCATCACTCAGGGATCTGCAGCCAGTAGGAACCAAGGTGAGGACAAGTTTTGCAGGCAGTGACCAGACTTTGACCAGTGGGAAGTATATTTCATAAATTATTCCAACCTCAGACAGTGCTGGGAAGACTGGGAGGGCAACCAGCAGCCAGGGAGACAGGAGCCCAGTGAGCATAGCCAGTGCACCCCCCAGAACCAGCAAAAGGCAGGGGACACTCCCTGGAAACCTAAAGAGGGAGAGGGAGGGGGAAGGGGAGGGAAAGAGAGAGTATGGGAGGGAGATAGGGAGGGGGGGTAGGAGGGAGGGAAGGGATGTGTCCACTTCCCTCTCCTATAACCTCAGAAGCTCTTTCAGGAGAGAGGCAGGGACAAAGAAGGTGTGTGATGAAATAGCCATTTTATCCCAGAGAGGTTTAACGTTACCTGGAGGGGTGGTACATAAGATCCAGTCAGGTTACATTTCACCTGGAATGGGCATTTATCATTTTTTGTTTACTTATTAAATGACCTGATTAACTATAGTCAGAATGAAGGAGCTACATTTTCTCTACACATTTTAGTGAGTGACCATGCGAGTGAATTAAGTGACCCAGATATTGACTCTCCTTTCTTCTCGCTCCTCCCCTCACCCCCAACACAACTCGTTAAATTCCACAGAGAAATCTCTTCCACAGTATCCTTGGGGGGTGTGTTTCAGATGGAACCTGATTCTTTCCAGCGGCGTTACGGCCAGACCCGATGGGTCATGGCTGGAAACTCGTCAGGTGTCACAGACACTTCTGAAGCCCTTTCTAAAACTTCGGATTCTGCCACCAGAAAAATGCACACAATGTACAAAATCCTGCACTTTGGAAGACACCCATCTGGATCAAGGTTGCCTTCTTGCTAAGGTAATTCTAATCATTGAAGCGACACCAGATTCACTGTGTTTCTACCTGACTATCTGCACATGCCTGAGGGCCTTGGTGAGGTCGCAGGTTATGGCTGGGCTAATGTCTATGGCAGCAACATCAAAGCTCTCTCGGTATGCGTCACCCCTAGCCGCTAGGAGAACAACACCTCTGGAGGGCAGAGGTTTTTGTCTGTTCATTGCTCTACTCCCAGCACCTGGATTAGTTTTAATTCTTGTTGAAGGAATAGATGTACCCAGTTCTTTAGACGTGGCCTGAGTCTTCTCTGTATTTATGGTCTGGATTGTTTTGGCTGTCAGCAGGACTTTAAATTCAGTAGGACACTGACATCCCCACTTGTCTTTGAGGCAGCATTGCAGTACGTCACTGTCTTCTGGGTCCATCTCCTATCGAGTTACCCATCCCTTCTAGCCATGTGCCATATGCATATTTGATGAGTGACATCCGTCCACTAACTAGTACTGCAGCTGCATCTGGGATGGGGCTAGAAGGCCGCAAGGGACAAACGAGCCCAACAGGGAATCACAAGCAATGGGAGCAGAAACGATACCATGGAAACTTCCTGAAGCTCGGCATTAAACAAAGGTAGAGCGGGTCCGAATCAGGTGTCATTTAAGATGGGGCTCATGTGGGGGATTAGATAACTTTTACTTGGCATGAAGACGGGAGACAGTGGAAAGAATTCACCCTGGCGGGCAACATGGGAAAATGAATTAATAGGGTTGTGTACCTGTAAGCCTGAGTTTCTCCGGGAAGACGACCTACTGTGTGTGTGTGTGTGTGTGTGTGTGTGTGTGTGTGTGTAGAGAGAGAGAGAGAGAGATTGATTGATTAGTTGATTTTAAGAAATTGGCTTATATAATTGTGGAGACTGGCAAGCCCCCTTGCAGGCTATGCTGGCAGTCAGGAGATCCAGGAAGACAGTTTGAGTCTAATGGCAGTTTGTTGGCAGAATTCCCTCTCTTTTGGGAATGAATAGTCTTTTTCTTAAGAGTTTCCACTGAGTGGATGAGACCTACCCACCTTATGCGGAGCAATCCGCTTTATGCACAGTCTACTGATTTCCCATCCAAAAAATACCTTCACAAAAACTCCAAAACAGTGTTTGATCAAATATCTGGGTACCGTGGCCTAGCCAAGCCTACACATAAAACTAACCATCCCAGCACCACTTAGGAAAACCCAACACAAAAGCCGCTGGGTTTCTACAACCGGTGAAGTAGAGCAACACTCTCATCCCACTGGTTATTCCGAGCCCTCCTTCTAATTTCAGCCTTGTGCCTCCCCTCGTCTCTGACTCCTCGTGGGATGCCCTTCCAACCCTGCTTCCTTCACCACTGGAAAAAATCAACTCGTCTTTCAGAGTTCGGATCAGATGTCACCTCTGGGAGGCTTGCTTTAATTCCGCATCCCCTTCTGATGAATGAATGCCTTCCTACCTGTCGCTCCACACTGATTCCTTTATGTCTGTACTGTTCCCGCATCGATCACCCCGTCTTGCAATTGCTTGTGCACCAGACGACGCAAACGAGCATCGTGGTTACAAATAGAAACTCTGGCTCCAGACTTCCACGACTTAATTCCTGACCTCAGCAAGTTGCCCACCACCTCTGTGCCTTGGTTTCTTCCCCTATAAAATGGAAATGAAGTCGTCCTGACAATCTGCGGTTGTCGTGAGGACTCAGTATGTGTAAAACTCTTAACACAGCGTCCAATATGTAGAACCACTAAAAAAAGGTAATTGTTTTCATTCTTAGTTACTGTTTCTCTCTTATTCCTGTGCCATGTGGAAAGATCTGGTGTTTTTGGAGGGCTGGGACATCAAGGTATCCCCCCTAATATCATGCGGATTAGACCAGGGGTCTGTAGACGTTTATTGGATGGTTCGGTACCTTATATTTATGGGGTGCCCTACAATATTCAAAGGCTAGCAGCATTACCTCCCACTAAAACCTCATTGCAATCTCGGAGGTCATCCTTATCCCCATTTTACAGATGAGGAGACTGAGAAGTAGACAGTAAGTGAATTGTCCAATATCACCCACAGCTGGCAAGTGTGGAGTCTCTACCTCCACCTTGAAGTCCAAGGTCAGTGAGACAGAAGGGCAGAGATGCCAGGAATTCAGGCAAGTTTTTCCTTTCGGGCCCAGGCACCCCCTTCTCCTTTCCATTCTTACCAAACACACAGACAGTCTGGGCCGTGAAGCCTGCAAGAAAGACGAGGTTTCCATTCGCAATGCAGAACCGATTCGGCAAAAGTTCTGCGAGGAGCAGCCTATCAGTACAAGATGTCCTCGGCTGTGACCGTGGCCTCTTCTATTTTGGTCTTAATCTCTGGGAGGGGAACCTGACTAATGGCCACCACAATCACGTTGGCCGCGTGGGCCGAGGCGCTGGCCACGCAGATCCAAAATGACTCTTCGTACTGTTCTTCCACCACGACAAAGTGAAAGAGCTTCTCCTGAAAGTTGGCGATCCGTTCGGTCAGGCCGTGGAATTTCACCGCGGCCGTGAAGCTGGAGATGGCCAACGCCACGACTGCACCTGCAACCCAGAAAGGTCACCCTCCTTCACGGCTCTTTATTTATTTATTTATTTATTTATTTATTTATTTATTTATTTATTTATTTTTTGTAGTTGTGATTACTTGATGATGTGAGTGGCACTGCTGTGGCACACACAACAAACTCACTCTGGGTTTCAAAAAATTCTCAGGATGATGCCAATTTTCATTTGTTTTCATTCTAATACATGATAAAACAACATTACTTGCTTTTAACTTAATGGTCACCCTGGATAAGGTAAAGATAGTGAGGGTTTATTGCCATAATGATACCTTGACCATTGGGCCTGGGATTTTAGAAACAGACCTCATTTCTTAGGATTTTGTTATTTTCATTAAAAATGATTTTTATAGTTCAAAATTAAATGTGAATTGTTTTTCATGTATCTATATACCTAACACACACACACACACATTGTGTCTTGATGTTTGGCTTGGAAAATAGGTCATGGTGGTTACAAATGAGACCATGGATTAATGAAAAGGCAAAAGGCTTAGACTTAATTGTACCTGGTTGGAGCCCCACCTCTGCTACCCACAGCTGTGTCACCTTGGGTGTACCTTTTTCTTTCTCCGAGCTTTAGGCTCCTCATCTGTAAATATGGGTCTAATAATACCACCTCACGGGGGGGCGGGGCTGTGAGGTTTAAACAAAATAGACAGGTGAAACCCCAGTTCTCTGTCTTCTCTCTTCCCTCACCTTGACCTCCGTTTGCTGCTATACATCCTCGGCCAATCACGCACGCTAATGATTTGTTTTTTACTGCGACAGAGAGATTCTGTAACTTAGTAAAGAGGATATCTGTGCCCATCGGGAAGGTTATGGACTCAGGGAAGGGAAGGCTGAGGCGGGCGTGTTAATTCCCTCACACCTTTCACCCAGGTTCTTGGAACTCAGCCTGGTGATGGCGGTGTTCTCCACTCGGGGCTTCCTTACCTGCCAGGACATTCCATAGGCAGATGCCCCCGGGGCCGTTGACTGCCTTGTATGGAACCTGGATCATGTTGAGAATGGCAAAGCCCATGCTGACCAGAGCCAGGGCCAAGGCCAGGAGGAGGAGCAACAGAATCGTTACGTGGAGGCCTGTGTTGAGCTCCTTCACGAGGTGCGGGAAGACTGGGGAGAGAAGACACAGACAATATTTCAAAGTCCACATTCGGCTCAAGTTCATAAAGCCCACAAAGGCTTTACCACAAAGGTGTGAATGGAGGGAGAGAGGACCAGGCAGCAAGCACTGGGGTTTCAAGGAGCAGGAGCCGTCTCAAGATCAAGTCATTGGCCCCTGGATTTGCCACTTGTCAGGTGGATGCAAAGTCAAAATGTACCCCAGCGGGCGATTTAAATCACATTGACCTCAAAGTGCTGGGATCTGGTACAAGTTGATGCACTCAAACCCCAGGCAAGTGTCTCTTTAGCAAAGGAGGCTGCAAACAGTCAGGGAAAGAAGGCCAATCATGAAGTTGGAATCTGGGTCAGAGTTGCCTTGATTAAATCAGAGGGGTAGGAGCGGCCTCGGGGCTATCTGTGAAGAGGGTAGCAGAGTGTGGCGGATTGAAGCCTGCATCTGTCTTCCAAAGAACTGGGTTCAAATCCCAACTTTGCTCATTTGTCACAACCCTGCCCTGCACACCCACCTTACGAGGGTGTCAAGTGGATCAGGTGAAGGGCAGAGGCCTAGCTACAGCTCCCACTCTCTGGGCACTGACGGGAAGCGAGGGGCCTCCCTTGGACCCCCTGGTGTGATTCAGCAAGGTCGACAGCGTTCCCCCATGTATGATGAACCTTCAGTTTTAATGTTACCCAATACTTTTTTTTAGAATATTCAATGTTCACAGTCACGTGGCAGGAAGATCTAGCATTCATTTATGTTTGTTTTCTCTACTTGGCCGTCCCATCTTAGCTATGAAGGTTAAATGATGCATCGCAGTAGACGACTTCGAATATCGCCTGGGAAAGACTCAGTTCTCTAAAAGGGTGGCTGTGGTTGCTGCTGCCCTCGAGGCATGTGACTACTCAGAGCCTCAGTTTCCTCATCAGAACAATGGGGATCATCATACCTGCAGAGCGTGTGAACTGAGGGTAATCGACATCCACTGAGCACAGGCACGGGCCAGACGTATTTCACTTGTTACCTCCTTCAACCCTTGTGACAAGGGTATGAGGTAGATTTTATGAACTTAATGTCTCCTCTTTAAGAAGACTAGAAGTCCCTTAACTTTGAGCAAGGTGACCCTGAACTCTATATAGGACTTTATAGTCCTATATAGGACATGGTATGTAGAGGTTGGCTCACTGTTTTCAGTAGTTCTAAATGAAGACTTAAACATGATGAAAGCCAGAGAACTCCTGGGCATACTCGTTCTCCTGTGACCATTCCAAGGTTTCTACCGAACACCTCCTGGTCATGTCAGGGTCCATCTTGTGAGCTTCAAACCCCTTGCTTCATCACGGACACCACTGACCAGCACCTCCTCTTCCCCGCTCAGGAGCCAGGATGCAAAGCTTTCCTGGTTCCTCTCATCCCACACCCTCACCCTTTCCCCCTCTGGGGCCTTTGTGGCTCACTGCCCCCCTTTATCGCTGGAAGGTTGGTGTCTCTTGAGCCCGAGAACTAGCCTTCCTTTCTGATATTTCTCCCTTTAAAGTATCCTTTCCACTCAGAAGTTTCCAGACACTCTGCTTTTATTCTGGTTTAGCTTTCTTTCCAGTTCAGTCTTTCCATTTATAGGTTATCATATCAGCATTGGAAACTTTATCCTGGAAGACAAGCTTCTTTCCAAGGGATTTTTCCTGTGTACAGCTTCTCTCTTCCCTTTCTTTCCCTTCCACCTCAGTGTCCCTTGGATGTTTTATTTTTTTTTTTCCTTTTCAAATTCTCTGCTCCTTTTTATTCCAAACATGATAGCTCATGCCTGATTACCTAAAGTTTCATTATCCCTTTCCTTGCAATGTAACCCTGAGAGACACATGACCAGCATAATAATCTCCATCAAAGACTTAAAATGGAAAATCATCACCTATGTCATTGGAAAAGATCCCAAGGTTTGCTAATACGCTGTGTTGATCAAGATGTAGGGAGGGAGAGGCTGTCAAACCTTGTAGGAATTATTAATTCACACACCCTCTGTAGAGGACAACTTGACCATGTCTATCTGACAATTTTCATTTCTAAGAAAAGCCCTCCCACATGTGCTCAAAGCTGTACATATCAGATATTTGTTACGGTAGCAAAAGGTTGGGGGAAAACCAAAATGTGGATTAAGAGGAGAATGATTCAATAAATGAAGGTACAACCACACAATGCCAGCTCTTAGAAAAGAACTGATCATATTCATATAACAATACGAACCCACCTCTGGATTTGACTTAATAAAGAATCGAGAAATAACCACATTAGGATGCTGGGGAGGGGAAATCTGGGGCATATGGAGTGATGTGGAGAGGGGTATTGAAAGAGTGGTTTGGAGATTGACTTTCTGGGGTGATTCTGTAGCAGACCACATTGTAGGTGAAAATAGAGGCAGTTTGTCAATGGGACCCAGTCAAACCTCCCTGACTCCCCAGTGTTCAAAGCATTTTCACATCCCCACCTCCTCAGCTCTGCATGGGGGCCCTGGGAGCTGGGATTTTTTTCCCTCCAGATCAACAGTAAGTGACAGAAGCAGGTAAATCCTGATTCCAACTTAGGGGTAAAAGAGCTGTGACACATCCCGTAGCTGTCTCTCACAGTTAAGCTGTACACGCACTAGGAGCTGTCAATCTAAATGTCGGGGACACTCACTCTGGCTCTAGAGGACATTATCATAGACCCAGTGTCCCGAACTGCACTATTATACAACCAGCCAAACACAGCAGGAAACAGGCCCCGCTCCTGGAGGTTTTCAGAAAGAACCCCATCCAAAGCACCTGGCATGGATGTTGGCATATCTGCCTCTGAGACACCCCCAGGGCAGCCAGAAATAAAACTCTCTCGGGTACTGTTCTTCTCAGGAATAGTGTTAAAACATCCTTGATGAGTCCCACATAGTTCCGATGCTTCAGAGAGCAGACCACGTTCGACAACCCCAGGGGCTGTGCCCCGCGGCATGCCTCTGAGAGGAAGGAAGGAAGGGGACATCGATGGGTTTTTCCTGTGGGCACTTCCAAAGTGCCCATCTCCCTATGGCTTCTGCTAGAGGCAGTTTACATTTCTGTGAGGCCACCCTTTGGCCTCCTCCTACTGTAAAGTTAGTCCCTGTTTCTGTGGTTTCTCCAGTGACAGGGCTTGTGCTTGGTGACTTCTTCACTTATACTAGGCCCACCATCTGCCACCTCACACACTCTCTGAATTCTGTACTGATATGGTGAGGTCCTAACCCCAGTACCTCACACATTATTATCTAGATATGGGGTCTTTTTACAGAGGTAATCAAGTTAAAATGAGGTCATGAGGGTGGGCCCTAATCCAATGTGATGGGTGTCCTTACAAAAAAAAGGAAATTTAGATGCAGAGACAGACATGTACAGAAGATCACGTGAAGAGTCATAGGGAGAAAGCCATGTGAAGACTGGAGTTAATGCTGCCACAAAACAAGGAAAGTCTGGGGACATCAGCGGCTGGAAGAAGCAAGGAAGGCTCCCCACCTCTGCCCCATAGGTTTCAGAGGGCACCTGGCCACACACGGGCAACCTGGTTTCGGATTTCTAACCTCCAGAACTGTGAGGGAATAGGTTTCTGATGCTTAAGTCACCCAGTAGGTGGTTCACTGTTACAGAAGTCCTAGGGAGTTAATATAGCCTCCCGACTGGGTGACCGCTCACTGTTCCCCCTGGGCCCTCCTGCCCTTGAGTCCATATTCGTCTACCTCCTCCCCATCTGCTTTTGCCAAACTCCAGGAGAACAGTAAGAGCTGCTAGGTGACAGACACTCTGCCTTGGGAAAGCTGCCAGTCACAGATTCCAGAGGAGCAACACGTAGTGCCAGGTGGGAATTTTGGAGTCAGGCTGACCTGAACTGGCACCTGGCTGTGGCACTTGTGGCTCTGTGACCTTGAGCAAGTTGCTTTCTCTCTCTGAGCCTCAGACTTCTCATACCTGGGTTGCTGAGGATTCATATGGCATAGGCCACAGCTGAGTTTAAAAGAACTTTGTCGCTATCCACCCAGTCAGCATCTACTATGTGCCAGCCACTGTTGTAGGGGCTTGGGACCATCACTGAACAAGACAAGATCCCTGTCCTCGTGCTGCTATGTACTAAGGGGGAGGAGACAGATAATAAATAAGGCACGTAACATAAATAAATTGTCAAGTATGTCAAAAGGCGGTTATCATGGTAACATGCTAGATCATGCTATGTAATTACCATGGGCTGTTTTTATTATATTCTCTAAGCACTATCTTTTTTTTATGAAAGTCTTTGGAATATTGCTGCTATTGAATCAGTCATTCCCTGTTAAAGCTTTGGAATTTCCTTCATGAGGTTTATTAATTTTAATTATCTATGGCTATTTAAAAACTTGTGCCATTTCCCTTTAGGGGTGTGTGTGTGTGTGTGTGTGTGTGTGTGTGTGTGTGTGTGTGTGTGTATGTGTGGTTTGAAACAATCTCAAACTTTAGAAAAACCTCAAGAAAGGTATAAAGAAATTTTCTTTTCCTCCTGAACCATTTGAGAATTAGTTTTCTCTTCATCCCTGAGTAATTTAGGGTCTATTTCCTCAAAATGGACATTGCCTCAGATAACCACAGTACAACCATCAAATCATCAAGTTAATAGTGGAACATGACTGCTCAGTCCTTACTTACACCTATTGCCCTGGTAACATCTGTCATAGCAAGCAGACCCAGTTCAGAACCGAGTTCTGCAAATATTTGTCATGGTCTCCTTTTAACATGTCCTTTATTGTGATTTCTTTGTTTCTGTGTGACTTTTCAGCTTTTTATGTTGTGTTTTTAATAGAGCTCTTTCCCCCAGTATTCCTAATATCCCCATTCCAAGTTAATTGCTGGGTAACTATAACTATTCCAAGAGACCTTTCTTCTTGAATATACGAAACAAACGTGAATTTCCTTCATGTATATAAAATGATGCCAATTTGTATTAGCCATATTTGTCAATGGTCCAGTTTCCTGTCTTTATAAATTCAATAAGATACTTACCCTGGCCAGCTTCCTAAATACTACAATTCTGAAGTATAGACATCAAATAATGAATAAAATTCCTTATCCCCTAATTATAATTAATAATATATTAGTATGATATTGATTAATTATGATTTTGTAAGATACGTTCTCACCATATTGATTAATTATGATTTTGTAGGATACTATTCTCACCAGCGAACTGTTTAATTCTAAAGGCTTACAGAATACTGCTGTCCCTGTTTTGGTAAGACGCTGCATACGCCAGGCTTGGAGTCCTGCTGTGTTTACATCCAAAGCAGCTCTGAGGTGACACTGGATGCCGACAACATCCGTGCCCGCTCACGTTCACCACGGGCAGCCCAGTGCCTTGCCCCAGATCTCCCTGCCAGCAACCATCTGGTTGGGCTTTGAACCAGAGCAGCCTGATTGCTGAGGCCTTTGGTTTTTCTCAGACTATGAAGCTTTTATATAAACAGACATGGAAGCAGTTGCCATGCTCCCTGAAGCTTCATTTATGCAGGCAGTCTACACCCGAGAGCTGGGCTGGCTCAGAACACCCGAGTCACGGGGCATGGGTCTGAAGTCTGGCTCTGCTGTTTCCTGGCTGGGTGACCTCAGGCAAGTTATGCAACCTCTGCAAGCCTCAGCTTAACTCTGCAAAATGGGATCGTTATTAATTTTTTTTTTTATAAATTTGTTCTAAGGCTTAAGAGACAAGCCATGTGAAGCACTTAGCAGAATGTCTGACACATGTAAGCACTCAATATTTCAATAGTCATTCTTAACAGAGGTAAGCTATTAAGTAAAAACACACAGATCTTATTGCTAATGTTTCTATGAGCCTCTACAGAAAAAAACAAAAAGGTGTCTTCTTGGTTCTGAAAGGGAACCCTTGGATTACTGTCGACTGTGTCATTATGCCTTAGAGAGAGGCAGCAGTTGAATTCTACATTCAGATATAACCACCCTCCAAATTAAAAAAAAAAAGTAGGTTTTCTAAAGCAGCTTTCGTGCCCCAAATATACTCACTTGTGAACTGGGACTGGCGGCCCCCTAGGCCGCACTGCCGCACCTTACACCCTTGGAAGAGCCCGTAGTAAATGTCCCCAATGAATTTGACCAGCTCTGGGTCGGTGGCGTTGACCAGGTCCACTCCAGTCTGACAAAGGATTTTCCCACTCAGCCAGTGAGGCACTGCCAGGGCAGTGATGATCAGGATGAAGGAGGAGAGGCTGAGTAGAGATGCCAGCCCGTACCACGCCTTTTTGAACCATCCAGGCATTCTAGTGGGTGCAGGTCATCCCCCAGGGGTCTGAGCTGCAGTGGGGGCCGTTGACATCTTCTGGACACTCAGTAATCCCCTGCTCCAAGGTCAGCTCTTCCAGACACACCATTTCAAAGTCCCAAGTTCATCCTGTGGTCCTTTCGCAGTGCCCTTCTCCACAGCCTGTGTTTACTACAATCGTATCGGGAAGTCTCTACAGAGACAGTCTTCACCTGACAGCACAGAGGAGTGTGTTACTGAAGGATGTAACCCTATATCTCCCACTAGACTAATGTTTCAGCTGAGGGCTTAATTGTTCCTCGTTTCAAGTATTTAAATAACCCTGGTGTGGCCCTCTTAAGGATGAGAAAGTTATTAGGAGGCAAAACCCAGTAGATCTGACTGTGAAGAGATGCTAGCCATTCTCAAAAATGCATACGGTGGGAGGAAAAAAAATGGAATGATTAGCACTTGAATATTGCCAACAAGGCATGGTATCAAATGCCACTCTCTTTGATGCATACCGGGGCATTTCTCAAAAATTCACTGCTGTCAGAATCCCCAGAACTGTTATTAATACCATGAAGTGATCTCTGTGCTCAAAACTTTCAATTGAAATGTGTAAACAAGGCATTATTATTCCTAGGTTTATCACTGGGTGACTATGCCGAGGCAGCCTGGACCCCAACACTCACATTCTTATCTTCTGCTTCTTGTCTGTCCTATCACCAAATTGGAAAGGAAAGTGTTTCTCTATTGTGTTAGCAAATTATAATCAAATCAGCCTGCTGGGGTCTTTAACCTCTAATAGTGAAGATCTCTCTTTTTCTTTTAATCTGTAGGTACTAGAAATGAAATATTCCCTAATTTTTATCTTATACAGTGGCTTTGAAAATGACTTTTAGTCTATTGCTAAATGTCAACTTAATGTCCTGTGAGACTGGCAAGAGGTACTCTCAATTGCTTTAGAGAGCAAAATTGGGCTGAAGGCTCACAGTAAGATTCCTTATTTGGTCACAGAAGACTAGAGGTGGATTCAGGATGGGGCACTGATAACCAACGGAGTTCCAGGAACCTCACCCAGAGAATAGTGAGGGGGGAGAGGGCAGAGGGACATGGGAATGTAAATGTCAGATCCCGTCTCTATCATTGGGGTTCACGTCTATGGTGTCTCCACAACGAACATAAAGGAGTGTGCCTCCAAAGCCTGGGCAGAGCTCCACACCTACAAAAGATCTTTGCCATAGGCTTGGTCACCCCGGATGCTCAGTAACCCTCTGTGGCAGGCAGGGGTGAATATTCCAACTGTTTGTCTCCTGAGAAAATTGGACATCAGGCCTTGGGCTGGAGTTCAGGCCTTTGAAATGCAACAGCTCTTCTTCATCCCAATGACCTTAAAACAGCACATGTTTTTCTGGTAATCAATAACAAAATACATCTGAAAGGCTTGTAAAGTGCTTGGAACATTAATAAGTGACCAATAATGTTAGTTATTCTTATTGGAACATTAAGCATGCTTTGAGAAGGCAGGAAGTGTTATACATTTGTGTCATATTTCTGCCCCCAATGATGGACCCAGGTCAACTTTTGGTGTTTTAGGGGTTAAGCAATTATTTTTGGAAAAATTCTATGGAGAATGACATTCCTAGCAAGCCCTTGCCATTATCAATGGAGGTGTACTCACTGTTGAAGACCTGGGTTTGAATCCCTACTCTCCCGGGCGAATGACTGAGACTCTCATGCCTTGGCTACCTAATCTGTCATGGGACTGGTGTGTGGAGTAAAATGAAATAGCACACGCAGATCACTTAGCACAGTGTGTGGTGTATAGGGGGCACTAAATAAATGGTGTCCTCATCCAGATTCCCAGCAATTCTACTCCTGGTAATGAAGCTTCTGATGATAAAATGTGTTGTAGGATGCCTCCTGCTCTCTATCAACATCTTTCTGCGTCCCTTCCCTGGCACCCATTGATTGAGTGAACCACTGTGTGTCTGCTGTGTATAAGGCACTGTGTATGGGTGGACAGTGACCCAAAGATGTATAGTAAGGGACCCTGCTCTCAGGAAAGTTACCACAGTGTTAGGGGAGTGGTTCTCAACCAAGATCAATTCTACCCACCCAGGGTACATTTGGAAATATCTGGTGATTTTTTTGGTTGTAGTGCCGGCAGGTGTGTGGTGCTGCCGCTGGCATCTAGGAGGTAGAGACCAGAGATGCTGTAAACATCCTACAATGCTGGGGACAGCCTCTCCACCCACCCAACACCCTCACAGAACTAATAGCACTGCTCTTGAGAAACCCTGTATTAGGGGCACGACTAATATACAGAGAGAAAATGCCAGGCTTTGTTGGTGGGAATGGGTGGTGCCATTTGGTGGGAGTCTTGTCAAGTGGGCTTAGATACACAGTCACAGAAGGCAAAGGGTAGTGTCAAACAATGTCATTGACCTTGTTTGTGTCTCTATTGGACCCGCGTAGTGCTGTACATACTCATATATTTTGTAGCAACCTTGTAATCATTTTCTGTGGTATTGTTTGTTTTAAAAGCATTAATTTGCGAAGTGTAAACACTATATTTTTAGTATCCTACTATTGCATCACTCTTTTGTCAATTTTTAATGGTTGAATATGGTCCAAAATAGATATTTAAATACCCCTCACCCCCAAAATAATAAGAGGCCTGGAACTGAACAATCTCTTAAGAGGCCCAGTGAACTGTCACAGAAGTAGTGGCAAAAATAACAATGTGACTGATGCTCGGCTGGCATTTATGGAAGCTCCTACCACTAGCTACACACCAAGTACTCGAGTATTACCTTTTAAAATCCCTTCCGCACCGGAGGATGCTAAACCATTAGTATTCCCACTTCACTGGCGGGGAGACTGAGGTCCGCACAGCTGTGAAACGGGGGACCCGGGCAGAAGGCTTTATTCTTAGTTACGGGGGAAATACATTGCACGTGGCCCGGCCTCGGTGCTGAAGTGACGGCGGGGGCCGCCAACTGTCGCGCACACCTGCTCTCCATCCTTTTCGGCTCAGGACGCCCGGCACCTGGCGGAGGTCGGTGGGCCGTGCATGGCCCCGCCCCCCGAGGCGGGGCTTAATGGCGAAGGGGCGGGGCTTAGTGTGCGGGCAGGGACGTGGGTTGGTGGGCTGGGCAAGGGGCGGGGCTTAGTGAGCGGGCAAGGGCGCGGGTTGGTGAGCTGGGCAAAGGGGCGGGGCTTGATTGGCGGGCGGGCAGGGGCGGTGCGCGCCGGGGTCGGTCCGGAGTTGCGGGGTCCAGCGGGGCTTGCAGGATGGCGGCGGCGGCGGCGGCCGGCGAGGCGCGCCGGGTGCTGGTGTACGGCGGCCGCGGCGCGCTGGGCTCGCGATGCGTGCAGGCGTTCCGGGCGCGCCGCTGGGTAAGTCCGCGGGCCGGGGGCCCTCGTCCGCAGGCGTTCCGGGCCCGCAGGCGTTCCGGGCGCGCAGATGTTCCGGGCCCGCAGGCGTTCCGGGCCGCAGGCGTTCCGGGCCCGCAGGCGTTCCGGGCCGCAGGCGTTCCGGGCCCGCAGCCGGGCGAGTCCGCGGGCCGGGGGCGCGCGGCGGCGCTGCCCGGAGCGGCGAGCTGGGCGGCCGGCGGGCACGCGGGGCATTGGGGTGCCGGGCAGCCGTCCCCGGGCAGGCTGGGAGGGCGGTGCGGAGGAAGCGGGCGGGCTCCCCGGTGCACCCCGGACACGAGCGCTCGCGGGGCCGTGCACCGCCCACGCGGGCCGCTGCTCCCTCGGCCTCGGCGGGCCCAGCGCGTCCGGCACGAGCCGGGAGAGAAATCCAGAACGGGGAGGGCGAGGAGCGGAGGGGCGGGCACCGGGAGGACAAAGGGAAAGAAGGAGGATCTGGAAATGGCCCTGCCCGGCCCCGCTCGCTAGTCCCGTTCCCGTGAACTGACTGCTGCCGCGGACCTCAGTGTCCACGTCTGCAGAATGGGGATGGATAATGATACTGTTTGCTCCTTGGGGGAGTTGCGAGGATTCAGTGAGATGCTTGGTGTCTCAGCGTGTGCATTCCCGGACTCCCGGGAAAAGGTGGTAGAATGTTAACCTGTTCCCGATATATTATTTGTTTTCTGCATTTGCCGGGGTCCAGAACAGGCCTTCCTAACATGTGCCGCTTTGTCGCGTGAATTATGTTGAGCCGAAGGCACTAAAGACACTTCAGTTTAAGAGAAACTTACACCTCTCCCTTAAAGAATGTATGTAGGAACCTTGCCTATAGTAGTCATTCCCAGAAATAATTTTTATGACCTATCTATAGGGCAGTGCAGACTGCTAACGACTGAACATCTCTACTTATGACCTTTGAGGAGGTAAGAGCCCCCAAAGGGCTCACCTCATCCTTAGCTCAGAATGTCATCCATATCTCATTTTAATTTTCTGCCTCTGAACCGCTCCTCTGTGTGTGTGTGTGTTTGGGGGGGGGGTCTCTGACTCATGTATGTGGGGTCCTCATACACGTATGTAATTTGGCTGTTTTGTTAGTCTGTCTCATGTTGATTTAATTTTTGGACCAGCTGCAAAAACGTAGAGAGGTAGAGGAAAGTTTCTTACTCCCCCCCCCCCCAACACATGTATTATTGATATATTGATCTATATAGCCCTGTTTCATTAGCTTCCACTGGACCTGTACTTTGAAGCCTCTGCCCCTCAAATACTGGTGGCTTCTCTGTTTTGCAAAGACTTTTTCACCTGTTTTGAATAGTCACGTATTTACTCCCTGAAGGCAGTATGCAGGAGCCCCGCTGGTCCCAGGCCAGGAGCCCTGACCCCTGCCACCTAGCAGGGTTCAGTGTATTCCCTGTGGAGACTCTGCCCTGTGTCATCTCACTGCAGCAGCTGTCACTTGATCAAAGTCCATGCTGGAGCTCTGGGGAGCTTTCCTGGGGTTCAGTTAGCAGCAGCAGCAGCAGCAGCCTGGACAAAGGGTACCCTGGGACCAGAGAGAGAAGGTCCCAGGATTTTCTTCTGGCTCAGGATCTGGCATAGGACTCTGTTTCTCATGAATCTAAACACATCACCCCCTTCCTGCCACCTCTGAAACCTGGGAAGACTGCGATTTGGGGTGTTTCCCCCAAGTCTGTATAGATGGATGGCAGTGACAATTGGAACACTTAAGGAGTGCCAGCCAAGGGCCAGGCACTGTGCTCCCACACACCAGATCCCTTGTATGCTCTTCATTTATTCTACACAGTAACTTTAGTACAGTCTGTATTCTCACGATACAGATGTGAGGCTGCGCTTTCCCCCCCGTGGGGGCAGTTCGCAGAATCTAGTGAACTGATTTACCTTTTGAGTCTTTTCCCTGTTGCTTTCCTGGGGGGTCTGGGGTAGAGCCTAGTCTTTGTCTCAGTATCTCCCACAGTTGGTGACCTAAAAGTAGTGCGTGGTCTTGAATGGATCCTGTGTTCTTCAGAGCTCGCGGCAGAGATATTTGTCTCTGGGACCTTCAGACCTTGGGGACCCTGGGGCTTTCTAACAGTCTTGCATGTGTCACCTATGCTGTCATATGTAGCATCCTCTATTTCGTTTAATTCACACACTGATGCTGGTCATTGTTAACCCCTGCATGAGGTCGAGAAAGCCGCTGTATGACAGAGCCAGGATTCAAACCCCAGTCTGCCTGGTCCCCAAACGCAGAGTCATCCCTCTGTGCTCTGGGGCAGGGTTCTGTGGGCCGAGTCCTGCTGCCATCTGTTTTCATACAGCTCAAGAGTTAAGAATGGTTTCACATTTTTAAATGGTCGAAAAATTAAAAGAAGAATAATATTTTGTGACATGTGAAAATCACATGAAATACACATTTCAGCACCTCAAGTTTTCCTGCAACACAGCCACGGTCATCCGTGCACCTGTGGGGCTGTGTCTGTGGCTGTCCCCGCTCCCACAGTAGAGTGGAGTGTTATGACAGAGACCGCCTGGCCAGCAGAGCCTAAAATATTTACTCTTTGGCCCTTTATAGAGAAAAAGTTTGCAGATGCTGGTCTGGAGGGTTTGTCTTTAGAGGAGGCAGAATGGACTGGGCTGGGGCTCGGATTGGCAGAGTGGGAGGGGAGAGGTTGGCATCTGGATCCCCTAAAGGGGGTTTTCCTTTAAGCCTCTTACCTGTCTCCACGCCTCTCTGTCTGGGCCTTGGATCTTTAAAGGAATAGTAACGTGCTGTCTCTTGACTGAAGCTGTTTTTTATTCTAGTGGGTGGTCAGCATCGACGTGGTGGAGAACGAAGAGGCCAGTGCTAGTGTTGTCGTTAAAATGACAGACTCGTTTACGGAGCAGGCTGACCAGGTAATTCCAGAAAAGGTCCCACAAGCCTGTGGGATGGGGAGCAGTGTCCGCTGGCTGGCAGTGTGTACTTCCCTTCAAGTACTGTCTCTCTAATTAGGAAAGCCATTTGTACCTATGGAGGGAAATTGGGAAAAAAAAATTCAATGAAGGTAAGTGACCCATAATCCAGTTCTAGTTAGCTGACTATTCACATTTTGGCCCGTTTTGTTGTCTTTTCTATGCATACTATATGTTACTAGCTTTACAAATCGTGTAATCTTGTATTTTATATTTTAAAAATTTAAATGAAATTTTTATTTAAATACTTCAGATCATTTTTAAAAATCCATGTCAGTGTGTAATTTTTAATTTTATGAATTGGCCGCAATTTTCTTAGTTTCCTCACATTGTACGTTTAACTTTTTGCAGTTTTTTTTTTTTTTTACTATTACCAGGAATACTGTGGCAAACGTCTTTATCTCCATCTCTGATTATTTATTTAAGATACATTCTAAAAAGTGGAGCACCCAGTTCAGAGCAAGAATACTAGCAAAACAGATTATTTTGAATTACAAAATGATATGCTTATTGTAAAACAAAAAGTCAAAATTCTGTAAATATATTAGTAAACTGTGACCCTTAGATAACCACTCCAGCAGGAGGTCCCCTTAACAACTTGATGGGTGTTTTGGTAAATGTCTGGGTTCTACCTTTCTCAAAGAGCTGTGCCCCACGAGCTGTGTGAGGATGGGCTTCATGTGGTTGGTTCCCTCCCCAGCACCAGCCCATGTTCCCAAGGAAATCTGCATGATGTTCTGCGTGTGATGCACTGTATATGCACGGGCACGCGGCAACGTGGGCAGGCTGGTTGTGGCGGTCCTGTTTATAGCTGAGGAGACGGAGTGTCAGACACTCGGTGACATGGCCAGCAGAGGGACTAAACATGATATTCCTCTTCTCTGGCTTTACTATATTCCCTACATCATACATGCATCACTTAAAAAGAATTTTAAGTGTGTTATAAAAAATAGCTAAGGACCATATACACCATCGACGTCCAACAGTGTTCAGCTTACTAGGGACAACAAAACTAACCAAAGAGCAGACCCTGAACTTATTAGTTAATAAGTAGTTAATAAGTCTCTTATTAGGACATCTATGCTCTCAACTCCACCACTGACGGGCTTGCTGACCATGTCACCGAGACGTCAGGGGAGCTGATCCAACTTCTGGCAACTGGGATGTGGGCTCTTGGCAACAGGACGTGGCTTAAGAATGAAGAGAGGAGGCAGCAGGGAACCAGGGTGACAGGAGGGAAGTCAACAAAAATAAATTGGGATTAGGTGAAATACTCGTTAATAGAGGCCAAGGGAAATTTAGGAATTTCTTGAAAGCTTTAGGTGTGGGATGTAGGGGAGGAAAGATTTGTTTTCACTGCTGATGCATCCTCTTTGAAAGAGTGATTTGAGGCCTCAGAAATGTTTAGTGAAAGTCAGTGACTGGAATGTTGTTGCTGGGAATGGTACATTGTCTTGTCATAAGAAGATTTATCTTAAGGAAGCAATTGGGAGACATCATCTCAACTGTTGATGGAAAAGGGTCGTGGTCGATGGCCAGAATTGGCTGTCTCACCAGGTTTTTGTTTTAATAACTTAACAAGAAGACATATATGTATTTTCAGCACTTTAAATTTTGCAAAAAGATTAGTAAAAAGAACCCCCAGACACATAGTATTTACCACTGTTTTGCATTGACTGTATTTTTTTATTGCTTTAAAAATAATTTCCCTTTGGCATTGTCTTTTGGAATTGTAGTTTAAAGAGGTTTTTGTATTGTGGGGAGAGTAGAATTATCTCAGGTTATGATTCTGTGATTTGCAAAGAAAGTCTGGAAAGAAATATACCAGAAGGTTAGCCGCAGGCATTGAAGTTCCAGGTGATTTTTTAAAACCCTTTTTCTACTTTTCTTAATTGTTTCATTTCAGGGGTGCTTATGTCCCCATCATTTAGAATAGTCAAAAGAAGATCATTGCTTTATAAAAATCACACTGAAATGTATGTATTTGGGCTTCCCTGTCCAAAATGCTTGTCATAGGTTGGTCTTGGTCCTACATCTAGTTTCCAAAGTGTTAATTGTCAGGTACTTTTAAACTGTCTTTAAAGGACGTAAAAAAATAAACTGAGGTGTCTGCAAAGATGTTGGCCTGTTTAGGTTTTCCTGGAAACATGTGGATCTCTTCGTCCTTTTTGTTTAAGGTGACTGCTGAGGTCGGAAAGCTCTTGGGTGAAGAGAAGGTGGATGCGATCCTTTGTGTGGCTGGAGGATGGGCCGGGGGCAACGCCAAGTCCAAGTGTGAGTCCTCTTTTGAGTTAGTCATCCACTCTGATCCTGCTCTTTGTCCAGCGGGCTTGGATTGCTTGGGTTCATACTACATGTCAGATCAGATGTTTTTCAGTCTGGCTCCCGGGATCCCTACAGTAGCTCTGTGAGGTAGGGATGAACAACCAACCCATTTTACAGGTGAAGAAAAACTTCCATAAAGGGGTTCAGGAAGGGGAACGTTGAGTTTGAAGTAGGGGCAGGATGAAATCAGCATCGTTCCCACCTCAGTCTTACAGGGCTGCTTACTGGGAAGTGAGGGACGTGTCTGAAAAGGAGAGATCGTTCTGAAGCTCAGGAAGACTCAAAATTGAGCTTTTTTCCATAAAGCTGAGTACAGTTTCTAACTTGCCATCATGAACATTTTCAAACATAGAGAAAAGTCCACAGAACAGCTCAGTGAACACCTGTTCCCTCCATCAAGGTTCAGTGTTTGCTAGCATTTCCTCTGCTTGCATGCTCTGGCTTTCTCGCACGTGTGTACTCTGAATTTTTTGGTAAACCACTTGAAAGTAAGTGGGCTGTTTTCCGTATTTCAGCATGAGTCCCCAAAGAGTAATCCCATTCTCCTACCTTCTCATAATACCATTATTATATCGAAGAAAATGAACAGTAATTCTGTAAGGTTAATACTATCCAACCCATATTCAAATTTCCCAGTTTATCCATATCTTTTATAATCTTTTTCCCCTAAACTATTTCAGTCAGGGTTTATGTACTACATTTTGTTGTTGTTCATAGTCTATCTATATATATCTTTTTTCCTGTGTCAGACTTGGTGAGGCAGGGCTTTTTTCACTGTGGATGCTGAGCCAACATACCGTTTGTTTTTTTCTTCACTCAGCTCTCTTTAAAAACTGTGACCTGATGTGGAAGCAGAGCATGTGGACGTCAACCATCTCCAGCCACCTGGCCACCAAGCATCTCAAGGAAGGAGGCCTCCTGACCTTGGCTGGTGCCAAGGCTGCCCTCGAGGGGACTCCTGGTAAGCCTTCACCTCGCGGCCTGTGAAGTGGGGGTGCTCATTGCGCTCATCGTCTGCTCACAGGGCTGCAGGGTGCCTCATGGGCTGCAGAGTATTGAAGCCCTCCGCCCTCTGCAGTTCTTTATGTGGGTGGATTTTGCTTCCTTTAGGCCTGAAATATTTTAGGGGAAGGACTCGTGAGCCTTTCATTGGCGTTGTCTTAAGGGAGCAGCTTGGCAGCTGGAGCTGGAGTGAGAGAGGCCAGGGTAGATTGTGCATCATAGCTGTGTGGTCTTAAACAAATTTTTATCTATTCAGCCACATCTCTGCTGTAGTTTCCTTAATTGTAAATAATCACTGTAGCATCTCCCTTGAAGAGTAGCTAAGCATTAGAAATACCGACGTGTAAAGCATATGGTGAGTCTTCTGAGAAGTCACTTTATTTCATTTTATTCTTTCTTAATCCTGGGGTTGATGTCATTATCATTTTAAATTTACAGGTAAGAAAAAAACTAAAACATAGGTTAGATCATTTGCCTGGGTTTATACAGCAAGTAGGTTGCATGCTTTCTTTGAACCAGAACCCCGATCATTTCTAACTTATGTATTTTTTCCATTATATCATGCAGATCCAGGTTTTCTTTGGGTCTTTTATGCCCTGTGTTAGTTTGCTCAGGCTGCCACAATAAAGTGCCACTGGGTAAAATGACAGAAATGTATTTTCTCCTAATTCTAGAGGCTGACAGTTCAAGATCAAGGCATCAGCAGGGTTGCTTTCTTTCCGAGGCGTCTCTCCTTAGCCTGCAGATAGTCATCTTCTCCCGGTGTCCTCACGTGGTCGTTCTTCTGTGTGTGTTTGTGTCCCAGTCTCTCATAAGGACACCGGTCATGCTAGATTAGGGCCCATCTTACTGACTTCATTTTAACTTAATTACTTCTTTAAAGACTCCCATCTCCAAATGTAGTCATTCTGAGATGTTGAAGCTTCAACATAGACATTTTGGGGGAGATACAGTTCAACCCATAATACTCCCTTTTCGATAGGGCTAAGGGAATTTAAGTGGGCAGCTCAGGTGCGGGGTCCAGGACAGAGGCAGAAAATGCCTACCTCCACTACCTAAGTTAAACTCGCCTTAAACAAAAAAAAAGGGTGGGGGGAGCTGATTTTGGACCTTGTCAGTAAGTAGAGACCTTGAGCCCCTCTTTAAATTTTAATGTAACTCGCTGAAATCTGTGGCTCTTGCAAATCAACAGCTTTATGCCACTCATTTTGTTTCTCAGAGCATATGATCTTACAGGTCCGTGGCATTCGCGGTCATCAGAGCCACGTAAATGTCAAATGTAAGTTTGGTCGGGATCTGACTTTTATTAAAGGTGACGTAGAGCAGAGGCAGTAGGGAGCAAACAGAGAGATGAGTAATAGCTTGACATTTAAAAAAGAAAACCCTAGGACCGAAAGACTTAGTTTTTTTAAAGGACAAAGCAGTCTCCTGCTTTCCTTTGGTTTGTAACTGTCCTTCGTTTCTAGTTTTGGATACTGGTAAGGACAGCAGGCTCTGGAATGACACAGTTGGTTTCCTACTTCATCACTGTGTGGTGTCTGTAAGATGAGGGTAAATGATAAAAAGGCTTCCTTTACATGGTGCTCGTGACTTGCAGACATCTTCACGGGTGTAAACAGCTTGGGAAGGTATGTCAGGGAGTCAGTGGTAAGTGTGAACTCTTTTCCTTTACTCAAGGCTCATTTTTGCCCAGCTATTCCTGCTTTAGATGTTAACAGGTGTGTTCATTTGTAAGCTCTTAGGTGAATGTTGTTAAACTTATTCGAGTCTCGAAATCTTTCAGCTTTGATTCAGACCCAAGAAAAACACATATAAATTGAAAGTAAATGACGTAGAGGCTTAGTGGTCCTTCAAACCCAGGAAGAATTGTTCAGAAATGAAAAGCTGTCTTTTCACTTTGGAAGATACTGAGAAAACCCCCGCCCTCTCATGTTCAGGGCTGTATTTGTAGATTATCTACTGTATTAAAATGGTCGCGATCACTTTTCTTTGGCTGTTTTAGAAATCAGACTCGAGGGACTCCGTCGATCACTTTATAATTGAGAGAAAAGTATTTATCATCTTAATGAATTTTTTTTTCTTTCGCATCTTGTCAAATGATCCCCTTACTTGCATCGTGTAGAATTCTGTAGAATTAAACCATCGGGGCTGCTGGTCGCTGATTGTTTCTTTCTTCATCAGATTCCTGCTCTTGTGTGTTTTGAATGGAATGAAGAGTGAGCCCCCAGGATGGGCCTGGACGAATGAGGTTCATACACTGGTTTCTTTTAATCCCTGCAGAGTTTTTAGGTCCTTATACCGCTGTTGGCCTCTTGCCCCTGATCAAACAGAGGAGCCGGGGATGGGGAAACGTTCTGCTTTGCTTCTAAATAACTTTTTGAGATCTTGACCCTCTTTTGCAATTCAGGGTTTGCTGCAGAAGCTGTTTGGTGATTGGTTCCTCAGCCACCCCTCCCTGGACCTTTCATGCCTCCTCCACTGTTACACTTTAGACAGCGTGCGAGCTGGGAGCTTTTAAAGAGACCGCTGGCCCCTGGAAAAAGTAGCGGTTTTCTGAAGGAGGAGAGGAGTTTCCAGTAGTGAACCATTCTCTGTGTTGCCGTGGTGGTGGCATTCGGGTGGCATTCAGTGAGCGTCTGCACCTGAGTGCCCCGGGGGATGGAGAGAGAAGAGACCCTATTCCTGCCACATGTCAGCAGGGCAGGTGGAAGCCTGTGCTAATAGGAGCGTGCTTTGCTTCAGTCAGCAAACGGTCCCTGGTTAGTGGGAACAGAGGGAGACTAATAGGTGGCATGAGTATGTGCATCAGGATACGTACATCGTGAATACACAGGAGTCGGGCTCAGGGGCCGTCTCCTCGATTGATTCCACAGGAAAACATTTGTTGAGCCTCACCCTGTGCTGAGTACAAAATTAAGTACTTTATCCCCATTTTTCAGATGGGGTAACTGAGGATTACTAGGGTTTTGAGAATTTGCCCAGGATTTCTCTAGCGGTAAATGGAAGAGCCGGGATTTGAACCCGCGCAGCCTGACTTCAAAGCCCACACTCGTGATGGCAGCTCGGCTCTGCCCCAGGCAGTTGTCAGTGGTTCTTGCCTGGCCTTTCGCCTCTCTGTCAGCCTTGGCACAAGTGTATGTGTGTGCCCCTCGTGTCCCAGCCCAAGTTTCCTTATGGCTTTTGTGGTCAGTGTTAAGTGCCCGGCAGATAGTAGTAGGATCACTTGAAATGTCACGTTTCTTCTCCTTTCTCTCCATAGGTGTCTATCCTTCTCTCCCTCCTGGCCTCCTCCAGACCCTGACGTGGTGGTCTTTGCACACACCAGTGGTGGCCAGTGGTCCCTGACCTGTTTTCTCCCCCTTTCCCAGGGATGATTGGTTACGGCATGGCCAAGGGCGCCGTCCACCAGCTGTGCCAGAGCCTGGCGGGGAAGAACAGCGGCATGCCGGCCGGCTCTGCAGCCATCGCCGTGCTCCCGTGAGTGCTCCCGTCCCTGCTCACCTCTGACCATTCTCCGTTGTCATGGTGGTTGTGGCCTGTCATGAATATCTGTAGCCGAGTGCTCTGGGGGACTGGAGAGAGGCGAGACCCCAAAGGAGCTCACACATGCCCTTAGAGTTGCCTTGCACCACGGGCTTGTGTGTGCTGTCGCCTTGGCTCCTAGGGTTCTCCAAGGGCCCAGAAGAGCCTCAGGCATTGGGTGGTCTGGGCTGGCTGGTGGGATGGCGCTGTCTTCCTTGCCTCTTTCCTTCTTGTTTTCTTCCCTCCCTGCCTCCTTATTGAAAAACAGTCTACACGTTTTAGTATTTGCCATCCTGTCTTTCACATCATTGTAAGGTCAGTGTGGATGAGAGACTGTGTTTAGTCTGTGTGTGTGTGTGTGTGTGTGTGTGTGTGTTGCGGGGGGCGGTCTGAAGGAGCATATGGGACACTGGCAGACTGTCCCATTGGGGATCAGGAAGAAGGTCCCCGGTCAGCTGTCCCGGGGAGCAAGCTGTTTTGGAGGCAGAGAGTTCCTTCTTACGGGAAGGGTTCCTGCACCCCCTGGCTTGACTCTTGCCTCTGGTCCTGTAAAGATGTTGAGACTGCCAGGGGACTGGTCTGTCTGTCCCCTTATATTCGTGAACTTCTGTAATCCTGTGACCTGGTCCCACAGCTGTTTTGAATGATTCCCAAAGCCTGAACATCCTGGGCAAAGTCATACATAACATAATTCTCTGCTCCCTTGCTGAAAATCATAAGGTTTCATAGGAAATAGCCACAAAATGATGTATATGGCCGTCTTTTCCCCATATTTAAAGAGATCTTACCATTATACTTAAAAAATGCAGAGAAAAGAGCCATTTTAGAAGTGAATGAAGACATAAACAGTAAAGCAATTTACTTCAGCAAAGGATGTTTTTTAAAAAGGCAAAATGCGGCCTTTCCGTTGTGTTCCTGTCTCCCTAAGGGTGAGTCACAACATGTTGGGACGTGCCCTCTGTAAGTGTGGATGGCTTCCTGGCTTCTCTGGTCAACTTTATGTGATCTCTCCATGGAAATGCTGCCACCCTTGGGACTAGAGGCTCGTGGCACCTCTTCTTGGCCGAGGAGGCCAGGTGGCTGTTGTCATAAAGCAGAGGCGCAAGTGACGGGCTTATCTCTCTGCACCACAGGGTCACCCTGGACACCCCAATGAACAGGAAATCTATGCCCGAAGCCGACTTCAGCTCCTGGACACCCTTGGAGTTCCTTGTCGAGTGAGTACCAAGGCAGTGAAGTCGGGGCAGGCAGCCTCCAGCCCCCTTCCCTGCCTCTTCTGGGCTGGAGGACAAGCCCACGGTCTTTTGGGGAAGGGGTACCAAAACCTTGCCTGAGGTCACATAGCAGAGCCAGGAGCTGACCCAGGCAGCATGGCTGCAGAGACTGTCGCCATAAGCACTCCACTGGCAGGTACTGCCTCCCAGCCTAGGTATCATGCTTTCAATGCCGGAGTTGCAAAAAAAAAAAATAAAAAATGGAAGTCATGGTAGCCACCGGGCTTTGAATCGTGGTTGCAAGTCAGCCGCACCTGAGAGGGACATCGATCTAGGACCCAGGTTCTAGATGGAACGTCTGAGGTCACGGGTCTGAGTCAGTGCCAACCCACAGAGGGTGGACGGGGCAGCCATCCCCTGTTCCAAAAATCACATTCACTCGTTTGTGGTGTGAACCCATGCGACGAGTTGGCATCAAGTTTGCTTTGACGTCTGCAGGAGCACGTTACCATCTTTGCCGTCCATAGTTAGAATGCTGTGCTCGCTCCAGTCTGCTGACGGGGTGCGGGACGAAGGCAATTTATAGCCTGCACAAGTAACACGCACTACTCCCCACATCCAAACGTGACCGGTCCCCTTCAGCGCTGCCCCCCAGCTCTGCCTGGTCCCCAGAGATGGGTGATATGCCATGTTACAGTGCTTCCGGGAGTTGTAGCAGCGCCTTGTGTACTGAGCCTGCGTACCTTCCCTGGGCTTGTTCAGCCCTCAGCGGCGGGGAACCATCAGCTGTGGTCCAGACGGCTGCAGATGGGCACCGAGGAACACCCCAAGAACTTCCAGTGCCTTCCACTTAAGGAAGGTCCAGGGTCCCAGCTGGGGCTTGGGTAAAGGGGTGGCGTACTCATCACCTGAAGTAAATGTTTTAAAAATTATCTGCCATTTGTTCAACTGTGTGAATTTCTCATGCCTTTTCTTATTTCTCTTCTTAGAGTTCGTCTAGAGTCCCACGCAGGGTTGGCTGCCCCTCCCCACACAGAGTTAGTTATTAAACATTCCCATTCCCGCATTTAATGTCTTCTATTGGAATAGTCCACCTTGTTTTATTTTTTTTTCCATTTGTTTGGTGCAGCCATGGGTGCTGCATAAATGTTTGCTTAAAAAAAAAAAAAGAAAAAGAAAAGAATTTTTCTCTTTTAAATTTCTGGGAAGATAATATAACAAAGTATAAAGTATCGTGCACATGGCTATCTCTTAGAATGAACTGTCTTTTTTACTCAAAAGGATACCATTCTTATAAACAATTCCAACAGTGCAGAAAAAATATAACAACGAAAGTTAGAATCTCGCCAAATCCTGCCACTCGGAGGTTAGAATGAGTAAAATACTGAAATCAGCAGGGACCCAGGTCTGCGTCCCGTGACGCTTCTGTGGCTTTTTCACAGCTGCTGCTGTTCCCCTCCTGCCCCCACAGCCACTGATGTGAGTTTCAGCACGTGTCCAGATTTTTGCTTTTGAAATATAAAGCTTTTCTTCTTTGTTCTAGAACCTTCCACGACTGGATCACAGAGAAAAACCGACCAAGCTCAGGAAGCCTCATCCAGGTGGTAACTGTAGAGGGAAAGACGGAGCTCACCCCAGCGTATTTTTAGGTTTTATCTCAGCGCTCGTGAGGGGCCTGCCAGGAGATCTCATCGCAGCCGTGGCCTCTGGCCCTGTGTCTTCTGTAATCTCGTTTGTGTACACGAGAGCGAGACCTGTTTTCCACCTACCTACTGTGCATTTGCTCTCCTAAGTCAGTATAAAATGTTCACATGGAATAAAAACGTGTGGGTGGAAGGCCCCAGTTAGCACCGTTGGCCCGTGTCGACCACCTACGTGTTGGAGGTCTCTGCGCAGACCCCTGTGTATCGGTGTCATCCTGAATTGCTTTGAGACTGTCTGTCCCTGACAGTGGCTCTCCGACAGACTGCTTCAGAGGTTTGTTGCTCTTGGGGGCACTTTGGGGTCTGAGTTGCCTTTGAATGTTACGTTTACGTCACAGATGTAGTTTTTGCAGCCTCAAGTTAAACTGCCTTAAAACTCCTTTTGTGGTGTGAACAGAATCCGTGGACAGTTGAGCTGTCTTTTTCCTGTGCAGTCGCCAAGCATGTAAGTGAACCACTTGTGAATGTTCGGAGTTGATCATCCTAATAAACACACTTTGTTTATTGTGTGATCTTTGACTAAATCACGTCTCATACACTGTCTTAGCTGAATGTACTGAAGTCACGGGCTGCTAGCGGTCTGTAGTCTGGTGTTCTTGACAGGGGTTGGGCCGAATCCCAGAAATCTGCTTTCTCCACCCAGAGACAGGCACAGTGTGCCCTTGGGCACATCAGAATCGGGGTGCTGGCTTGATGCTGTGCACTTGGAAGCAGTGCTCCGTGTGGCTGATGGAGGGTGTCCTGACAGGTAACTGCTGATCTAATCTAACTGTTCATTTACAGATGAGGAAACTGAGGCCCAGAGACTCGACTTAGCCTCCTCACTGCCTGTAAGTGGCAGGACTAGGCCCAGAACTCTGGTCACCAGATGGCTGCTGTTTGTAAGAGCCTTTACCATGATTTTTTTTAAACATTTTTTTAGATAAAATTTATATAACATAAAATTAACCCTTTTAAAGCAAAAAATTCTGTGGCATTTAGTAAGTTCACAGTGTTCCATGACCACCACCTCTGTCTACTTCAGAACCTGTTTGTCGCCTCAAATTAAGCAGCTACTCATCTCCCCGCCTCCATCACCAGGCAGTCTGCTTTCTGTCTCCTTGAATTTACCTGTTCTGGATATTTCTCATAAATAGAATCATACACCATGTAGCCTTTCGAGTCTGGCTTCTAACACTTGGCATGTTTTCGGATTCATCCATGTTGTAGCATCTCTTAGTACTTCCTTCCTTCCTGTGGCTGAATAAAATTCTGTGTTTGAACATACTATTTGTTCATTTCCTCATCTGTTGATAGTCATTTGGGTTGTTTTTGCCTTTTGGCTGTTGTGAACAGTGCTGCTGCAAACGTTTATGTACAGGTATTCGAGTACCTGTTTTTAGTTCTTTTGGAGATGTACTTCGGAGGGGGTTCCTCTGTCATCTTGGTGGTTGTGTTTAACCATCTGAGGAGTCTCTTGATTCTTGGCACACTTCAAGGTGATCTCTAAGTTCCACAGAAAATAAGGTGGAGGCCAGAAAGGTAGGACTGATTCGTTCAGTCACCCAGTGCTACGGTCTGGACGTTTGTCCCCTCCCAGGTTCCTATGTTGAAATCCTGATGCCCACTTGGTGGCATTAGGGGGCAGGGCCTTTGGCAGCTGGGCCCTTGTGCATAGGTTTAGCACCCTCCAGCAAGGTCCCTAGCCCTTCTGCCCGTGAGGACCATAAGAAGAAGCCTATAACCTGGAAGAGGGTCTTCCCCAACCATTCTGGCACCTGAACTTGGACTTCACCATCCAGCATGTGAGAAAAACTTCCATTGCTCGTAAGCTGCCTAGTCTTTGGTATTTTGTCACAGCAGCTGGAACGGACCAAGGCCTCCACTGGAGCCGTACATAAGTGCAGTCACAAGTGCAGTGGTGACCAAGTTATTAGCACTTGATATGTCCATTTCTCCATCTTGTCTCCCCAGTAATACCTCACATAGCTGTTTTCCATTTTTCAGACGAAGGAACAGCCCCATAAGCTAAATGACATGCCCAGGGTGGAGTTAGTTTCAGGAGTTACTTTCAAGGCTGGTAGGTTTTATTCCATTTAGAAACCAGACCTCTTAATCGATTCCCGAGGTGTGTTTTCCTTAGGCCTCAACCTGGTGACATGCAAGAAGAGTATAAGAGGGAATGGGATGAGGAAGAGGGAGTGTTTTTCTCCTGTGCTTTAGCCACTCTTCATTATTCAAGTGATTTTTGAGTGTGAACTATCATGGGAATGAATCTGGGTGCCCAGGACATATAGTGAGTTAAGTAGACAAAGACCTCGGACCTCAATAGTTTCATTAAAGTGAGGGGAGGGGACAGCCAAATAAACCAATAAAAGCTGAATGCATTTTAGAGTATGTGAAAAGGCTCAATTGGGGGAAAAAAAAAAAAAAAAGAACGGTAAGGGCTTAAGTGGGGGGTTGTGTTTTGATATAGGGTTATGGACTGAATGTGTCTCCAAATTTTATCCATTGAAGCCCCAATTCTATTGAGAAAAACTATTACATCCATTTTATAGTTGAGAGGCACACAGAGAAGTCACTTGCCCAAGCTCACACAGAAAACAGCAAAAGCCAGGATTCGAACAGGCAGCCACCATTCTAAGCTAGTGTTCGTGCTGGTCTCAGCCTATCGATAGCTGGTGTTGCAGTGGGACCAGCCTTTGGGGTTCTTATCATGATGGCAAAACAACTGCCAGCAATAACCAATAGGAACCTTAAAAAGAAGGTTTATTACTTACAGGACCTGGAAATGACACAGCACACCTGGGGTCACACAGCGAGGTTGTGAAGTGCAGGCCTGGGGTGCTGCTTTTCTTGGGGTCGAGGGTGGAGGGGCCAAGCGTTTCATGGGCCCACTCTTCACTGATGGATTGAAAACCTAAGAGCCGGCAACTTAAAGCATGGGATGAGAAAACAAACAAGTAGCCCCAGGGGGCAGCTATTATTAAATCAACCGAGGTCTCTCAAAGGAGCCTGGCGCTCTCACCTGGTCATGTGTCTGGCAATGTGTTTATTCGAGACAGGCTCCCCCAAGTGTCTGCCTCTGACACGAATGAATGGCCCCACCATCAAAGGTTATGCCAGGCACCTCTGTGACAAGGAAGAAAAAACAGAACGAACCAAATGTCAGGGCTTACACGACCCCCAGCCTGCAAATGAGCCGTGCCATTGGCACACGTGAGTGGAACTGAACATTTTCAAACGATTCTCAGTGATAGGAGAAAATCCTCATGGTGCAAGCAAAAGGCAGGATGCGTGATATGTGCTATGACATAATCCGATGTGACCCCGATTACATTAAAACCCATCTCGCTGTGTTTTGTCAGTGGGAAGGCACACCTTCCCGCATTGCACCATCACTGAATTGTCCTACAGTTGGCGGTGGATCGCAGTGTCATTGGCAGTGTTCTTGTTGCCCATGAAATGATGGTGTGACTTAGAATCGACCGTGTTTCAGATTCTGTGAAAGGCTGCATCAGGTCGGTGGGGAAAACGAAGGAAATACGCGGAGCTCTTAGGAGGGAGGCGTCTCGGGGCTGTGGGGGATGCTCACGGTTACACAGATGACGTGACTCTCCACCCTGGACTCTGCCTTCTGTCTGGGAAGTTTGCTTTGTTTTCTCCTGTCACCTTTTACTTAGTTGTTTCTCCTCATTTGTTTATTGTCTAGCTTGCCTGTTGGACTGGGACTGACAAAAAGCAGACAGACCCCGTTTATTCTGTAAAACCCTTCACCCTGCTGTTCAGTTAATTAGTTGTGTGATCTTGCCTTGCACTGGACACTTTAAGGAGTGGCCTAGGTGCCCACTCCTTAACCGACTTTTCTCTTTTTCACTCCTGGGTCTGTGGGGATGATGATATCATGTGGTGCCTACGACATGCCAGGCACCGTTGTAATTCCTCACATTGTTTATTTCATCCTCACAACGACCCTAGAAGGCATTTTACAGATGAGAAAACAGGCACTAAGAGGGACACAGCTGTGGGTAGTAGTCAGGTCCCACATGGGAGGCACCTCCACACTCTGAGCTAGCCTTTCATGCGGTTGGCAAGGTGGGGTGGGGAGGCTGTGTTCCTGGAGGTTAAATAACTGACCACTGATTGCTGATCCAGGTAGGTGACGAGGCGGGTGATGGAAAAGGGCAGAGTGGATGGGGTGTGGCACGTTCCCTCCCCTTCTCTGTGTTCCCCTGGCTTTCTCACCCTCCTGTGTCTTCCTCCCATTTTCCTTGTCTCTACAGTCCTCAATGCCTGAAAAATGGTAAGGTTTTAGACAGCATTAGTTGCCCCTCAAAAAGGCACAGCTAGAGGTAAATACATGAGGCGAAGCTCTTCTAAAGCTCGTCACCGATTCCAGCTGATTCTTAGCTAAAGAGGAACCGCAGCTGAGGAGGCTTGCCTGCTCTGGCTCCCACCCCACTCTTGCCCCAAAGGGTCTTTGCGTGTCTTCCCTGGTCGCCTCCTGCTCACTTCTCAGGACAAGCATCGTTTCCAGTAAAGCCTTTCCTGGCCCTTGACTAGGTGAGATTCCAGCTTAGGAGCTTTCACAGTCCTCTTTAGATTTGCAGTTTGATCCTCGTTTGTGTGGTTGGGATGAACACCTATGTCCTTTCAGCCTTTAGGTCCCATGAGACAGAAGCGGTGATACTTGCTCGTTTGTTTCTTTAACTCACCCTGGTATCTCCAGCACATAGCACAGTCCCGGGCACAGAGAAGGGGACACAAAATATTTGTGACTGGGAAGGGTGCCCTGGAGCAAGGGAGGAAATCACAGTCCTCCCTAGAGGGTATAGATGGCTGTGAACTCTGTGCGGGGGTCTGCTTGACCTTGAACATCATCTGCTGTAATGGGCTGGGAGCCTCTCAGTAAAAAGAATGACAAAGGTGACTTTTCTTTTATTAATGAGGTGATTTGGGGATAAACCTGAAGATTGGAGGCTGGTTGCCAGGGAACCAACCTCATAATTAGCAAGTTGGAACTTTCCCTGACCTCTGGGAAAGGAGAGAGGCTGGAGGTCGAGTGGATTGCCAGTGGCCAGCGAGGTACTCAGTTGTGCCTATGTAATGAAGCCTCCTTAAAAACCAAAGGGATGGGGTTCCAAGAGGTTCTGGGTTGGCGAACACAGGGAGATGTGTGTATGGAGGGTGGCGCCCTCTCGGAAGGCGAGGCAGCCCATTGCACCTCTTCCATCAGGCCACGCCCGAGTTACATCCTTTTATAATAAACGGGTGATCTGACAGGTAAAATGTTTCTCTGAGTTCTGTGAGCCACTCTAGCAGGTTAATCGAACCTGAAGAGGGGTCTTTAGAACCTCCAATCTGTAGCCGGTTGGTCCGAAGCACAGATAACAGCCTGGACATGCGGGATCTGATGCTATCACCAGGTAAATAGTGTCCCAATTGAGTCGAATTGTTGGAGACCCAGCTGGTGTCCGAGAATTACTTGATCTGGGGAGAACACCCACAGATTGTAATCGCTGTCAGATCCTCACCTGCCAAGCTCTTCATGCCACCCCTCTGATGCACCCAATGTGGCAGAGGAAGACAGGTGCGTTGGGCCGAGGGAGGCTGACTGGATCGCAGGCTCTGAGCTTTGTCGTGGTCTTGTCTGTTTCATGGGAGGCAAGACTCCGGGATGGGTCCCATGCCTCTGCCTCTGCTTTTTGGGAAACACATGAACGTCAGAATCCGTAAACGTGATATTGAATTCTCTTTATCCTTCGTTTGTGCTCCAGCCTGACACACTTTCACCTGTTCCCGCAATGGTCGAGCAGTTCTTTTCTACCTTCCAGGGGAAGCCTCATGGGAGGTGGCCTACTCAGGAGAGCTAATCATTGGATGCTTCTTTGAATAAACGTGAAACATACCTGTTGCGGCAAAACAGGTTTTTAGTTAATAAAAAGTTCATGCAGATTGCTTTTCTTTAAACAAACAAACGAACAAACAACTAATTTACTTCCACAGGCAGAAGCAGACCCCACATTTTGAAAATATTTTTGCCACAGTCACTTTTTTGGCGTTTGTTCTGTATTCACATTTTTTTCTTATCTAGTCATCCAAACCAGATTCCTCAGGGGGCACATAAAAGGTATTGCAGTTTAGGGAGTCAATCTCTGGTAGGTGGTGGCGAGGCGAACATGACCTGAATTAGAATTTCAGCTCTCGGTGACAGCGGGCTCTTTGCTGCCTGTGACTCAAACTGTAGAAAAGGGAAAAAACTCAGGTGAGAGGAGTTTTTAAAGTGTCCACTGGGTGATGCTGTCAGCTTAGAGGGAAGTGTGATGGGCTCAGTTCAGCTACACGTTAGTCCAGTGCGGTTCAGGGATCCTCAGAGATTGATGCTCCAACACAGATCCCACAGTCACCCCTTCACAACTTGTAGCTGGAGGATGGATGAGTTCTGGAGCTCTCATGCACAGCGGAGTGATGATAGTCCACAACACCACATTAAATAAAGTTAAAGTTGCTAAGAGACCAGACTGTGCCTGTCCTCACCACCAAAGAAAAATGATAATAATGTGATGTGGTAGAGATGCTGACTAACACTCCGGTGGTAATCACGTCACGATCTATGAGTGTATCAAACCAACACCTTATACACCTTAAACTGACACAATGTTATGTGTCAATTATAGCTCAATAAAAACAAAACAGTCAAACAAACACCAACATGGCCTGTTTCACCCACAGGCCTGCAAGCTGCCCGCACGTCGGGGCACCCAGAGATGCTGCTCCTGCGCTCTTTTCCCTCTAACTTTAGTCATCAAAAGAACAATCCAGGGAATTTATTAAAAATGGATCCCTGGAGGCCTCCCCAGTTCTGAATCGGTCGTCGTGGGGTGGAACAACCTTAACTGTTGCTGCAGAACAAGTCCCCGCCAAACGTGGTGGCTTAGGAACAGCACTCACTGTCCTTCACAGTTTCTCAGGGTCAGGAATGTGAGAGTGGCTCATTTGGGGGTTCTGGCTCAGGGCCTCTCCTGGGTCACTGTTTGTTGTCAGAGGGGGCTGCATGCATCTGAGGGCTCACTCACCTGGGCTGGAGCATCCACTTCTGAGGGCGCAGGCAAGTTGGCTCCAGCGAGAGTTCAAGGCAGGGAGGTTGGGCTGGGTTAGGTATGCCCCTTCTGCTGCTAGGATTTCCTGTGCCATCTTCATGCCCAGCCATGCGTCCTGTCTGCCTGCCTTTTACTCCAGGCATTGCTGGGGCTGCCAGCTCTGAGCATGTGCAAGGTGACGCACGTCCTCAGCTGTCCTGTCCATCTTGCCTTCTGCCCATCGGCTTGCCTGACCCTGAGGTATGGGAGGCCTGCAGAGATGTGCCAGGCATGAACCTGGGAGGGCAAGGGAATGAACAGTCTAAGGAGCAACTCTTGACCTTTGAGGAGTAGGAGCTGGTAGATAACTGTCCTCGTGTCTGTCGTTCAGGCAGTTAGCATGAGGTATATTCCTCGTGGCTCCCTAGAGAGTCCCAGTGGGCTAAAGCCCGATTGCTCACAAGGTCCAGCTTCGTAAAGAACCGTGTGTTGCCTTTCCTTTCTGCTGGGTTCGCTCTTCCCAGGCTTGTAGCCCCTCATCTTTATCCCCTACGACACCTCCCCAACTAAATTAAAATCTGCAATCCCTTATTTTGGGTTCGCTTTTGGGGGGATCTCAAACTATCTTTAACTTTACTGCAGCCTTTGCCAAAATTAGAAATATGATAAATCGTCTATATTTCTTGTCCACCAGACTACAAAGTCTTTAAAATCTCTGCCTTATTTGTCACCCATGTAGTTTATAATGACTGCTCATTAAATAAATTGTTCAGAGGCGGAAAGAACAAAATGAGTTTATAAATAGCATCTAAAGGGTATTGGGGCATATTCCATTCGTAAGATACTTTTCTTGCTTTATCTCCTTTAACTCTATGGCAACTCTAGGAGTTAGGTGCTGTTATTATCTGCCTTTTACAGATGAGGAACGAGCTCAGAGAGGTTAGGTAACTTACCCAGAGTCACACAGCTGGGGAGAAAGAGAAGTCAGGCTTTGAACTCTGGTCTGATTCCCAACTCTGCCTCTTCCCAACTCTATTATTGGGGAACTATGGAAGCGTTTCGTTGTGGGGCCATACCGTGCTGGCGAGGAGTGCCTGGAGGAGAGTTTGGCTTGGTCGACAGGGGCTGGATTATGAAAGGTCTCTGCCCAGTGGGTGTTTTCTTGGGGAACCTCTAAAAGCCTAAAGTATTTTCTCATCATGAGCTTTTCCCAGTTTCCTGGGTATTTCAGAAAATACAAGCAGTTTGAAGAATGCCCGCAAGGGGACAGGCGTTGGCAACAGATGAGACACCTTGAGAAAACCAGCGTGTGAAACTCGGTTCAATTTTCTTTTCCTAGTGGGGCCTCTGCTCAGCTCTTTGAGTAAGCGCTAAGATCGATAAGGAACCTCCAGCACTGGAGACTTGCTACTGTTCATTTTGACTTTTTCCCTCCCTCCCCGCCTTCCTTTTTCTTTCCCTTTCACTCTTTCCTGCATTTCTCTTGTTTGCTTTCTTCACTGAAGTCGAAAGCCAGGTTTTAAAGAAGCAGCAGGTATTTCCTAAAGAGCAGCAAGCTTGCAATATCTTCAGAGCCTGATCCGTGTGTACACACACACACACACACCCCAGCACCAGCACCACAGACAACAACAATTTAGAAGGCTGGAGTGCACACCAGCCATTGGGAAAGGCTGTCATTATCCCCCCATCATTATGTCAGAAATCCTTGCAAAGTTTCCATCACCTCCACCTACTAGGCGATGGTTATTGATTGCAATTGAGGCCTCACTAACGTTTATTTAATACCCACCGTGTGTCAGGCATGGTGCTGGGAGATCGGGCCTATCTTATTTCACTGAGTCTTCACACTAATACTTTGAGGTAAGCAAGATTTTCCCTATTTATCAATAGGGCACTTGTGTCTCAGTGAGGTTAAGATCATGCCACTGGCAGGTCACAGAGCCACAGTTTGGGCCAGATTTAGGACTTCTACTTGAGCCTTCCTGCCTTTCTTTAAACCACACTGGATTGCTTGAGTTTTCACCATCCACCTGTGTGAATGGATTCAAGGTGGCTAATGTGGGGAGATGGTAAGTGGCTTTTTTCTTTGATGTCAACTCAGCTCAGTGCATGAGTGCTCCAGAGGGAACAAAGAGGAGTAGGGGACAGGGGATGTCATTGCTTTAAATTTCAGCTTTCTGATTCCAAGTCGAGGCTCAGGTAAGAGGAACAGATTTAGGAGTGGGCCGGGGAAACCTTTGGCCAACCTGGTGGTCTGTGGTCCCTCGTTCAGCCAGGGACTGTCTTGGAGTAGGGCTGAAGTCAAATAAATATTTTTCCCCACTGAGCCCCTTGTACAGAGGGGACAACTAAGGACGAGGGCTATTGAAATGACCAATCTAAAGCCAGTGAGTGGAAGAGTCAAGTGTGGAACTCTGGTCTTTTATCGTGGGGACTTTGTGTGTTCCCCTATACCAGTCTTCCAAAGTACAGATGTGCTGATCAACTGGGGTAGCAATACAAGGAGGTGTAGGGTGGGATGGGACCCAGGCAAATGCTCTTTATTTAATAATTATATATTCATTTTAATGTGTATTAGGAAAATAGGTAACCAGTACTTCAAAGCCATTGATTCCATGCATATTATTGTTAGGATACGCCTAATTAGACAGTAAATGAAAAGTGGATAGGTTGAAACATTACACAGAGAATACACCAGAACAGGCAACGTAATATTGAAGAGAAAACAAAATTGGAGGACTGATGCCACCCTACTTCAAGACTTATTGCAAAGCTATGGTGATCAAGACCGCATGCTATCAGTGAAAGAAGAGACAAATTGATCAGTGGAACGGAACAGAGAGCCCAGGTATAGGTCTCCATAAACACAGTCAACTGGTCGTTGACAAAGGAGCAAAGGCAACACAATGGAGCGAGACAGACTTATTCAAATGACTGAAGATGGGGAAATGCCGTCTCAGGCCCCTGCTGCCTTCTGAGAGGACTTTTACGGACATGACAACAGCCTCCTGAGGGACCTGTGTGGTTGAAGAGTTAGGTAGAGGATGCTTAGCTTTTTGGGGAGTTTAATTGTCTATGAATGAGGGCAGGTTGTGTCCCAGGGGAGCCTTTCAGGGGGCAGGTAAACCTGGAGTTAAATTCTGGAGTGGGGCCTGGGAGAGCTGACTCGTTCCATGTAGAAGCCCAGGAAGAAGTGGCAGGGAGGGCGACACATAGCCCTGCTACGGTGCTGTGGGGCTGCCGAGGGACACTCAGAGACTAGGCTGTGTTTAACCTGGACTTCTTTTCTTCCTTGCCATGTAAAATCTCCTTTGTCTCAGCTGATGCTTGGGGAGGTATGAAAATGCTCTGTGTGTGTGTGTATGTGTGTGTGTGTGTGTGTATGTGTGCATGTGTGCATGCACATGTGCTCATGTGCTTGAAAAAATTATTGGCCTCACTGGCTCAACTTTGTATCCCTGCCTTATCCTCCTCTGAATTAGGAGAAGGGCTGATTTCTGCATTTGGTGTCGAGTGACAGATTGTGAATAGAACACGTGGTGGGACAGGCTGGATAGCTAGGCCTGGACAGAGGCCTCTGTGAGTGGAAAGCATCTGCAAGTGTCTCAGGGCAGCCTCTGGACTTCCTCACATGTTATCGCCATTAATCCTCACCAGAACCTCTGAGACCCAGGGAAGCTATGCAATGACCTTTAATGGACCAGCTGGGATCTTAGTCATGTCCGTGTGACTGTAAGGACAGCTCTGAAATTCGTGGTCTGAGACAAACATGCCTCGTCACTGTGTTTTGGAGGCCAGGTGTTCTGAATGCTAGAGTTTTCTCTCCTGGAACTCATTGTTGCACCAACAAGAGCCGTCAGTACTTCAGTATCAACTTTAATGAGTATTCTCTGAGAACTTAGAAGGTGTGGACGTTGTAGGTGGGGCATGCTATGTCGTATTGGATGTGGACTTGCACTGTGTCCCAAAGTGTGTTCCTTAGAATAGGTATCCATGAAAAAAACAAAAAGGTTCTACAAATAAGGAAAATATTAAAAATCTATCTGCTGTTTATCCATCCATCATCCACCTATCCATCTATCCACTCACCCTTTCATGCATCTTTCGCCTATTTCTCATTTTCCTGTCTATCTGTATATTCCTTGCAGGACTTCTCAGAACCTCTGACATGTGCATTGGGAATCTCCAAGAAGGGGGTGTAGTGTGCAGCATTTCCTTGGGCATCACTGTTTAGAGAGGATGCATACTCTGTGAATGTGTGTGGCCTGAATGAGTGAATGAGTACATGTTACAGGAGTTCCAAGAGGGAAAAGATACCGCCCCTGATCAATGAGTAGCTCAGGACCCTGGTAATGAGCAAATGGGAACATTTATGAAACATTTACTAGGATAATAGCTACTGTTTTCTAAGTACTTACTATGTACCAGGCATGATGCTAAATGCTTTTTTTTATATCTTTTTAGTTAAAATGGGATGGAGAGATATAATCAGTCGTTTAGGAGGGCTTTGTAGGTTCTCTCCATAGGAGCGATCTTTACGAAGCAATTGCGATAGCCTGACAAGGACTTAACCTAATTGGGAGGACTAAAGACCAGCTGACCCTTCACGACACTTGAAAAACTAGTAATTAAAGGCAGAGTGTTATGCACAATCAGACACCGCTAGTGTGCAGCTCTTCTTAAAATGCAGCACTTGCACTGGCTGTCAATCTTTCCTGTAGTCAGAGAATCACCAGTGTGCTGTACATTGTTAAGTGAAAGCAAACAGCCAGGTTAAATTCTAATTAAATGTTAGCATTGTTATTGGAAAAATAACAGCTCAGTGTCGGTGTCAAATTGACTTTTATCAGCAGATGGAATTAGAGCATTTTGTCATTTCGGGGCTGTCTTTGTACATGTGAATAACATTGCCTGAGAAGCCCCTGTTGACTTTAGTTAAGGATGAAACAGAGATAATTAATATGGTGAGGATGTAAACGAGGGTGTCATGTTGCCCAAGACAAAAATGGTGTTATATTTGGTTTTCTCTGAGCCTCTCCCGATGCTTCGTAAGCAGGCTGGACATGTTCCTGTGCAGTGAATTCCAAATGGAGCTAGAGTTCCTCCATATGCATTTGTAATATGTAAAGGAGTTTGTGCCCACATTTACACATAATATAAGACTGTAGTCTCCTCATGCACAGGGCTGTGCCTATTAGAAAAGCAATGTCGTGTCATGGTTAAGTGTATGACCCTGGAGTCAGCCACGGAGTTTAAACCTTATTCTTACTACGTCCTCACTGGTGTTTGAGAAAAGTATGCACCCCTGAAACTCAACATCCTCAAACTGAAAAGTAGGATAACAATGTCACCTCACAGGGTTTGTGAGAATTCAGTAGAACATAATGAAGTTCTGCTTAAGGATGAGGGAGTGGCGAGCAGGAAATAGACCGACCTGTCCATGACCAAAATATACAGGTTGGAAAGATGACGAAACGGCTGTTTGAAGGCCTAGGAGAACAACCAAAGTGGCAATGAATTGTGCCAATATTCCGTTTCTTGATCCAGGTGGCGGTTACTTAGATGTATTCACCTTGTATAAATTCACTGAGCTGTATACTTGTGAGTTTTTTCTTACGTAGGTTATATTTCGATAAGAGAATTTATAAAAAACAAGGACTGGATTGTTAGAAGCACTGATGAGAACACTAGAATAGAGTTTGCAAATCTATCTTATTATTATTATTTTTTAATGCCCAAGCCCCGTCTTGTGTCCTACCCTTAGGAGATGCTCCCCAGGTCTCGATAGAACTTAACTGAATTAAATGCTCTGTTTTTCCTTGGTGCCTCTGGAAAACGTGCTTCCTTTCCTTGGTTTCCCCTTCTGAGAAACCCATGGGCATATCAATTTCTTCCTCTACTGTTTATAGCGAGTTGTTTATTTCGGCAAGAACTGTGATTGCACCCCTGGTCCCTGGGAGGCATCAGTGGAATACTAAGTTCGATTATAAAGAGATGTGATTTCTCCAGCACTATTAAATGGTCTGCCGAACTTGGGGCTGAGTTTTTCAACACACCCCGAGCCCCCGGCAAACCCACGTATGATGTCTTCACGACTTCTTACTGCAAGCACTATGCTGTCCATACCAGAACCTAGCACAGCAGATTTCCACAGAGAGAATCCCGAGCAAATAACCATTTTCTATATTTATGAAGAAATGAAGAAAAGAAAATGTTAATACAGTAATGAAAGCTTAGCTGTTGACTTCAAACGAAGGCACTATTCTACTTTTTAATCCTTGAACTAAAAGACTAAATCGGGAAGAAACCTTATGGGACCTGGGGGTTTGGAGGTGTTCTGGATAAAACATCTGAAATCAGGGGAGTCTCGTTGCCCAACGGATAAAGGGGATAGAGAGCCCGATTCTCTCTTATAGACCCTCGCTCATCTCCTCTCCACTCCCTTCCAGATACTCCCCTCCTGAGTGACAAATTAATTTCTAGCTCTCCTTCATAAGTGAGTTATAGCCCTTTGGAGCATCAGCTTTATGTGCAACCCGATAAAGGGGTGAAAATAATCAGAACTGGAACCTGGAGCAGACTCTTAGAAATGTTGCCAACTCCTTCTTCCCTCATCCCCAGTCAACCACCCGGCCACGTTCAAGGTCTGTAAGGTGCAGCCGAAAACTTCAGAGTCAGAGTCAGGGCTCAGTTAGAATCAGGAGACTGCTTCTGATTTGGTTGTTTTTGCCTCTAAATATGCCTTAAACTTATTCGTACCAGCTCGCTTAGCATTGAAAAGACAGTTTTTAAAGTAGAATTCTAGTGATTCTCCACTAGAAAGGTGATTTGAAGTAGCTGGTCTGCCATTCTGCCTGAAATAAAAGTCTTATCAGTATATTATTTCCCCAAAAGGCCATTCTCTCCCTAAGAAGAATTCAGGTCCAGCTTTTGAAATGCTTTTTCACTCATTGTGACATATATTATCCTATGTGGATCTGGACATTTCTTTGTTCAGCAAATACCTCCTGAGAGACTACTGTGTGCCAGGCACTGCTTAGGATGCTGACAGTACAGTGAACAAAATAGACACATTGTGTAACAAAACAAAACAAAGCAAAACACTGGCATTATCGTAATTTTTGTGTATAAGGGCTCCTGAAAATGTGTATAAAATTGAAGATAAGAAAGTCTCAACATTAGGCTTATGTAGTATATGGGAAGGTTTATTCTCAAAGAGCTAAAGTATATTTATAAAGCTTCTATTTGCATCTTGCTTTCTAGATGCAATTTTTCTAATACGTTTCCAGCATTGCAGGATGTTTCTAAATTTGGTTTTGTTTTTGCTCTGCCATAAGCGAACACACGGTTGATCATGTTAAACCCCACGAGTACCTGTATGGAACTAAAAATTTTTTATTTTAGACACACATATCCTGATGTCCAGGTCCAACTCACTTCTATTAGGTTTTTGATATTTGCACCACTGTCAGGGTATTAGCATTCTAGTTTTTCAGGTTTTTGCTCTTTCTATGAGATAAGGATCTGATATTTTACAATTTTGCCAAACAGAATAATAGCCGATCTTTATAAACTGCCTGGCTTTTTATGGACACTTTGCTAAAGGAGCATCATCATCTCCTCTAAGTCTAGGCCATGCTATAGAACTGTCTTCTGTTCAGTGAGTTGTTAGAAAGGTGGGTTGATGCAGTTGAAAAAATCATCCTGGATAAATCAGGCACAGTAAGATACTAACAACAGTAACTAACAAAATAAAATAAAAACCAATTATAATGACAATAAAAAAGAGGAAAGATCACCATGGAATAACTAACAGTACCCAAAAAAGAGGCTGAGCGTTCTTTCAAATTTCAACTTACTCAAAAAGAGCTGTAAGTATTTCAATGAGTGAATCATCTCTTGATTATACTCTTCAAGTAATACAAAGTCTTAAAAAAGGTTGTAAACCAGTAACTTCTAAGTTCTCATTGATCTGGGGTGAATATGTAGGTCTCCCTTATCATGAGCCAGAGAGAAGTGGGTTGAGATCCCCACTTTCACACGATGTTTAGTCATGACCTTGGACAGACTGCTTATTCTTTGAACCTCAGTTTATTTGGCTATAAAATAGGAACAATCGTGATGATCTCAGAAGGTTATAAGAGGATAACATGATTTATTATTTGGAAAGAGCAGATAGTTTGAAACTTGGAGCATCACTGTCATTCAAAAGTCCATTTTCTGCAGTCAGGCATATTGTAAGTATTCCATGAAGAGTTGTTGGAGGTGTTGAATTACAATGTTAATAAGCAGAGTGGAGTCTAATATTAAAATAAAATTAGTCATCGAAGTTACTTTTTCCCCCTTTCCTGGTCAGGGAGTACTTTGAAGGCTGGATGTCCTGAAATGCCCAATTATTTGCCTAATTGTTCCTTTTCTTTACTAGCCAGTCATTTAGAGCATTTCTGTTAAAAAAAAAAAAAATGCCCTCAGGTGTAAGATTATAAATGAGAAAGGGGAGGTTTCTGCTTCAGGAAGATGCTGAGAAGACCTCTCCTGGCTTAGTCTTCCGAGGTTAGTCTTCTTCAGATGGAAGGCAGAGGTAGGAGTAGCAAGCTGCCTCTCTTAGCCCGCCTTCCCACGGTCTGATGCATGTAGGAGTTCCCAGTGCGGCTTCATGTAGGAAGGGCCTGTGCACATTTTTATCTTATAAAGTCTGTATCAAAGCCTTGGAAGTAAATATCCCTGGAGTTCACCAATATCTGGTTATCTTCTCCTTCCTGGGTCCACAGAGGGTCCTACTTCCCAGCCTCTTTACCTGTTAGTGGGGGTCATGCCTGGTTTTGGCCAAAGTTGCTGCGGCTGAAGCAGTACCTGCCACTTCTGAGCCAAAGTGCAGGACAGGCAGACATGAGACCTCCGTGCTGTCTTTTCTTCACCTCGCCCTGAGATGGCAGAGACACCAGGGGAGGGTCACCTACAACCCTGAGCTGGTGCAGTGGCCACAGTTGCCCTGGACAGGGGCTTTTTGTTACTGGCTCACAACCTAGTGGATCCTGGCTAATAGGGCCTCTCAAGGGGAGGTTTGAAATGAGGTTGGGAGTCTTACATTCTATCAACTAAATATCTTAAGACTGCGTCAGACAAATAGTCCTGTCTTACACTACAGAGAATTGAGTCTTGATGTGAGAAGTGAGGAGAAGAAAAGCGACAAATCAGGATAAAGCAGCAACAATATTGCATTATAAAATAATGCCTGTTTATTTATTTTTTTTTGTGTGTGGGGGGGGAGGATTTTAAATTAGGTGTAAACTTTGCACCTTCTCAAATACATTTTGTACTCTGCCTGTCACACAAGAACCCCCCTGGAGACCAGTGTTTTCAAAAGCCTTGAAGACTGCTCACAGCAGAAAGCCACTAAGGGTCTGTCTGGCTACGCTGCTTTGCAAGCTGGGGATGGCAATCGTGAGACTTCCAGCTACCATTCTTCCGTCACTGGAAGTGAAGAAATTGGGTCAATATGTATGGATAAGAGGTTTGCCACCTCAAGTCATGTACTTGGCTCTGGGATGCAAAAATGAATGAGACATGTTCCCCTCCCTGGAGGAGCTTACAGGCTAGTGGGAGAGAAAGATAGAGACATGACTATCTGCACAAGGTAGCCTGGGGGGGGGGGCGTGCTTCTGTAGAGGCAGGAGGGAGAGATTCATTCCGACTTGTTAGGGGTGGGAGTAGGGTCCTGGGAAGACTATATGTTGAGCTAGTACTTGAAAGACGAGAAAGACCTTGACGATTTTCCATGAGATGGCCAAAACAGCCAGTGTTGTATCTCTAGGCTTTTGGATTTTTATTTCTATACGGCAGATTATTAGTTCAGGAGATGTGTAATTTGGACACTTTCAAAGCCCATGTAACCAGAGATCTGGGCTAATGAGAGTCTAGTCATAACATTGTCACTGAATGCAAGAACTTGTTGAGATATTTTGCTAAATTACCCTTATTAATGATTCATCAAATCTTTTTTGCTTCCTGCATAAAAAGAAAAAAAATCTTCCTACAGAATTTAACCCACATATATACATATCCAGTTTTTGGCCCTTGGCAGCCTTCCGAAGTGGTGTGTGTTTTCCAGATGTGGTTGCTGACATGCAAATTTTGCAATTTAACAACAGTAAATACATAGAAGGGGGATAAAAAGCCTCAGAACCAATTGTCCATCATATAGGAAGATCAGTGTTTCTTAAACTGTGGTCTCCAGAACATTGTTTTTGGAAACATAAATAGATTTAATATTGAAAAAGGGTTTATGTGGTGTGTGTTCAGTCACGGTGCCAGCATTCATCAGTTTATTACCTCTCAGTTCCAAGTCCACCGCTGAGTACCACCAGCTCCATTGTAGAGTGCCAAGCATTTCTCCTCTGTAGCGAACATGATGTTAAGCTTTGTCAGTAGAGGGAGCCGGAGGGACATTGCCAGAGGACGAGGATGCTTTTTCTGGGTCCAGGCAGTGCTGTGTTTGCTTCTTCTTGCTTCTGATGCTCCCTTGTCCACAGCACCCAGTTCTGGTCGTGAGCCCAGAGCTCGCAGTTCCTCAGCCAACTCAGCCTGGTGGGCACCTTCCACAGGCCCCACGATGGGGACACCGAGTGCTCAGGCTTTGTGCTGCCTGGACAGCCTTATCACCAGCCCCTCTGTGCTTTGGGGGGCATTTGCTGCTCAGCCCTAGCCTGGTCAACCCAACGAGTTCCTTGGCCTTCTTGTGGGCCACAGCCTTGTCCCCTCTGAATCCAGCCTTGGGGTGGGGGCCTTTGGTTTTGTTCTCCCTTGAGTATTTTTCCTTGCCCCTAGAGCCTTGTTAAGAGTTCTTTTTATATTTTATAGTTACTCTATTTTTATGCTGAAAAATTCTTTACAGTCAGTAATTCTTCACATTACACTTGCCCTATTCAAGTTTCTGCGTGGCTTCTCTCTTCTCACTGGATCCTGACTGTGATGGTACTGCCGTGTTCTCAAACCGTTAGCCTCACGACCCCTTTATGTGCTTAAAATTATCAAAGTCCTCAAAGAACAACTCCTGTTCATGAAAGTTATATCTATTGTTTGTCATCATATCAGAAAGTAAAACCGAGAAATTTTATCCACATTTATTTATTAAATCCATTAAAATGATGAACTCATTACATATTAAATAATATTGAAAAATATCTACCTTTTTTTTAAAACAAAAAGCATTAATGAAATGAATAGTGTTGTTTTATATTTCTGCAAATATCTTTCACCTCTGGCTTAATGAAGACAGCTGGATTCTCATCTGCTTCTACAATCTCTTGTGATATGTTGTTTTACTTGAAGTTTATAATCTGCCCTCTCACAGATGTGCAGTTGAAAAGAAAGGAGTATATAAATAGCCTTTTTTTCTTTTTTTGATAATTGAGGATATTTTTCTTTGATGCAACACCCAAATTCAACAGGCGGTAGTTTTCAAACAATTAGCTGCAATGTGGAACCTGAGCATAAATCCATTGATCCATCTTGTACTTTGAGTGTCTTTTCCCCATGACTGGTATGTGGTAGGTTAAAGGAATACTCCTCAAATGGATAAATGAGTAACAGGATAGAAGGCTCCCCTGGAAATAAGATTTCTTCTTTGTAGACTTCCATGACATTTATTGTTTGTACCATTTAAATGGCATTTATCATTGGAAGTGGATGCTAAATTGCTATAAAACAAAACTCTGACACTTGCAGATGGTGAAGAATATTCGATAGTGTAATCCATCAAATAATAATAGATTTGGGGTTTTCTCCTCCAAAATGGTGGAAGATTTTGAGAACAGTTTAGAATTAATTCAAAATTAATTAATGAATACCCAAACCTTTATTGACCCAACTTGACCTCACAGCTGGGAGAAAAAGGCTGTTGCAGCAGAGATTTTTTTTGCAGAGTATAATCGGGTTGATATGAGCTTCCTTAAGTCCCCCCATTGCGTACTCTATGCGGTATCAAATCAGGGGTAATAATAGCTGTGGGTTAGTAATGTGGATGATGGAGACTACAAGCAACGGCAGAGGAACAGAGAACTCTCCTCAAGGTGGCCTTTTAGTGTAGACTGGCATCTACATAAACACGGGGATTAAGGCAGGAGCCTTGAAAAAGTCATATGATAGCTATTCACGTGTTGACTCCATTAAGAAGAACTTCGAAGCAGTTTCGTGATGCCAGTTTTATAATCATGCCCTGAGTTGCTTGAAGTACAAAACTAGTTAATTTCTATGATGGTTTAAGTTTTTCACCCAATAATTGGAGGCAAGGTAAATTTGGAAATTCATTCTGTCGAAGGGGAGACATCTGACATGATGGTGAATGTTGTCGGAAATTAGGAGTTCAACACCGAAGATAAAATTGTCTTAACATAATAGTACAAGCTCAATTATTGGTGCAACACAATGTCAAGGTAAAACTGTTTTACTGAATTGTGAAGCCCAGCAGGCAAAATCGTACTTGGAACAGATTACATTGTACACGTAATTCACAATTGCATCCAAATAAGCTGTGATATTCTAATTAAAATAGAGGTTTTCCTATCAAATTTTACAATTTTTTACATATGCATAAATTTTTTATATATACATAAATTTATATATACATAAATTATATATATATTAATTGTAGTTAACTGAACTACATTTTTTTTTTGCGATTAAGCTAATGTTGGCTTAAAAAAACTCCTCATGCATGGCAGTGCATGCCATTTTTTCTTGGCTGCCTGTTAGTAGTCAGATATTAGAGATGTTTGAATCTACAGTCAATCAAAGCTTTTAACAATTTCAAATTTATGAAACATAAAATGCAATTTGGAAAAATAATGCAGGCAACTTCATAAAAACATTAAAAATGATAAAACCACTAATTCTTTAGAAAGTACATTTGAAATCGTACTAGAGACAGATAAATTGAAGTATTTAGTGTTTGGAGAATAATTATTCTGCTTATTAATGTTCAAAAAATCAATATCAAGAAAATTTCCTCCCATTTTGCACTAATAGCGATGAATGTTTTTTTTTTTAAAGAAAAAATCTTACGTTTGAATATGGTTTTTGAATAAAACTATTTGAATATGGTTTGAATATGGTTTTTGAATAAAACTATTTAATAAAACCAATTTCTGGTCAGTAAATACCAAAATTCTGTCATTGTTATTTTAAAAAATTTACTCTAAAAAAATGCCACAATTTGAAGGATAAATTATACGCTCATTCTAGGGGTTGGAGTTACCAGTCCGAGTGGAGATCCCCAGGCTGAGAGTGAGTGTAAGGAGAATAAGAGTGGGTGTCATGGAGGTGAAGCCACGTGAGTACCCAAGTTCCAGACCCAGGCTCAGGCTTTCTGGCCATACCTTTGATGCTCTAGCATCGAATTTCCTTTTCTATCCACCTCCTCCGCTTTGTTGCGTGATACCATTTCTTCCCCGTGCTCTCGGTTCACCAGCTCCTCAGGGCATCTCCAAAGAGAACAGTTTCCTTCAGTGACCTGACAGCAGCCCAGAGGCATCCTCCTTAAACATTTCTAAAAGCGGCAAAGAGCACATGTGTCAAGTCACTGGAAAACATTCATAATTCTTAAATCTCTGTTCTCAGCAAGACGAATAAAAATGGAGCAGAGGCAAAAGCTTTGAAACAAAGCCTCAGGAAAAACAAGAAGAGACGCTAAGGTGGTTAATATATAACTATTATATTTTACCACCTTCTTCTACTCCCACCTTGTGGGACCCCCATCCCCATAAAAGGTTATAATTGCCAAAGCAAAAGAGTCACCCCATTAATTACAAAGTAAGGAAAAAGAATGGCTATCGATCCTAAGCAGTTCCATTCTGCTTGTTCAGGATTAATTGAAAGTTATTCCTCTGATACCACTTAAGAGAAATCTTCTGAGGCACGATAGAAAATAATGTTTAAAATATTCATTCGAGGTGAAGTGAACTCAGAGTTGAGCTTCTCTACACACGATACTTTAAAATCTGAATGAGATTTTGTGTGAGTGACCCAGTGATGTCTGTGGTTCAAGATCTCATGGTTCAAGAACTGACCCGCTGATGTGCATGCCTGGGGGATGTCGCAGTGTGGATCTCCCAGAAATGTCTCTTATGAGAGCCACATCAAGTCGTTCACTTACTGATTTATCCACCACTCTTTCTGAGCTCCAGAATCTTGGTAGGACGGCCATCTAGATATAACGTTATACCCCTTTTGGGATAATATTTTTGATTAAAGCTTGTATGATGCCGTGTGCAATGTATTGTTTCAAAGGCTTTATATATATTAACTCATTTAACCTCTGCTACAGCTTACCATCATCATCATCTCCACTTTACAGAAGAGAAAACGGAGGTACAAAGAAGAATGAACTGCCCAAGGTCACACATCGGGCAGGTGGTCCAGCCAAGATTTGGACCCAGGCAACCAGCTTTGGGGTCTGTGCTCTTAGTGCTACTCTATGCTGTGGCTATTAAAAATCTATTTTCTATTTGCAGTAAAATCGAAGATGTCCTTTAGTGACGATAAGATGGTTTGGTTGAGAATGTCTGTCCTCACTCTGCAACAAGAACCGAATTCAGACAGTGTCAGCACAATTTTATACAATAAGTATGATACGGTGGGTTTTGGATATTTTTTTCAATCTCTTTTTAAAAAAAATTGGTAAAAATCTTTGTGCAGAAATTGCTAAATCTATGTTCAGGTCCGTTCTGGATGGTGTTATTTTAATTTTATCAGTGGAATGCATATAGATTTGGGGATGAAAGATGTAGTTTGCTATCCAACGTTAGTTTTCTCACCAGTAAAATGAATAGATGTCAACTTGCAAGGTTGCTGTGGCAGTTAAAAGAGACTAATTTCTTGACTCCAGGAATATTGTACAATTTGTTTTGTTTGCGGTAATTTAGCACCTACCTCAGTGTCTGTGACATCATAAATGTTAACTGAATGATAAGTGAAAGTGTCTGGAACAAACTATATTTCATCAGCTGTTCAGAACACTTTTTTGTATTTTAAATTCTCCAGAATTGGGATATATCCCACGATCAATGGAGTAGTAGACCTCAGACGGATGCTGCTGACTCGCAGTTGCCACCGTTCTGGGATGCAGTCGGAACCTTTCAAAGATGACTTTGCAGCTTTGTTAGCCAGGACTAGCTGAGACTTTGGGCCTCACTACTGACGCAGCACCCTTCCGACACCCCACGGACTGGGTGGTGGAGACATGAACTCTCCTCGGACCTTTTTGAGCCCTGATGATGATCCTTTGCTTCTTTAGTGCATTCCCCCCTGCCAGTATCAGGTAATTTCCTCAAAAGCATCAGTAGTCAGGCAGATTGCATGAGGACCTTGCTCTTCATGGGGACCAGGTCTTCAGAGCATATTCTCTCTCTCTCTCTCTCTCTCTCTCTCTCTCTCTCTCTCTCTCTCTCTCTCTCTCTCTCCCTCTCCCTCTCCCTCTCCCTCTCCCTCTCCCTCTCCCTCTCCCTCTCCCTCTCCTTCTCCTTCTCCCTCTCCTCTCTCTCCTTCCCTCCCTGTGTGTGAAGCTCTCTCCTTTCTGGCACTCTGTCCTGCAAACTCGGGCTCCCTTGGCCTCAGATACTCAGTTTCATTGAGTCCCTCAGACGTGTTGCCAGGCCTCTCTTGCCCTTTTCTTTCTTGCACGGCAGCCTGGAGGCTCTCCCCTAGGGGCAGGCTGGGGCAATAACAGGGCTCACCTTATTTGTTTTCTCTTTCCCTTACCTTATGCTTCTTGATATTCACAAAAACTATTTCATGGGTGTCATCCGTTTGTTTCAGGTCAGGGCTTTGGGTGTAGGCAAACCTGGGTTTGATTCCCGGCTGTAGTGCTTTCTATCTGGGTGACACTGGAGAATTTACTTATAAATATCCTCACTGGGCATGTTCCTTATCTGCAGAATGGGTATGATGACACCCACCTTGGAGAGTTCTTGAGGGGATTAATGAAATAATGCGTATAAGACACAAAAACAGCAGTGTATTTAAGCATTTATGTGCCAGGCTTTTTTTTTTTTTTTTTAATAGGTACCAACCAATTTAATCTTTGTGACAATGTCATAAATAGGCACTGCCATTTTACAGAGGCGGAAACAGAGAATCTGTATAATCAGGGCCAGCTTTCAAACCCAGGCCATCTGGCTCCAGATCCCGTGTTCTCAAATAGCACCCTGTACTGCTGCTCTATGCGAACAGCAGCTACTCACGAAGTAGGAATTAATATTATTCTTCACTGGCCGATCAGAAATCCTAATTGCTATTGTGATGAATAAAATAGTATAAAAAATATTACTTACATACAGCTTGGGAATTTAGGTATTTCAAAA